>HG992184.1:1535000-2197500 GCA_905220545.2 Melitaea athalia
TGCAAGCTTGGCGTAGCTGGCGTTCTCCTACAAAAAAACAAAGAAGGTATGTTGCGACCAGTATCATATTTTAGCCGCAAAACAACAGTCGATGAACAAAAATTGCATTCGTTCGAGTTAGAAACATTAGCTGTTATAGCTTCCTTAAACAGATTCCGTGTATATCTAGTTGGTATTCCTTTTAAGATCTATACGGATTGCAATGCTCTACGAACCACTCTCACTAAGCGCGATCTAGTACCGCGCATAGCACGCTGGTGGATTCAATTACAAGAATTTGATTGCGAAATCGAATATAGAGCAGGAAATAAAATGTCTCACGTTGACGCTCTTAGTCGAAACCCAACCGAACCAGCTACCACGGAAGCACATGTATTGGACATACTTGATATTGAAACAGACAACTGGCTTAGTACTGCTCAAATGGCCGATGAAGAAATATTAGCAATCAAGAATATGTTGAACGATCCAAATAAGGAAAATAGAGTGCAAGTGGATAAAAAGTTTAAATTAAAAAATGGTCGCGTATATCGAGAAACTGAAAATGGCTTACGTTGGGTTGTTCCGAAAGCGGTACGATGGCAAATTTTAAAAAGAAATCATGACGACATAGGTCATTTTGGATTCGAAAAAACTTTGTCCAGAATGAAATCCACTTATTGGTTTCCCAAGATGCGGAGGTTTGTAAAAAAATATGTAACTGCTTGCTTGGAATGTGCCCACCACAAAACCCCCGGTGGACCTCGGGAAGGGTTTCTTCACCCTATTCCTAAGGTAAATAAGCCATTTCACACCATACACGCTGATTATCTCGGACCTTTTGTTCGCAGTAAGCGCGGAAACTGTTACATATTTGTTATCATTGATAGTTTCACTAAGTTCTTGAATATTACTCCCGTACGCAATACTAAAGCTGCAACAACAGTCCGATCAATCAAAGAGCATATAAGTTATTTTGGCACACCCACAAGACTTATTACCGACCGTGGCTCATGTTTTACTAGTAAAATTTTCAGAAAGTTCATAAAAAATACTGGAATAAAACACGTACTCAATGCTGTCTCTACACCGAGAGCAAATGGTCAAGTTGAGAGGTATAACAGAACAATCTTAGACGCATTATCTACAAAATCTCACGGTTACGACGACCGAGCTTGGGACGAATTTCTGGTTGACATACAAATAGGATTAAATACAACAGTGAACAAAACAACCCAGAAGAGCCCGAGTGAACTTTTATTTGGTTTCAACATTACAAATACTTCTGAATCTATTTTAAATGATATCCTAGAAGATACTAATACAATTGCAACACCCGAAGAAATTAGCGAAATGAGAGAAATGAGTGGCGAATGTATCAAAATTCAACAAGAAAAAGACAAACATCGATTTGATAAAAAAAGGAAAGTAACACAACATTATAAAGAGGGGGACTTAGTGAGGGTAGAAAGAGATATTACTAGTAACAGTGGAAAATCAAAGAAACTCGTGCCTAAATATCAAGGACCGTATAGAATTTTAAAAATTTTGCCCAACGACAGATATGTCATAGAAGATACCCCAATTACAAAAAAGAATAATCGCAGGTACGAAACTGTTGTAGCCATGGACAAAATACGCCCATGGCTGAATCTAAGTACAGATTTGCACAGCTCAACCGACAACGAGAGTAGCAACAGTGATAACGAAGAATAGCATAATTATCAAAAGGAATTCTAATATGCATATTATTACTAATATTAATTGTTTGTGCATATTGTTAATTGAACTTAAATCATATTTAGTTTGATCTGATTCTACAATATCTACAGTTTTTTTTGTAAGGTACGAGGACGTACCAAAAGTCTGATGGCCGAGTTGTTAGCCTAATCAATAAATACCTACAGTTAATCCTAATCAAATAATGTGGGTATGTTTATTAATTTCACTATTGGTTGTATTTCGTTATTTTTATTTACGATTTAAATATATAATGATTTAATTAATTTATGTTGTATTTTTACTCTAACTAATATTTAATTATTATAAATGATTTGTAAGATGAGTGTTTATAGTAATTTGACTAAGGAGTTGATACTTAGTCAAATTAGTGTCCATATTTTGGCGCGAGAACGAAAATATAAAAGGGACTGACGACAAGGGACAACAGTCATTCTTAGTACCGTCGTGGACTGAGGAACAACTCTGAAGAAACCGTAATTAAGTTGATATTGGTTATATTCATACCTATATTGATCGATGATTATATTGAATTATAAACGGAGAAATTGAGCGGATTGAGTTTTATTTTTACACTAATGAGTTGGGATAACATGGTGAGACCCATTTTCAAAAATTGAAATAATCCACGCCTTCATGCACTTTCCGCTTGGGTTTCCTTTAAAACTATAGTTTGCAGCTTATACTTAGCAATTCCCTCTAAAAGTCTGATTAGGAACTAATCGTCCATGATAGTGGATGTCTCTGGTTTATCCACATCACTTGATATTTTATTATGGTAAAAACGTATTAATATTTATTGTAAAAATTTAAGAATTTTTCAGCCTTCATATTCAATAAGCTTCTTAGTTAATAGTTTTCTGTATAACAGTATGTATTTTATTGCAAATTAACGCATTATAATAAAAATATAGAGGTAACTTTTTTAATTCACTAACTTTTATTTGAGGTAGAATAAACAAAAGTAATATATATGTGGAAATAATATACAATAATACTATCAATAAATTTAAAATATAAATGGCTGAAATATTGAAAAAACAAAAAAAAAAGAAAAAGAACTTTTTCAAAAATACTAGCTGACCCCGCAAACGTTGTTTTGCCATAATATATGTTATTAACCCCCGCAACCCCCTCTTGTGGGTAGAATTTCATAAAATCCGTTCTTGGCTGACCTCTACTCGGCGAAAGGAATATTCCTACCAAATTTCAAGTCTCTACGCCTTATGGTTCCAGAGATATCGTGATGAGTCAATGGGTGGAAATCTCTTTTATATATATAGATAGATAGATATAGATAGGAACAAAATGAGGTTTGATATTATCCTAATACATATAAAAAGTTCATATACGAGTATATATTGGTACGCCCACCAGCTATGGAAAGACTATTATATTTAGACATTTTCCAAAATGATAAAAGGGTACTTTTAATTTTTTTTGCCAGATAGTTACCTATACACACACAAGTGATTGATGTGCCTTGAATGTGTCATTGTTGATTGATGAGATAAATTTTCATGTTCACGAGACGCGATAAGTGGATTCAGATTTCGAAATAATGCATAAAATCTTTCAGTTCATGTTTGAATTTATTTTGGATTTTTGAGGATGACAAAACGATGGAGTTAAAAATTCATTTCTTAAAAAACAAAATAAACGATTTACTGTATTTATTCCTTTTGCTTAGTCATTAAATACACAAATATTATATCGAAATACTATTGTAATGAAATTAACTTTTAAAGTGAAGAGACAACCAAACGGGTAACATTTTCACTGTCACATAACCCCCGAAATGTGATCTGTGAAAAATATAAGCGAATGACAGATTTATCGTAAGCCTATAAATAATATAATCTAGTTTTATTAATTAACATTATTTAAAAACGATAATTTAAAAATGCTTTTGAATTATTATATTCCGTGTAAAATCTTTTTGAATTTGCAATCTAGACAGCACCGACTAATCTACATATATTTTAACTGAGGTAGAGCACAGCAGGAAAATTCCTGCTCAAATATGGAGCAGCCCGACTGGGGTAGAACCTTGGCCTTACTGAAGATCACAGCTAAATAACACTGTTTTCAAGCAGTGTTGTGTTCCTATTGGTGAGTAAGATGACCAAAGCTCCTGAGGGGAACTGGGGATGGGATGCTTCTGGTGTTGCAGACGTCTATAAGCTACGGTAATTGCTTAACATAAGGTGCGTACGCTTGTTTGCCTATCTAGTTACATTTAAAAAAAAACAGTCGCGAAATTGCAGGGCTAAGGTAAGATCTTACCATCAAGTGAGCCGTACACATGTTTGCCGAACTAGTTGTATAAAAAAATCTGTATTTCATACAAAAGAAATTAATGAATAAGTAGTTTCTTTAATTTTAATCCGCTTCATACGAGTATGTGCACACTGCGCCTTCTGTTTTCCATTTCCGTTCAAAGCACAAGTTAATCAAAGACCCCCATAAATATATTAAAATTGAGTGGCAAATGTACAGTAAGCATTCCTACTAAATGTTTTGTTGAACGTATAAATTAATATCAAAATACACAATACAAAAAATAAGTAGAACCAAATAAAATAAAAATAAAAATAAAACCTTATTTATTGCCCAAATTAAAGTAAAAATAGATTAAAAATTAACAAAACGTATATTTATGAAAACATAATGCGGAATAATAAAATGTTGAAATTATAAATGAGAAGATGGAAATGGAAGAAAGCATACAATGTGTTAAGTTACAATTGTTTGTTATTTATGTAAAGAATTTCATTTATGAAAACAATTTTGACATAATAATTAGTAAAATTAGCAATTATCTCCGTTATTTAATAACGTTTATATTTTAGTAAATAATGTACAAAGCAAAATGTCCTACAAATTTATAAGTAATTGTTTTTTCCATTTTCTCAAATGTTTGTCTAAAATCACTTTAAGCTTATTATGTAGTAAATGAAAGTAAGAAAAATTTATCCCAGAAACATAAAAGTATTATACTATTTATTACTTTAACTACTTATAAACATTTTTACAATAACTTCATGATCTACGTCTGATATTAAATTATTTCAGAAACAAAAAACTACCCTAACTGAGGTAGGGCACAGCAGGAAATTTCCTGCTCAAAATATGGAGCAGCCCGACTGGGGTAGTACCTCGACCTTACAGAAGACCACAGCTAAATAATACTGTTTTCAAGCAGTATTGTGTTCCTGTTGGTGAGTAAGGTGACCAGAGCTCCTGGGGGGGGGGTTGGGGATAGGGTCGGCAACGCGCTTGCGATGCTTCTGGTGTTGCAGACGTCTATAAGCTAGGGTCTTACCATAAGGTGAGCCGTACGCTTGTTTGCCAAACTAGTTACATAAAAAAAAAGCGCAGTCAGTATGCAAAGTCAAATGCAAACAAGTGAAATAAAAATAAAATATATGAAATCGTTTCAAGCCATAGTAACTTGCAACCATTTTATACACGACAAAGTATGTAATAATAATAATAAATACTCTTTATTGTACACTATAAAGAAACATTACAAAAAAGTGATAAATACAAAGAAAGATGTACAAAGGCGGTCTTATCGCTAGGAGCGATTTCTTCCAGATAACCTTTGGGTAACGGACATGGGTATGTAGAGATACACAAGGATGCCAAATTCATCATCAATCAAGAAGGTCCTTCTCAAATATGAAAATTCCTAATTGTAGTTATTAAAATTTGATTGACCTTAAAAAATACTATTTTACAAATGCAACTACACTACCATAAGTCAACTATTTTTATTAATTTTTTTTAGCTTTCATTTATCTAAGTGCAGCGTTAACAAAATGCACATTTTTTTTATTTCCAATGCAGAAGTCCAGGAAATCAAGTACATCTTGACCATATAAGGAGGAAAATTTGAAGCCTTACCTACCATATCCTCCTCCAGAACATGTCTCAAAATTTATCTTATACCTACGCAGGTTTTCTCTCTATGTTTTCCTTTGGCGTCAAACATGATATGAATTTTAAACACTTTCTCACTTGAAAAGTCAGCGGCATTTGCCATATTTACACTTACTTGTTTCATCTAGTAGTTCTTCTTCTTTTCCATACGATTCTGAATTTATGATTTAAAAAAGACGATAAAAACAGGCGTAGTAAATGTTGGTACAGTATTCTTACAAGGGATACCATACTAATCTAACTTAATAAATCTATACAAATATTATCAAGCTGAAAAGTTTATTTTTATTATTATAATTTTTATTTGTGTGTGTTTAAACACGTTAAGCACAGCCGCTATTTTTGTGCTGGATAGCAAATTTACCGAGGAAGGCTGTATCTTTCCTCAAATTAACGCGTGTGTACCAGCGGGACAGAGCTAGTGTCATATAATTATTTAGACCGAGCCAATAATTAATGCGGAAATAATTTTCGTTTCGTCGAGTTTCAAATCATAACAATTCAACATTTCACTTAAAAAATAATTTGAGTCATTCCATGTCAAACCAACAAGGCACTCAACCTGACCCTTTCAGATTTGGCTGAAACTTTGTTTATTTATACTCTCTGACATCCTGAACTCAAATATAGTTTTCAAAAAATTTAATCACTAATAGTTTTATAGTTATAAATTTTTGAAAATCACAAAATCCGCGTTTTTTGACGTGCACTAAAATCTAAAATCTGCAATAACTTTGGTTCTATTAGAGGTAGAGAGCTGAATGATAGCTCATTTTAAAGAGGGTTTAATGGGCTTTAATGTGATATCCAACTTGAACACATTAATGTACAAAATATTTTTTGAGTGAAACTCAAAAATCGTTTTTTGAAAAATCTTTGTGTTGGTGTTTTTTAATTTTTTTCAAATTTATATATGTTTTTATGTATAATTTTGTGAGTACACCATACAAATTTCAGAGTGGGACCATGATGGGATCAGGAGATATATTAAAAATACATCACTGAAGTATCACAATTTTTTTATTTCAATTTAATTTGAATAATTTAAGTTATGCAGGCCTAATTCTTATGTTTTAAATATAAAAATAATATATTTTAAATATATTACACTTTATATTAACTGAAAAGTAATACAATGTAGGTAGACGAAAAAATATTCAAGTAATTACGCGTTATCAACGATTACTCAAAAAGTTCTAATCAGATCTTGATGAAATTGAAATGTGACCACATGATAAACATTAACTTTCGATTAAATCAAAAATCATCAAAATTGGTACACCCAGTAAAAAGTTATACGGTATAATACAACGCAGGTCGACGAAAAAATAGTCAAGTAAAAACGTATCATTAGATATAACTCGAAAAGTTCTTCTTAGATCTCAAATAAATTTAAATGGGACCAAATGACACGCTCCACCTTTCTATTAAAACATTTGTTATCGAAATCGGTTCACCCAGTCAAGTTCTGAAGTAACATACATTAAAAAAAATACAATCGAATTGAGAACCTCCTCCTTTTTTGGAAGTCGGTTAAAAATGAAAATAAAACTTTGTTTTTCATTTCCAAAGTTATGTTTCATATAGCCTATGTATCAGAACCACGCTATTAGCACTGAAAATTTTGTGAAAGGTACTTCAGTGATGTATTTTTAACATATCTCCTGATCCCATCATGGTCCCAGTCTGAAATTTTTATGGTGTACTCACAAAAATACACATAAAAACATGTATAAATTTGAAAAAAATTAAAAAACACCAACACAAAGATTTTTTAAAAACAATTTTTGAGTTTTACTCTAAAAATATTTTGTATATCAATGTGTTCAAGTTGAGTATCACATCAAAGCCCATTAAACCCTCTTTAAAATGAGCTATCATTCAGCTCTCTATCTCTGATCGAACCAAAGTTATTGCAGATTTTAGATTTTAGTACACGTCAAAAAACGCGGATTTTGTGATTTTAAAAAATTTATAACTAAAAAACTATCAGAGATTAAATTTTTTGAAAACTATATTTGAGTTCAGGATGTCAGAGAGTATAAATAAACAAAGTTTCAGCCAAAACTGAAAGGGTCAGGTTGAAAACATTTTTTTATTGGTTGGTTTGACATGGAATGACTCATTTACAATAACAAACTTACTGTTAGGGTAACTTCAATTTCAGTACAACCTTCATTTGCTCTATAGAGATTATTTAAACAGAATCACAAAGGAGTATTTAACTCATTAACTTTGTATTCATGAAGTAACTTGATCGAGCCATATTTCCCACTTGTAAGTAATTATGCACGGGCTATGAAAAGATTTATTCATGACTTGAAACTAGAGAAACTTAATGCACGGCATTAAAGTTACTCTAAATGAATGCTTTTTAAAGGAAATTTAGGGCAGAATTTTAAGAGTAAATCAAGAAAGGAAATGTAATGCGGTCACATTTAGTGAAATTATTTAAAAAAAGACCTCTTCATTCGGATTCCTAATGACTCAAAATGCGTCAAAGAAAAAGTGTTTTAAATATATTTCTGAAAGGAATTATAATAAATTTATTGAAAAGATTTTTTATTATAAATCATTAAATTAATTCAGCGTTTGGTATTCAGAATGTCTATGAATAACCTATTTTATATTACTTCACAAACTGAGTACTACGGTTAAGTAATATTAAATTGTTCTGTATTTATAACGATGACTTTACGGTTTTATTTGATCTCAGAATGTCAACTAAGGTAAGGCACATTAGAATATATTCTGCTCAAATCCTGGATCAGCCCGACTGGGGAAGTACTTCAACCTTACAGAAGATTACAACTAAATAATACTGCTTTGACTAGCCCGTTGGCGCAGTTTGTAGTGACCCTGCTTTCTGCTACAAGGGTTGTGGGTTCGATTCCCACCCGAAGTCTGGGTGTAATATATATTTGTTTATATATGTAGTATTTATATGTAATTATGTATACCTGAAAAATATGTAGCTATGCCAGTCAGCTGCTACCTATAACACAAGCATTGAGTTGCTCACTTTAGGAACAGACGACCGTGTGTGTGTTGTAGATATTTATTTATTTCAAGCAGTGTTTTGTTTCTGCAGTGAGTAAGGTGACCAAAGCTCCTGAGGAGGCCTGGGGGGTACGGTCGGAGCTATTCCTAATAATGTGTGTTTAATTAACTATTTTTTTTACTACCTATGTTGTATTACTTTTTGATGAAAATTGAAGTCAAACACAACTACTTATATAATTATTAAGATCTTATTCAAATAGAAAATATCGAATAAACAGTACAAATATTGTGGAATAGAAACATTATTTCAAAATAATCTTTAACCCTATTAAAAGTTTCATCCTTTCGCGGAAGAGGAAGATCCTTGATGTTAGATTTGTTTTTAGTTTGTTTATTAATTAGCTCAAATCGAGTTACGCGTCGAACGCCTTGTAACTTTGCACTTTACTCGGAAAACTTGAAGAAAGTTATCTGTTTAAATAGAAATTAGGGTGCAGTGTAGTATCAGGTTTTAATATCTACTTTTAAAAAGATCGTATATAAGCTTATATTTAAAAAATACCTTCCAAGTGTATTGAATATCATGATATTTTGTAGTGTTGAAGAAGTTATCCAACATTTTTGGTGGAATGCGTTCGAAACGAAGAAAAAGGAAAAGAACTATTAACAAAATTTAATTTAAATTTAAAATTTCAGGTTAATTTAATTAAAAATTAAAAAACAATATTTTAATTTCAAAATGCACCTTTTTTGTTGACCCAGACTAAATTCCTAACGGATGCCTCCAACCCGGGGGAAGCTGGTGGGTATGTCCATTTCGCACGGACTAAAACCTCTGGGGTGTTCCTTCACTCGCCTGGGGCGGAATTACGGGGACGCTAGGCGCTTCCGCGATCCCGCCGGCGTTGCCCAAATAGGGCCCGTCACCATAAGCGACCTCCGAGAGGCTCCCTCGAACACTAAGGATGCCTCCCTCCTCGGGACAGTGCTTTCAAAATGCACGTACGAGTTTAAAGAATAAATTTAATACCTACCGACAGTATGAAGGCTGTAGAAAATGCAAACGTTAGGTTGTCTTACATTTTCCTGGCATAACTACTGGGTTGACATAACAAGAAAATAATGCACAGTTATATGTAACTGGTCGATATAGCCCAGTAGCCGCAGACAAAAAAGTATGTTTGTAATTTTTGAGATATTATAGATATTTTATAGATATTTTTTGAGATATTCGATAAAACACGTTTTCCAAGATGGCGGATGATGCGGGCCCAGCACCGCCGCGCCAACTTGGATTTACATTCAGGGGACACCCTTGAACATATTCCAAAAAAAAAACCAGGTTCCGTACGTTGCAAAAAAACCCCGGTTACTGGGCTAATATTATTACAAAAATTACTGTAAATTCTTATGTAAAAATATGCAGGATTATAACAATAAGTACATTTTGCACAAAGTAATGTAGTATTTGCATAAACGTTTTGAAAGTGTAAATACAGCGCAGAACTATTAAAAATACCACGAAATAAAACCTAAATATGAAAAGTGAACAATCAACTTCCTTTATTAAGAAACACGAACCAAAAAGAGAACTTTTAATTGAACTCGTAGTTCGTGTAAAAGCTTTTACAAAAAATAAAAGTAAAAAATTTTGCTTTGCCGGAGTGGTTTACACGTAGTTAGTATACCAATACAACTACTGGTTTATTAAAATGAAATCAAAGACTTGTGAAACAATAAAAATATTTTATTTCTATTTCTTATAAAAAAAAAAAAAATCACATTACATTCTGGAAATTATTTCTACACTTCTAATTGTAATATTTGGATAATTATGGCAAATTTAAATATAAATAAGTCCTTATTCAATTATTTTTGTTAGAAATAAATATAATGTTACCTAATTAAGGCTTAATTTACCTGAGGTAATATTTGTATTTGTAACTAAGGTATTGTTTAATTATTGTTCTCTGTTGATGCCCTAAATAAATACAATAAGTACATATATAATTACAATCCACCGACATAAACATCTTTCATTTTATGACAGCCGGTGGCTAATAAAACAACCATAACTTTTAGTTCTACGACTACACAGCTCTAGCCATTTTTTCAAAAATTAAGGAGAATCTCAATTTGATTATATTTTTTATTGTATCCAGGTTCTTGGTAGATTGATGATATTTTCCGAAAGCTAATTCTTGCCATTTAAATTTGAACGATATCTAATGTGTACCTACTCTTCTTTCATGCAAGATGTTACTAATTTTGTATAACAGTGTTTAGTACATATTACAACCCCTAAGCAGCCTTATTATTTCAATAGTGTTTATGTCCTCGTGAATATCTTGATGAGTCAAATCAGTCAAACTATGTGGGCAGTAATGTTGAGATTGAGACTACTCAATCAATACACAACATACATAGATACATACAAAAATCATTTTTTTTCAAAAACTATAAGAAATGTGCAAAATCTGTAGGTAAATTCGTATTCTACACTAAATTTCACTTAGGATGAACCACTACTTTCAGACATAGTACTTGTTTTATCTTAATTATATAAAGATTTGTCAAAATCGACACTTTCAGCCCCGCTCTCCCCTATACTATTAAGTACCTAATATATTTTTAAAATACTTCCATTAATATTATATACAATGAATTATTTAATAGTGTGTTACGGGCGTAACTATAGCTAACGCATATCAATAAAAAAATTAAGGTAACTTTTTGTGCCCAAGGGAGTTGCTGGACCTCCTACTGGGCGGCTCTCCCAGGCTGCGGGAACCCATAGGGGGTTTTCTCTGGAAAAACAAAAAAAACGGGTAACTTTTTTGGGAGTTGCCTAGAAAGCCTGCCTAAAAAAGATTGCCTAGAAAATGTAAGATAATCGTGTAGACATTCCCAATTCAGCCTATCACAGTCCACTGTTGGACATAGGCCTCCACAAGTTCGCGCCCGACATTATGACGCGAACTCATGTGTTTTGCCCATAGTCACCACGCTGGGCAGGCGGGTTGGTGACCGCAGGGCTGGCTTTGTCGCACCGAAGACGTTGCTGCCCGTCTTTGGCCTGTGTATTTCGAAACCAGCATGGATGGTTATCCCGCCATCCGTCGGCTTTTTAAGTTCCAAGGTGGTAGTAGAACTGTGTTATCCCTTAGTCGCCTCTTACGACACCCACGGGAAGAGAGGGGGTGGCTACATTCTTTAGTGCCGTAACCACACAGCACACACACACACACACACACACACACACTGTAATGATACTCCTATATGGGATATATGTGATATACTTATATCATCACGATAGCAATTGTAACTATACCTATAGATGACCTAAGACCCATTATCATATCCTGGTCACGTGGACCATTTTGTAATGATACTCCTATGGTGCTCCGATGACTAATCATCATGCTTATGATAATCCTGGTCACGTGGACCAATTTGAAACGATCTATACTATGCTATGGGGTGTGATGAGAAAGACCCCAACATATATATAAAATTATAACATCCTGGTCACGGCACCAATTTGAAACGATCTACTACTATGAGGGTGTGATGAGAAAGACCCCAACATACATAAGATTATAACATCCTGGTCACGGAGACCAATTTGTAACAAGCTATACTCAGGTCACTAAAACCCAAAATTTATGATATCTGTAACATCCTGGTCACGAAGAACCAAAATGTGACACCATCATGGTAGTGGCGTTACAAGCTAATATTAAACTTAAGAGGACATTAAATGTCTTTGGCCTTATAATTGTGATCGTCTAGTATGAGGAAGGACTCTACGTTGTGTTTGATTTTTGTTTCAGAGTAACTTCAGTTCCTTTTATGGTATGCCGAAGGAAAGACATAGTATATGTTATTAGAAGCCTTGATTTCTATATAAACTCTAACTAACATCCTATCTAGTCATTAATTTAAAATAACATCTCTGCACAATGACATTAAATTACTGAAATTAATTTATCCTAAGATTTAATTGAAAGATATTTACTCTTACCAGTGATATAAATACTATAGGTAACCAACTTCTGGAATACTATTACAAGGAAAGAAAGAGATAACACCTTATAATTAACTTATTTAGAATTAATAAGACTTAGTAAATTACACTTACCAGTGATTTAAATACTAAAGATAGCTAACTTCTGGAATGCTGTTAAAAGGAAAGAAAGATATAACACCTTATAATTAACTTATTTAGAATTAATAAGACTTAGTAAATTACACTTACCAGTGATTTAAATACTAAAGATAGCTAACTTCTGGAATGCTGTTAAAAGGAAAGAAAGATATAACACCTTATAATTAACTTATTTAGAATTAATAAGATTTAGTATCCTAAAATTTAATTATAAAGATATTTACACTTTCCAGTGGTATAAACACTATAGATAACTAACTTCAGGAAAATCATTATGAAAAGAAAAGAAAGATATTAAACTTTATAACACCTTATTAGTAAATTATTTAGGAATTAATGAAAATTTAGTAAATTAGAACCGTTAAGAATAAATAGTAATAGACTTATTTATTTAGAAATAGCTATCACCTATTGTTTAACTAAATATCTGACGTCTCCTTAAGAATGTGTAAACTATAATTGCTAATATTTTTAGTAAATCTAGATAGCTAAAATAGAAATAAAGTTAAATAATTATATATAGGATATTCTATAATGACATTGATTAATTGAATAGTGTCTAAGTTTCTTTTACATGTATTTTTAGCTCAAACCTGATATAATAGATAGATTCTAATAACTCTAACCAAATGAAATAAATAAAAATAGATAAGTAAATGAAATAATGATTAAATACATATTATGTAGTTATTAATTATCTTGAAATAATTTATTCAGTTAATAAATTATCTCAGATAATTGTGAAAAATAGTGTGTAGTGTTTGTTTGTGTGTGTTATTCTGTTAGGATAGGGTTTATAGGTATTAAGGAATTTAATGGCCGGGTTCAATTGAACCCGGGGGGTCGCTTCCACCAAGCCCCTCCGACCCCAACCGATCCACACCGTGCTGAAGGCTCTAAATTAAATTAGGCACAACGTTGGTGCTATCCAATCAAAAGAAAGGTAGTAGGTAGGAATTGAGAGTACCCAATTTTCTACAATAAATTAGACGGAAATATATCCTGTCTAACAAATGCTTGTTTCATACCGTTGCAGCATAATCATGCAATGACTGTATTTGAGTAATCCCTTGGGACGTCATATGGACATAACCAGTGAATTACTAGAGTTGATGTAAATACCAAGCTGTAATCAGACATGGTATTAAGATGTGTTCCACGTGAACAAAAGGAGGTCGTGTCTACTGATCTTTTCATTGTGTGCTTACTAGCCCATACGGGAACTTCGGTCATACAACTACTTTGAAATTCGATCACGAAACCTAACACTTTTGCCACAATTGGATTGTGTAGTGTAATTTCCCATAGGAAAGACCTACTGAGTTACGGGTCTATAGTCAGCTATATTGTCAAGCCTCGCCACCATTGTGAGATGGGTCGTCGGCGACTAGCGACAGGCGACAGCGCAACCTTTCGAGTGTCCTATAAGGAAGTAAAAAATAATTAAAGGTATAAGACCAACGTGTAGAGTAGGTGTGTTGTGTAGGTTTGTCCTTGCATGACTCACAGCATTCAATGAAACAGCATTCATTAACCAGAATAGGTTGTTCAATTGAAACATTGAACCAGTAATTAAGTTGTTAAACATTTGATTATATCAGGCTCTCTTAGGAACTGAATGGATTTATCAAAGGACATAGTAGTGTCGAGAGATAAATAAAACAATTAAAATATAACATATTCATTTACTCAATCAGAATCTCTGAGAGTATCTCATTTTCACAATGAAAAGAGAATGTATATTTAATAGGTTTTATGATCCATCAATGTTTGTATGTTTGAAAAACACAAGAGGACTTGATTAAGGCTTGGCTTAAATCTCAGTAAATCCGCCTTGGGACTTAACAGAGACTGTCCACAAAAATTAGCAATAAATTAATTGGAAAAGTGAATATGTTTCTCTATTAGTATAAATAGAACTACATACCACTGACCAAATATAAATCACTAACTTCTGTTGCAGTTCAAACAACTACCATACACTAGGTGTATGATGAAGTTTGTCCATGTCTCTCATCAAAGATGAGGAATTCTTATCAAAGATAAGTAAACGTACGTATAGTATTTACCAAGAACATAGTTCAGTTAGGCAAACACAAACGCAGAGGTTGGTAGGAAGTACTCGCAACTTTCTTTACTAGATAGACCTAGATTAGGAACTACCTAGCATCGATGACGCGAAGAACTGTGGCTTAGACAGGCCTTGCCTTATAGGGGAAACCTATAATAAAACACTGGCGAATACAAACATTTATGGATTCACCTTAACATAGTTTATATAGTTCAATGAAAGTCATCGTGAAATTGAGACACTCCAGTCTACCAGATACCTCGTTTTGACACTTATTTAAGAACATAAGTTCTTAGATCAATGTTCAAAACTACAATAGTTGTGTAATGTCATAGATCAGTGTATAATTACCTCATCTTAGAATGTATTCAAGAGCTAAAAGTATCCTTGAACTCATTCAAGACTACATCCACTTTGTTACCTCGTTCCAACATATATTTAACAACTACAAGTCCTTAAATTAATGTTTGAACTACAAAAGTTTGTGTAATGTCAAAATGAAGCCAAATATACATATATATATATATATACATATACATACATACATATACTTTCATTAGAAGTATATTTATATGTAGAGAATATTCACTAAGATACGACAACTAATCATTAGTTTGTTTATAGGTCAAATTATAGAAATATCCACCACTCTATCTACTTCCAAAGTAATGACTTCATTAACCAACAGTATAATTTCATTTCATTATTCAAATACACCCTACGAAATTCTATTTAACCTTTTAATATCTAATATGATAGTTTTAACCAAGATTCATTCAATTTATATATGTACTTTAAAATCTATCGGATGTAATTTCATTTTATTCTAACAACATCATATTGTGGTTATGTACTTAAGTTAGATTTTATTTTATTAGTTAAATTCAATATAATTATGGTCATAAGGCTTATTTCATAATAATTCTATTCATTAATCAATCAATAATTCATAGTATCAATGTAACCTTTTCATAATAATTTCATTTAGTAATTAATCGATAATTAATAATATCAATGTAAACCTAGATAATAATTCCTTTCAATATTCAATCAATATTTAATAGTATCAATGTAAACCTTTTCATAATTATTTTATTCAATAATCAATCAATAATTAATAGTTTCGATGTAAACCTAACTAATAATTCATTAGATATCTTTTATTAAAAATCTCCGTAAATGTTATAAAAATCAGTAAAAGGAACACAACATGCAGAAACCCAAACATGCAAATAAATAAAAAATTAATGCATTCGAACCAATCAGGAGCGCTTCAACACAGGTCTTTCACTGAATTTATATAGCGGATTACAATTAAAATTTTATAATAAAGAATTGCACTTAATATTAATCAGTAAAATTAAATTAAAACTATTTCGCGGACTAAACTGAGGCTACATAGCCACACTCAGCCGGCTTATGCTAATGAAATCTCTGAATCAAATCTAAAAAATACTTTTTAGGTATTTCTATCTTTAATTTAAGTCAGAGTTCCATAGCTTCGCCGGCCAAGAGGCCGCGGCGGCCGCGGAGGCCTACGTACTGTACTTCGAATTCAAAATCAAATTCTGACTCTCCAAAACTGACTGCCATCGTATTTATTCAAAAATCTCGCGTCTGTTTTTCCCCCACCCTTACACGTTCACCAATGCGCTCTGCAGTCATACCATACACTCAGCAATTCCCGTGTTACAAGGAAATTTGAATATCTTCGGTTCATTGCCGTGTTCAAAGATATGGCAAACCAATGTATAATTGTTTCTTCCTAATAATTTAATCGATAGTTTATAAATCATTATAGTGCAACACAAAACCAAGGAATAAAATTATTACACAAAAACAAGGAATAAAATTATTACTTCCTCAATAATTTGAACTTTACTGGCTGTACGCACTTTTATCCGATCCAAAGGAAATTACGTAAATCAATTAAACAAAAAACACAACAAAAGATAAACAATAAAAGGGAAAAACAAATACACATTGAATAAAGCTAAAGGAAAAAAAATTGTTAGTTACGATAAATTTGTATGACGGTTGTGGAGAATAATGTATTATTCAACCGATTTCG
Source organism: Melitaea athalia (assembly GCA_905220545.2). Taxonomy (NCBI): domain Eukaryota; kingdom Metazoa; phylum Arthropoda; class Insecta; order Lepidoptera; family Nymphalidae; genus Melitaea; species Melitaea athalia. The sequence goes on from HG992184.1 coordinate 1,551,978, forward strand.
AAAGGGAAATTATTTAACCGATCATTGTCATTTTTAACCTTACGTGTTAATGTAAAGTAAATACACGTCAATTTTGTAGTTTTTAATCCAAACAAGGTAACTTAAACTTTGTGATGGCAACCCTGGCGTCCTGTAATTACAGCAAAAAAAACCACTCATACGCCGGGTCGAACCCTTAGGCCCGGGTTCCACCGCTTAACAGAATTATGCTTTGCTTAATCGAATTTATAGTTCGATTCTAACCTTGCTTTCGTTTAATTATTATTACGAATTATCCGTATGAGAACATAGCAAAGTGCTGTTTTAAGACTTTTTCAGGCAATCCCTTTAAAATTCCTCTCCGTAACAAACATCCTCATACTTCAAGGAACACAAAAAAAAAGAATTAGTGCAATCGGTTCAGCCGTTATTCTCTAACTGCGTTTAGTTTATGTTAGTGAAATGCAATTTCCAGCTCTAAACTTTGTTAAACGCGTAAACCGACTTTACGTCGAACTAATCGCGATTATATCAATCAGTGGAAACTGGCCCTTAGAACATTCCACCGCATCTGTCAACACAAAATTTTAAGCCTGTCTCGAATATAAAACTTATCACCCAATATTTTAACAACTAGCTAAGAACTGTTTGAGTTCCCAACTAATAATTTCTATTCTTAAGTACAACTTAAAATTTGAGTCCCTAATGTATTTGAACCATTTTCGTTCATTGAGTTGACTGTTTTATGTTTACGTGTCAACTCACATTTCAATTTATGCGTTTGTAATCTCAAGTATAACTAAAATTTATGGCACCAGTAACTTAGAACTGAATTGTGCTTACGTGTTACGTTACAACACACAGCACAGTAGACATTCAAGACATTAAAAAAAATCAGTACTGATTATAACAATACTCTCTTTGATTCTTGTTTTACTGTTGGATTTTATGGGATAATAAGTTATTATCCTTATATAAATTAAAATTATAAATCGTAATAGAAACAATTACAAAGTTCTTTGAATTTAAATTTAAATCAAACTTTCAAATGTCGTAACCGAAGCATCCCTAGCCAAAATTTTCGGCCGCGCAATAGAAATCGAACAAAGCTGTATCGAGCACTGGCGGATCCAGGGGGGGGGGGGGTCACGGGGGTCATGACCCCCCCCCCCCCTGGACTGTGTCCAGGACCTAGGTGGACCACTAATTAAAATTGTTAAACAAGATTTTTGTCACAATATAGGTATTTTTAAGTACATTACCTACAAAGATTAATAAAATACCTACTTTTTACCTGTATCTATCATTATAAAATTTAAATTATAACTTCTTTTTACTTGACCACGACTTTGTGACCCCCCTGGCGCCTCGACCATGACTGTGACCCCCCCCCCCCTGGCGCCAAAGCTGGATCCGCCCTTGGTATCGAGCATCACGGGGAATATCTTATTTAACATAATGAATATATAATTAATATATAAATACACAGGGTCGTCTGTTCCTAAAGTAAGCAACTTAATGCTCGTGTTATATATAGGTAACAGCCGACTGGTTTAGCTACATTTTTTTTTTTTTCAATAAACATACTTGTAAAGGAAGAAGATTCCTTAAAAGTTTTTATATGAAGTATGTCACCTTTTTATAGCACTATTTGTATGTTTTTGTTCTAAGAAGAGATTTTTGACACTATAATTGTAAAATATGAAAGAAATGTTTTATTTTAATTTTATCTTAAGGAATTGGTTTTCTTTGATTTTTCAGGTAGGTTAAGGGTTTTTTTATGTGTGTAAATTGTATATATCATATCGTTTGTATCATAGTGTAAAAATCGTATAATAAAATCTTTGACTTTTCAGAGCAACACATTGTCTAATTTTCCAATTCAACTAGTGTCTTATATACCTTTAAATAATACATATATAAATATATAAATGAATATACCACAATGTATAATACACCTAGACTCGGGGTGGGAATCGAACCCACAAATATTTGTTTGCGAGCAAAAATGATAATTATTTTGTGTATTTAACGATTTTTTCGACAACCTACGTTAATGATGTTGTTATATTATTACTTGTGATGTAAAATGAGGTTTTTTTTTATAATAAACAAAATTATCTTCTAATAAGAATTGCGTGATGATAACACTATATTTCGTTCTTGTCCCTACGTGTGTGGTTATTATCCTCGAGGATAAAGGAGGACAATAAAAAATTAGCTAGTATTTTTGTTGATATAGAGCGAATACTCAAGACGTTTTATTTTATATTGATAACGTGTTTAGTTCTGTAATCTGTGGTTTTATCATACTCCTTTACAAAATGAGAAAAAAATATATTTCAAATCTTAGAAAGATACAATAGGTATATTTTGTATACAGTTTTCTATAGAAAATCAAGATTATAATTGAAGTTTCCAATAAAATATTTTCATAACATAAATTTTACTAGTAATCAGAAATACTCTAACACGTCATCTTTAATTTTCGTTTCTTTTGAAGTAAGACTTAAGAAAAATAAAGAACGTATTTGATTCCATTAAAATGAACCAATTTTTCCACGAAAAACAATATTTTTGCTTTTATTTTCATTTCAAATTTCAGACATACGAATATATGACCGAGATTAGATTACCTATGGCATAACGTTTTATTGGGCGGTGGCAGCCCGTTCTGCTGTCAGTGACAGTTAATTAACTTGGAATTTAAATCACGACTTCCAACTTTTTGGAGTAACTTTGTAGCCCTTTCGAATAATTCGTATCCCAACTCTACCTCCGAAGACATTTTCTTTGTATAACTCATTAAAAACAAATTTCATAAGGCTTTCTAGTTACGTTTAACTTTGTCATTACGCCGTATAAAAGAAACGAACTTGAAATACAATTTAAGGAAATCGAACTTTGTATGATTAGGGTTTCAAACCATCTTCAGGTTTTTTTTATTAGGTTGACAAATTGAATGATACAATATAAGAAAGTTAATGTGTGTAATCAATTAGAAAGGCGTACAATGTTCATTATTATTACAGTTAACACAGCATGCAATTTTAACATGTTCAGCTTAAACTAAATACAGAAAAATTACAAACTATATAACCAATCTATGAAAAATATTCTTGGCTGTGGCCAAAGAGCCATTGAAAATATCAAAGTATGGACATAAAGCATTATAGGATGACAGAATTATATATAGAACCGAGTGATGTCCAATAACTACCGAGTGATTTCAAATAGCTACGAAATGAATTAACAAGTTCTTCTTGTGTCGAAATCTCCATCCAACATCATCAATACAGTTTCCAGAGCTAGAAAATGGCGCCGGAGAACAATCTATACTAATATATAAAGCTGAAGAGTTTGTTTGTTTGTTTGTTTGAACGCGGTAATCTCTGGAACTACTGGGCCGATTTGAAAAATTCTTTCAGTGTTAGATAGCCCATTTATCCAGAAAGGCTATAGGCTATGTGTCATCACGCTAAGAGCAATAGGAGCGGAGTCCACACCGACGAAGTCGCGCGCAGAAGCTAGTTAATAAGATAAAACAAAACATCAACACCAGTAGACACTTAACCACCTTATTAAGGAGTCTATTACCTTATTTACCCCTAGTCTTACTCTTGGCACAATTTTGCGTGTTTTGTCTCGTAAGTGCTATTAACTGTATTAGGCAAGAGCTCGCTCTTTCATAATTTTTACAATAAACAGATGTTGAGCTACGAATATCTTTCCTTATGTTTCCTAATGTTCTGAATGTTAAAAGGTACTTTATCTATCTATACTAATATTATAAAGAGGTAAGGTTTATAACTTTGTTTGTATATCGGGGGTAATCTTCGCAAATACTGATCCGATCATGAAAATTCTTTCACTAACAAAAAGCTACACTATTCAGGAGTGACATAGGCTATATTTTATTGTAATTGTACAAAAAATTCAGTAAATAAGAAAAATATTAAAATATATTATCAAAATCACAAAGAAACTATGGCCATCTATCGCTATTTTTTAGTCTATTTATTTTATTTACTCTTATTTTAACCTATCGACGACGAAGTTTTTTCGTTTTTTGATAGATGGCGTTGGAGCAACATTTTATTTATAAAGTATGTTATTTGGTTCTGTAATTTAAAATAATAAATACACGATATTATTACGATTTTATACGTCAAATTCTAAACAATGAACCTAATTAAACAGTACTAAGAACTACACAACATAATTGCATCACAAAGATAATTAACGCCCAACGAAGTGGGCGCGGGTCGGCTAGTACTAATATATAAAGCTGAAGAGTTTGTTTGTTTGTTTGAACGCGGTAATCTCTGGAACTACTGGACCGATTTGAAAATTTTTTCAGTGTTAGATAGCCCATTTATCGAGGAAGGCTATAGGCTATGTGTCATCACGCTAAGACCAATAGGAGCGGAGTCCACGCCGACGAAGTCGCGCGCAGAAACTAGTGTAGATATGTATACTTTTACTCTTGACGTTTTATATAACCCTAATATTTTGACTAAATAAAACATATGTTTATTGTATTATATCCGCCAACCTGCATTGGAGCAGCGTGGTGGATTAAGCTCTGATCCTTCTCTAGGGGGAAGAGATCTATGTCCAGCAGTGGGATATTATAGGCTGAAGCGGGGATGGTATTATATCAATTTAATGCAGCGTACAATGAAAGCAGGTTTTCTTGTATAGTCAGTTCATTAGAGGTTATCTGCTGTTTACAGAGTTTATACTAAGCGCCATGTATTTGTATTAAATCTATAATTATCGAGGTCAACACTGGGGGCCAAAGTCGCATTCAAATGGCTACGTTCACATTATGATAGTAAAAACTGCCTACCTTTTAATTACGAGTATAATTATCTAGAAATACATTAATAATAATAAATATAATACATTAATATTAGAAAATAATTTTTGAACAGACTTCTTTTCACAATTCATTTTATTTTATTTGTGTTACTCGTACCTCAGAGCTTTTACTGGGTGAAGCGATTTTGATTAATCTTTTTTATGTTCGGAAGCTACTGCTTGTCCTGTGTTCCTATTTAAATATGATCGAGATCTGACGAGCACTTTTTGTGTTATCCCTAATAATGCGTATTTAATTGATTGATTATTTTTTCGACTACTTTTTGTTATATACTTGACAATGTAAATTAAATTTTTTATGTCCTTAAATTAGTATTTACTGCTACAATGTAATCTATGCTGTCATGACTGTCATTTAACGGCCATTCTCCAATTCGGCGTTATTTGCCTAATTACCGTGACGTTTTTTATTTTTCACTGATTTGACTTAAACACATTAAAATATGAAACAAATCAAAGATACGAATTCAATAATTAATTAGGCATGTAACAATTAATTGTAGTTTTCTAGATAATGAGACTTAAAAAATTTATGAGTACGGTAATTAGAATTTTTTATATATTTAATGTAACGGTAATTAGAAAATAACATAAAGTCTATGTAAAATATGATAAATGATAATAACACATATTAATAATTCGTTCAAATATAATTATAATTAAAGTGAAAGAATTAACAATGTCCCTCATAACCATAACCTACCAATAGTGAAAAAAGACATTTTATCATTGCTATAATAAAAAAAAATTAGAACAGTTTTGATGAATTTCTTGTTATCTCTTCTATTGACATAACGAGAAGGGTATCACGTGCACGCATGTTAGCTACTGTAGACATAGAGAGATAAACGAGTAAAGGGGTAGACAAAATTTTGTTTTGGCGCGCATGCTAGGCCTACTGACCAACGATACTATTTGCATTTCTTTTTATCGTTGCTCCTACGCCATCTGCTGAGCTTTTGCCATGACCACTCTCTGTATAGTTCCATTCAACCACTCTTAGATTAGGAAAGTGCCACTGAAGTTATGAGATGATAGATATAAAACATTTTTTTTATTTCGATATTGGCCAGTCGGAGAATCTGATATAAAATGGATGACATTTACATGAGGAGCTTCATTTTCAATGAAATTTAAGACAGGTATGCAATGATCTTCTATAAGGTCATTGCACGTATGAGATGACTCCATACTGCAACTGCGCCATGTCTATGAGTGAAGGACTCAAAGTGCAAGACTCTGGAATCACGACCCAAAATGGTTGCATCTTGGAAAATAACCAGTTGCTGATTTTATAAGAGTGAGTAAGTTTATCAGTGTGTGACGTGTGTGTGAGTAATTTTATAAGTATGTGTGCGTTTTCTTCCGGTTGTTTGGTGACATTTCGCAGACAGGTAGTATTTTTTTATCTCTTTTACTTTTATGCAGTCAGTCAGACAGTTCAGCCTATTGCAGTCCACTGCTTGGTCATAGGCCTCCCCATGTTCGTGCCAGACATCCTGAATTTCCGCAATCCTCATCTCCAGCCTACACCGGCAATCTTACGTAGATCGTCGGTCCAACGTGCCGGAGGACGTCCCACACTGCGTTTGCCAAGACGCGGTCTTCCCTCGAGGACCCGTCTGCTCCAACGGCCATCGGTCCTGCGATACAGATGACCAGCCCACTACCACTTCAACTTGCTTATTCTGTGGCCTATGTCGGTTACTTTTGTCTCTCACGGATAGTCTCATTTCTAATTCTAACTTTCGAGAGAAACCTCAAGCATAGCCCGTTCCCATTGCATGTTGAGCGACTTTAAGCTTGTGGACCAGTCCCTTCGTCAGTGTCCATGTCTCTGCTCCGTATGTCAACACAGGCAGGACGCATTGCTCGAAGACTTTTGTCTTCAAGCATTGCGGATTTTCTTTTATTGTACCTTTCTTTCTCCTTTTATTTTGATTGCTGATACAAAAAGGGTCATTTTTAATTCGTTGTCGGCGTTGGTTGCGGTTCCAGTTAGTAAACAAGTATTATTTTTTCATACAACGGTAATTATAAACATATGGTAATTAGTATACGGTAATTAGAAAACGATAGATTTTCTTAAAAATGTCGAAAACCGACACAGTATGCAAATACTAGCTTATTACAACGTACGGAGGCCAAAGTACTGTCTTCATTTACATTATCAACTTGGGTCTATCTTAAAAATCAAGTATTAAACTAAGAACAACGGTAATTAGAAAAGTTTTTAACCAAGGCTACGGTAATTATATACTCACGTACTTCATTGGAGGTACACTAACCTTATAGACATTCAGATGCTGATGGGCCTTGACCCACACTGGGGAGACGCGACACGTACGGTAGTGATGGTCCAAATACTTTTATTTAGGGATGTACACCCGAGAACAGCAAATGTTACGGGAATTATAACTTTCCAATGGACATGCGATTACTTAATGATAATTATTTGTAGACTGGTTCTATTGAGTCGATATTTTTTTGTGCGATACACGTTACTTAATATCATTTAAAACGTTGAATGAATCAAAGTAAATCTTTACGTTATAAAAATTACAAGCAATTTTTAAGATTAATTTGGTGTGCGGACACGCCACGGTAATTAGAGAACAGAGGTTCTTTGAACATAAGTTAAATTAATTTAGTCTTAATTACTTAAAACAGAAGCCAATATTTTTTTTACAGCTAGATACGGATGCTTTCTAATATAATTATAAAAAAAATTATGATTGAATATGATAATATGACGGATTATACAAGCCCGGACACCTAAAATTTGCTACTCGGAGAATGGCCGTTAAGACAGATGAGCTATACCCTGTTTTTTTTCGGTACGGACTAAATTGACACATGCAAATGTCAATTTTCAAAATAATGATACCAGCTTTTTAGTAATAGTGTTGTATACCGATTTTATGAATACAATACCGGTTTTATGAATCGTAACTTTTTACTTTTAATACATAATTTTATTATTATTTGACAATAGACGAATCTTTTAAAAATCATGGTAACTATGGAGCATCACAGATAAAAAAATATTTATTAATATTTAATAAAGCCGAGGATAAAATAGATAGGTAATGTCTACCGAGACAGAAATTTTGAGTAATATATTTTAAAATTTTGACTAACTTAAGGTTGCTTATAACACTGGGTACATTACCTAAGTTTAAGATATAAAAAGAAATATTTTTATTTTATTTTATTGAGTATTTGATATTTTGCTACCTTAACTTTCTTTTATAATTGTTTAGTTTTTTTTTTGTAAATAACATTTTTTTTACTTTCGTTAAGTGTGTGTATCGCCTTAAGGCGAAATAAATGTTTTCATTTCATTTCAATATGCATGTGATTACTAAGATTAATAAATACTTTAAAAAAATAAGTATTTTTCATTTATCATAAATCTATACATTAGGCATACATTATATAGGTACATACATTATATAGGTATGCCTATAGGTACATTACGGTTGTCACCACGTTCTAAAATTTTAAAGACAAAGATTTTTGTAATTATTACTGAAAAACGATACTAGATTGTAAATTACGTAAAGTTACGGTAGTGGCACATCACTATTAATGATTCGCAAAAAACTAGCAACACAGCTTATGTCAGTTTAGTCCGTACCGAAAAAAAACGGAGTATAACAGAAAATGGAGATTTACGTCCTATTCACATTATTTATATTACTCAAAAAATAATGGTACCTGCATGCATTTTTAATAATCATGATTATACTTAATTTTTATTGAAAAATCATTTTTACAATAATAATCTCAAGTAGCTTTTTGAAGTACTTACATAGTTCAATATCTATACTAATATAATAAAGCTGAAGAGTTTGTTTGATTGATTGTTTGTTTGTTTGTTTGTTTGTTTGTTTGTTTGTTTGTTTGTTTGTTTGAACGCGCTAATCTCAGGATCTACTGGTCCGATTTGAAAAATTCTTTCAGTGTTAGAGAGCCCATTTATCGAGGAAGGCTATAGGCTATATATCATCACGCTAAGACCAATAGGAGCGGAGTCCACGCCAACGAAGTCGCCCGCAGAAGCTACTATTTAATAAAATTATTTAGATTTATTTAACACTAGATTCTGCGTGCGACTTCGTCCGCGTGGAATAGGACCAATTATTCTGTCATATAATACATGATTTGTGCGAAACTTTAACCGTTTACGCAGCGGAAGCTCTCAAAAAAAAACAACCCCGATTTTGAAATATTCTTCATTGGTGCTCCACTCCTATTGGTCTTATCGTAATAATATATAGCCTATAGCCTTCCTCGATAAATGGGCTATCTAACACTGAAAGAATTTTTCAAATCGGTCCAGTAGATCCTGAGATTAGCGCGTTCAAACAAACAAACAAACAAACAAACAAACAAACAAACAATCAAACAAACAAACTCTTCAGCTTTATTATATTAGTAATTTATTTAACATTTATACAAAATATGTAGTTGTAGTAAAAAAATATTATAATAAAGTAAATAATATAAGTAAAAAAGAATGATAAGTACATTTTATTAAAAACATTCTTAGTACAGTAAAAAGTTACGTTATCCCAACGTTTTCAAATGATTACTATGCGAAAATAACCAGGGGAGCGGCGATTTTTAAATGCAAATCTCTACGACTGAAGTTCTACGTAAAGTGGCTCGTTTAGGGATAAATAGGGCTCTTCACATGAACAAGCTATAAAGTAAACAAAATTTACATCTTTTTCGTTTCGTAGCAATAAAATGTTTCGCCCAAATTAATATAAAACTCAATAGAATGATTACAAAATGACGAACATTCATTAGTCGTAAACTAATTTTATTTTAGACTTTCGTAAACAATTTTCATTTGTTTGTTATCGTACTTTTGTTGAGTGCTAATTTATACCTTTATTATAGAATGGATGAACGAATAAATTTTCAAATACGTAAATTGTATACAAACTTTTACAGGGATTAAAATTATATTATAAACTAGCTTCTGCGCGCGACTTCGTCGGCGTGGACTCCGCTCCTATTGGTCTTAGCGTGATGACACATAGCCTATAGCCTTCCTCGATAAATGGGCTATCTAACACTGAAAGAATTTTTCAAATCGGCCCAGTAGAACCAGAGATTACCGCGTTCAAACAAACAAACAAACAAACAAACAAACAAACAAACAAACAAACAAACAAACAAACTCTTCAGCTTTATATATTAGTATAGATATAGTTTTAATCAAGAATTTAGAGATTTTAACAGAAATATTTTATTACACACGTACGTTATTTACATAAAAAATGTGCATTTTCTTAACTGACATAACAACTTTTTTTTTAACAATTTTAAGTTTTGTTTTGCTTGTAAGTTTTATTTTTTTGTAAGATACTTATTTATGTAAACTTGTATGCACAATTTATAAAGTACAAAAAAAAACTTTTTTGTATTATATTAGCGGCATCCAGCTTTTAGTTACCCATGCTATTTTTACTACATAACACTATTTACTACATAAGGGATCCGTACGTCAGGGAAAACCAGTTGGTTGTCAAGCTGGTCTAAATTGACAAATCGTGCAGATGGAATTATCGAGTTTATTATTATTATTTTACTACATAAAATATTTGTTACTATACGGCTGCGCTTTTTTTTACAATAGTTTTACTTCAGACCAGCAGTTCTAAAACCGTCTAGAATTGCAAGTATGGTCCGACACTGACGGCTTTTCGTTGTTAGAATGAATGTTACAATGTTTAATGGTCGATTTACATCAGACGAGCGAATGCTCATTCTATCCCCACTACATCAAATTCTTATCAAATTATTTTAGTGTAAACAGGCGTAGAGCATTTTTTCGTTGTTATATATATGAATACGAGTGTTCGAAGATCAAGAAAGAATGCTCTTGTTCTAGCTCTAGCTCTTTGTTCGTTTGATCTAAATCCACCCTAAGATCAAAAAAATTCTCATTTCACAAAAAAATCCAAAATTTTTTACATTTCAATATAATTATTACTTATAATCTAATTTAAAGCTACCTATATACATTTCAAGGAATACTAGAGACAATAACGATGACAAAATAAGATAGCAACAATGGCATCCTGTACTTATACTTATAATTGATTGATTCAGCCTGTAATATCCCACTGCTGGGTATAGGCCTCTTTTCTCCGTACGTGCCGCGAACCTTGAATTACGACGAAAACCATAAAAAATCTTCAGAGTTTTAATATTAGTAGTATATTTACGTACTAAAAAGAAACGATGTGTGTACAAGCTAAAAGCCCTGAGGCTGTATTGACGTTGTAGCAGTTCCCAGGTGGATAATTATCTCAGCAGATTCTCACGTTTCTGTCCCGAAGCCGGCAGCTTCAATTTCCTTATAACATCAAAACCCATTTTCCGTTATCGGTATGAATTACTAAAATACTAAGTGTCTGAAGTTTTACGGTATACGTTACATCTATCGTTTTAGTTCACATTTTAATATTAAATTTTTCCTCACGGCAATTTTATAACGTTTTATGTTAGTTTTTTTTTCATAAACGACTATAAGTAAATTATTTGAGTATGTTATATGTATATTATATTATTATCGCAATCGAAACAAATAATTTTTTTCGACTATCCCGTTGACGCAGTTTGTAGTGCCCTGTTTATGTTCCGCGATTTGCTGGTTCGATTCCGCCCTGAGTCTGGATGTAAAATAATATTTATATTTAATTATATGTATGTGTGATATGCCAAAATAGTTGAAATTATAACCTTTTCAAATATTTACCAAGCTTTTTTGAAGCATTTACTGTGCAAAACACAAAAATAAAGTATATGGTAGGAATTTTTTTTTATAACATACACGCACGGTCGTCTTCTCCTATGGTAAGCAACTTAATGCTTGTGTTATAGGTAACAGTCGGCTGATAAAGCTAAATACTTTTTATTTATAAGTATACATAGAAATATTAAATATATAAATACAAATATTACACCCAGACTCAGGCGGGAATCGAACCCGCAACCCGCGGAACAGAAAGCAGAGCCACTACAAACTGCGCCAACGGGCTAGTCAAAAACTAACTAACGAGGGAATTCGCAACGTCTCTGTAAGCAAATAATTCATCAAAGCCGCGTCACTCGAGAACTTTTTCCCTAAAAGGAGACACCTTTTTCCGAAAGTTTTACCAATGAGATATACTTGTATACGCTTGATTGATGGCTTGATTGATGATTGATGGGACTGGGATATAATATAAGATAAGTGTGATAATTTGTGTAAAAACGTAAATAGTAAAGCTCTGTTTCTGACTGCAATACTAGTGCTTTAGACCACACGACTAAAGTAAAACTTACGAAACGTAACTCTCTTTATATCTTCACTAACTTATATCTCCCTCTCAACTTCCGTTCGCCTCGCCCGATCACACTTTTCGTAATTCTCTCGTCACGCAGTCACCAGCTTACTATCGTATAGTCAGGCGTACTTAAAGAATTTTTACTTCAAAAGCAAAATTCATGTTATATAATATGGATGTATCACTAAATGTCGTCTTACCTGCTCAAAATCTTTAAGCTTCAAACATTAAATGACAGGCGTTTGTTCTTCTTCTTCCGTGCCTTGTCCCACTTCAGGTAGGGTCGGCTCTCCTTATCTCACGGCGCCAAGACATTCTGTCAAGGGTTGTCGGATCGGGTAATTGCTCCTTCTTGAGAAGTTTTGTCATACTGGTCCACCATGTCAAAGGAGGACGTCTTTTGCCTCTCTTGTTCTCTGGTAGGTTTAAAGCTGTTTTAACGACGTGCTACTCCGGTCTCCGCATGACATGTCCGTACCACCTCAGTCTGCTCTCAGTCAGTTTGTTGTGAATTGGTGCAACTTTGAAGGACGTTTGTTCAATTTACTATAAAATAAAATACAAAATGAAAAAAATCTCTTCAGTCAAGTAATTAAGACCATTTTTGGGTCGTCATTTTACAATTAATCTTAAGATTAATTATTTTTTATATGAAGCTTCACCCAATTCGGAGTGTAGATTGTTTAGAGAAGAACCGACTAGAAACTCCGCATATGTCCATCATAATAAATTTAGTCAAATATAAAATTAAATTAAAAAATAATTGTGTTTGCTCGCAAACGAAAAAAAACCGACTTCAATTACATCGACAAGTAATACAACGTAATAAGACGAAAAAATTGTCAAGTAAATACGCGCTATTAAAGATTACTCAAAAAGTTGTAATCAGTTTTCGATCTAATTTAAACAAGACTACAAGACAAGTATTAGCTTTCGATTAAAGTAAGAATCATCGAAATCGGTACACCGAGTAAAAGGTTATGCGGTATAATATAACGTTGGTCGACGAAAAAGTAGTCACGTAAATACGCATTATCTATAATATATATAAAAGCGAAAGGTCACTCACTCATCACGAAATCTCTGAAACTATAACACCTACAAACATGAAATTTGGCAGGTAGATTTCTTATAGGGAGTAGACATCCGCTAAGAACGGGTTTTACGAAATTCCACCCCTAAGGGGGTAAAACGGGGGTTGAAAGTTTGTATGAAAGTCCAATGAAACTTACACCTATAAACTTGAAATTTGGCATGTAGGTTTCTTATAGGGAGTAAACATCCGCTAAGAACGGGTTTTACGAAACTCCACCCCTAAGGGGGTAAGACGGGGGTTGAAAGTTTGTATGAAAGTCCAATGAAACTTACACCTATAAACTTGAAATTTGGCAGGTAGGTTTCTTATAAGGAGTAGACATCCGCTAAGAACGGGTTTTACGAACATCCACCCCTAAGGGGGTAAAACGGGGGTTGGAATAATATATATAAAAGCGAAAGGTCACTCACTCATCACGAAATCTCTGAAACTATAACACCTACAAACATGAAATTTGGCAGGTAGATTTCTTATAGGGAGTAGACATCCGCTAAGAACGGGTTTTACGAAATTCCACCCCTAAGGGGGTAAAACGGGGGTTGAAAGTTTGTATGAAAGTCCAATGAAACTTACACCTATAAACTTGAAATTTGGCATGTAGGTTTCTTATAGGGAGTAAACATCCGCTAAGAACGGGTTTTACGAAACTCCACCCCTAAGGGGGTAAGACGGGGGTTGAAAGTTTGTATGAAAGTCCAATGAAACTTACACCTATAAACTTGAAATTTGGCAGGTAGGTTTCTTATAAGGAGTAGACATCCGCTAAGAACGGGTTTTACGAACATCCACCCCTAAGGGGGTAAAACGGGGGTTGGAAGTTTGTATAAAAGTCCTATGTTTTTTAAGTAAGAGGCTTAAAATTTAAAATGTATGCTTTAGAGATGGTGTTGAGGTAGTACAATAATGTATTTTTAGAAATCAACCCCCTTTTGGGGTTAAAACAGGGGATGGGAGTTTGTATGAAAGTTCAATAAAAACTCCACGCGTACGAAGTCGCGGGCGGCCGCTAGTTAGATATAACTCTAAAAGTACTTGTCAGATCTCAATTAAATTAAAATGGGACCACATGACACGCAACACCTTTAAATTAAAATACAGTCAATTTTGTAAGTTACGTGCCAAAGCTATTGCGACATATAGATATAATATGTCTTTTAAATGTTTAATCTACTCTCATCTAAGGTAACATGGCAAAAGTTTCATTACAAGGAGAAAATAGGACCAATTAACAAAGCGCAGGATGGAACTGAGCAAGTTAATTCCAGACGATCTCGGTTTGTGATGGATAATGAAGCTGTTACAAGAACTTGCAGACTTGATTAGCCCAATCAGATTAGGTACTAGTTTTTACTATTCTACCCTACTTTTTTTGGGTTCCGTACCCAAAGGGAAAAACGGAACCCTATTACTAAGACTTCGCTGTCTGTCCGTCCGTCTGTCACCAGGCTGTATCTCAAGAATGGCGATAGCTAGACTGTTGAAATTTTTACAAATTATGTATTTCTGTAGCTGCTAGCTATTAAAATCAATGTACCTACTGTTGTTTACCTACTCAATGGTACGGAACCCTTCGTGCGCGAGTCCGACTCGCACTTGGCCGATTTTTTATTGGGTATGTCGTACTAAATTTGGATCTATTTAATAATAAGATAAATGTTTTTGCTGACTTCAATTTAAGGCGAGGTATTTCAGACATTCCTGCAAAACACGTTTATATCAATTCATTTTTGAAATAGTAAACAGTGAAATTGTAATCTGATAAATTTAATTGGTATTGTTGAGGGTATATTCTAGTTCAAGCTTTGTTTGGAAACATGATTTGATAAATTTGGCTCGATAGAATAAATTCACAAAGTTACCTCTTTTCGGGTCATTTTATTTACTATGATTGGGTTTTATTCTTAAAATAACTGATTTGATATTATAAATAAATTACCAAAATAAAGTTCATATATAACTGGAATAATTTTGATCGAGTGTTTTTTTTTTTTAATTACATAATTTTTTTAAAATCCATTATTCAAGTGATTTTCGAACCGCTTTTTTGCTCTCGCGGCAGACGGGCGAGGAAAATCAGTCGCCTATCGGCCGTCGGACGAGGAGGTTATGTCGCTCACTGCGACGTGGCCGAATTTATTGTTTATAGAATTGACCCTAAAATTTTCAATTAAAAGATATTGTAAATAGTACAAATATAAATACTACGTAGAAACTAAGTTTGTAAATATATATTTAAAGTAGTTTGTAATTTGTTTTGTTTTGAAGTTGTCAAAGAGTAAGCCCGATTATGCATAAACATAAAAACAAAAGTAAATTAAGCGTGGCCGAGATAATATCTCTTGCTAAGATAATAATACACATCCTAAATATTTCAATTACTAAAGTAATACTTACGTAGGCGAGGTGAATCACTTATTTCAAAATAATCATGAAATAAAATAATAAATAAAAGATGTAGGTAAATCGTACATGATTTATATAAATAAATAAAATAGTATAATAAAAATATAATCTAATAAAAATATAATAAAATAGTATATTAAAAAATAAAAATATTCTCAGAGGGCGAATACAATAACAACGCAGCGACACATCTGTTTTCTTGCGTAATCTTCATCAGTTCCTTCCAATGTGTGGATGTTTTATATTAGTAATTACGTACGCATGTTGATAGATGGTGGCGCCATCTAGTTCTTGCCTAAAAACGAAATCGCCACGGTTATTGAGCGATGAGAGCCCCTTAAGGAAAAAATAATCATTTAAATAGGTATGCATTATTAGAGTTAAAAGTACTAATCTTGTTTTTTTTTTTTGGTTGAAAAGTTTCTACCTGAATTTATATAAAAATGTTAATATATATATGTTATATTAAACATATGCCCTTAAAACAAATATTAAAGATTAATCTATATCTATACAAATAAATAAAATTGGAGTGTCTGTTTGTGATATTAAAATAACCGCTTTTTACTTAATGCATATGGATGTATACACGGTACATATACCAAAATAACATTTTTTACTCTGAACCGGCTGGGCCAATTTTGACGGGACTTTCACTGGCTGATAGCTGACGTAATCAGAAGTAGCTTAGGCTACTTTCATTTTAGAAATTTTATTATTTTATTACTCTGCGAACTGAAAAACTTTTTTGTAAAATTCCACGCGGACGAAGTCGCGGGAGCAGCTAGTTTAAAAATATTTTTCACATTCCGCAAAACAAACGACGATAACATAAAAATAAACAATAATTCGACAAAACAAGTCGTGCAAAAATCGCCGAAAAGTAAACAGTTTCTTTGACGGCGAAATAAAGTAAATCCATAAGAGTTGGGCGCAGACGTTTTCGTATGCACACAGAACGCTGCGCTCAATCAGCTCTCAAAGAACGTAAAGAAGACGCGGACGCCGTCGGGATCAAAGGAGCCCGCGACTCGTTACCTCGCATACTACCTGCCTATTGAACGAATTTCTCTAACCAGTAAGTATTTCTAGGAATACGCTACGTAAATGTGTTTAACCTTTCATGTGGACCAAAGCGGCAATACGAAATGAACGACGACGTCAAAGAAACTCGAATTTTCTGCCGAAGTGTGTTGTAAAATTCAGGTAATAAATTTTAAAGTTCATTTTTATTTCAATATACGGTCGTATTGTAATGTAAACTTTTTTAACTGACTTCAAAAAAAGGTGGAGGTTCTCAATTCGACTGTATTTTTTTTTAATGTATGTTAACTCAGAACTTTTGACTGGGTGGACCGATTTCGACCAATTTTATTTTAATTGAAAGGTGCTGCTTGACATGTAGTTCCATTTAAATTTAATTGAGATCTGACGAGTACATTTAGAGTTATGTCTAGGTAATAATGAGTATTTACTTGGCTACTTTTTCGTCGACCTACACTGTATTATACTGCATAACTTTTTACTCGGTGTACCGATTTTGATGATTCTTACTTTAATCGAAATCTAATACTTGTCATATACTTTTGTTTAAATTTAATCAAGATCTAATTACAACTTTTTGAGTAATCTTTAATAGCGCGTATTTACTTGACTATTTTTTCGTCTTATTGCGTTGTATTACTTGTCGATGTAATTGAAGTCGGTTTTTTTATCGTTTAATACAATTATTTGAAAACTATTTAAGTAATTATTTCTAAAATATATCATCTACATCTTTATGACATAATTTTTGAAGTAAAACTTCTGTACACACGCTTGACTTGGGGAGTAAGCTGGTGAATGCGTGACGAGAGCGTTACGAATGTGATCGGATGAGGCGAACGGAGCAAGAGAGATAGGTGCGAGCACACATTTTCTTTCTCTCTTTCTCTCATAGCCAGTTGCGTTTCGTATATCTAAGACACAGTACAGGCCTATTGCTAAAGAAGTTTTACTTCAGTCGTGTGGTCTAAAGCAGACCCGTTTTTATTTATCGAATTTTTTTAAACCAAATTATTATTCAGTTCAAATATATCAATAACTTTAATACTATTTTCTATCAATTGTGAAATTTTGTTATACATACCAATACCATAAACTCATAATTATTTACTTTGTATATATAGGATACTTCCTGCTGTGCCTCAGTAAACATTGGTATAGATAATAAAATAAAGAAAAGCTCTAAGAGCCTTGTAAATCAAAAATCGCCTCTGAATTTATATTGGTCTGGTCAAATATTTATGTTGTATTTCTATATCTCAACATAAAGGTATTGAATGTGCTATTTTGTAATTATAATTATTTGTGACTACATTTTGTATGAAAGTGACTATATTTTTATCTTCCTTAATATCGGTCTCATATATTACATAGATTTTCTGGTATAATATATCACGGAAAGGTCGCGCCTCCCAATATAAATAACATTAATTCCACAGCTTATCGTGTAATATCTATTAAAATTAATATCAGAGCTCGCTTAAAATTTTAACGCCCGATATATCGACTGCCGCAACGAAAAGTATCGAATCTGAAATTTTTCATTTTTTCGTTTATTGTACGAATCGATAGCGCATATAATATAGTATTTAAAACATTAAAAACATTTTTGAAAAAAATAATATTTAAACAAATTTTGGGTCGAATACAATCGATTCTTCTCACTTTGAGCAACTAACATCATCGAAAATTACAAGTTCGATCGTTTTCGTGCGTGGCGGTACGCGTGCACACACCGTAACTGCCTGATTCGTTAGTGTTCGTCGTGATTTGGGCGTTGGTTTTGTATAATTTTAAGGTAGTTTTTTTTTCATAGTTTCGTTATGAGTGTTTTGTTATTACTTAATTCAACTTCAAAAATAAATAGTCGAGGTAGACGTATGATTAATTTAGTGAAAACAGGAGAACAACACCACAGTTTCAAAATCACGCCCTATGAGAAACATGACGATCATCCCGGTAAGTGTACATTTTCTGTTTAATTTACTTAAATAATATTGAAAATAAGTTATATTATATTATGTTGTCGTTTGTTTTTTTTAATTAATAATAGTTATGCACTTATTAGAATTTATATTAAGGTTAACAAGTAAAACTATCGAATCTGGTAGAATCGATAGTGTTCCAAGTGCACGTATCGTTGACAAATATCGAAAGTACCAGTTTCGATAATATACGTGGACATTGTAAGTAAGACAATAATCGAATGTGGTACTTACGATTGTATACTTAGGAAAACATTTATCGAATCTACCAGTTACTATAGTGTTCTACGCCGGATATTTGATTTTTTGCCGGATTCGACTGTTGACAATTAGTTATTATCACATTTTTTATTTCCTAATTAAAGTTAGTTATTAAATTTTGTTATTTTTGTTGTTTTAAGACTCCCCTGTACATGACAACGACTACACTGAAGAAGAATGGTGGTTATTGATAGATCTTTATGACGATGTATTTCCCACTTCACAAGCAGAAGACAGTTAGCGCGGCGCTCGGGCAGCTTAAAGACGGGAGGGCCCCGGGGGATGACGGAGTTACTAGTGAGCTACATAAAGCCGCAGGGCGACCTGCCCTAAAAGCCTTGGCGAGACTCTTTAACGCCGTCATCCACTGAGGTACCACGCCGGAGGCGTGGTCCAGGAGTGTGGTGGTGCTGTTCTTTAAAAGAGGCGATAAATCTCTGTTAAAGAGTTACAGGCCGATCTCACTTCTGAGCCACGTCTATAAGCTTTTTAGAGGGTCGTTACGAATCCTCTCGCTAGAGGACTCTACGAATTCCAACCACCGGAGTAGGCTGGGTTTCGAAATGGCTACAGCACCGTAGACCACATCCAGACTGTTCGGCAGATTATTCAAAAGACAGAATAATATAATCAGCCGCTGTGTATGGCATTTGTGGACTATGAGAAAGCTTTCGACTCTTTCGAAACCTGGGCTTGGACTTGGACTCTCTGCAGAGATGTCATATTGACTAGCGATATATTGAAGTAATGAGATGTATGTACGACGCGGCGACGATGACCGTTCATATCCAAGACCAGAGAACAAGACCTATTTTCCTCCGACGTGGTGTAAGACAGGGTGATGTAATATCACCGAAACTATTTACCACTGCGCCGGAGGATGTATTTAAGACCTTGGGTTGGGGGGAACGAGGCATCAACGTCAACGGCGAATACTTCTCTCACCTTCGTTTTGCCGACGATATCGTCATCTTTGCGGAGACGTTGAATGAGCTAGGCCAAATGCTGGCCGGCCTAAACGAGTCCTCTCGACAAGTCGGTCTCGGTATGAACTTGGACAAAACGAAAGTTAAGTTTAACAACCAGGTCATACCAAGATCGGTATCTGTAGATGGTACCCTTCTCGAAGTTGTTCAGAATTATATTTACCTAGGCCATACCATTCAACTAGGCCGCAACAACTTCGAGAAGGAGGCCGATAGGAGGATTCGGTTGGAATGGGCGGCGTTTGGCAGGCTTCGTCGAGTATCCCTTCAAAGATTCCGCAATGCTTGAAAACAAAAGTCTTCGAACAATGTGTCCTGCCTGTGTTAACATACGGAGCCGAGACGTGGACACTGATGAAGGGACTAGTGAGAGTTTCGTGAACAAGACATTCGCAGTCAATGTCGAAATATCGAGCTCCGCAAAAAGAAAATAATAAACATGGTAAATATCACGTTTTCGAATAACTTTCGTATTAAACTTCAGTTTTATATTTTTTTCAATTATTTTTGTTTAATTGTTATTGTTTTGAATTATTTTGATTTATATGAAAATATTTTTTGGATTGTTTATTTTGATTGGTAATTGTTTGTTAGATTTTTTTTGTTAAAATACGTTTTTTGTTTTAAAAGGATTTTTGTTTAATTTTGATATAATTATCTACTTTTAAGGGTTTAACTTACGAGACTGATTTTATAATTGTGATATACATATAGGTATGTAAGGTTACATGATAAGATTTTTTAATGTACGTAATAAGATTTAAGGATCTCAGGTAGTACAAAAGTATATTTAATTTAAATATATAGTTATATAAAATATATAATATGTGATTTAATAATTATGTGATGCACAATTTGATTAGTTTTGTATAATAATTAGGTACTGTTTTGTTACTCGTAACGGATCTCATGCTAGGATGGCTGTTATTGTGTTTCATTATTAATAAATATGAATACTATAAATAATAAAACGAGTATTTCTTTTTGGTACCCCTTCCTCCTTGCTTCAGAAGGCAACTATATAAACAAATTACTTATGAATCAACTATTGAAATGCTCACTTTTCATTGTTTCCTACAAAAATTGCCAAAGAATAGAATCGAAACTGGTAGATTCAACATTTTCTATAATTTTATAAACCTCGAATACTATCGAATCTTCCACTTTCGATGAAATTGCAATTTATTTTGACAAGGTACATTATCGAAAATGAAATATATATAAAATGCAAATAAAATTCTATAATCAGGTATAAGCCAAAAAAAACACATAAAATTACCTGTTCTTATAAAAGTTTAACTTTTTTAATACCATTTTTAGTTTTCATTAGAGATCAAAATACAACTTTAAACTGTTCTACTGTAAAGTATGAGATTTGTAGGTTCGATACTGTTCGTTGCTGCAGTCGATATGTTCCGCGATCGCTGCAAAATATGAAAGTGAATTAATTCTTAATCGCACGTACATGAAAAATTAAAAGCTGCACCAAATATTGTGCAGGAAATGATTGTATTATATTGACTCTTAACTAGCAGACTCAGCGAACTTTGTACTTCATATATTTTTTTCATTAATTTCTGCATTTCGAGCTAGACATAGGTGGCTTTCGAATAGAATGCTGTCTAACTTACCTCTACTAACTCTAATTTACTTTATCTAGGTTTAATCTAAG
This sequence comes from Melitaea athalia, assembly GCA_905220545.2. NCBI lineage: Eukaryota > Metazoa > Arthropoda > Insecta > Lepidoptera > Nymphalidae > Melitaea > Melitaea athalia. The sequence continues at coordinate 1,573,637 of HG992184.1, forward strand.
TAATTAATAAAACAACTCGGCTGACTATGACTTTCAAGTCTAAAAGATTACAATTTTTTTACAACAAACAAATAAGAAAATTCAGTGACTTTTATTATAAAAATAATAATCAGTCACTTTATTCGCAATACTTATCCGCCAACCCGCAGGCGCAGCTGCCTATGCTGTAGGGTGTTACAGGCTGAAACGTAAGCTAGTCCCCCATCTTTAGGAGTCCGCCATATTGGATTTAAAGTGACGTCACTTTATTTTTCGAGTTATTCTCGGCAAGCCCGTTTATCCGATACCCATATTGTAGATGCGCATTAAAAATAACTAGTCCCACATCTAGGGTGTTCCGCCATGTTGGATTTAGAATAACGTCACACAACTATCCAAGAATATAATTATATTAGATACTAGCCGACCCGTGCCCACTTCGTTGGGCGTTATAATCTATTTCACATAAGAAGGGTACGGTGAAATTTGATATGTTCCAATACACTCTCACTATTTTCAGCAAATCAGATAAATATAAATGTTTTAAAATCACCAATGAGGATCAGTAAAGTTCTAGCAAATTCAATAGAACTAGTATCCACGTTATTCTCTATGACATAAGAATGATATTTCTTTTTGAATTATCCAAATCGGACCATTACTTACGAAGATATTAAGTTATAAACATTATGCCGTTCCTGCCGCTACGTCAGTGTACGCGGGATGCGTGTGACGTCACTCCGACGTTCCATGCCAGTTAGCCCTTAGCAGCGACAAGATGCGATGGTGTTTTCTTTTAAACTATGTGTCCTACAAAAAATTTGTAAGGACATAATTTGTAGCAAATTGCTTTGCCTACAAATATATTCATATAACTTTGCCGAAATTTAAAAATTAAAGAAGTTATAAGCAAAAAAGTGAGAAAATTTTTATAGAAATTTTCTTTATTGCTCTATAACTTTTTTTTATACATTTCACAAAAAAAATACCTCAGACCAATCTTGTAGATGGTTTTTTGAGGAAAATTTTTCTCTACAATTTTTTGAATTTCATTCATTTCAAACGCTGTTACAGCGCTCCAAAGTAGACCGGGTTCGTCAATGCTCATAAGAATCCGGTCAAAACGAAATGCTTAACTTAGTTTTATGATCCTTTTTTTATTGTAAATATATTCTTAAATTTTTTTTGTTAAATCCCTGCCTACAACTTTACTTATTCATTGGCATAAGCTGTCTGTGGGTAGGCCTACTGGGAATACCACGTTAAAAAATGTGATTTATGAGATATTTGATTACCTAAGTAGATACATTCGAAGAAGATTAAGAGAAGTCAACGAATTTTTGGAAAACATTAGTATTTCCGAAACTGGTTGAGACTCAAAAGTACTCTTCTACAGATATGTATAATGAGGATCAATAAAGTTATCGCAAATTCAATAAAACTAGTATCCACGTTATTCTCTATGATATAAGAAAGATATTTCTTTTTGAATTATCCAAATCGGACCATTACTTACGAAGATATTAAGTTATAAACATTATGCCGTTCCTGCCGCTACGTTAGTAATAATAATAATAATAAATAATAAACGTTTCACACTCAACGGCCCCCAGTAGGATTTTCTCCTGTGTCGGGGGTCCAGAAACACACACAATACACAACCACAAACGCCCAGACCATGACAAACATCTGTATGGCCAATACAAATTTTTGTCATGTGCGCGGATCGAACCCGCGACTGCTAGCGCAACAGCTAGTGCTGTGACCGCTGCGCCAACGCGTCGTCATGTAAGCGGGGCCAGTGTATGCGGGATGCGTGTGGCATCACTCCGACTCATAAAACTCACTCCGAATCATAAAACTAAGTTAAAAATTTCGTTTTGACCGGATTCTCATGAGGATTGACGAACCCGCTCAACTTTGGAGCGCTGTAACAGCGTTTTAAATGAATGAAATTCAACAAATTGTAGAGAAAAATTTCCTCAAAAAACCATCTACAAGACTGGTCAGAAGTATTTTTTTGTGAAATGTATAAAAAAAAGTTATAGAGCAAAAAAGAAAATCTTTATAGAAATTTTCTCACTTTTTTGCTTATAACTTCTTTAATTTTTAAATTTCGGCAAAAAGTTATATGAACATATTTGTAGGCAAAGCAATTTGCTACAAATTATGTCCTTACAAATTTTTTGTAGGACAGATAGTTTAAATGAAAACACCATCGCAGCTTCTCGCTGCTATGGGCTAACTGGCATGGAACGTCGGAGTGACGTCACAGCCTTCCGCGCCGACCGGTTAGTAAACTCCGCTAGTAATTTGATCATAACTTCGTCAATTTTTGTCGTAGAACAAAAATTTTTGCACTGTATGTTAAGAGCCATTTCACAATTTTTGGCTCTGCAAGTTTAGGTAAATATGGTCGAAGCGTACGAGCCGCGCGGTCTAGTGCTATTGTTTGTCGCACTATACAACCAAAAAAAATCTTGATCTTTTTTTAATGTATATTAAAAATTAATAACTATGTTGTAAATTTTTTTTTACATAATTAATTTGTTAAAAATGTCATGTATGTTATATAACAACAAACAATACATTGAAAATAAAAATCAATTTTATGAAACATTTTTTTTTTAAATTGATTTAGTGTTTTGAGTTTACTAATGAGTCGAATATTTACGATATAAATAAAATAGCCTTTTAGTATGCTCAATAAAAACTTTGGATGCAAGTAGACCATCAAATTTTGCCGGCTTTAATTCTTTTATAAACTCAATGACACCGACAAACAGATTTATTAACTAATAACAAAACAAACAGATTTAAATGCCTATTTGTATTGATAATGTGACAAAAAAGATTTTAAATAATAATATTTGCATATTTTTTATTTTTATGAAAGTATCAAATGCGGTGATCCACTATAACAACAGTCGCTTTGCGCGTGTAAGCGAAGCAGACAGTTGGGCAAAATTTGGCGTGGACCTTACCTCTAAGAGCGCTGGCGCTCGACTGATTTACCGGGTTTGATGCGTAGTATTTTATACTATCTTTTGATTTTTAATACAAAAGGTATTAAAAATAATTAAATATTTTAATTATTTTTTTTATGTTCCTAAATGATGTAAGTTTACTTTGGTATAGATAGTTCGTTAAAATTTCTTAGTTTTCTAAGAAAAATATCGCATTTAAAATTGTACTTATTTGTAAAAATTGTCCTTAGACTTTATTTTTTTACTAACTAACATTATTAATAATCGATATTCTAGTAAGAAACGTATTAACGACATTATATGTCCGATCCTTTAGGTATTTTTTTCAGTCAAATTTATTAATATTAATGATAGATATAGGAGTCTGAAATTTACTCTGCGATGATTTTTCAGTAAACTAATTGTGGGAGATTAATCACCATAAAGTAAATAAATAATATTTTGTAAATGTGTTAAGAAAAGTATCAAAACGAAATATTGGTCTATTTTTTAAATGTATTCAACAATATCAGAATATTACCTAGGATGGTAAATTAGGCGACTAAAATCTTAGATATTCGCGCGAAAACGTGAAATGGCTCTTAAGGATTTCTTAGTTCTATAAATCTGCATTCTCAACTAAAAACGTTACGGATCCTCATTAATTTCTAAGGCAAATAATAATGCTTGATTAGATTGAATTGTTGACACGGCACGTCAGAGGGCGCAGGTTCAAATCCTGCTGATTTAAAATCTTTATATATTTTTATCTTTTTCCTTTTATCTTGTCACTCCTGAATAGTGTAGCTTTCTGTTAGCGAAAGAATTTTCATGATCGGATCAGTATTTGCGAAGATTACCCCGTATATACAAACAAAGTTATAAACTTTACCTCTTTATAATATTAGTATAGATATGATTCAAAATTAAATTCCAAGATCCCAACCTACCTAACATAATTACATACATATATTTCAAGTAAAAGAAAAGCCTATAAAAATATTAGGATTTTGTGTCTCTTTTCGCAACAGTCAGTACGTAATAACAACATCGCTTATGTTACTAAACATAACATGTACTATTTACAAGGACGAAGCTCGAAATATAATTAAACGTATCTTTAACGTCGTTATATCCTAAGCGAGATGCGTGTCTCGTTATCTCAAACATTATTATACAACAATATCGCGTATGCGTAATTAAATTCTCTTAGATTTCACTAACTACAAAACTAGGAATATGGCCATTAGGGTAATTGAAGAGTCTATTAGAGTTATTATCAATTATGTTACCTAATTGTGTTGTGGGGATGAATGTAGCTTACCGAAAATTACACCTTGACTTTATTACAAGGTAATCCACACATTTTCACCTGCTCTTATGTATATTTCATTGTATCCATGAATCAAATAGATATAGGTAGAAATCAAAAACAGTTTTTATGTATTTAAATTATGGTTTTTGGATTAATAACAACAATAAATATTTTTTAAAAATATTTTTTCACCACAATAATTGTAAACATGACATTTGGTAGGTACATAATAATATGAGTACATAACATAATAATATCTCATCGTGTACATAATAATATCTCGACAATTATTAATAATTTGGCTTATTCACGTGTTATCGTTTTTTTTCTTCTTTTTACTAAATTTAGACGCCGCGTTGGCGCAGCGGTTACAGCACTGGATTGCGATTGGCTATTGCGCGGGCGGTTGCGGGTTCGATTCCCGCACACGACAACATTTGTATTGGCCATACAGATGTTTGCCGTGGTCTGGGTGTTTGTGCAGTCCTTGTGGGTTACCCCACCGTGCCTCGGAGAGCACGTTAAGCCGTCGGTCCCGGTGTTTTCATGTACACCTGACAGCGATCATTACTCATAGTAGGGAATATATCCGCCAACCCGCATTGGAGCAGCATGGTGGATTAAGCTCCGATCCTTCTCCTACATGGAGAAGAGGCCTATGCCTAACAGTGGGATATTACAGGCTGAATCGTGATCGTGATCGTACTAAATTTAAAGGTAAAAAAGAACATTTAAATAATATGTAACTGAAAATAATTTAAGCCTATTTATTTTATCTCTAACTGTAGACCGTGCATTGACCGTAATAATACAATTAACTTATTACACAACAAATGTAACGCCTATAACAGATTTTCCAAGCACCGAACAATTTTCTCTCCAACTACGTTGTCTTTAATATGTTAAACTATTCATCATCATCATCATCATTTCAGCCTCGCAGTCCACTGCTGGACATAGGCCTACACAAGTTCGCGCCAAAAATGACGTGAACTCATGTGTTTTGCCCATAGTCACCACGCTGGGCAGGCGGGTTGGTGACCGCAGGGCTGGCTTTGTCGCACCGAAGACGCTGCTGCCCGTCTTCGGCCTGTGTATTTCAAAGCCAGCAGTTGGATGGATATCCCGCCATCGGTCGGCTTTTTAAGTTCCAAGATGGTAGTGGAACTGTGTTATCCCTTAGTCGCCTCTTACGACACCCACGGGAAGAGACGGGGAGGCTAAATTATTTGCCGTAGCCACACAGCAGCCGTAGCCACACAGCAGTTAAACTATTATTGCTTAAAAATATTTAACAATATCGATACAAAATATAATTAATAACAATAACATAAAGAACACAAAAATGTTTCTATTAAATAGTCTTATTAAGTATTTTATGTTCATTAATAATGTCGGATATTCGAAATTTCATACATACAAACAGTCACGTCGAATTGAGAAACTTCTACTTTTATTGCAGTCCGTTAAAAATAACAATGTAAACACAACACTTATAAATTATGCTACGATACTATGTAACGGTAAAATGGGGGTAATCGGGACACTTTTTAAGTTCGACATTGATTTTTATTGTTTTTTTTTTGTAGTTATAGTAATAAAACGGAGATCATAATAGTTCCGGTAGTTTAAATTTTCAGTTATAATGCATTAAGATATAGTTTATTAAAGAATAATCATAAAAACTTACAAAAACTCACTTGTCCCTATTCACCCAGGCGTTGGGGTGAATCGGGTCGCTTAAGGGGTTAATAGAGTTATATGGTATGGTATATCATATTATATTACGATCCGCATTTTTTTAGTACTATATCTACTCACACACACGATATGATAAATGCGCCATCGTTCTTATATGAATGCGATCCATCTACGTCTATATAACAGTGTTTATAGGATTGATTGCTCCAATACGCGCCTTGAACTGCTTGGTTAGATAAGGTCCACTATGATGATTTCATAGTAGATAGATACATACAGGGATGCTACCAATATCTACGATATATAAAGAAAAATGTAATTGAAATTACCGATTAATTTTAAATTAACAGTAATCACAATAACCGCTCGGCTCTGGTGTTATAGTTGCGTATGCTAGTACGCGCGTAAACACCGGCGGCTTACGGGTTATATTCCCACCCACCCACGGGATGGAAATTTGTATTTGTACAAATATTTCTACCCGATTGTCTGTCCTTGTGTATCGCCTCACCGTGCCTCGGAGAGCACGTTATGCTCTCTGTCCCGGTTGTTATCATATACATCAGATATTGATTGTTACTCATTGTAAAATATCCGCTATATAGGGAATATATCCGCTCCTTCTCCTAAATGGATTTCCCCTATTCCCAGCAGTGGGATGTTGCAGGCTGAATCATACCCATTACTATACCACAAAATGATATAGTATTTTACTGCTTTATCGCCATGTTTGCAAGTACACAGAATACAAGGCAGTTACTAGTAGTGTTTACAGTATGACTCTGGTCTGCTACGATGTCAAGCTCGAACAGATGGTCCTACCGTTCAGATAAATTATGACTATGATTTGTTTTCGAATTATTTGTGTTCTATGTTTCAATGAAATAGTGATTAAAAAACGTGAATTGATATTGACAATCGTGTTTATAAGCTAGATCTCTATAAGGTTTATACCAATTATAAGAAAAAAAACTGTATCTATTATGTAAACAAAGCGACGGTGTTTCGTAAAGTAATATAAAACTATTAAATTTTACAAATATATATCACTACATATTATAAAACAAAGTCTATTCCCGCTGTCTGTCTGTCTGTATATATGCTTAGATCTTTAAAACTACGCAACGGATTTTGATGCGGTTTTCTTTAATAAATAGAGTGGTTCCAGAGGAAGGTTTATATGTATAATACATGCATAATATAGTAGAGGAACACTGATAGTTTTAAAGTTTTCTAATGTGGTGTCGTAAATAAACACATTTATTGCGCTTAGATTGCAAATATTTATTTTATATTTAATATCAGCATTGCACCCGTGCGAAACCGGAGCGGGTCGCTAGTCTGAAATATTTCAATAAAGACGACAATGTTTTTGACTTTAACGTTCTTAAGATCGATAGTATCGTAGCAAACGCGAGTTTTATGCAGCATATTATAAGGTTGGCATGCGAAATCTTATAACTTAAGACAGATATCCAATATTCCTTCGAACGAGACGGCTGCAGTGGAACACTCATGGAACACAAATCAAGCGAGAAAAATGAACGAAAAGAAGCAAGACAAAGCGGTCGCTCGATCGACAAGAATTTCATTGTGAAATATGTGTTATTCTCGAAGAATAATGTTTTCGTCTTTCAACACGATGTCTAAAGAATAATGATGAAATTAACCCGAGTGTAGCATTATGATTGTTCAATGTTTACGTGTACAATATGGTTTATTGTTTCAGTTTCAATGAACATCATTATAAACAATGTGTATTCATTTATTTTCCATTCCAATCCAATTTTGAGAACAATTTTTTTTCCTGCACACACGTTTTTTTATTGTGTCTTAAATTATATATTTTTGTTGCATTGTGTTTATGTTAAAGTTATTTATGCAAGTGCATATCACGAGTTAAATGTGCAAAGATTTTTGTTAGATGTAACCATAGCGTTTGTAAATAATAAGTTTTCAATCAAAAAAGAGGAGGTTCTCAATTCGCCAGCTTTTTTTTCATTGTTATGTATGTTACCTCGTACCTTTTTACTGGGTGGACCGATTACGATGATTATTTTTATGATTGACAGGTGATGCTCGTTATGTGATCCAATTTAAATTAAGATTTGACTAGTACTTTTTAAGTTATCTCAAACGATGTTTATTTACTCGACTATTTTTCGTCTACCTACGTTGTATTACTTGTCGGTGTAATTGAAGTAGTAGTAGGTACAGCGTAGAAATTTAAATTAACTAATAAAATAGTTTTATAATACATTATCTTAGAAGTTACTTTTTCTATTCAAGTATAACTTACATATACCTAAATTTATTAAAAATGATAAAAGTAATAACTTTAACTCCGCTGGCTTTTAAGAACAGTTTAGGTAAAGAGCTACTTAGGGACTAAGTACTTAGATATCATTTTGTGTCAACCTTTCTTTTTTTTACAAAGTTATCTTAGAAAGAAAAAATAGTGTGTTAATAAAATTGCCACTTACAGACGTGTCACAACCTTTCCATTTCCATTGAGAATATTAAATTAATAGAAGGAGCATCTAATGGAATCCTGGTTTATAAGGGACTGAATACATTACCAGTTTTAGTTATTTATACACTAATTTCATAATGACGTACTTAATATATTAACACATAAATATGTACGTGGATACAAAAATTCTATACGTACATATTACTTCTAAAATTACTGTACACTTAAAAGTAAAACTTAGAACCTTACTATAGGTACAACCTTAGGTATAGATTTGATTTGTTTCTTTTTTTTTAAATTAATAAAATTTGAAAAAATTAAAACTATTGTATTAATTATTATTTTCACCCTCTAAAATAGCCTAAGTAATACAACTACAATAACTTAGAAGTGACGTCACCTTATAGGTTGTGGGATGTAGCTATAATTAAATATAATTTAAGGGAAATTGAAGAAGAAGAAGAAGAAAGAGGACGTAGTTGGAAGTTTAGTCTCTAATAACTTGGACACTACTACCTAATGTTATTGACTAAACCAAAACTGAATGTTATTAGATGTTATTTTACTATTGATTTAAAACGAAGTAATAACTCAATAACCTGCTTAATTCGCATTTTTAGCAAATATTATTGGATTGGATATTAAAAACACACTCGAAATTTAATTTTTTTAGTTTCTTAGAATATTAATCATAATTAACTGGAGCTCACTAGAGCAGCATAATGCAGTTGAAATGGTTAAGATTTTGGTATTTTTTTTTAAATGTCATAGGTACATGTATGAATAATTTTCATACGAATTTTATTTTCTTCATAACCATTTGAATTTATTCATTCTTATGCATTTTGATGGGACTCTTAAAATTTTAGAGGCGATAACTGCAAAACGGTAACCATAAAATATGTTTCATTTGTTGTTTTTTTTCTCTCTTTGTGTTGAATTCTGTGTAGTGACTTTAAAACCTAATATCTTGTAAAATCAATCACAAAACTGCTGAAATTAAAAAAAAAAAAAACCTCAACTTACTTATACAATACCTACTATAAAATTCTATAAAACAATAAGGTACATTGTTCACACTAAAATTTCGGCTAAAATATAAAAATAAATCAGGATCGCCAATCCAAATAATCCAAGGAATCGACAAATTTTATTTTTACGTGAGTTTGAATAATAAATAGAATTGAGAAATCGGTAGGCTAACAAAATGATTTATTACGCCTCCTGATCTGTAATAGAATGCAATAAATCGCAATGAACGTCAAGATATAAGGCTAGTACAATAAATAATGTTTTTACTTAGGAACAGAAAAAAAAAATATTTTTTTTTTTAAATAATTCAACTTATATTTTTTTTCTGTACATTTTTATATTATTTTTAAAAGTTACATGTATACAGTCATATAGTTGTATGTAGATATAATGTCATAATGCCATAATCTGCGTTTAAATGATTTAAGATTTTCACTATTTTTTTCTATATCGTGCGACGCGTTGACGTCTTGACCGAATGGCGCGTCAGTTCTGCCAACCTCAGGACGCCACGCCAAACTTCCTTTTTCTTTCCGTATTAATGACTGTCTCCATCATATATAATTCATGATTGTGTTCTATGGCACAGAAATGTATTAGTCTTTTTTTCAAATAACATTTTTAAATGACATACTTAAGGCGCTTTGTAGGATATTTTATCATTAATTTTTTTTTAGATTTAAAATTTGTATGAATTATCTAATTATTTTGATTTCTTTATTCTGCTTTACTATACAATCTTTATCTTTTTAACTGACAGCAGGCTAGAAGACTCACGACCTGAAATTTATCTTTCGTTCTTTTATTTCCCAATTTATTTTTGGATGCATACCCAAATGGTCTCATTTATCTTTACTACCAGGTGTTAAAAGCTTATACATGTCGTCATCAATTTTTCCCACAAGATAATTATTGTAATTTTTATTAATTATGTTTTAAAATAATAATATGATAAATTATATGTAGCGTCAAATTAAATGTACCTACCTGAACCTAATTTGTATGCTTAAAATTATGTGATCATATCGTTATCACTATTGAGTTGTTACTTTTAAAACTTTTTACAATGCAACAATCCCAACATTTAAGACTTTTAAGAACTTAAATTTTTATTTTTGTTTTTAGGATGTATGGAACTTGACCTAGTGCGTGAAGCTTTAAATTTCGATTATAATCGAAATATCGTTAAGTTTAATGATTTTTTCAAGTTTTCTGCGCGATTTTCTTAACTTTTCTTTCTGTAAGAAGGTTCTACAAAGTAAAGATTAATAAAAATCATTGATGGAGCGCATTTTTTAATAATAGGTATAGATTAGTTGCTCCATCGCCACCGGATGGAGGCTGTTGAATATAAATAAAATATCTGTTCAGATTACAACTCGAAAACTTAGTAAAGTTAAATATCAATTAAATTAGTCCTAAGTGATTTATATTAATATTAAATTTTAATAAAAAAAATCATTTATCAATAAATTCATAAGATGAACAAAAATTCTTTTTTAGAATCATATTTATGCTTGAAATGAAGCAATATTTACTTTACGATCCGTTTAAAGAATTGGGTGTTAATCGCGTTTTTATCACTGTTTTACGGTTTTTTGCCAACTTGAGTGAAGTTTATGGGTAATAAATAGTTCGTTGTACGTCTTTTTAACGTAATATAATTTGCTTTATTCGATAACAGAGTCTTACACCTTCATTTGTTTTAAACATATTTTCTCAATTTAAAAAATATGAATTTTTATCATTAGTTACTTGAATTGTCACACATTGGTTTTGTTGGTTTACATTTTGAAAACGTTAAAAGTCGTTGTAATTACAAGTAACGGAGAGTAGCAATCTATACTCTATGGTAGCAATTAGTCACGAAACAAGTGTATAGTAATGGGTAAGTTTTTAAACCAAGCGTTGTCGAATAAATAAATACAAAAATATACCTCGTGCGCTGTAGCATGGTGCGGGTGACAGTTTCAGTAACGTTACGTTTCACTCTTGAAAGTTGCCGCGATTTACAAATTATGACTTAGTATTTCAGCTGTACCACATTCGTAATATACTAAATCATTAATTACTGTAGTAAATTAAATTAAACCCAACCAGAATGTTCTAGTCTACAAATAAAATCTAATGGGAAGAAAAATTAAGAAAAGTGCTATGCGTATAACGTAACGCCATAGACGTGTTTAGTGATGGGATGTAGTGCTACGATGGATAGTCGATGTTTTTTTTTTATAATAAAAAACGTAAATTGGGCGTAGTTCAATTATTATTGTAAAAAGTATTATATTATTATTGTAGTATATATTATATTAATTATATTAATATAATTATATTAATGACACAACAGAACATATATAAAAAAATTGATTTAACTCGTCTAAACTCATATCAGAATCAGGAACATCTTAATTGTTACTAAATTCATCATCTGTATCTGTGACGTCATGGGTCTACCATGAGTTTTTGTTACAAGCGCATATGACGTAACTACAGTAGGTAAACGTAGAAACGCAACTGGAATATTTAACTATACCATACCTATTATGAGTATTTCTAAATTTTACTATAGAGTCTATCGAGCACTCGATAAGACTTATAGTTTTAAATGCGTTATATTGCGTATTAGTTACTTACTAATATCTTTATCCTTCTTCCGTATAGAAAACTACACTCGCTAACGTGTATCGTCTTTGGAAACTCATGGTAGACGTACTGGGGGCCTTTTTCTTTTGCCATTTCGTCCAGAGCATAGAAAAAATCAGAAAAACCTGATTTTGATTATTTTATATAAGTACAAAGATAGAGTAGCCATAAAATATATATATTGACAAATTTATACACGTAGTTACATTGGACAACTGAATAACACACAAATTTTCATAGCACTATTAATGAGAACTAGATTTATGCTGCGAGTATCGTTAGTGATAAAAATGAATTACCTAACGTCACATCCCTAGTCATGTGGACTGACAGATATCAACGCAAGTGTCACCCGCACCATGTTACAGCGCACGAAGTATAAATAGACTGATAATAAAAGATAAATACATTGTTCAGATTGTGTTCAGTATTCTATTTTGCAGATATAACTCTGTAAGGTCCCTATGTTATATACAAAAAAAAAATAAAAAAAATAAGCGGATTTTTCACAAAAGGTCGTTACATGTATATAAGCTCACTCTCTCCTTATCAGAAGAATAAGCCCTTACAAGGCGTCAACGTTTACAGGTTTACCAACGCTATGCAAGACAGGCGATTTGTGTGTCTGATTTGATACTGAACAGGATTTTGTTAAGTAATTGGGTGTTTTGCAAGTAAATACTTTTATAATTCATGTATGTATGTATAATCAAAACGATTAATAATTTTTTTCCAAAAACTGCTGTGTGCAAACGAGACATCGATGTTTTAATACTAATATACTAAATAACTTAATGCTTGTGTTATAGATAACAGCTGACGACGAAACATGTATATTACTCCAAGACTCGGGCGGAAATCGAACCCACAACCCCGAAGCAGAAAGCTATAAGCTAATCACATTGTATTATTATTTATATCAAAGTTTTTTAGGTGATGTCGGGCAACGAGCTTCTCATATTACATTACGATTCAGCCTGTAATATCCCACTGTTGGGCATAGGCCTCTTCCCCATGTAGGAGAAGGATTGGAGCTTAATCCACCACGCTGCTCAAATGCGGGTTGGCGGATATATTTCCTACTATGAGTAACGATCGCTATCAGGTGTACATGATAACAATCGGGACCGAACGGCTTAACGTGTTCTCCGAGGCACGCTGGGAGACCCACAAGGACTGCACAAACACCCAGACCACGGCAAACATCTGTATGGCCAATAAAAATGCTGTCGTGTGCGGAGATCGAACCCGCAACCGCCCGCGCAACAGCCAATCGCAATCCAGTGCATATTACATTATTACATGTCAAAACCTTCTAAGTAGGTAACGAATTTATTAAGGTATACAGAAGTTAAAAATAGCGTAAGCGCAATTTTCTTGCTTTAATCACAATAACTCTGCTCCAGCTATTGCGATAAAAACTACGTCAACCATAAATTGCTCCCTACATATTACTTACCCGAGCACAATCTTGGAGCTAATCCCAACGGTACTCCGGGAAAATTCATGTGATAATTATGATTCCCGGGATACAGATAGTGCCATGTGTTTTGACAATAATGGAAAAACAAGTCATGCTCACGTATTCGAAAAACTTTTTCGGCTTCATTGACTTTGATGACCGTTCACTGCTGGAAATTATTTGCTTTATTTTCTTCTAAATTGACTTAATTTTTTTCTCCTTTAATTCTTGCAGTTTTTTCTTTTCTTTTGACGTGACAACGTCTAATAAATCGATGAACGCCGGCTGCATGCACTAAAAAGGATGACTCATAGTCACGTTACGCTCATTGTCCCGTTACGATTGTTGTACGCTTGCGCCGCACCTATCTCTCTTCCACTCGATTGCCTTATGCGTCCGAGGAGATGTTTTGTTATGACGTTGTCACGTTAAACTATCGTCCGTAAATCAACTTTACAGACCACAATTTTTTTGCGAATTTTTAATAGTTATAGTCCTGTATTGCCAAAAACTAGTTGTTCCCTGATCTTTTACTAAAAAGGTGGCAAACAAATAGTAAATAGATACGGTAGCCCATGGGGGCCTATAATACTAGTAGCCCATTCCCTCACTCTTCCTCGGAGCTCTAGATACCATACTCATCACAGAAACACAACACTAGTGGGAGAGCAGTATTATTTAACTGCTATCTTTTATAAGTTTGAGGTAGGTACTCCTCAGTTGACCTGCTCCAAATTTTGATCAAGATAATTATAGTGACAGTATGTACAGATGCATAATAGTTTCGTTAGTTAATATAAAAAAAAATCTTGGTTATTGGATATGTAATAATATTGTAACAAAATAACGTTAAAATTAGTTTTGATTTTTTTAAATGTAGGTACTTTGTTATTATATTACCATATATTAAGTACATAATTATCCAATAATCAAGATATTTTTTTTATGTTTGCTTAAAACTGTTTATTGATACTGGCTGTATAAAATAGTTTATCTTGCGACCGCAGTTTTGTTAGTTTAAATAAAGAACGGAACGATCCTTGGGGACTAAAGAAGACGGCGCGAGAGAGAGACAACGCTTATGGGCGGACAAGATGGCGCTGTAGAAGAAAGACGTAATAGTGAAAAGTTTTCAGTACTGTTTTCGATTTAATTATAGTCGTTCTATTTAAATTTTGAATGTGATCAATAGATAGGTAATAAATAAATATCTTATAGCGTACACACGCGTTCGTCTGTTCCTACGTTAAGCAACTTAATGTCTGTGTAAGGTAATAGCCGAACATTACAACATTTTTTTTTGATAAATAAGATAAGATAAAAGATAAGATAAGATAAATATACTTTATTGTGCATACAAGTTTACATACAGGTATACAAAAAATAAAACATACAAAATAATATGCACAAAGGCGGTCTTATCGCTAGGTAAGCGATTTCTACCAGACAACCTAGGAATACCAGGCAACCTTGAAAAATATACAGTGAAACAATACATAATTATATAAATACAAATATTACACCCAGAATCAGGCGGGAATCGATCCCGCAACCCGACAGAAAGCAGGACCACTACAAACTGCGCCAACGGGCTAGTGAAATGTCAATATTGCTCAATCTATATTCTATATTATAAAAGAGATTTCCACCCATTGACTCATCACGATATCTCTGGAACCATAAGGCGTAGAGACTTGAAATTTGGTAGGAATATTCCTTTCGCTGAGTAGAGGTCAGCTAAGTACGGATTTTACGAAATTCCACCCACAAGAGGGGCGTTAGGGGCCCCTACATTGCGGGGGTTAATAACATATATAGCAAAACAACGTTTGCGGGGACAGCTAGTATTATTATATTGAGATTAAGATTCCATTTATGTACTTATTGCATATACTCTTTCGCGTCGATTACTCATTTTCTTCTATGAATCTTCTCATTTCTAATAGGATCACGTAGAGATTTTTTATAATAAACTTGCAACGATACACTCGTAAATCTCTCTATAAGTCTCTAACGGTTTCAACAGAATGTGACTTTAAAAATTGACAACTAAATAAAACATATAATGTATTCTGTTTTATATGAGAAGCGTTTGTTACGTAATAAAGTTAAAACTGGGGCAGTAACAAACCGACAAGCACAGTAATCAAAAGATAAAATTACGTGGGTGTCAAAAATAATATAACATTATTGGCTAAAGTCTAATAATCTAAATCGTATAACTCAGTATAAATTACCTATACGGAAAACGGATAAAAATAAAATGAGCTTATAAAATTTTCCATATTTTTTTTACCGCTAAAGGTGATATTTTGTCGTGAAAGTATATTCGTTACATATATTTTTAAATCTATATTCTTAACATGACTTTATTTTCCTGAGTCGGTCGAGAATACGGGAAACAGTATTATTTCTTTACTTATATGCGATACGGGACAACGGCTAACGCAAAGACTTTCGGAGCGCGAGCGGTAATCCTATCAAAGTGGCACTAAAATCCATTTTATTTTCAGGTATCTTCCGTGTGAAATTTTCCAGGTATTATATAGTTATCTCTAGAAACATTTTAGTCACTTTTCGAAGAAAATGGTTCTTATTTAACTTCAAAAGACCAATGATTGTTTTATAAGTAACTTAAACGACCAAAATGTTGCGACCACAATGACAATCGGTAATTAAAATCTTTTTCAAATACTTTTTTTTGTATTAGTTATACTCTAAAGAACATAAATTTCTTTTCGTTCACCGATATAATAATTTCAGAAATAAATAAACTGTAATAATATTTTTTTTTTATATATCTAGGTCGGCAAATAGTAAGCGATTACCGTAGCTTATAGACGTCTGCAACACCAGAAGCATCGCAAGCGCGTTGCCGACCCTATCCCCAGGAGCTCTGTTCACCTTACTCACCAACAGGAACACAATACTGCTTGAAAACAGTATTATTTAGCTGTGATCTTCTGTAAGGTCGAGTTACTACCCCAGTCGGGCTGCTCCATATTTTGAGCAGGAAATTTTCTGCTGTGCCCTACCTCAGTTAATATTTAATTACTTAATTAATCTTCTAAATAATTTCAAGAACCTATATAAAAGGTAACGTGATTTACATACATGCATACATACGAGGATTATTATAGGATAACTTTAAAATTATGCCAAAAAATAAAGGCAATAAACTCACATACAATAGCAGACGTATCCGTTACCAAGATTTTAAATTATTAAGTATTTCTAATAACAACATACCAGTCAGACAGTCAGTTCAGCCTATCGCAGTCCATTGCTGGACATAGGCCTCCCCAAGATCGCGCAAGTCATCCCGGTTTCCCAAAATCCTCACCCGGCCTCTACCGCAATCTTATGTAGATCGTCGCACAGTGGGAGGAAACGATCAAAACTACGTGCGAGGCAGTCTTAAAAATGAAATCATTTTTGTTTTAAAATACTCGTAATTATGTCTGCTTTCTTGTACCACTGCGGAAATTCACTTTTTAGGGGTAGAACTTTTTATTATCTACATGTATCACATGTAGATAATAAAAAGTTTTATTCTTTACTAGCTGCTGTGCCCGCGACATCGTCCGCGTGGAATTTAACAAAAAAGTTATTGTTTAGTTCGCAGTTTAAAATGAAAAACTAAAATATAAGTAGCCTAAGTTACACCTTATTACATCAGCTATCTGCCAGTGAAAGTCCCGTCAAAATCGGTCCAGCCGTTTCAGAGATTAGCCGGAACAAACAGACGGACATACAGACAAAAATTTTAAAAAAATGTTATTTTGGTATATGTACCGTGTATAGATCCATATGAATTTAGTAAAAAGCGGTTATTTTAATATTACAAACAGACACTCCAATTTTATTTATTTGTATAGATAACTAGCTTCTGCGCGCGACTTCGTCGGCGTGGACTCCACTCCTGTTGGTCTTAGCGTGATGATATATAGCCTATAGCCTTCCTCGATAAATGGGCTATCTAACACTGAAAGAATTTTTCAAATCGGACCAGTAGATCCTGAGATTAGCGCGTTCAAACAAACAAACAAACAAACAAACAATCAAACAAACTCTTCAGCTTTATTATATTAGTATAGATATTGCATTTTACGTTTTTACTACTACAAGTATGTCGACGATTCTTTGTCCGATAAAAGAAAGTGCTACAAAGCATGACTGCAACGTTCAACATCTTTTCTAAACAATTGTTTAAACTTTAAAGTAAAGAATTTTTTCGCACCTGTCCTTTTAATTTTTATCACGAAGTCTCGATTTTAATTTAAAATATCTGCTCTAATAATTTTTTTGTTTTATTTTATTTATTGGATTAATAATATGTATATCCTTATATGTATAAAAATGAATCGCTGAATGTGTTGCTAAGCGTTAATCTCGAAAGCGGCTGAACGGATTTCGCTAATTCTTTTTTTATAATATTTCTTGAAGTACGAGAATGGTTCTTATCGAGAGCATTTAAAAAATTGCCTGAAAAAGTCTAAAAGCAACAATTTTATAATTATATTCCCATACAAAAGATTCGTAATAATACTTAAAAGTCAATTTAAACTTTAATACAATACCATAAAGTTTAAGTGTTAGTGGAGAGGTTCCGGGAAGGATTAGTTTTAAAAAAGAATTAAAAATTAAAGAATCGACTGTTAGGCGGTACGAAGTTCGCCGGGTCAGCTAGTATATACATATATTACAGTTACAGTTATAATAATAGCATTCTTAATAAATTCTAAATGCTGTAAAATTATTTGTACAACGTTTTATAACTCGTATATCTTTTCCTTAATCTTGTTGAATACACATGTTAAACATCAATATCGTTGGGTTAACGAAATGTAAATTAAAATGTCTGCGGCGACGCAACTCACGCTTATATGACTGTACGGGCAGTTTAGCGCACAGTCGACTTAGCGTTTCTTTTAGGACCAGTTTCACCAGTTGTAGATAACGCTATTTAACGTACGACGATACAAATATACTTTGACAGCGGGAAGTAGAATAGGGAACTATGAACCTGTTTCTGCTCAATAAATAAACTACAATTTTATGATTAATATATGAGAATAGAAATATCTTATAAATATTTTTTTATTTTATTTTTATGTAACTAGGTTGGCAAACAAGCGTCCGGCACACCTGATGGTAAGTAATTACCGTAGCCTATAGATGCCAGCTGTTGCAAAAGTAGATTCGTTACACAAATTGAAAACATACAAACGCAGTTTCTTGGTTCCCTGTTTCATATTATTCAGTTTTTTTTTTTAATTTTTTAATATAACTTGGTCGGTAAACAAGCGTCCGGCACACCTGATGGTAAGCAATTACCGTAGCCTATAGACGCCTGCAACACTACAAGCATCGCAAGCGCGTTACCGACCCTACCCTCAATCCCCACCAGGAGCTCTAGTCACCTTACTCACCACAGGAACACAACGCTGTTTAAAAGCAGCATTATTTAGCTGTGATTTGTAAGGTCGAGGTACTTCCCCAGTCGGGGTGCTCCAGATTTTGAGTAGGATATGTCTTACTATGCCTTGCCTCAGTTAAAGTATAGTGGAATTCTATGGTAAAAAAAGAATAATTAATTAAAAACTTTTAAATGTCGGATACCATCATCCGTTAAATAGCGATATCCACAAATGGTGAAACAGGTCCTTTATACCGTAAATTTAACCGTTACGACCTGTAAGCGTCACAGTGCTGTGAAAAGATCCCTTCTGCTAGGATTACTTTCTGTACATGTCTTTAGATTTCTCCTGAGAAATATATATCTCAAGGTGATATCATTTGCCGCTGAGCACGAGAAAGGTTTACAAACAAATTTAACACTTGAGAATTCAGTACTGCAATACCTTATGTGAAAAATGTCTACGTTTTTATCCACTAATCTATTGAGTATGTCAACCGAAAACTTAAAGTTGAAAAAAAATCCAATCTGATGATGGCATTCCCAAATTCGAGTGGATTTGTTAATTTTTTTCGTCTACTTATGTTGTATTACCTTGTCAATGTAATTGAAGTCGGTTTTTTTTTTGTTTGCTAGCAAACACAATTATTACGTAAAATTCATAAACATCTTTCACTCGGTCCTTTGTTCTCAAGTTAAGCAACTTGATGCTTGTGTTATAAGTAACAGCCGACAACATATTTCTTCTTCGATAGGTACACATATAAATAATACATTTAATAATAAGTACGCTGTAGTAATTTTAAACTGCATAAATGGACTAGACGACTTAGGTCTCTGGTGTAATGGTGCGTGTGCTGTGTCGGCTGCATCTAAACACCAAGCTCGGAGTGGATTTTTGTTTATAGAAATATTTATTTCCAGTCTGGTTGTTAGTCCTTGTGGGTCTCTAAAGCCCAATGCATACGTAACGTGGACGGGACGGGGACGGGACGGGCACGTGAAGTTTTGTAATATCGTTTCATACAAAATGTATAGCAAAGAGCAAGAGATGTATAGGACAATGCATACGCAACGGAATCACGTACGGGACGGGCACGGTCGATTTTGTATGAAAAACTGCACGTGCCCGTCCCGTTCCCTTCCCGTGCACGTTACGTATGCATTGGGCTTAAAACGTGCCTTGGAGAGCACGTTAAGGTGAGGTAATTGATGTATTCCTGCAAAACACGTTTCTATGAATTCAGTTTTGAAATAGTAAACAGTGAAATTTTTATCTAATAAATTTAATTGATATTGTTGAGGGTATATTCTAGTTCAGGCTTTTGTCGGAAACATGATTTGATAAATTTGGCTCGATAGAATAAATTCACAAAGTTACCTCTTTTCGGGTCATTTTATTTACTATGATTGGGTTTTATTCTTAAAATAACTGATTTGATATTATAAATAAATTACCAAAATAAAGTTCATATATAACTGGAATAATTTGATCAAGTGTTTTTTTTTTTAATTCCATAATTTTTTTTTAATCGATTATTCACGTGATTTTCGACCGCTTTTTTGCTCTAGCGGCACTGTGCAGTGTCCTGTCGGACGTCATAGACGCTGGACGTGTGAAAAATTTTTCGATTTTTCCCGCGCAACATTTCGTATTCCGTATTTTTTAAATATTAGTATGCATTCAATATTCGTACCTACTGAAATTTGAATTCGCTATTTATACATTTAAATTAATATATTTTGTTGCTGTTTTTGTAAAAAATACCTATTTATCTACATAAAATAAAATTGGAGTGTCTGTTTGTAATATTACGGTTTTTAACTAAATTCATATTATGTAGGTATGTATAATATACATACATTGTATATATACTAAAATAACATTTTTGAAGTGAAACTTCTTTAGGCGCATGAGGGGTAAAATTTGGTAGGTGGCGCTGCTATCGGTATGTAACTCCGAAACTACTGAACCAATTTGTGTCAAAATTTGTAAGCATCTGTAATTTGGTCCAACTTGGGAGATAGGGTACTTTTTTCTCAATTAGACCCGGTAGGTGGCGCTGCTATAGGTATGTAACTCTGAAACTACTGAACCAATTTGTATCAAATTTTGTAAGCTTCTGTAATTTGGTCTAACTTGAGAGACAGGGTAGTTTTTATCTCAATTGGACCCGGTAGGTGGCGCTGCTATCGCTATGTAACTCCGAAAGTACTGAACCAATTTTTATCACATTTCGTAAGCATCTGTAATTTGGTCCAACTCGAGAGATAGGGAATTTTTTATCTCAATTTGACCCGATAGGTGGCGCTGCTATCGGTATGTAAGCAATCTTTGGTAGCTGTTTTCCGGACAGGACAACGTCTGCCGGGTCCGCTAGTTTAATATAATTATTTTGTTGCTGTTTAAGTTTTTGTAAACACTATTTATCTATATAAAAATTAATAAAAATGGAGTGTCTGTTTGTAATATTACGTCTTTTAACTAAATTCATATGTATGTATATATACACGGTACATATTACACCAAATTAACATTTTTGAAGTGAAACTTCTTTAGGCGCATGAGGGGTAAAATTTGGTAGGTGGCGCTGCTATCGGTATGTAACTCCGAAACTACTGAACCAATTTGTATCAAAATTTGTAAGCATCTGTAATTTGGTCCAACTTGGGAGATAGGGTACTTTTTTCTCAATTAGACCCGGTAGGTGGCGCTGCTATAGGTATGTAACTCCGAAACTACTGAACCAATTTGTATCAAATTTTGTAAGCTTCTGTAATTTGGTCTAACTTGCGAGATAGGGTAGTTTTTATCTCAATTGGACCCGGTAGGTGGCGCTGCTATCGCTATGTAACTCCGAAAGTACTGAACCAATTTTTATCACATTTCGTAAGCATCTGTAATTTGGTCCAACTCGAGAGATAGGGAATTTTTTATCTCAATTTGACCCGATAGGTGGCGCTGCTATCGGTATGTAAGCAATCAAATTTGGTAGCTGTTTTCCGGGCAGGACAACGTCTGCCGGGTCCGCTAGTTTAATATAATTATTTTGTTGCTGTTTAAGTTTTTGTAAACACTATTTATCTATATAAAAATTAATAAAAATGGAGTGTCTGTTTGTAATATTACGTCTTTTAACTAAATTCATATGTATGTATATATACACGGTACATATTACACCAAATTAACATTTTTGAAGTGAAACTTCTTTAGGCGCATGAGGGGTAAAATTTGGTAGGTGGCGCTGCTATCGGTATGTAACTCGGAAACTACTGAACCAATTTGTATCAAAATTTGTAAGCATCTGTAATTTGGTCCAACTTGGGAGATAGGGTACTTTTTTCTCAATTAGACCCGGTAGGTGGCGCTGCTATAGGTATGTAACTCCGAAACTACTGAACCAATTTGTATCAAATTTTGTAAGCTTCTGTAATTTGGTCTAACTTGAGAGAAAGGGTAGTTTTTATCTCAATCGGACCCGGTAGGTGGCGCTGCTATCGCTATGTAACTCCGAAAGTACTGAACCAATTTTTATCACATTTCGTAAGCATCTGTAATTTGGTCCAACTGGAGAGATAGGGAATTTTTTATCTCAATTTGACCCGATAGGTGGCGCTGCTATCGGTATGTAAGCAATCAAATTTGGTAGCTGTTTTCCGGGCAGGACAACGTCTGCCGGGTCCGCTAGTTTAATATAATTATTTTGTTGCTGTTTAAGTTTTTGTAAACACTATTTATCTATATAAAAATTAATAAAAATGGAGTGTCTGTTAGTAATATTACGTCTTTTAACTAAATTCATATGTATGTATATATACACGGTACATATTACACCAAATTAACATTTTTGAAGTGAAACTTCTTTAGGCGCATGAGGGGTAAAATTTGGTAGGTGGCGCTGCTATCGGTATGTAACTCCGAAACTACTGAACCAATTTGTATCAAAATTTGTAAGCATCTGTAATTTGGTCCAACTTGGGAGATAGGGTACTTTTTTCTCAATTAGACCCGGTAGGTGGCGCTGCTATAGGTATGTAACTCCGAAACTACTGAACCAATTTGTATCAAATTTTGTAAGCTTCTGTAATTTGGTCTAACTTGCGAGATAGGGTAGTTTTTATCTCAATTGGACCCGGTAGGTGGCGCTGCTATCGCTATGTAACTCCGAAAGTACTGAACCAATTTTTATCACATTTCGTAAGCATCTGTAATTTGGTCCAACTCGAGAGATAGGGAATTTTTTATCTCAATTTGACCCGATAGGTGGCGCTGCTATCGGTATGTAAGCAATCAAATTTGGTAGCTGTTTTCCGGGCAGGACAACGTCTGCCGGGTCCGCTAGTTTAATATAATTATTTTGTTGCTGTTTAAGTTTTTGTAAACACTATTTATCTATATAAAAATTAATAAAAATGGAGTGTCTGTTTGTAATATTACGTCTTTTAACTAAATTCATATGTATGTATATATACACGGTACATATTACACCAAATTAACATTTTTGAAGTGAAACTTCTTTAGGCGCATGAGGGGTAAAATCTGAGCGACCGGTAACGCGTCAGTGTCACGACGAGTACTTGGATGGGTGACCTCTTTTTTTTTCAATTAGATTTTTGAAGTGAAACTTCTTTAGAATCGTTGTGATTTCAAACCAGATGCAACGGAAAAACGACAGGGAAGGGCGCGCGGCGCAGCGACTTGCATGAAAAAGGATGACACATTGTAGCGTTACGCTCATTGTAGCGTTACGCTATTTATATCGTTACGCTCATTGTAGCGTTACGATATTTGTAGTTACGCTATTTGTAGCGTTACGCTCATTGTAGCGTCAGTACTTGGATGGGTGACCGCTTTCTTTTTCAACTAGTTTTTTTTAAAGTGAAACTTCTTTAGGCGCACTTAACTTGGAGAGTAAGCAGGCGTGACGAGAGCGTTACGAAAAGTGTGATTGGTCGAGGCGAACGGAAGTTGAGAGGGAGATATTTTGGTTAAGATAAAATTTGATCGACCGGAAACGCGGCAGCGTCACGACGGTCAGTTCTTGGATGGGTCACCGCTTTTTTTTCAAATAGTTTTTTTGAAGTTTAACTTCTATAGGCGCGCTTAACTTGGGGAGTAAGCAGGTGCGTTACGAGAGTGTTAAGAAAAGTGTGATCGGTTGAGCCGAACGGAAGTTGAGAGTGAGATATGTTAGTAAAGATAAAATTTAACTGACCAGAAACGCGGCAGCGTCACGACGGTCAGTACTTGGATGGGTGACCGCTTTTTTTTCAACTAGTTTTTTTGAAGTGAAACTTCTTAAGGCGCATTTCATCACATGAGGTACATTTGAGCGACCGGTAACGCGGCAGCATCAGGTACTTGGATGGGTGACCACTTGGGAACACCACGTGACGTTGCCATTTTTTTTCTTTGTTATAATATATTATATTTAATTAATATTAAAATAAGAATTATTAAATATAAAAACCTACTGTGGAATTTTTAAGGAACATACAAAAATAAATTAGCCGAATCGGTCGAGCCATTCTCGAGTTATGCGCTTAGCAACATTCTTTTTTATTATATAGATTATAATAATAATACATAACAACAAAATAGAGTTTTCAAAATAGAGGTAACCCATTTTTAATATAATATTATCTAATATAATATATACTAAATTTATTACAAAGTATGTTTCATTATATTATCAGCTCGGTGAAGATCGATTTAGATTCGGATCTTAGACCACTAGTACTAAGCAGCGCTTCATGACAAACTTTACATTCGTATGTTACACAGCTCAAAATGAATAATTTAAATTATATTTTTATTTCGAGTTAATACAATTAGGTACAAAATTCAAAAGTATAAGTGTGTCTGTTACATTTTTACGCCTATGGCGATGTAGCAAATTAGCAATTTTAAAATTCATCAACATCGGAGAGCTAATACTGCCTACTGTACCTATACAGATAAATTTTATTTAATAATTATTATTTTAAATTTAATATGTAATTTGTTTCATTTAATAGCTCTTATTCCATTTATGTCCAACAGTATTTATACTAAATAACCCTGAAATCCTTTACTTATTTTATTTATTTACGAAAGTATTATTATTTTATCACTACTATAAAAAATGATCATTATAAATGCATTTCTATTTTAAAGCCAAATAAAATTTCATGACGGTCAGTACTGAGATGGGTGACCGCTTTTTTTTTCAACTAGTTTTTTTGAAGTGAAACTTTTTTAGGCGCATGAGGGGTAAAATTTGAGCGACCGGTAACGCGGGACCGTCACGACGGTCAGTACTTGGATGCGTGACGCTTTTTTTTTCAACTAGTTTTTTTGAAGTGAAACTTCTTTAGGCGCGCTTAAATTGGGTAGTAAGCAGGTTAATGCGTGACGAGAGCGTTACGAAAAGTGTGATCGGTCGAGGAGAACGGAAGTTGAGGGAGATATAAGTTACTTAAGATAAAATTTGAGCGACCGGTAACGCGGCAGCGTCACGACGGTCAGTACTTGGATGGGTGACCGCTTTTTTTTCCAACTAGTTTTTTTAAATATTGTAATTGTATTGTGGAATTTATTGAGATACGTTTTATTGAATAATAATTATTTTAAACTACCTATGCCCGCGACTTCGTCCGCGTGGAATTTAACAAAATAATTACTGTTCAGTTCGCAGTTATAAAATAATAATAAAAAATCTAAAATAAAAGTAGCCTACGTTACTCCTTATTACATCAGCAACTATCTGCCAATGAAAGTCCTGTCAAAAACGATCCAGCCGTTTCAGAGATTAGCCGGAACAGACAGACAGACAAATTATAAAAAATGTTATTTTGGTATTTGCACCATGTATATTATATAATATGTAATTTAGTTAAAAGCGGGTATTACAATATTACAAACAGACACTTCAATTTTATTTATTTGTATAGATTTAATATGTAATTTGTTTTATTTTATATAGCTTATTCTATTTATGTCCAACAGTCTTTATAATAAATAACCCTGAAATCATTTACTTATTTCATTTATTTACGAAAGTATTACATATTTATCACTACTTTAAAAAATGATCATAATAAATGCATTTCTATTTTAAAGTCAAATCAAATTAGTTCGCTTTACAGCCACTGACGCTTTCAGGTCACGGACTGAGTTCAACAGCAACGAGTTCGCGCGACGTGTGTCCAAGGGGGACGGGGTAGACGTTAAATGCCTACTTTTGTCATGCGACGGAGCCTTAAGCTGTTGGTCCTAGATGTTATCATGTACCTACACCTGATAGAGATCGTTACTCATAGTAGGCAATATATCCTATAATAGCTTAATCCACCAACCTGCATTGGAGCAGAGTGGTGGATTAAACTCCGCTCCTTTTCCTATGCGATATAACAAGCTGAATTGTTAAATTATGTTATACGAGTAGTAACATTTTGAATTATGAAATATCACGCTATAATTGCAAACAATTTTGTTTTATTTAAATTCACGTAATATTTCAGAAAATATCGAACAATTGGGAACGTTGTTAATTAGAAATAATTAAAGTTACCGAGTAAATTAATTGCCTCTTATTTAAGCCTAAGCTCAAAGTAAAGGCGTAGATGAGTAAAATTATAATAAGTAATAATAATTAAGTATCATTATTATTTTTATTAGCACAGTCATATTGAAATAAAGTAAAACAATACGAAAAAATTGTGTTCTTTATACTATATATGTTGTTAACGTGCTGTGTGGCTACGGCATGTGCTGTGTGGCTACGGCACTAAAGAATGTAGCCACCCCCTCTCTTCCCGTGGGTGTCGTAAGAGGCGACTAAGGGATAACACAGTTCCACTACCACCTTGGAACTTAAAAAGCCGACGGATGGCGGGATAACCATCCATGCTGGCTTTGAAATACACAGGCCAAAGAGGGGCAGCAGCGACTTCGGTGCGACAAAGCCAGCCCTGTGGTCACCAACCCGCCTGCCCAGCGTGGTGACTATGAGCAAAACACAGTCATGAGTTCGCGTCATAATGTCGGGCACGAACTTGTGGAGGCCTATGTCCAACAGTGGACTGTGATAGGCTGTAGTGTGTGTGTGAGTGTGTGTTGTTAAGAAAATATATTATGTTTAATGACGTTAAATTTACTGATAATAATTGTAAATAAAAGTCATTCAACAGTTAAATATTTTTATCTTTGAGAATTTGATTTATATTAAACAATATATTACAATTAATGGCATAATAATTATATAAAGATATTTAAATAAAAATGTTAGATACGTTTTAGCCGACTTCCAAAATAAGAGGTTCTCAATTCGATTGTATTTTGTTTTTAGCGTGGACCGATTACGATAATTTTTATTTCAATCGTGTGTGTGTGTGTGTGTGTGTGTGTGTGTGTGTCATGTGGTCCCATTTGAATTTAATTGCGACCTAATAAGTACTTTTCGAGTTATATAATATCTAATAATAATGCGTATTTACTTAAGTATTTATTCGTCGACTTACTATCTTACTTACTCGACTTATTTCTACTAGGTTTACCGATTTTGATTATTATTATTTCAATCAAAAGCTGATGTTTGTTTTATGATACCATTTAAATTTGATCGAGATCTGTTGAGTGCTTTTTGAGTAATCTTTGATAACGCGTATTTACTTGACTAGTTTTTCGTCTACCTACGTTGTGTTACATGTCGATGTTATAATTGTACTCTGTTGTTTTTCGTTTGCTGGTAAACACAACTTTATATGAAAACTATTATTTCTTCATTAATTAACGGTGATATATCAGTAGCCTAATTGGCACTATCGTCTATAATCCTAGTTTTTGGAGTTTACTCCTTAAGAATCGATTTTCATGTAAGACCCCTGCCGGGCTAGCATGCGCGCCACGACAAAAGTTTGTCTACCCCTTTTCTCGTATTATCTCTTTATGTCTACAGTAGCTAGCATGCGTGCACGTGACACTCTTCTCGTCACGACAATTGAAGAGATAACAAGAAATTTTAGTTATCGTAGTTTTGTCGAATTTTGACGTGATTTTGACGTTTTAAGAAGATAAACTACTCGTTGTTAATATTAGAAAGACTACGATAAACGATATATATTGAAATTATAAATCTTAATATATATATAAATCTCGTGTCACAATGTTTGTCCTCAATGGACTCCTAAACCACTTAACCGATTTTGATCAAATTTGCATACCGTGTGCAGTTTGATCCAACTTGAAAGATAGGCTATATTTTATTTTGGTATATGTAATTATTATATTTAAGAAAAAAAAGGCGGTACGAAGTTCACCAGGTCAGCTAGTATTATTATAATATCTTTTGTATACCATGACGTTTCCGTTCCGTTTAGTCTTCGGAAGAGAATTATGTCTCTCGTATTGCGCATGTTAGGGTAATCGAGAAAATACTCGATGTAGACATTATCTATCTCTCTCGTCAAGAGATTATCTCGTTGTACGCATGCTAGCCCGGCTGGTATGAAAAAATTATGACGAGTAAAATCTACTGAACAACAATTGACCTTGTTACATTTTTGTGCACATTCTATCTGCTACGACGTTTACGACAGTATCGGCTACGGCCTACGACGTTTACGACAGTATTCTGTTACGACGTTTTCTGATAATATCATCGATAGATGGCGTTATTTGATTCGTTTATTTACCATTTGATATGGTATTAATCTTTTTCTTAGACTATAAAGCCTTTTTTGTGCATATTTAGACAGTCGATCTGAAGAAGAAAACTCCAGACGTGCGTCGGAGCTGACACACACACTTTTTTTAGATAAGGACACTGACAAAGGCTTCATTTTATCATAAACCTTATTCGTTTGTTGCAGTAATCTATACTAATATACAGGGTGTCCCGCGATAATCTGCAACCCCGAAAGAGGGTGAAACTAGACCATAAATTATCGACAAAAAACAGAAAAAAATTAAAAAAATTAAAAAAAAATTTTTTATTTTTTTTACTGACGAATTGAGATTTTTATATAGCTTACGTAGCCTCTTTGTACAAAAAATGATGATTTTTGTACGTGTTTTTTGGGATACAGGCGTAAATTTTTTTTTTATTTGAATGGCAATATGGTAAGAAATAATAATAAATCATAAAATTTCCTGGTATTGGGGGCATAATTCTGAGAAAATTAGAGATCATTGAAAAAAACAGTCATAAAAAATGGATTTTTTTTCACAAGAAGCATAGTTAAAGACATAATGCCACTTTTTTGCCAGCTAATTTTTATTTTATCCTTACCGCCAAGTACGTGGCGTAATATTTTATTTTATTTTAAAGTAATCGACCCACTACTTTGGAAGAAATCATCATTTTTTGTACATAGAGTCTAGGTAAGATATAAAAATCTTATTTCGTCAATAAAAAATAAAATATTTTTTTTAAAAAGTTTTTTCTATGTTTTTTGTCGATAATTTATGGTCTAGTTTCACCCCCTTTCGGGGTTGCAGATTATCGCGGGACATCCTGTATAAAGCTGAAGAGTTTGTTTGTTTGATTGTTTGTTTGTTTGTTTGTTTGAACGCGGTAATCTCTGGTTCTACTGGGCCGATTTGAAACATTCTTTCAGTGTTAGATAGCCCATTTATCGAGGAAGGCTATAGGCTATGTATCATCACGCTAAGACTAATAGGAGCGGAGTCCACGCCGACGAAGTCGCGCGCAGAAGCTAGTTAAATATATTACTCATACTTTTACTTTCAGATAAAATTTTTAAAGTCAAATGTAACTCTTAAAATGTTGAAAGCTCGGATTTAAAACCGCAATCCGGTTTCGATTCATGTGTTCTATTCACTGCTCGATATTAGCTTTTAGCAAGATACCAATGACAAGTTAAAAA
The DNA here is from genome assembly GCA_905220545.2 of Melitaea athalia. Classification (NCBI taxonomy): domain Eukaryota; kingdom Metazoa; phylum Arthropoda; class Insecta; order Lepidoptera; family Nymphalidae; genus Melitaea; species Melitaea athalia. The sequence continues at coordinate 1,603,496 of HG992184.1, forward strand.
GACACTTTTTTCATGTCACTGTCAAGTCCTTGAGTAATGTAATTAAAATATTAATGATCTGTGGATCAAACGTTTTTAATTAATATTAATTTGAAACAATTTCAGATATTTCTGGTATTATACAAAACTAGCTTCCGCCCGCGACTTCGTTCGCGTGGAATAGGAACAATCCTGTCATACATGATTTTTGCGAAACTTTTACTGTTTAAAGCTCTGTTAAGGAAAAAACCCCTGATTTTGAAACATTCTTCATTGGTGCTCTGCTCCTATTGGTTGTAGAGTGATGATATATAGCCTATAGCGTTCTTCGATAAATGGGCTATCTAAAACTGATATAATTTTTTTAAATCGGACCAGTAGTTCCTGAGATTAGCGCATTTAAGCAAACAAACTAGCAAACTGACTCTTCAGCTTTATAATATTAGTATAGATTATGTTTCTTGTAAGTTTATTTACTTTTTGTCTGAATTTTTTACAGATCCGAAATATGAACTATAGTCGGACTTTTAATTCGATTCCAGATTTGACATTAGCTACTGTCATTTTGTAAAATAATGATACCAGATTTAATAGTGTAGTGATGAACAGAAAAATCGATAAACAATCGCGATTCATGTTTATGTAATCATAATATTGGTGTGCCAATTAAATACTAAATTATTGATTTTTATTTAAATAAATACATAATTATTCATAATAATTATTTATTAATTAGTATTAGCTTTATTTTATAAAAAGTTAATATTTTTGTTTTCTAAATTAAAAACAAAACTTATAATAAAAGAGCCTAGATAGTTTTCTATTTTCTCTTAGTATTCTATCGCCATTTTGTTTATCTTGTCATTCGGCTTCATTCTCCCAGTCTGACTGCACGAATATCTTTTTTCATTGCGAATCGATATTTTGTTGGGTTTTGTTAAAATTTTGTTACGTTGTGTTTGTTGTTACGTTTATAGTTTTTTGTGAACTTTGAGTGAATCTATTTGTTTTGGTTTTCCATCAAAATGGATCCTCAGCCAAGTACATCACAAAAAGACGTGGATGTTTTCTTGTCCCCAAGAAAAAGGCGTCCACGAAAAGCTTTCACTGTTACTGAAAAAGTAATGATCCGCAACGCCTACAAGTACGTGAAAAATGAAACTTCTGCGCAAAATGAATGTATGACCAAAGAGACGGGTGGCCGAGCGGAGGCAGTTCAGTTTGAGTGATCGACGACGCGACTTCGAAGTGAAGACTAGTGATCAAGAGTGATACCAGCGGAAACCTACGACATTGGCTACGACCTCGGACATCGTTATTCGTTAGTGCTTAGTGAGTGTACCTAGTGCTTAGTGTTTGTACCTTGTACTTAGTGTTTGTACCCAGTGTTTGTACCTAGTGCTTTGTGTCGGACCTAGTGTTAGTGAATAAAGTCTCTAAAAGAGTCAGCAGGTCTTTCTCTCCAAATCGTTCGAACCCTAACACGTAACAATATATTCATTTATAGTTTGAAGTGATTGACTATTCACACTCATTGCTCATTCATCTGATTGAACGAGAACTGAACGCATCACTATTACTTTAAATATGGTATCATTATTTTACAAAGTGACATTAGCTACTGTCAGTTGGCTTCGTCTAATTAAAAATACGACTATATTTGTTTTATTTCTCATGTTCCTTCATGATCACATTTATTTATTTATTTCACACACAATTATTAAAGAAAACTCTCAGATCCTTAATAAAATTAATCGTCATAACTAAATTATCCGTTTAGAAATATTTAATTTCCTGATATACTTAGCTTACGAGAATAAAATTATAAACGAGAAGAATCGATCCAGAAATAATCGATTTCCGTATCGAATAATTTCGCAACGTCACTATTTATTACTTGTCATAACGCTGCAACACTGAAATTGTCAAATCTGGAATCGAATTAAAAGTCCGACTTTAGTATTAAAATCACGTATTTTTTATGCTTAAATATTGAATCTTAAGAAGAAAATGTTACTATTTAGTTTAAATATAAATTTTCATGTATGCTATATTATCTATGTCACATTTAAAGCTATGAGCTATAAAATTATTAATAATTTTATTGGTAATAGTTACGATTTCAAATGTTTTATGAAACATATTAGCATGCAACAGCGTGCCTTGTACAAATTGAAGTGCTTTCCCTAAAATTCAAGCATTCATACAGAATACTGAATAGAGCCTCATATAAAAAATAAAGTTCTTCATTCACACAAAGGGATTTCGAACAGACAGCAAAGTAATAACTACTACGGCATGCCACATTTTCGCCGTCTCCTTATAGAAACATTTTCTTACGAAGCTCTCACAAAGTGCGAGAATATAAAAATGTCAAAGTTATAATAAATGTTTTCTAGTATTGTAAAGGAATTTATTTTCCGATAGCTCGAGACTTGAGTTGACAAATATGTATAATATTTTTTTAAGATTTTTTTCCTTGTTAAAATCGAAGTTGTTGTAGTCTAACGTAGGTATTTGAAATAGTTTATTGTTTGCTTATAAATACTGAAAAAATAAAATAATTAGTAGGCATAGGTACTAAAAATCTTAAAACAAAATTATTCATACAATTTACTTTTTATTTACGTACTTAAATATGTTTAATAGAATTTTACATAATACTTGAAAGATGACATACCTAACAATATAAAGAAGTAAAGTATCTAATAATTGATCGTTATCATATCAAACTTAACTGATACGGCGCCAGACAATCCCACAGTGCCTAGGAGTTCGGGGCCCATCAGCGACCTCCGGCGGACTGTCTGACGTCGGGTCCAAATTACCTATGGGTGATACTAATCGCTCTGCGCGAGACTGCAAATATATTTTATTATATCTACAACTTACCTTAAGAAGGGGGCTCTGGTAAACCGGTTCAAGAAAAGTCAGGGCGGTGTGTAGGTCTGTGGGTGTGTAATGAAGGTTGTGTGTGTAAGAAAGTGGACTGACTTCTCGACGGCCGGCTACAGCACCACTACTCGACGGCAAATCAGGCTCGACGATCACTCCACTCACTCTCACGGTTCACAAGGGTTAAGAGACAGAAATATTAACACGCACAATTAATCGTTAAATGCAAAATCCATATAACACAGAACAGTTACAGCAGGTTTTAAATACATATACACTTTAATCTCACTACAGACAAACTCACGCGGCATACAACTCACTCAATACTCGTTAAATCAATTGCCCATACGATAGAAATAACACGCCACGGCTCACAAGAGATTAATACACTAACAAAATGGCGCTCGGGCCCACGGTCACAATATTAAAGTCCCGCGTCGTACCTAATACACGAGGTCAACCAAATAATGGGACTTCAGCACAAATTACACAAACATACAAGAAGGTTTATCAACGTTCAATGCAGGAATTACGACACGTAATTAAATCGCGCTGAAGCTAGTATCGGCTTCGTCCACGATGCGCGCGCGCCTTCCTGACCGCTCTCAGATGCCAACTCGCAGCGGGGCGGACACAGTCCGAGCGCACATTCGCTCCACCCCGCTCTCAGAAGGCGACTGACTGCCGGTCAAGGGGGGGGTCGCGGCGTCGACGCGAGTGCGCTCGCAACGGTCGTACGATATATCACGAACCACACTGAGATTGCCGCGAATTTCAAATTGTCGCCTAATCCAGCGCGAACAGTCCCCCGTCCCGGACAGAAGGGCATTATGTCCGCGAGCAAATCGTAAACGAGACAAATTTCAGAGACGAGTGGACGGGGTCGAGGAGCCGCGGGAGAAGAGCGGCTCCGAACAGCTCCAACTTAGGGATCGACAGGCGCGACACAATGGAGAGCCACTCTCGCAAGAGAGCACCGTTAGAGGCTCGGATCTCGCCTAACTACACGATAAGTCCCAGCGCGTCATTTAAGAGGACGTTAGGAAGAGAACCTACTATGTCATAGAGGACATGTACTCAAACTAGTATGCGAAGGTGATCGCCAGCAGTGACAAACCAATGATGGGCCCGGCACTCAGAGGGCCCCGGCCGCGCTAGCCGGAACAGATAAGAAGTCGCAGTGACCCGAAAAGGTCGCCGACGCCGACTAAGAGGGGGAGGGCGGCGCTCCAGTCGCGGCCACTCAGCTAGCGGAGGGGGTCGCGTGAGAAGAGCGGCGAATTCTCGCTCAATTCGCGGAGGGGGGGGACAGACCCCCCTCCCGCCCCTGGCAGGGTGACACCCCAACTGATCAGGGGAACGTCCCCTGTCCAGGCCTGGGGCGCAGGGGTTGGGGGGCGAGCCAGAAGCGTCACGCACCGGAAGGCGCTCACGAGCGCCCCCGCCCGTGGCGGAGGCGCGGTCGGGAGGGACGCGAAGGGAAGCGCTGATCGGGCCCAGGCATCGTACACAGAAACAAACAAATTCAGTGATAGAAACACATTCAGCAATATAAACAAATACAGTAATATAATTCAGGAATAGAACCAAATTCAGCCATACAACAAATGCACCAATACAGATTCAGCAACAGAAGCAAACTCAGTAACATAAACAAATGCAGTAACATAAATTCAACAATAGAAACCAATACAGTACTACAAACAAATGAAGTAACACAAATTCAGCAACAGAACAAGTCAGTAACATAAACAGAAACAGCAATATAAATTCAGTAATAGAAGCAAATTCAGTAGTACAAACAAATGCAGTAACCCAAATTTAGCAATCGAAACAAATTCAGTAATACAAACAAATGCAGTAACAGAAATTCAGCAATAGACACAAATTCAGTAGATAAAAAGGCAGTAATACAATTCAGCAATAGAACAAATTCAGTAAGTAAACAAGGCAGTAATAGAATTCAGCAATAGAAACAAATTCAGTAAGTAAACAAGGCAGTAACACAATTCAGCAATAGAAACAATTCAGCAAATAAATTCAGTAAGAAAAATTCAGTAGGAGAGACAATTCAGTAAATAATCAAATGCAGTAATAGAACTCAGCAATATAACAAACCCAGCAAATAAATTCAGTAATAAAGACAAAACAAAAACCCGGGATGTCGCACACAGGCCAACCTTCCCCTACCTACCCGCCAGCAATATAGGTACCTAACCCTATCAAAAAGAGCTCGCGCAGCTCAAGGCGCGGTAACCACGCTCTGCTTACCAAATGATACGGCGCCAGACAATCCCACAGTGCCTAGGAGTTCGGGGCCCATCAGCGACCTCCGGCGGACTGTCTGACGTCGAGTCCAAATTACCTATGGGCGATACTAATCGCTCTGCGCGAGACTGCAAATATATTTTATTATATCTACAACTTACCTTAAGAAGGGGGCTCTGGTAAACCGGTTCAAGAAAAGTCAGGGCGGTGTGTAGGTCTGTGGGTGTGTAATGAAGGTTGTGTGTGTAAGAAAGTGGACTGACTTCTCGACGGCCGGCTACAGCGCCACTACTCGACGGCAAATCAGGCTCGACGATCACTCCACTCACTCTTACGGTTCACAAGGGTTAAGAGACAGAAATATTAACACGCACAATTAATCGTTAAATGCAAAATCCATATAACACAGAACAGTTACAGCAGGTTTTAAATACATATACACTTTAATCTCACTACAGACAAACTCACGCGGCATACAACTCACTCAATACTCGTTAAATCAATTGCCCATACGATAGAAATAACACGCCACGGCTCACAAGAGATTAATACACTAACAAAATGGCGCTCGGGCCCACGGTCACAATATTAAAGTCCCGCGTCGTACCTAATACACGAGGTCAACCAAATAATGGGACTTCAGCACAAATTACACAAACATACAAGAAGGTTTATCAACGTTCAATGCAGGAATTACGACACGTAATTAAATCGCGCTGAAGCTAGTATCGGCTTCGTCCACGATGCGCGCGCGCCTTCCTGACCGCTCTCAGATGCCAACTCGCAGCGGGGCGGACACAGTCCGAGCGCACATTCGCTCCACCCCGCTCTCAGAAGGCGACTGACTGCCGGTCAAGGGGGGGGTCGCGGCGTCGACGCGAGTGCGCTCGCAACGGTCGTACGATATATCACGAACCACACTGAGATTGCCGCGAATTTCAAATTGTCGCCTAATCCAGCGCGAACATTAACTATATGTAACAATTATAATTAAAAAAAAAGAATTACTACAACAATGAAATTTATTACGTATATTTTAATTACTATATTCATGTTATTAACTTTTTATTTACTAGATAGACCCTTTGATGCTACATTACTGATTCTCATCCAATAATAAAGGAAATGCTGAAAACAAAACTTTGTAACGATGTAACGTGATAAAAAAGCTCTGGATAACATCATAATTGAGGAATAGGTTTTAAATTTCCCAATTTGATGAGTGCACCGTAACTTACTGATGGTACTGTGAAGGTAATTTAATGAGTCTTGTAAAAAAGCTTAGAAATAGATCTTACTACCGTCTACTAATACAAAAAAGTTACTTCTCTTCCTCTCTTTGTATTTATAGTAACAATAAAAACCAAAAAAAAAAAACAATTGTGTTTCCTCGCAAGCGAAAAAAAAAAACTTAACGACCTTAACTACATAAACCAGTAGTACAACATAGGTAGACAAAAAATTGTCAAGGAAATTCGCATTATTGGCGATAACTGAAAAATTACTCGTCTGATTTCGATGAAGTTTAAATGTGACCACGTGTCAAGCCCCACATTCCGGTTAAAAAGTAAGAAATTATGAGTTAACTCACAAACAAAAAATTTGGGTGTACTTATGTACATACTACATACGTAAGAAGCTATACTTATAAAAGAAGTATAACTTCAAAAACTAATTGAAAACCTACTCCTTTTTTTAGAAGTCGGTAAAAAATATTTCTTTTCGGTAAAAAAAAAACAACATAATATTAATGTATTGAAAAACAGACATTATAAAACTTAAATTTGTGGTATTTCACGAAACTTGTTAAACCTTATTGAAGTCGACTCGATCTCGAGAAAGTTGGCTTTTTGCAATCGAGTAAAGATCCATTAACTATTCTTGGTCAAATTTTCTCAGAGATGAGGTTTTAATTCTACTTTCATAAACTTTGTTTAATAAAGTTTTCATCTAGGTCTGATTTTACTACATTTCAAGAAAATTTCTTGTTGTTTCGAATGAATTTAAATTAGATTCCTAAAAATCCTTAAAATAAGTTTATAGGACTACTTTGATCTGATACAAAAAAATAATAATTGCGAAGCATTGCATTTCTTTTTTTAAACGTTTAACACACTGTCAAGATAAAAGCTACTCTTGCGACTAATTAATAATACTTTAAAGAAAGGACACACATCAATGTGACTTAAATCAAAATAAACACTTAGGGTGAGGCCAAAAGAGCATATTTTGTGTATCCCTTTCAGTCCAGTTCGTGCAACACGGCGACACAAAATAAGTTGTCTGCCGACTCACACTTTTGTATGAAACCGAATGCAGCAGAAATTACGCGACCGAAATTACGCGACTGACACCTCACAAGATTACGCTCGTTTGACCTCACCCTTACAGATTTCATTCGGAATTTATCTCATCAGTCAATTACAAGGCTCATATAAAAGGCACATCAATCACCGACACATTGATCTGCGTATAAGCAAAACTTTCCGAAGTAGGTGTTACCCTTCTTTAGCAATTGCTTGCTCGACTGACGTGACTTTGATAGATTATTGCTTTTCACGCGATTCTGGATTCTATTACGTTTGTAATTCGTGTCCCGTGTTCTAATATTATTGAGATGAAAGATTTGTTTGTTTCTTTGATCGACGATTCGAAGTTACTAAAGCTGTTCCAGCAACTCTGTCTCAATTCGCGTCGCAATACTTTGAAAAGTATGTTACCCGGAGATTGTACAAGGTTTTGAAAATTAAGTTACCATTTACACACGTATTATGTGATACATACTTATGAACATCCAGATGTTAAATTTTATGTAAATAATAATTACTTTTACGCTTCTTTTTATGTGTTCTTTTATGTAACCTGATAACATTTGATAAGTAATTTTAAATCGTTCACCGTACTTTGTAATTAAGTGTTACTGAAAGTTACCCGCTTGACACTATATGAACTAAAACTACAGCAATATTACAAAAGCTATTTATTCCCTTCAGGTCTGGGAAGGTAAGTGCAAAGTAATGAAGTTAGTTTCGTGAACAATTCTACTTAAATATGTAATTCATTAATTGAAATATCAGCAACTTCATAGAACTAAAAATAATTGATAAAGGATTTGCATAAAGCTGCTTTTTACTCATATCTAAAACTAGCTATGCCTCGCGGTTTTACTCCCGTATAATATTATATAGCCTATTTAGCAGGGTTTCTTAACTTTTTCTAGTGTAGGACCCCTTTAAAAATTTCAAATAGTCCACGGATCCTTTCCAAAAAAAAAAGAAAAAAAGTCCCAATGATGCTTTACTTCAATCGCCTTTAATTATTAGCAAAAAACATTGTATATAAATTAATAATTAATAATAATTAGTGTGACGATTGCTGCTGCTTATGCTGGATTAGAATATCAATTTGAGGAGCTGTTTTTGATAACGTTGCGCTTTATCAAAAACAGCTCCTCAGTGAAAATATTTACTCACAACATAAGTAGGCTTGCCATGGACCCCCAGCTTTCATAACACGGATGACTTAGGGGTCCATGGATCACAGGTTAAGAAACCCTGCTATATAGCCTTCTCTGTAAATGGACTATCAAACACAAGAAGATTTTTTTTTAAATTTAAACCAGCAGTTTCTGAAATTAACGCGTTCAAACAAACAAACAAACTCTTCAGCTTTATAATATTAGTGTAGATATGTATAATATAGTTATATGTATTCATGTCACTGTTAGTAATAAAATGAATCTAACAAATAATGATGACAGAAAAAACGCCCGCTTTTCTCTTTTTTGTTTACTAAAAAAACAAGCAACTTATTACAGTAATAACGAAGTCCACAAAGCCGTTTAAACAGTTTAACTCTAGAATCGATAGTCTCAAAACATCACATGTTAAATTTGAAAACATAAAATTAACTTACACAGTCACTAGCACTAGTAGCACTGTAACAACAGGTATCTAAGTAATTTACACTTACCTGTTTATTTGAGTTTATGAAGCTCAAAGACTTTTATTAACAGGTATAAGACCTTTACCGCAGCTGCGGGATATTAGGACGCAGTTACATTATTTACATTTAGTTAGATGGAGCTCATACTATCGGAAGTAAATTTTGTTGAGGTAGATCCAGCGAAAAATATGATGCTCAAAATTTGGATCAGCCCGATTGGGGAAGTTCCTCAACGTTACAGAAGATCACAGCTAAATAATAATACTATCAAATTGTTTTATGTTCCTGTGGTAAAGTTCCTGGGTAGGGTGAAGGGTTAGGGTTGGCAACGCGCTTGCAATGCACTGGTGTGCAGGCGTCTATAGCCTATAGTCAGGCGTACCGTACGCTTGTTTGCCATCTTATAGTGTAAAAAACAGACTTGTCATAACTTCATTGAAACTAACGAGCCGATTTAAACGAAGTTAGCGTTGAAAAATAAAGTTAAACCCATTAACTATTTGAGTTTCCTACGAAATGAGGTTTAAATTCCACACTTCATGAAGTTTCATAAATTTTTATTCGTCTGGCCTAGTTTTTCTTTGCTTTGAAGTTTCGTAAGCGGTTTAGTATATTTTCATAACTACAACATTACTTAACATACTATATGGAACGGAGGCGTAATTAAAATTATGCGAAATGCATTATGATCACTCAAGGATGGAGTGATAAATGATGATGTTACGGTGAATTTTTGGTCTTAAGTATAATTTATAATAACGGTATAATATAAATCTTAATGTGTAAATAAGTGCAAAAGAGAGAGAACAGCTGCAAAAATTCAGCCCAATAATAAATTCAAGTAAATCATAATTCTGTCTAGAAGGATCTTACGGAAAAAAGTTAATATCTTGCAGATAATTAGAAAAATTCAGAAAACGTGACAATTATTGAAGATACATGCTTTTGACAAGCTAGTAATTAATATTTAAAAAAAAATTAGTACCCCCATACATTACTTATTTACTTTACATAAATTATGATAATTTTCTATTAAGTTACGTAATTCGAGCGTGTCATCATGTCATGGAATACACTATGGAAAGATAGGACGCAGATGAACTACCCAAAGTAATTAGTATGTTCAACAGAATAGATTAAATATTGAACTTATTAGACTGAGACGCTGGAGATGGCAGACTTAGAACCAAACTATCTGTAATTATCTTTTAATAATGAGCATTTTAGAAACACTTGACATTTCATACTGTAATATTCTGGTAAGCATTTTACTGCAATATTTCTTCTAATAAGATTAGAGCTAATTCCGTCTTACCTCTTCAATGCGGATTTACACCTCTTAGGATTTCTTCAAGCAGATTTCCTTAAGATTTTTTCCTCCTAAAATGAGATTTTTTAATTAAAACCGGCTTAACATTTCGTCATCTACATTTTGAGAACTTTATATAACTTAAACTTATAAAATTTATGTATCAAATGTATGTAAACAAAATATAATTTTTTCTTAAACCAAAACACAAATATGCAGCGCAATAACACGATAAAAGACGTAAAAAATGTGATAGCAAAAAATTGCTATTTGTGAACTTATTAAAAAAATATCAACCAACGTTTTTGGCATTTTTTTTTTTTGCTTTTTTGTGCAAATTTCATTTTTGTAAATTTACAAAATGAACATGTGCATTTTGTAAATTTACAAAATGAACATTAGCATCAAAATAAATGATACTAAAATAAGCAAAGATCATATTATGATAATAACTTTTAGATGTATTTTCTTTGTTCACAGGTATAATTTTGTTCATGTGTGAGCTCACACGACACTTGGGCAGCGTTCGGGAAATTACAAAATATCTTCTCGTCCAACATACCTCAGTGCCTGAAGTCAAAGGTATTTGAGCAGTGTGTGTTGCCAGTGGTGACCTACGGCGCTGAGACGTGGTCTTTTACTGTTAGCCTTTTCCATCGGCTCAAGGTCACTCAGCGAGCGATGGAGAGAGCTATGCTTGGTATTTCGCTACGCGACAGAATTCGAAATGATGAAATCCGTAGACGAACGAAGGTCACTGACATAGCTCTCAGAATCTGCAAGCTGAAGTGGCAATGGGCAGGCCATATTGTAAGAAGAACCGACAACCGATGGGGAAGAAAGGTTCTTGAATGGCGACCACGTCTCGGCAAAAGAAGTACAGGCCGCCCTCCGACCAGGTGGACTGACGACCTACGGAAAACAGCGGGAAACCGCTGGATTCAGAGGGCACAATACCGAATGGAGTGGCGAGCATTAGGGGAGGCCTACGTCCAGCAGTGGACTTGTAAGGGCTGATGGATGGATGGATGGAGCTCACACACGTGTACTTTTGTAATTTGGTACAAATATATTGCTAAAATCTTTGTTTACAGAGCAACACAAGTTTAATTATTTGTTAACCTTTACTATTTGAGATAAATAAACTTATATACATTTATACATATTTAAGATAGCTGGCAGAGGAACTGCTGTTCGTCTTGCTACAAACTTGAACGATTGAATAACCAAAATGGTAGTTGTGTAGTAGCGTAAACAAAGAAGTATATCCAAACTTGCCAAATATTATCGTAATACGTTACTCATAGTAGTACGTTTACTCAAAGTAGATTAAGCTCTGATCCTTCTCATACATGGGTAAAGAGGCCCAGCAGTGGGATATTACAGGCTGAAGCGAGAGAGCGAGCGAACGTCCAGCGGTTTTTGAGATTTCGTCATGATTTAATGACATTTTATATATACATACTAGCTGTCTGTGCCCGCGACTTCGTCCGCGTGGAATTTAACAAAAAAGTTATTTAATATTTCTAAAATAAAAGTAGCCTAAGTTACGCCTTATTACATCAGCTATCATCCAGTGAAAGTCCCGTCAAAATCGGTCGAGCCGTTTTAGAGATTAGCCGGAACAAACAGGCAGACAGACAAAAATTGTAAAAAATGTTATTTTGGTATGTGTACCGTGTATACATCCACATGCATTTAGTAAAAAGCGGTTATTTTAATATTAAAAACAGACACTCCAATTTTATTTATTAGTATAGATATCGAAAAAACATGTACCTATCTATCATTAGTCGGCTAGTTCCTATAACACAAGTATTACGTTCTTACCTTAGGAACTGACGACCTTGACTGTATGTCAAAGATATGTATTTATTTACTTTTAATTAGTTCCAGCTTTCTTTTACCGAATTAAATTGAAATAACAATTCGTTCCGCAAGAAAATAAGAAAACATAATTGTGTTTGCTCGCAAACGAAAAAAAACCGACTTCAATTACATCGACAAGTAATACAACGTAATAAGACGAAAAAATAGTCAAGTAAATACGCGCTATTAACGATTACTCAAAAAGTTGTTATCAGTTTTCGATCTAATTTAAACAAGACTACAAGACAAGTATTAGATTTCGATTAAAGTAAGAATCATCGAAATCGGTACACCGAGTAAAAAGTTATGCGGTGTAATATAACGTAGGTCGACGAAAAAGTAGTCACGTAAATACGCATTATTAGATATAACTCTAAAAGTACTTGTCAGATCTCAATTAAATTAAAATGGGACCACTTGACACGCAACACCTTTCAATTAAAACAAAATTGATCGAAATCGGTCCACCCAGTCAAAAGTTCTGAGCTAACATACATAAAGAAAAAAAAAAAAAACATACGTGTCGAATTGAGAACCTCCTCCTTTTTTGGAAGTCGGTTAAAAAGAAATTAAGAGAAGTTTTGTAACTGAGGTAGGGCACAGCAGGAAATTTCCTGCTCAAAATATGGAGCAGCCCGACTGGGGTAGTACCTCGACCTTACAGAAGACCACAGCTAAATAATAGTCTTTTAGAGCTACACATACTGAGAAACATTGAAATAAAAACATGCATTCTTATTCCACGTAAATGACATGTCCACAACGCCAAAGTCGTCTATAGTATTATTATAGATCTGAGTATTTGATATAAATTTCAATTTAATACCTTTACGCGTTCATAAGAAAAGGGGTATTAAGTTTAAAATAATTAAAAATTATTAAAAATATTTTTACTATATGATTTAACTAAAAATGTATACTTTTCACAATTTTTCCTTTATTTGTGCTATAAGTCGTTGCTTCGTACCAAATTTCAAGTTTCTGAGTTCACGGGAAGTACCCTGTAGGTTTTGATTCCTTTGCGAGTAGTTGCGAGTTTCAAATGCGGCTTAAATTGCTGTTTCTTTTGATTGCGTTGACACAAAAGTTTAATTTTGTCACAGCTTAAAGGTATTATAGACCTGAGTATTTGATATGAATTTCAATTTAATACCTTTACACGATCATGAAAAAAGGGGTAAAAATTTAAAATCATTAAAAATACTTTTATTATATGATTTAACTAAAAATTTATGATTTTCGCAATTTTTCCTTTATCTGTCCTTTAAGACGTTGCTTCGTACCAAATTTCAATATTCTCAGTTCACGGGCAGAGTACCTACCCTGTAGGTTTTGATTCCCTTGGAGTGTCGAAAATATGCAGCATAAATGGCTGTATCTTTTGATTGCCTTGGCTTAGAAGTTTAATTTTTTCACAGCTCTAAGGGACAGCAGATTTGAGTATTTGATATAAATTTCAGTTTGATACCTCCACGCGTTTCTAAGAAAAAGGGTCTTGATAGACAGACGGACAACAAAGTGATCCTATAAGGGTTCCGTTTTTTCCTTTTGAGGTACGGAACCCTAAAAAAGGAAAAAATGGCCTTTGGTTTTTGCCAATATTTCATAAACTATTCATATTTACGAAATTTCAAAATAAGATTTTGAAAGAAGAGAAAATTTTCAATAAAAAAACTTTCCGCTCCCGGAACTCTGTCTGCATTATTTATAATTTTAATTTAATTCTGAAAATGGGTCTCCGTGTGACGTTTTTAGATTACGCGCGGCGTCAAAAGCGAGTACGACACATTGATTAATTTATTTAAAGTATTGATTATTATTTTTTTTATTTGAAAAAGTTATGGTGTATTCTGAACACTATAAATACTTAATTTCCATTGGAAATTTTACTTCAAGTTAATTTTTCAATAAGTTAAACGATTGTTAACCGACAAAATTTTCTTGAAATTCCGTCTCAATTGTAAATTAAAAAAATAAAAATTTAAATAATTGTCATAATAATTTTTCGCTTCGTAGAGCCTTTCTTATATACAAACTTAATAAGATCACGCCATTAAAGTTAAAAAACTATTCATACTGTTTATAATAATTTTTGTACTTGAACAAAAAGTGGGGATTTTTCAAAAAGGGATGATTTTTCTGAAACTACAAAATTTACAATACATTTACACATAATTTAATAATTTTAAGAGTAGTATGTCTATTTTCGACCATTTTCAACTTGTCGACTAGTTTGTCGTGTTTAAGGAGAAATGCTAAAGTTATGCTGTGTGGTTACGGCATTAAAGAATGTAGCCACAGTAGTGCTGTGTGGTTACGGCACTAAAGAATGTAGCCACCCCCTCTCTTCCCGTGGGTGTCGTAAGAGGCGACTAAGGGATAACACAGTTCCACTACCACCATGGAACTTAAAAAGCCGACGGATGGCGGGATAACCATCCATGTTGGCTTTGAAATACACAGGCCGAAGACGGGCAGCAGCGTCTTCGGTGCGACAAAGCCAGCCCTGCGGTCACCAACCCGCCTGCCCAGCGTGGTGACTATGGGCAAAACACATGAGTTCGCGTCATAATGTCGGGCGCGAACTTGTGGAGGCCTATGTCCAGCAGTGGACTGTGATAGGCTGTAGTGGTAGTGGTAGTGGCTAAAGCTATACAAATAAATAAAATTTCAGTTTTAAAATATTTTATATTGAAAGATTTACCAAATTAACAAATACAGAGATAATAAATTTTATAATTGATGTTTGCGACATTTCCTAAGACTAAAATCTTTGAATTAAAGCACAATAATCTAACGACTGAGCTACGTCATTTTCGATTGAAAGAATAGCAAGGGCTAAAAGCCGATCTTGCGTCATCGAATTCCTCAAATATGTTTTTATAACTTTAAGCCTCGAAAAACTCCTTTCAGCAGACGCAACTGTAAAAGATATGGTAAGACGAAGGACGAAGAGCGATCGGCAGGCCAAGAAAGCGATGGATGGATTGTGTGAGTGAGGACATGAGAAAGACTACTACATAATGAATTTTTCAATTATGTTTTGAATGAATGAATTAGTTAACTAACTTTATTTTAATTTACCGTTATGTTATAACCTTAATAAGTAATTAAGGATCAAAATCAAAAGTTTTAAGTAAAAAATAAAGTTCAAAAATCTATATTTTTTAAAATTTGCTTGGTTTATCGCGCGAGGCCCCTGCAAGAGCGAGGCCCCGGGCGATTGCCCCGTTCGACACCCCCTAAGGCCGCCACTGCCTATAGGTACTATACTGTTGATTTTAAAGTGTTAAGGTGAAATAATAATTAATACTATGTTATTCACAATGAATAAAAGAAGAACTGTTAATTTATTTTTGAGATAACATTTTTTTTGTTGCTGTTTTTACAAATTGCTGCAGTTTATGTAATGATAAGTGAAGGAACCTTTTATAGTTATAATTTTTTTATAAAATTTGATTTAATTTTCATATTGCTTTTTATAATTATAATCTTCCAGTTTTTAGGGTTCCGTACCTCAAAAGGTAAAAACGGAACCCTTATAGGATCACTTTGTTGTCCGTCTGTCTGTCAAGACACTTTTTCTCAGAAACGCGTGGAGGCATCACGCTGAAATTTATATTAAATACTCAGATCTGCTGCCTCTTAAAGCTGTGAAAAAATGAAACTTCTAAGCCAAGGCAATGAAAAGATACAGCCGTTTATGCTGCAAATTTTCGACACTCTCAAGGGAATCAAAACCTACAGGGTACTTCCCGTGAACTAAGAATCTTGAAATTTGGTACGAAGCAACGTCTTATAGCACAGATACAGGAAAAATTGCGAAAAGTGTAAATTTTTAGTTACTACATATAAAAAAAATATTTTAATAATTTTACACTTAATACCACTTTTCTCATAAACGCGTAAAAGTATTAAATTGAAATTTATATCAAATACTTAAGTCTATAATACCTTTAAGCTGTAACAAAATCAAACTTCTATGTCAACGGTATCAAAAGAAAAACCAAGTTAAGCCGCATATTTTCATCGAAAATAGTCCCAAAGGAATCAAAACCTACAGGGTACTTCCCGTGAAGTCAGAATCTTGAAATTTGGTACGAAGCAACGTCTTATAGCACAGATACAGGAAAAATTGCGAAAAGTGTAAATTTTTAGTTACTACATATAAAAAAAATATTTTAATAATTTTACACTTAATACCACTTTTCTCATGAATGCGTAAAAGTATTAAATTAAAATTCATATCAAATACTCAGGTCTATAATACCTTTAAGCTGTAACAAAATCAAACTTCTATGTCAACGGTATCAAAAGAAAAACCAAGTTAAGCCGCATATTTTCATCGAAAATAGTCCCAAAGGAATCAAAACCTACAGGGTACTTCCCGTGAAGTCAGAATCTTGAAATTTGGTACAAAGCAACGTTTTATAGCACAGATACAGGAAAAATTGCGAAAAGTGTAAATTTTTAGTTACTACATATAAAAAAAATATTTTAATAATTTTACACTTAATACCACTTTTCTCTTGAACGCGTAAAAGTATTAAATTGAAATTCATATCAAATACTCACGTCTATAATAACTTTAAGCTGTAACAAAATCAAACTTCTATGTCCACGATATCAAAAGAAACAGCAATTTAAACCGCATATATTGAAAGTAGCAAACAACTGACAAGGGAATAAAAATCTTAAGAATACTTCCCGTCGACCTAAAATCTTCAGGTATGAAGCAACGTCTTATAGCACAGATACAGGAAAAATTACGAAAACCTTAAATGTATAGTTACATCGCAACCACAGAAATAGTATGTGTAATGTTGTTTATTTCTGCTTTGTTTTTCAATTATAAAACTTTGCAAAGTAATATTTATTTACTAACTCTTTTTGCACACCAATACACAAAACAATACATAGAATTTATAACAATAAACTTGCATCAATTGCAACAAGCGGCCTTATAGCTAAAACAGCGATCTCTTCCAGGCAACCTTTGGGCAGAGGACTTGCATATAAACTAGGGGAAGGGCGCAAAATTTTGTAAAAAAAGGAACAATATAAAATAAAAATCAGATATAAATAAATAACTATATAACAATAGATGCTATATTTAATGACACATATGTACATATAAGTTTACTCATATGTATACACAAATATATAAATACATACATACATACGTATATACACTATAAGCAAATTGATAGATTAAGACGAATGACATAACAACATAACGTAACTTCATGAAAAATAATAAATAATAAAATAAAGTTGCTTAACATAATTTAATATGATAAGTACATTTCCTTAACAAGTTTTTCAAATGTAATTAAAGATTGAGCGCGTTAGACAGTGGCAATAAGTTCCAAAGACGATAAGCTTCAATAGTGAAAGATTTAGAATAAAAGGAAGAGGAATGTGAAGGTATCTTCAAAGTTAGGCTATCATTTAAGCGAAGAGGTACATATTATATATTTATCTTTAACGCCAGCGTTGATTCTAGACCAGAATGAAGAAAGTTCTTCAATATGTATTCGTAGCCGGCGACCATGCAAGTAACTATGAAACCAGTCAGACATCTTAGGAGATATGTTAAGAGAACCAAGTATAGCTAGTAGTAAGTCAAAATCAACAGTATTGAAATGATTAATGAAATCAAGTAATATTAACACTGTAATGAGAATTCTAGACATTAAAAAATATATATGTTTAAACAATAGCAGACAAGATTAAAAATAAATTTAGGAAAACATGTTTTATACAAACTTGAAAACAGGTACAAAGGTCAAAAAGGCTCGAATTAAATTACAAAATAAATGTTACATCATCTGTGGGACTATTTAAATAAATAAATAAATAATAAATAAATATCTACTATATATAATATGGTTCAAATTTAATACTTAATAGTAATAAAGTATTTTTGAACCAGATTTCTAAATAGTGACTAAAAAATTTGTAAATAAATAACTTCGATAAAAGAACTTTCCTACCAAGAGACAGGTCAAGGAAAAAAGGGAGACCAATTAAAAGGTGGAGAGATATCTTCAACCAGATAATTATGTGGACCGCTGTGTATACAGAAAGCACGGGAAAGGGATACATGGAAATGTTTAGGAGAGGCCTACGCCGCAGAGGCGACTATTACTATTACCAATATTAATTAAGTGATGTTATAAACATGTAGACAAGTTAATTATACGAGTATAGAATAAATATACACATAGGTTAATATACATACATACATATGTTTAAACTAAGAATACTTACGCTAGTATTAATTGAAATTTTAATAGTAATAGAAATAAAGGCGATTTTTATTTTATTTATTTATTTTATTTTATATAAATTAAAGGATTAATGAAAAGATAAAGATACCTTTGTCTTAAATTTATGCTCCTCCAACTTTCCATATTGTAATGTTACGGATTTTATTTAGCAGCAAAATACCATAACTTTTACTTATATACCTGCAGATTTGTACGGAACCCTCGGTGCGCGAGTCCGACTCGCACTTGACCGGTTTTTTTTGATATGAGATGCTTAGCTATAAAGACGTTAGTAACAATCGAGGTAAGAGTTGCCTTTTTTTAGCTTAGTAAGCAAGTACATGTTTTTACAAAAGTTATTTTATTTTTCGGTAACACTTAGCTTAAAAGAGTCTAAGGTGCTTTAGCCTCTTCTTACGAAAGGTATTTATGTATAAAATTAAGAAAAATCTTAGCTACAAAACAGTTAATTGACTTAACGAGTTTATAGCTAAGCATTTCAGGATAAATCTATCAAACATTACAAACCTTAGATATTTAAAGAAAATACTTAACTAAAGAGTCTCTAAGTGTAGGTTAGAGACATTTTAGTGCGGCAATTAATGTCAAAAAATATGTGTATTGCTTAACTAAACCAAAATTCCTTGTTTTATAAATAATTCAAAGTATATTTCTGCGCAGAAAATATCCTAAATAATGCAGGAAAGTATTTGTTTAAATTATATCCAACAATCACTGATCTATGTATAATAGTTTTCTAGAAACAACGATTCCCGCGTTTTTTGCGTTTTTCTCTAAAATCACTTTTTGGGGTTAACGAGGTTTTAGTTAAAGGACGGCAGATAGGTAAATAAAACCGGCGGATTTCTATGTTATAAATTTAACGTTCCGTTTCATTTATGTTATAATAACGCTAATTACGTTCTCTTTATGTTTTTTTTTTTTGTTTTTTTTTTTTTGATAAATGCTCATAAAGTTACTGCCACAACTGCTTAAGAAAACAATCTCAAGTATAAAAAATCCATAGTCAAAATTAACTTTACTTCAACGTTGAGTTGGAAAACGCAGTGTGGAGTGTACTTCGCTAATAGTAATAAGTTGCGACCTTGGTTAACACGTCATATTAAAAAATACAATTTGAGAAGCTTCTCCTTTTTTTAAGTAGGTAAAAAAAACAATTTATCGCTTAAAAGTTGAAAAGTATACAAAAAATTTCTTGTAATCAAAAAAAATTATTTTCAAAGTTTATTTTTAAAGTTTCTTTTCAAAGTTGTTGGTAATGAATTTAGTAGAAGTCAACTAAAGTTGAATCATTATTAAAACTACGTTCTAAGAAGTTATTTCTTCAAGCGTGTATTGAATGCAGAGAGATCTGAAGTCTCGAATTTAATATTTCTTTAGCTTTGTTTAGAATTGTATAATAGAAAGCTACACATTTATTTTTTATTCATTAGATAATAAATCTCGACATGAGTCATGCATTATCTAAACAATAATTATTATTTATTATTTATTTATTTAATATTATAAAGAGGAAAGAGTTTTTTTTTTGTTTGTTTGTTTGTTTGTATTAAATAGGCTCCAAAAGCACTGGACCGATTTTAATGATTTTTTCACTAATAGAAAGCTACATTATTAGGAAGTAACATAGGCTATATGTATTTTATTTCTTAAAAACTTAGACATGTGCAAAAAAAACAGGTTATGTTCTCCAATGTGTAATAAAGCGTCTCAAATATTTCATTCCTACGCGTGCGCTACTTAAATGGTTAAAGATAAGACAAATTAATGATGTAAGACTCAATTATAGGATTAAAAAAGATCTACAAAAGAGTTCACAAAATAATTATTTTACCCAAACGAAGCCGGGGCGTGCTGCTAATATATAATATATTCTCATTACGCTTCACTATTTTTTAGAAGCATTATTTTACTACAAATATTATTTTATTATAGATATATAAAGTTTGAAGTTGTATTTATTTATTTAATTTGAACTAAGTAATCCGTAAGTTACACTAACGTTTATGTTTTATTTATGCTAGAGAAGGATGCTTTGTAGGCCATTTTCTTTTACAAAAAAAAAAATGTAATACAAAAATTACCTTTAAAATTCGACTAACAGACATCGAGATCGACACGTTTAAACGCAAATAATCGAACAAATTACTAAAATACCTACCCACTACAATAGTGATATATGTACAAAAATAGGTCGGTCTCGGTTTACTTCGAATTTATGCAGATAAATCGGTTTGATGGCGTTGTGCGTACATGTTCGGTGCCAGAGATAGCTCCTAATTTATTGCGAGACTTTATTGCGTCACAATACGGCGTGTACTTCTCTCCAGATTAGCGTGCATTATAGCTTTATTTTAACCGACTTTCAAAAAAGGAGGAGGTTCTCAATTCGATTGTATTTTTTATTTTATTTATGTTAGCTCAGAACTTTTGACTGGATAGACCGATTTCAATGAATTTTATTTTAACTGAAAGGTGTTGCCTGTCATGTGGTCCCATTTAAATTTAATTGAGACCTGACAAGTACTTTTAGAGTTATATCTAATCTATACTAATATATAAAGCTGAAGACTTTGTTTGTTTGGTTGTTTGTTTGAACGCGGTAATCTCTGGAACTACTGGGCCGATTTGAAAAATTCTTACGGTGTTAGATAGCCCATTTATCGAGGAAGGCTATGTATTATCACGCTAAGACCAATAGGAGCGGAGTCCACGCCAACGAAGTTGCGCGCAGAAGCTAGTAATGCATATTTACGTGACTACTTTTTCGTCGACCTACGTTGTCTTAAGCCGCATAACTTTTCAATGGGTTTATCGATTTTGATGATTTTTACTTAAATCGAAAGCTAATACTTGTCATTTAGTCTTGTTTAAATTTGATCGAGATCTGATTATTACTTTTTGAGTAATCTTTGATAGCGCGTATTTGGGGATTGGGGATAGGGTCGGCAACGCGTTTGCGACGCTTCTGGTGTTGCAGGCGTCTATAGGCTACGGTAGTCACTTACCATCAGGTGAGCCGTACGCCTGTTTGTCGACTTAGTAACATAAGAAAAAAATAAAAAAAAAATTACTTGACAATTTTTTCGTCCACCTACGTTGTATTACTTGTCGATGTAATTGAAGTCGGTTTTTTTTTTCGTTTGCGAGCAAACACAATTATTATTGATGATAATACCTAATGTAAATTTGTACTTGAACATGAATGTAGGTTGACTTTGAGAACAGAAATAAAAATTAGTATTATTTCAACCAATAAAACTCATTTTCGTCGGTAAATCTTGATAGAATAACGTTTATATTTCTCGTACAAAGACAATCTCACGGCGCCGCAAGGGAGTCTGATATTTTAATCATCAAGCCCATTATATACGTACATTTCCAATGTTCGAGTCGAAACCTTGAGAAATATAAATATTTCAAGGGGCCTTTGTAAAACGAGTTTTGTGAATTCAATATTAACGTCATATTTGCATGGGGATTCAATGTAATGAGTGCACGTACTTGATCATTTTAACCGTACATTTCGTATGAAATCATAAAAATGAAAAAAAAAATACAATGAAACAAATTTTTCAGATTTTATAGCGATTTAATAAAACTGCTGTAACCGTTAGCATTACAGATGGTTGCCGTGGTCTGGGTGTTTGTGCCTTCCTCGTGGGTCTCCCCACCGTGTCTCAGAGAGCACGTTAAGCCGTCGGTCCTAGTTGTTATCATGTACACCTAATAACGATCGTTACACATAGAAGGGAATATATCTGCCAACCCGCATTGGAGCAGCGTGGTGAATTAAGCTCTGATCCTTCTCTTACATGGGAAAAGAGGGCTATGCCTAAAAGTGGGATATTACAGGCTGAAGCGAAAAATAAAAATATTTGGTTTCATGTCAAACAGGCAAATATATGTATATGTACGAGTATATTGTAGTCATAGTTTGCTAGTAGATGCGTTACACAAATTGAAAATATACAAACGCAATTTCTTGGTTTCTTGTTTCATATTATTCAGAAATTTCTACATATCTCTCTTAGTTAGTACTGTATGTGGTGTTATTTTGTTTAATTATTTCATTCCCGAACTTAAAAAGTGTCACAGTTCAGCAAGAGTATAATTTACAGTGATAACAGCATGAGACAGCTGCAAGGCTGCACTGCACTGCTGACTTTTGTGTCTGTTTTGAAATTTCAAAAGTGGTACCTTGCACGTCCTTATTGTACATCAACTTTTTCACATCAAATTTAATAAAAATAATTCAACTCCTTGGCTTATTGCCTCCACTGGTGACAACAGTGCTGGTGCATTTTCTGCCCAGAGAATCGGCATAGCGATTCAACTGGGAAATGCTGCCAGCATTCTTGGCACAATTCCACGCGGACATGATTTGTATCAAAACTATCTGTAAATATTTAGTTCTTAAGTTGTGACTTGTAAATATGTATAATTTTTAATAAACTTTATATTATTTTAAATCAGCTTCTTGTTTCACTAAACTTAAGCCACCCTTAAAATAATCCATACTAATATTATAAATGCGAAAGTAACTCTGTCTGTCTGTCTGTCTGTCTGTCTGTCTGTCTCGCAATCACGGCAAAACTACTGAACAGATTTAAATGAAATTTGGTATACAGATAGTCTAGAGTCTGAGAAAGGACATAGGCTACTTTTTAATGCGAAAAAATGGATGTAAGGTGTTGAAAGGTTGGAATGAAAATTTGTATGAGATATAATGTTCGTGTTCGTAACTGTCAAACATTTAATGTTCATCCCGTCGATATGGTAAACTCTCACCTAAAATTAAAGAACGTATTTAAATAAAGGTTTCGAATCGACAACATATATATCCACAATATACGGATAGTGGCGTATTTTACATTTTAAAAATGTATTAATATGTCAGTAATGAAAACGGATTGACATAATATATATTGGTTGTCAAATATAAAACGTAGTGGTTATAATATACTCTTTGGTCAAATATTTATGCGTGCGTTCAGAAATTTATTTAGTGTAAACTAAGGAAAATATATCAAGCTAATTAAATCTTATACTATTGAAAAAAAGGAAAGCATTTTTTTCCCTCAAATCAACGCAGGTGAAACCGCGGGGCACAGCTAGTAATAAATAAATAAATAAATTTCTACACATATGACTACAACTTTTATTGTAATGCATAAATTCACACCGGAAACTAACATTCAGATTATATATTTTTAAAATTCGTATATTCAAGTGAAATAGAATCAGTATTAATTGCTTTTAATTTAAAACGCATAATGAGGCACTCCCGTCCAGCTAATAAATACTTTACTTCGGGCGCACATTCATTAACCTACATGAATATTATGTGCATCCGTTCCATACAAACCTCTATTAGGATAATGGAATAGCGTTGTTGAGTTCAAAGAATGGCTTGCTGGCAAAAAGCCAATGAACGACCAATGGCATGTCACTTACGTCATTTCTTGTTGACTGATGATAATAATCGCTGTCTGTGTATTTTTTTTAACGTTTTTGATCTCATCGTCACACTTCAGCCTACCGCAATCCACTGCTGGACATAGGCCTACCCAAGTTCGCGCCAAAAATGGCGAGATCTCATATGTTTTGCCTATAGTCACCACGCTGGGCAGACGGGTTGGTGACCGCAGGGCTGGCTTTGTCGCACCGAAGACGTTTTTTGATCTACTTCGTTAAATATTTGTGATAGCAATATATTCAGGGTGGATCCAGCTATCAAAAAAGGTTGTGGTCACAGCAAAAACCAGCGAAGTTCTAGACGGAGTACGAATTTGATCATGACTAATAAACGACATTTGAATTTGAATATTTCCTTTTTACTACATCATAAAATAATCGGGTAATATCCGATTATTTTATTACAAATTGATTGTTTTGTCGACACGCAGGCGCAGCGTTCATAACACGTGGCTGTGGCGCTGGTGGTTGTGGATTCGATCACCGCTCATGGTAAACATTTTTATATTCTAAACAGATGTTTTAGATCTTGAACGGTAGATGTGGCTAATGTGAACACTTTGAAACTAAAAAGACACTTTAAGACTGACTAGGAAACTATTTATTGGAACTTTAACATTTTGAATTTTTCTGATACAATGAAGTCATTATAAAATTAATATAGAAATACAAAAAATATGTTTGATTAACTAAAACATGTTACTATTTTGAGAGCTTCTTACGGAATCATAAAATATGAAATAATACAATTTTAACCAATAAAAACTAACATTCCAAACTTAAAATAATTCAAACATAATAAACCAAAGAGATCACATAGTTCAGTGGTCGGCAACCTTTTGGTAGGCTAGGGCCACGAGGTGGCCAAATAAACTAAAGGCGGGCCGCACTTATGATTTCAACCCTAGACTCTACCTGATACCTACAATATAATTGGTCATAGCCCATAGAAAAAATGAAAATGCTATTAAATTTTTTAAAACATATGGAATTTAATACGTACACGTAATACTTACATAACAGCATTTTTGTTGTATGGATTTTTTTTATGGATCTAGCTGCATTTTCTACCCTAATTCTAAATTTGTACTCAGATTTTTGCTAGCAGCTCTACATTTTGAGATATGAAGGGTAGCTATATTTGTCAAAAAAACATGGTTTCCCGTCATATAACAATTTATATTTAAACAACATTTTCTTTTATGTAACCTTCTTGAATAAGTTGGAGTTTTACTACTATTCTGGATAATCCAACAGTAGTCAGCCATCATACTTTCACTCCAATAGCCCTGGTAGCGCTCCTCCATGAAGCGAATATCCTGATGAAAGCGTTCTCCCTGCTTCTCGCTTAAATGTCCAAGATTTACAGAAAATCGATCAAGGTCAAGCTATAAATGAAATGCATCTTACTGCTCATGTTGTATCCAAGGCGCTGAACGTATAATGGTAACTGCTAGACGTGGTCAGGAAAGTCGACGGACTTCTTAT
The DNA here is from genome assembly GCA_905220545.2 of Melitaea athalia. NCBI lineage: Eukaryota > Metazoa > Arthropoda > Insecta > Lepidoptera > Nymphalidae > Melitaea > Melitaea athalia. The sequence continues at coordinate 1,629,020 of HG992184.1, forward strand.
TTTCCGAAAAGTTTTTTACAAGCCAAAAAAATAATTCCAGGTATTTTTTCAGCAGTTGTCATACTTTCAGTAAAATTTACACCGTTTATTAATTTTCTAATTTGTGGTCCTTCGAAAATTCCAGCTTTTAAATTCTCAGCACTAAATTTTGGAAGCGATCTGAATATACAGTGGCGTGTAAAAGTTTTGGGCCACCCTGTTTTTTCCATATAACTGACAAAATATTTTTTCTTTCACTTGTTCTTTGTTCGAGTTGTTTGAGAGGACCATAATAAAGATTATAACGTTAATAATTATATAAAATATAATATTGTACAACGGTAAATGATTTTCAACAGTGTGCAAAAGTATTGGGCCACCGCAATTCACGAATTTGCCGGACCTTACTGCACAAGATTTTATGATATTTTTTTCTCATTGGTTTCTAAAAACGCTATGCACAAGGAATACGTTAATAATTACTATTATTTCTGCCTCAATGCCGAAAATTTTTAACAATAAAACTTGAAATATGCAAACATTAAGCTCTGTGAAATTTTGTTCAAACCACGTTCAAACTTTATTCAGAAAAAAATTTCACACGTTTTACACACTATATTGGGTATCCAGTGCTTGTTGTTTGTTTCCAATGGCCGTTGATAGTACTCCATGTAAGCATTATTAACGAAGTCTGACACATTTAAACAGAATTTTTTGCATGTATATTTGCCACAAATGTAACAAAATCTATTTGGATTGTTTACACAGGTCTTTCTAGACGCATTTTGTGATTGATCTGCAATGTAATGACATTGCAGATCAATCACGTTCATTTGTAAATGACTCGGTACTTCCTGAATATCACAGGAAAAAGGGTTTGCAAAAATCTTCTTTGCTTGAAACTTTTCAAACTCGCCAAATCTGTCGCTGAATGAAAAATGTCACATCATATATCTGCCAGTTTCGTTTTAATTCTACGTGTTACGCGATCGCAGTTCGTTCATGCATTTATGTTGATATTTATAAGTTATTTACATAACATTCGCGGGCCGCAAGTAAGACCTCCGCGGGCCGCACGCGGCCCGCGGGCCGCGCGTTGCCGACCACTGAGTCATAGTTGATATCAAAATAGTTTTTATGTATAATCTGAGATTACCATTCAACAATAGACAGTTCAGATCACGTTTGTTTTTGTCTATTAAGTGTATTTCCGGACTACCGAGAAAGACGTAAAGCTTAATGGGAACTGAGTGTGAGCCGTTTCTTGTTTTTATTATTATTATTCTATGCTATGTACCTACATTAAATAAATTGAATTATCTTGATTTAAACGCTTAACGGAGCTCAGCAGGATGAAGTACTAACCTTTGAAAACGTGTAATATGTTATAAGCTCATTGACCTAAAAAATATATAGCCAATATTATTCACAAAGCCGTTTTTAATACATAAGTTGCGTACTGCAATCACAACCACTAATGAGGTAAATAATTAGTAGCTACTGCTTATATGTATTCATGGAAATTTACTTACTTATAATATTTTATAAATATTATGAAAAAAAATGTGTTAATAATTCTGGTGAAAAATCTGATTTCTTTATATGAATAATTAAATTATTATCATTAATTTCAGGAAGATATTTCCTTTAACGTTGTCCACTGCTCCTTCTGTTAATCTAAGGAATTATTTATTTTTATGGAATTTATTGTCCTCACACTTCTGCCTGTAATATTCCACTTTCTTCTTCTTCTTCCTAATTTCGTGATGTTTATCTTTTCTACGTTTCATCGTGACATCGATTATGTTACTAGTATAACTAACAGAAACGGTAAAACACTTTTGATTTGAAAGAAAGCTGAAAATTTTGATTACATTTTTCTTGATATACACACACACACACACATCAGCCTATCGCAGTCCACTGCTGGACATAGGCCTCCCCAAGTTCGCGCCAGACATCCCGATTTTCCGCAATCCTCATCCAGCCTAGACCGGCAATCTTACGAAGATCGTCAGTCCAACGGGCCGGAGGACGTCCCACACTGCGTTTGCCAAGACGCGGTCTCCACTCCAGGACACGTCTGCTCCAACGGCCATCGGTCCTGCGACACAAGTGACCAGCCCACTGCAACTTCAACTTGCTAATTCTGTGGGCTATGTCGGTTACTTTCGTTCTCTCGCTTACTTAATATAATAAGGCTTTAATAAATAAATCAATATTAAAATCTAAATTATGTATGAAAATACCAAACGATTGTATGAAAAATTTCTACATGCCAAAGATATTTCCTCATTTCTTAAGTTAATATAAGATTTCACTTTAAAATTTAAACACGTTCTAAATGAGGTCATAAGGAAAATCTCAACTTTTTATGCCCGAGTAATAATGTTATACACTTTCCGTTACTGTAACTAATTTTTTTTTAATGTTTGAATTTTGTTAAAATAATTTTGAATAATGAACAAATGTAGTCTATACGTATCTAAAGCTATAATTTAACTTTAACTTATTTGTTTACCTATAGATAGAACACATTTAAAAAAATGTATGAAGGCCGTAAATAAATGCGAGTAGAAGTTAAAAATATTACTTTTACAATTTTTCTCAGTTTTGCTGTCTGTATGACTGTCCGCACATCACACAAAGACTGCTGAAAGGCATTTGATATGGGTCAGTCAGTCAGTTCAGCCTATCGCAGTCCACTGATGGACATAGGCCTCCACAAGTTCGCGCCCATAATAGGGTGAACTCATGTGTTTTACCCATAGTCACCACGCTGGGCAGGCGGGTTGGTGACCGCAGGGCTGGCTTTGTCGTACCGAAGACGCTGCTGCCCGTCTTCGGCCTGTGTACTTCAAAGCCAGCATTTGGATGGTTATCCCGCCATCGGTCGGCTTTTTAAGTTCCAAGATGGTAGTGGAACTGTGTTATCCCTTAGTCGCCTCTTACGACACCCACGGGAAGAGAGGGGGAGGCTAAATTCTTTGCCGTAGCCACACAGCAATTTGATATGGGTACGCATTTGTATTGCTGGAGGTATCTGAAAAAGTGCATGTTTTATCCTATTACGACGCTTAGAACCTGAAATATTTATGATTTTCTATGCGACTGATTTCACGGGCACTGCTAGTGTATGTAGGTATAATAATGTAAAATGGTTTTAAAAAACTAAAAATACGCTAAACCAAACTAAAAAGTAGAAAAAAGTTTAAATGAAATCTGAACGTTAGAAGTGTGTCAAAATAAAGTCCAAAGGATAGCGAGAAAAGCCTTGCCTATTGGGCCAAGCCGTTAGGATAATGGGATAATCTTATCAAATTAGTGTATTGTCATCTGTCCTCTATAAGTCTACCAAGTTTAAATGAAATCTGAATGTCATCTGTAGTGAATGAAAATCTGAAGTGGGTCAAAATGAAGTCCAAAGAAGTCCGTTACAAACAAACATATTAACAAACATACAGGTGAAGCTAATAAAAAGCGTGAGAAAACCATTCTGAATGAATTAAACTAGCCACGATTTCTGTTCATACTACGCAATAGGACCCGCGTTGCTTTTTATCACGGATTTGGGCACAGTTTCTTTTGGAGAAGGGATAAAAGTCAAAATGTCTGCACAGTTATAAATTATTTACGTGCAATCCGAGCAATTTTTCGCGCATGCACTGCGAGATTTTCGCTAATTGCTTTACTTTATATAACCTGCTGACTTAATTTATTCTTTCCTTGTTCAGAATATGTCGCTTTGTACAGCTCTCCTTAAGAGGAAAGGGTACGGAATAGACTTTTGAAGAATAGGTATTTGAATAAAATGTTCCTGTCTCCACTGAATTTTACTGTAGGCAACCCCGCACACCCGCCAACCCCGCACTGCTTTGTCTATGTGTAAGTGCCGTGGTGTTAGTGTGCGTGTGCCGCTTCGCGAATGCTATTTTTCTGTATTTTGCTTGTTTTATTTCATTAGCCCGTTGGCGCAGTTTGTGGTGGCCCTGCTTTCTGTTCCGCGGGTTGCGGGTTCGTTTCCTGCCCGAGCCTGGGTGTAATATTTGTATTTATATACATATTTATGTGTATTATTTCTATGTATATTTATAAAAAATATTCATATATACATATAGTTATAGGAGTCGGCTGTTACCTGTAACACAAGCATTAAGTTGCTTACCATAGGAACAGACGACAGTGTGTGTATGTTATATGATATTTATATTTACATATTTAATAAAATTTTTCTGCTTCGTTCTTCTGTAACTCGGATTACTTTTATTGGATTTCGTAAACTACTTAGTACTTATTATTTTGAATTATTGTTTGTTAATTCATTGGATTGTTATCTACATAACTGTATTTTGGTAAGTAATAATTATTGAAATACTTACGTATTTTATTTATGAATTAGGTATGTAATTACATGGTTGAGGTGTATGTAAGAATGGGTGTTGAGATACATACATATAGTGTACATGATAAATGTATTGTAGCCATACATACATAGTAATTAATATGTTTGTCTTAGTATAATAATAATAATAATAATATACTTTGTTGCACATTTAAATTAAGAACAAAATTTACATTACCAGCAATTATATAGTCACAAATTGTACAACCAGGCGATCTTATTGCTAATAATTGTGTTTGTTCGCAAACGAAAAAAAACCGACTTCAATTAAGTACATCGGCAAGTAATACGTAAGCCGACGAAAAAAATTAACAAACGCACTAGTCACTACGATTTTCGAGGGTCCTCCTCGATTTCTCTGGGATCCCATCATCAGATCCTGGTTTCCTTATCATGGTACCTAAGTTGGGATATCTCCCTTCCATCAAAAAAAAAAATAATTATCAAAATCGTATATCAGATCATAAACGACGAAGTTATCCCCGAACATAAATAAAAAAAAAAAACAAAAAAAAATATATAAGTACGGTCGAATTGAGTAACCTCCTCCTTTTTTGAAGTCGATTAAAAAGCAATCTCTTCCAGACAACCTGCTAATGAAAGGGATACTTATTGCTTTTCAGATGGGCAGGTGGTATGTAAATATAAATAAGCAAAAAAAGAATATATTATAACAATCATACATAGGTACATACACACATACGTACGCAATAAAATAATTATAATAATAATCCATACTAATATTTAAGCGAAAGTATCTCTGTCTGTCTGTCTGTCTGTCGCGCAATCACGCCAAAACTACTGAACAGATTTAAATAAAATTTGGTAGTACAGATAGTCTAGAGTCTGAGAAAGGACATAGGCTACTTTTTAATGCGAATAAAAGGGTGTAAGGGGTTGAAAGGTGGGAATGAAAATTTGTATGGAACTATGTTCGTGTTTCGTAACTGTCAAACATTTAATGTTCATCCCGTCGATATGGTAAACTCTCCGATAAAATTAAAGAACGTATTTAAATCCATACTAATCCATACTAATATTATAAATGCGAAAGTATCTCTGTCTGTCTGTCTGTCTGTCTGTCGCGCAATCACGCCAAAACTACTGAACAGATTTAAATAAAATTTGGTACACAGATAGTCTAGAGTCTGAGAAAGGACATAGGCTACTTTTTAATGCGAATAAAAGGGTGTAAAGGGTTGAAAGGTGGGAATGAAAATTTGTATGGAACTATGTTCGTGTTTCGTAACTGTCAAACATTTAATGTTCATCCCGTCGATATGGTAAACTCTCCGATAAAATTAAAGAACGTATTTAAATAAATTTTTCGAATCGACAACATATGTATATCCACAATATACGGATAGTGGCGTATTTTACATTTTAAAAATGTATAATAATGTCAGTAATGAAAACGGATTGACATAATATATATTTGTTGTCAAATATAAAACGTAGTGGTCATAATATACTCTTTGGTCAAATATTTATGCGTGCGTTCAGAAATTTATTTAGTGTAAACTAAGGAAAATATATCAAGCTAATTAAATCTTAAACTATTGAAAAAAAGGAAAGCATTTTTTTCCCTCAAATCAACGCAGGTGAAACCGCGGGGCACAGCTAGTAATAGTATACATATAAGTTGTAATGTCTCATGTTTGTCGCGGTTATTAATACGTAACACATAATTGGGACGATATAATAATGTTTAAAAATAGTAATTAATAAAAAACAAATGAGATTCTGGTGACATAATATACAAAGAGAGACTGGTTGACTAATCCTCCAATTTTATGCGTCCGACTGCATATTATGTAGGTACGGTGTTGCATAAAATTTCAAAGGACTACCGTATTGATATTTTTAAGTGTACAGTTGTACATAATGTTTGATATTGTTCTAATTTATAAATTATTATTTTATTTATGTCTTTTTCGTTAGGCAAATTACGCAATAATACCTAACAATAAGACCTTTATTTGCGAAATACACTGAAATATAAACGATGAACATAAGATAAAAAATAGTACATTTCAAAAAAAAAAAAAAAACATCAAAATAAATGTGGAAGAACAAACTATAAATAAAAAGAAATAATAATAATTATTAAAAAAAATTGAAACAACTGAACTCAGAATTAACAATAAAATAAAGATATTTAAAATAATAGTCACTAATAAAGGTGGCAGTGTGTCTCACAAAAAGATAAGTCCTCGGCTTCAGTTAGGGATAAACCCTAACACAGATTTTCAGGACCACCTATTGATTTTTTTATTTAATTATTTTGTGGTTGATTAAGAATTTTTTATCGACGAAGAAAAACAGAGGAGGTTCTAAAGTCGCCACGTATATTTTTTTAATATTTGACCATGCATAACTCTTTACAGAGTAGTCCGAATTTGATTTTAAAAAAATATTGTAAAGACTACGAAGTTACTGCTATTCTATTTTGTGGAGCCCTATAGGAATCATTTACCAAAAAATTGGTAATTGTGTTTGCTCACAAACGAAAAAAAAACGACTTAAATTACATCGACAAATAATACAGCGTAATAAGACGAAACAATAGTCAATACTCGCTATTAAAGATTACTCAAAAAGTTGTAATCAGATCTCAATCTAATTTAAACAAGACTACATGACAAGTATTAGCTTTCGATTAAAATAAGAATCATCAAAATCGATACACCGAGTAAGAAGTTATGCGGCATAATACAACGTAGGTCGACGAAAAAGTAGTCAAGTAAATACGAATTATTAGATTAGATATAACTCTAAAAGTACTTGTTAGATCTCAATAAAATTTAAATGGGACCACATGACACCTTTCAATTAAAACAAAATTGATCGAAATCGGTCCACCCAGTCAAAAGTTCTGAGAACATACATAAAAAAAATACAGTCGAATTGAGAACCTCCTCCTTTTTTAAAAGTCGGTTAAAAAGAACGATGCTTTCTGGAATTCAATAGAACCAATAGTAGAAAAATTTTACTATGATTGCCATATGGGAAAGTAAAGGAAATAATTAAATAACTCTTTAACTACTTGAACTGAATAAATCCTTATTTGGAAATTTTGTATCTTTATTTAGTTAACCTACTTACCTACTTTTCCTAGTGTCTGTCCGTCAGTCTTTCTACGGTATCCTTCGTTTGCCTCAGTAATAAGACTACCGTTAGCCAAAATTATGGTCAGACCAAAAACATAAACAACATAATTATTTAAATTATTTACCATAATTATCATTTTTATTTGTTAGAGAAACCCTTCTTTAGCCCAGGTTTGCACAATGTTACAATGAACACCGCATCCAAATAAGGTTTTATTGTAGTTTATGAAAAGAGAGATTATTCAATTTTGTTTACACGAATTTTTGAAAATATCGACAAAATATTACATCACTAGTGTATCTATATAATTATCGACTATGAGGCATCACTTCGCTGGCGTGTATACGTACTGCTCTGACCCTTCCCTCCCCCAGACCTATCCCACAAACAGCAAGAAAGGGACAACTGAAGCTCAGACCACTTTAGGTAGATAATTATTGACCAAAACATCATTTCGTATTCGACTGTTTTCTCCCCGAAACATGCCAATTTATTTTTTATTTTTTCAACGTAAATAAACAAAGCCTTCAGCTATGCCGCTCCGTTTTCTTTTTTTTGTAAATATGAATTATTATTTTTTTATGAGTGTCTGAAAATGTACAAAAAATTAGGCAATATTTCTAGTTTTTGAAGACTCCTACTACCTAATATAATAAGAATATGAAAAAAAACAAAACGTAGGGGCATGGTCATGGCAGATAAAAGTTTTATTTTACAAAAATATTTGATCTAGTGTCATTATTCAGGGAGAAAACAGTCGAATACGTTTGTATGGAGAAAGAGCCGGTATCCTTTCCTCTTAATTTTTATTTTAAGGTTTTGTCATACGTAGTTATGATTTTAGTCATTTTGTTAAGGTCAATGTTCCATTTTTACGAAACTAAATTGTAACAATTTCAACAAATTGATTTGTTTTTTTTCTTTTTTTTCATAAAAAAAGTCCCTAAATAAAATAAAGAAAAAAAAAAAACAAATCAATCACAGCAGTTTTGTAAAGTATTGTACGTTCGATTGTATGACGCGTGATGTTTACTACAAAAAAAAAAACTATCTAAACTGACCCGTTTGTGTATTTCAAGCATGAAATAAAACCTTGTTTGTGGAAAACATTTTATACGTCACGCTGCCATTGAAATGAACGCAACTCAATGGATTTTTTTAATCCTTTTTAAATATTCGCATAAATATTTTACGTAGAATTTTTACATTTGTTATAAAAATAAATAAATAAAATAAAAATAAAAATAAAAACAAAAAAGCCTTTTATTTCATGATTACAAAGTAAAGAAAAGTTTCTAATGAAAAAAAAAATATATATATTATATGCATGAACCCCTCAACATTTGTTATATTTTTTTCTAAAATTATAAGGGTAAGAATTTACAAATACACGTCATTATTACAGAAAAGTGTATTTTCACGGTGCAAAAATTTATTTTCATTTGGAATGACGCATGTATTAGAGAAACAAATTAAAAATTCCGCATATTCCCAGTGTAATTTGTTTCGCAAATATATGTTACTCGTGCTATTCCAATTTAAAAGAACGAAATGCTAAAGAGAAGACTGAGATAGCTTAATCCAACACGATTTGTGCATCAGAGCCGTGGAAATTCCATGATAGTGTGATTTGTCATTGTTGAAATAAGACGAAATCGTTAAAGGCTTTTGTTGATACCTTCGCCAGTACGGAGAAAACGTAATTTAACTGAGGTAGGGCACAGCAGGAAATTTCCTGCTCAAAATATGGTGCAGCCCGACTGGTGTAGTACCTCGACCTTACAGAAGACCACAGCTAAATAATACTGCTTTCAAGCAGTATTGTGTTCCTGTTGGTGAGTAAGGTGACCAGAGCTCCTGGGGGGGATTGAGGATAGGGTCGGCAACGCGCTTGCGACGCTTCTGGTGTTGCAGGCGTCTATAGGCTACGGTAGTCACTTATCATCAGGTGAGCCGTACGCTTGTTTGTCGACTTAGTAACATTTAAAAAAAATTCTTACTGTTATATTAAGTATATTATAATTCGTTGAATAAATTTCTGTAGTGATCTTTAGTCACTTTACGTGTTGATGCGCTAATGATCACAAAATAATTGAAAGACCAATTATGATGGAGATATGAGTTTTAACAATCGTAGTGTAATTTCAGTCACACTTTCATGCAAATCAACGATCCTACCGCACATGTCACACGTCACGCGTCTGCAACATTGTTGAAATATCGTTATTTCCAGAATAATATTCATTGTTGCATTTAAAATTGTGTTTTTATTATATTCTTGACACACACATTTGGTTGTCTGTTTCTAAGATAAGCTTATTGCTTATGTTGTAGGTAACAGTTGAATGATATACTTAGCTATTTTTTTATAAGTATACATATAAATAAATGCATATATTACACCCAGAGATGGAGAGGGTATCGAACTCACTATCCAAGGAGTAGACAAGCGGGTCACTGCAAACTAAGTTAACGGTTTGTTTAGTTTACAAATAAATGTAATATTGTTTAAAATTTCGTACTATGTAGTAAAAGATATTGGTATTATTATTTCTATTATTTTAAATATAGGTTACTGTAATCGTATTATTTAAAACTACCGTCACAGGTAGCGTGGCCGAGCGGTCTAAGGCGCTGGTTTAAGGCACCAGTCTCTTCGGAGGCGTGGGTTTCGAATCCCACCGCTGCCAATGATCTTTTTTGTATCTCTGATAAAGGAATTTCTTCAAAAGAATTTTTAAAGCATGTCATCTGGATTTTTCTCTTTAAAATGAAGAATAATTTTAGACTACACTGTATTTCGCCTTTTAAGTAAGTATTATATCACTTATCATATGATCAATTCAAGAAATACTTTAATTCTTAAATTAAATTATTTAACTATTAATTAGAATTAATTTTTAATTTATTTAATTTATTGCTAAACAATAAACAGATGACAACAATATTTGTAGAAGCCATAGCATTATCCAAGGATAAATTAATACGGAAACTAGGAACCGATAGTATGTTTATGTTAATACAATAATAGCTCAATGTGTTAATACACTCAAAGTTAAATCGCATCATAAATAAGAATACTTTATCATCATGTTATTTAGTAAGTTACCTCAACAACACCGCACTCAATCGTATCAATATTCAGGCAGACTTCTGTTGAATGTTTCATTATGTTTGGCAAATTGACGCAGAGGTGCTCGCCTGCCAGCATTAGAATTACATACGGTAAATACACTGGGTTCATGGGTCTGCCAGAGTGGTCGACAAGAATGAAATACTATAATTACTTTATTTTACCCAACAATTCGGGATAATCAATTCCTAAATTGCATATTTTGTATAATTAAATGTCTATTCCATAAACACAAAGTCGTCTGTACCTAATGTAAGCAGCTTAGTGCTTATGTTATAAATAACAGTAGACTGATGCACATACATTTTTTCTGATGCATAATATATTACACCAGGCAAGTCATCTATACTAATATTATAAAGAGGTAAAGTTTCTAACTTTGTTTGTTTGTAAGGGGTAATCTTCGCAAATACCTACTGATCCGATCATGAAAATTATTTCACTAACAGAAAGCTACACTATTCAGGAGTGATATAGATTATATTTTATTGTTATTGAACAAAAAATTCAGTGAAAAATAATAGTATATGTATCTAAATCAAGTCGGAGAAATACGCGCGAAATGAAAACTTTCCTATATAATTTAATCACAAAAATAATTAACGCCCAACGAAGTGGGCTCGGGTCGGCTAGTTTTATATAAAGTGATCGCGTCAAGTAATCTACATAATTATATTTATTTTAAGAGAATTTTAATTGTACTTATTTAGAAACATCATCTTAAAATAAGCAATGATGTTACAATTTTTTTAAACTTTTTTTAGTATTTCTTATAACAAAGCCATATATTATTTTAAAAACGTTATACCTATATAATATTGCCTATAACCTAATTCAAAACCAATCTTCCCAATAAATATGTTAGTTTTTTTTTAAAGTGAAAGTAAGTAAATAATATTTGGATAAATATTACAACTCAATTTGTTATCAGATTCATATCCTTCTTCTTCTTCTTCTTCTTCTTGTATAATGGCTGCCGTGAGGATTTGCCAATTACAAAGTGAGTAATAAACAACACAAACAGATATATAAATAAATCAATTGAAAAAATTCTTCTTCTTCTTATATAATGGCTCCCGTGAGGATTTGCCAATGTCAGAGTGAGTAATAAACAACACAAACAGATATATAGATAATTCAATTATTGAAAAAATGGCGGGAAAATTCATGGCGCGCGGTCATCCCAAAAAAAAAAGACGACCGCGCGCCCCGAAATCTCCCGCCCAAGTCCGATTCATAATCCTATTAACGATATTTCAAACTTTATTTAACAAAGTTTAGCTTATTTAATACGTTTGTAATGGATCTTGTTTAAATTGCTGATAACATAAACTGACCTTATGCATACGTTGAACTCGTTACAACATGTCTTATCACTGCATAGGCATCACTTTGTAACTTCATATTTATAAATTAATGACATAAAGACAGATAACTAAAATAACAAAACAAGCATAGTATGCTGCTTATTAATATTACAGGTATATTAATTTTATTTGTACAAATATAGTTTACTGTAAAAAAAAATCCACTACTAAGGTGTATAAAAGACATGCACGTTGTAGAAGTGATTGTTGACAGTCCTATAAATTACATAACTAGAGACTCAGCGGCAAATAGGTAGGCAGGCTATCGTGGAATAAAATGGCCTAACTTTAGACGGAGAACACTCGCTTTGTGATAAGGAATAACTTCTTTATATTGTTAACTAATGCAATTATGTTTTGGATGGATAACACGTCATGACGCCGCCCTGGCGCAGCGGTCACAGCACTGGATTGCAATTGACTGTTGCGCGGGCGGTTGCGGGTTCGATCCCCGCACACGGCAACATTTGTATTTCCCATACAGATGTTTGCCGTGGTCTGGGTGTTTGTGCAGTCCTTGTGGGTCTCCCCACCGTGCCTCGGAGAGCACGTTAAGCCGTCGGTCCCGGTTGTTATCATGTACACCTGATAGTGATCGTTACCTACTCATAGTAGGGAATATATCCGCCAACCCGCATTGGAGCAGCGTGGTGGATTAAGCTCCGATCCTCCTCCTACATGGGGAAGAGGCCTATGCCCAACAGTGGGATATTACAGGTTGAATCGTCGTCGTCGGATAACAAATAACGACATTTTTCTACTTATTTTAATGTCTCTAAAATATAATCGGTGTCTGTTTTAAGCCAGTTAAAATTTTATTAGTGTCCTTTTTTTTGTTATAACTTTAATACCTCACGCAATTTCATTCCTAATATTAATTCTTATTTTCATTCATCATTCCCATCTAGGTAATTGATTGATTGATTCGCGCTGTAACATCCCACAACTGAGTTAATAATTTCCCTACGTGCTCTCCGAGGCACGGTGGAAAGACCCAAATACACTCAGTCCAGAAGCATATATTAGTCCAAATACAAATGTCCGCCTCGAATGGGATTCGAATCCTCGACTGCCGATTTTAGGCGATCCAAAAGAACGGTTACCAACGATTGTTTAACTAAATAATATTGGTTTATTTTGAAAATGGAAGTGGAAATAAAGGATGAGACCGAAATATTTTAATAAAAAAGTATACTTACACGTAAAAAAAATTTGTGAGTGTATTATTGTACAGACGTAAATTAAAAGTGTCAAACAGTAATGAGTAATGATATATTTAAATAAAAATTTAGAAAAATAGATCCTTTTCAGAATTTTTGTCACAAAAGCCTAAAAACGTAGATATATGCGACTAGTATCGCACTCGTGATGCCTCAATGAAAATTCAAAACTGTCTCGGTTCTATATTTCAAAAAGAAGTAATATTTTATTGGAAAAAATATTTCAAACGACACACCGTGATTGGAATTGGTCGCGTTGTTATTTGGTTGTTGCATCCGCTGTAAATTTTGAAACAAAACAACTGAAATAAAATTGTATTTTCATTGTTGCGACATATCTCTATATATATAAAAATGAATCGCTGAATGTGTTGCTAAGCGGAAATCTCGAGAGCAGCTGAACCGATTTCGCTAATTCTTTTTTTTATAATATTTCTTGAAGTACAAGGATGGTTCTTACGGAGAGAAAAATTTAAGAAATTGCCTGAAAAAGTCTAAAAACAACACTTTTCTATATTCCCATGCAAAAGATTCGTAATAATACTTAAAAGTCAATTTGAACTTTAATACCATACCATAAAGTTTAAGTGTTAGTTCAGGGGTTCCGGGAAGGATAAATATTTAAAAAAAATAATAAAGAATCAACTGTTAGGCGGTACGGAGTTCGCCGGGTCAGCTAGTTTTATATAAAATGATGAAGGTAAATTTTTACGATACGCGTCACAAAAAACAACACGAAGTAGTTCAAGCATGCATGAATAGATGATGCCACTACGTTCGTAAACATTATAGTGATAACAAGAAAGTACTCTTTATCATTTCTAAGAGATGTCGTTGTGGACTATTGTTTTATTAAGTGGTAGGTTTTTTTTTTGGAAGTATTTTAATACTCTAGCTTGAAGTATAACTTCTTACGTGCGTACATAAGTACACACACACTTTTTTTCTTACATTAACATCATTTGTAATTTGGATAATGATTCTAATAATATCAAACACGATTTTCAAAACATGAATACGATTATATTTTTTTTGTCTGCGTTCAAAATATCATCAATAAATAAAATCATAATATTGAAACGAATATTTAACAAAAATAGAGTAGGTACCAAATGATATAATCAAAACCTAAGCTAACTAAAACTTTAATCAGGAATTTCCAATGTATAAACCAAATTTCATTGGTTTAATGTAATTAACTTGGCACCAAAATACCAACGTCAAACACTGGATCGGTTGTTATTCAACGGCTGTAACTTGTAAGATAAATTCTGTAACCCGAGTAATCGAATGAACTATCAATGCTATGATTCGAATAATCGAATAAAATATCTCCTTCCAATTGAATAAATTAGTGAACACTATTGAAATGTTTAATGAGAAGTGTTTGTTAAAATTATTACTGGCTTACAGAGTTTCCACGATCTTCATGTGTTAACACGATCAAATTATTAATTAGCTTCTTCTAGTGTTTTTTTTTTATCAGACATTCCAACAGCGTTATAATACAACACTATAATTATAATACAGTATTTAAGTATGAATATAGTCAAAATAGGATTACACAATTATAATGAACTACATAACTAGTTACTTGTTCAACATAGTGTTCACAGGAACACTATGTTGAACAAGTAACCGGCTATGTTCTATCTTATCCGTTGTTGTTAGAGATGTCTGCATGTAAAGGTGAATGTGTGTTCATGTAGGCGTGTTCATGAAAGGCGAATGTGTGCTCGTGCGGGTATGTGCGTAAACATGTAAGTACTTGTTCTGATATTTTTGTTATTATTAAGCCCCTGATACACTAGGGAGCATTTTGTCCCGCAACATGAAGCGCAACACTCAATATACGTAACGCTGCAACATTGCATAGTGTCCCGCAACATTTTACTTGACGCGGGGCATGTTTCTTGCTCCCGCCTCGAGAGCGAGCGCATTTGTCCCGCGTCAATGTTGCTTCATTTATCGCCAAGTGTAGTCGCGGACGCATTAATATTAATATTCTTTCTCGTTGTAGTAAGAAATTCCGCATCCACCACCTTCTATATACTATACACTAGGGAACATTTTTCGTTTCTATTGCTTTTCTAGTCAATTTAAGCTCCTTGCCAATATCCTCCCACGCATCATTTTTTTTTCGTTGTATTTTTATGATCGCGGTGTGAAGTATCCTACAGCAACCCACGACTTTCGTACAGCTCAAGAATTCACTTCTTGCACGGTATTATTGCCCCACACTAAAGACATATTAATAGGCACGTTATGTACGCGATTGGCAACAAATGACGCAACACCATGCAACAGGCGGGAGCAAGCAACATGTCCCGCAACACGTATAATATGTTGTGCTTAATGTTGCTGGATATATTGCGGTACACTATGCAACATTGCAGCGACACTTATATTGAGTGTTGCGCAACATGTTGCGGGAGAAAATGTTCCCTAGTGTATCTGGGGCTTTATTATCTGTAAATATTTAGTTCTTAAGTTGTGAATTGTATTATTATTATATTATTTTCTTTACATCTCTCATGTTCGGTAAGTAGGTTCTTATTACCTCCAAATGGGGCTTGTAGGTGACTAATTAGCGCCCTAGGATAATAATGTAGCTAGAAAAGCCCTAGGGCGGTAACTAATTATAAAAAAAACACTTCTTTCTTTCAAAAAGTTCGCGTACATCTAACCATCATAGCTGGCAATAGACTTCATGCATTCAGCCCAATGACCTAAGAGGTCGTTTTGCTATTCAGCCTTGTCTTCGTGTGAGTATAATAATCATCAATTTTAAATATCGAACGGCGAAGCTCAATTTCGATCTTGAAAAATAACAATTAAAAAGTTCTTTTTACTTGATTCTTTTAATGAAAAAAGGCGGGAATAGAAAACTTTTACTTTAAATATTGCTTGTTTTTGGGATTTTTTTATAATTACGTGCTAATTAGGAAAAAACATGAGTTCTTCAAGTGATGAAGATATAAGCTGCACTCCCGATTCAATTAAAATTATTTCACTATAAATTTCAACAAATAAAATGTTTTATTCTTGTAATGCCGGTTTTTTTCTACTTACTTTACAATCGAGATGTAAAGCAGAATAACTATTCTAATATATAACTATCCTATTATAGCTAACTAGCTCGGCTGTAAGCGTCAATTGCACCCTCGAACTATAGGTGCCCTCGCTGCGCTCGTGCGCCTAAATATCTCGGCCTCTCGGGCAGCAAATGATGCCTTTGGCTACTAATCTACTATTATTGCATTAAGTAATTTAACAATAGTCTTTATAATATAGGAAGTTGAAAATTGTAAATTTGTATAACTAGCTTCTGCGCGCGACTTCGTCGGCGTGGACTCCGCTCCTATTAGTCTTAGCGTGATGATACATAGCTTATAGCCTTCCTCGATAAATGGGCAATCTAACACTGAAAGAATTTTTCAAATCGGCCCAGTAGTTTCAGAGATTACCGCGTTCAAACAAACAAACAAACAAACAAACAAACAAACAAACAAACAAACAAACAAACAAACAAACAAACAAACAAACAAACAAACAAACAAACAAACAAACAAACAAACAAACAAACAAACAAACAAACAAACAAACAAACAAACAAACAAACAAACAAACAACCAAACAAACAAACAAACAAACAAACAAACAAACAACCAAACAAACAAACTCTTCAGCTTTATATAAATATTGTATAGATATTGTAAAATTTCGAAATTAAAACGTTATAAAAGCCTTTTATTTCTTGCGTCATTTCATTACAGTTTTTTGACTAAAATTATTGTATTTAAATTGTTGTAACAGTAAAAATGTAATAACATTATCAGACTAAAAAAATTAACTATAAGATTATGACAAATTAATAATTGAATTTTTTTTAAATAAATATCATATTATTGTATAATATTTGTCAAGGTATATAAATTACATTCATAATTGTCAAGAAAGCTAATAATTAATAACTCAATTCAAAATAAATATCCATTAGCCATGTCTAGCCAGTCCCGGCCTGCGGTGTGTGTTAAGTCGTCAGCCCATCTCGCAAATGGTCTTCCTAGTCTTCCTACTCTTCCTTCTCTTAATTAAAACGTTACGTAATTAATATTATAGAAAAGATTATAATATTATAACAAGAATAATTTGGAAAATCCAAAAGTGCACGCCTCACACGCTCATTTTGTTACGAATTGAAATTAATAATAATTGCCTAAAAGAGAAATCAATTGAATAAAATATTATTATATACATATGTACTTATACATATGTACATATATGTACATATGTACATATGTACTTATGTGTATAATATATATGTATAATATATGTGAATATATATAATGTGTATTTATGTTTATCTCTGATAGTACATATTTTGCGCCCTTTCCCCACTAACAATTCTAGTCCTCTGCCCAAAATATGCCTGGAAGAAATCGCTGCTTTAGCGATAAGGCCGCCTTTATTATTTTGTTCACTTTATTACATTTTTGTTACTTACTGTGTTGGTGTGCAAAAAAGTGTAAATAAATAAATAAATAAATAAATAAATAAATAAATAAATAAATAATATTATTTTTTGTGTCGATTTTGCAAGATAAAATCGTTCTTATATGTTAAGGTAGGCACTAAATTATCGCTGAGCCTGCTTAGCTAACCTATCTTTTTCTCGTTCGCTTTGTCTAAAATTATCGTTTTGACGAACTTGAGACATTCGACATTTTTTTTGAGCAAGCTGGTTTACATCATCCTTATTAGGAATTTGAGCAGAATAGATTCCACTATGTTTATTTCCAAGACAGCAGCTTTCAGGTTTATTCAGCTCAACCATAACATCATCTTTATAATTTTTCGAAAGACTCATAATTTTTACGACGTTCTATTTTATAATCACGCTGTAATTGATCACGTTTTCTTGCAGTTTTTATTTTCTTTTGGCATTTTATATTATCGAAAATCTGTCGACACGTCACGAAACAGATACAATTTTAACTTCACTGCCAAAAATATCAATAATGTCGCTAGATGCAGCAGAAGTTATTTAAAAAATAAATAGTTCATGAAAAAGAAGAGAGGAAAAAAAAATAGACGGTGATAATTTTTATGAAAGAAACCCAGAAAATCTTTCGAATATCGTTAATATCTTTAAAACAGTTAAGAGTTCAGTCATAATAAGAAAAAGAGCTCATCCTTAGAGTGACTGAAGTATTATTCAAAAGGAATAATTACAATTAATTGGCGTCTCTACATATACCTATAGACTTTTTATATAAATAAAAATTAAAACCTCTTTTTATCATTTTAATAAAAATATTTTTTGATAGTTGTCAAAGAATTTGATTTTAAGCTCTTCTTGTTAATGTTTTACATTTTGCTACTTGATTCATTTTTATATTATAACAAAATAACAATTCATTAATAAAAAGTCTGCGGAGTTAGCGAATATTTTATCATCCGCTCATCCATTCGCTAAACCGAGCTCATTTGCTAAACTGGTGGTCATTCGCTAAGCTGGTAACCTCGAGCTTGAACGGCAACGCAGGCTTCGCAAGCATCACCGCAGACAGTTCCAACTCACGGAGAGCTATGCAGCATCTGGTTCCACTGGCCCGCCAACCGGCTATTGACCTTCGGTCTCGGAGGAGAGTAATGTGGCGTGTTTTTGATAGTCGTCAAAGAATTTGATTTTAAATTCTTCTTGATAAGTTGTTTTTCAATTTAGTTAGTAAAATTATGTACGTACCCGTAGCACGTTATAATTATATTTTATATTTTGCTACTTGAATATATTGTTTTCTATTATCTTATAATTATATTTTGTATTTTGCTACTTTTTTATATTTTGCTACTTGAATATTGTTTTTCTATCATTATTATTCTTCAATAAAGAGTCAGCGAAGATAGATAACATCTTATTATTTATCCGCTCGTTCAATAGCATATACATTTCGCTAAAATTGTTTATATTTTTCTAAAACGAGAAGACAACTAAAAGTGCACATACCAACGGACAGCTGTAGATATTTGATTACATTTTTTTGTTATATATATTAAAGGGCTTAATCCACCACGCTGCTCCAATGCGGGTTGGCGGATGCCTTACTATACATAATACGATACCTTACCATACACTTTCAATATCATTGAAGTAACACGGTACCAAATTTCAAATCGATAGGACATAAGGAAGGTAGTCAGATCCCCTCATCAACTAGAAAAAGTACCACAGACAGTTACACCGATACACAGACACGTTAAACTTATACCACCCCTCGTTTTGCGCCGGGGTTTAAAAAAGAAAAAATATTTATGAAAGAAACCCAGAAAATCTTTCGAATTTCGTTAATATCTTTAAAACGGTTAAGAGTTCAATCATAAAAAGATATACAGTTCATCCTTAGAGTGACTGAAGTATTATTCAAAAGAAATTATTACAATTAATTGTTTATATTTTTCTACAACGTGAAGACAACAAAAGGGCACAGACCAACGGACAGCTGACATATCACTTTTTAATTACGTTTTTTTTGTTATAAATATTAACGAAAATGAAAAGAAAATACGCTGACTTTATAGATTAACATGTCTAGTTTCCGAAACAACCTTTTTTTTTTTAAATTCAGTGCCTAACTTAACGTATAAGAACGATTTTATCTTGGAAAATGGACACAGAGCCGTCTTTCGATAGTAAAGCACACCCACACGCTTAAGCGTGTGACGCGTGCAATTTAGTTTCTTAGTAAAACATCTCAAGTATTAGAATTAATTAAAGAATTAGTAGACAGAGAATAAAGCTTATTACTTGATTAACTTTGATGTTACTTTATAAAGATATTACAATTAAATTTAAGGACTGGCGTCCTTAATAGCTCGTGCTATTTTTTCGTCTATTTACGTTGTATTAGGTAGGTACGTGTCGATGTAATTGAAGTCGGTAAATTATAATTGTGTTTGCTCGCAAGAATTTATACCGTTTAGGTAAGCAAATACTTTCTGGTAGCATTACGACTACGATCAAAATAAAACTGCCTAATGATGGGCTTGATATGTTCTTGGATTACATTATAATTTTAAGTTAATAACTTCACTCATAATTTCAACGGACAAAATCTTTTGGCTCTTATAGCAGTCCAATTCTTTAGCCAAGAACAAGTGACTTCGTTTTGTCCTATTTAAAAATACATTAACTGAGGTAGGGCACAGCAGGATCCTGCTCAAAATATGGAGTAGCCCGACTGGGGTAGTACCTTGACCTTACAGAAGACCACAGCTAAATAATACTGTTTTCAAGCCGTATTGTTTTCCTGTTGGTGAGTAAGGTGACCTGGAGCTCCTGTGGGGATTGGAGATAGGGTTGGCAACGCGTTTGCTATGCTTCTGGTGTTGCAGGCGTCTATAAGCTACGGCAATCGCTTACCATCAGGTGAGCCGTATGCTTGTTTCCCGACCTAGTTACATAAAAAATA
The DNA here is from genome assembly GCA_905220545.2 of Melitaea athalia. Taxonomy (NCBI): domain Eukaryota; kingdom Metazoa; phylum Arthropoda; class Insecta; order Lepidoptera; family Nymphalidae; genus Melitaea; species Melitaea athalia. Next base: position 1,649,704 of record HG992184.1, read on the forward strand.
ATCCTCTGAAATAATTTAAAATAGATATTGAGAGGATTGTCAGCAATTTCCAAATTCGAAGCTTCATATAGAACTGCGAGTGATATAAATAACCAAAATAGTTTATATGAGAACACTATAATAAACAATTGTAGTCCGGGATCCCTGGTACATTTTTTGCACTTGACTACTATCAGGCTAATTTAACGGGAGTAGCTTCATTTTGATGAGACAATTTTGATGAACCAGCTGTTTTTTTTTTTCTTTTAGTTAGTTAATATTTTTATAATTAAATAGTAATATTGTCCTACTAATTGCGTGGTACATTATCCGGTCCTACGCTCACTACTGCTTTATCCCTGCTACCCCTATGGCTACCACAATCGATAGTTTTCGTAGAAGAAATTGTTGGGCGTCTCTTCATAATGAATCTACTCACGGAAAATTAGCTTGACAGCAGTCAAGTGCAAAAAATGTACCAGGGGTCCCGGACTATTGTAATTACCAGCACGTAAATAAACTGACAAATAAATACAACCTCCATGTCATTAACTAACAGACACACAAAACAAACATTTAACACTCACCGTTTCAGCAACGGTTTTCATTATTCAATGACTGCGCGATAGTAAATTTACATTTAACTTCATGAGTGATCTCATCAAGCTACGCTGCGCGTTCAATTTTAACGTTTCGTAATGTTTTTGGTAATGTGTGCTTGTTTTAGGTGTACACCGTGGTAATTAATGGAATACAGAGTATTTTTATTCTAATGAAAAAATCCTGGCGAACTTCGTCAAGTCAGGTCTTTTTATCGTGAATATGCTTGTCGATTTTAAAATTTCGTTTGTAAAAACCTTGTACTTACAATAATTAAAACAAAACTAAACATATCCAAATTGGATGCAATCCTTCGAAAGTAATGCGCCTATATAAATTTTGACGATTCGTGATTATTTATATTTTTAACTAGCTGCTGTGCCCGCGTCTTCGTCCGCGTGGAATTTAACAAAAAAGTTACTGTTCAGTTCGCAGTTATAAAAAAAAATCGAAATTAAAAGTACCCTAAGTTACTCCTTATTATATCAGCTATCTGCCAGTGAAAGTCTCGTCAAAATCGGTCCAGCCGTTTCAGAGATTAGCCGGAACAAACAGACAGACAGACAGACAAAAATTGTAAAAAATGTTATTATGGTATATGTTCCGTGTATAGATCCATATGCATTTAGTAAAAAGTGGTTATTTTAATATTAAAAACAGACACTCCAATTTTATTTATTAGTATAGATAATAGTTATTTGTGTTATAATTGATTCCCGTCCGAATGGTTTTTTAGTAAAGGTATCAATGAACTAACTATAAAATAGCAAAATTGTATAGATAGCAATGGTACATACTTTGATTAATATATCACATATAAAAAAATCGACTTTATGTTCCGACCATACAAAACACCAATTTCATATTTGAGGACCTAATATAGATATTATTACAACGCTGAATATTTGTATACATATACAAGTTGACTATCTTTACAAATTATATGATAACAGCTGTCAATGTATAACGAAAAAAAACTTTGATTTATATTTCAATTACCTTTTATTCCTTAGTTACCTGGATTTAAGTCTGCACATGATTTATTACGTCACGTCATTGCAGGAGGTAGCCTTACATACGATACAGACAATACAAATAGGTTTGTATGCACCAATAACCGAACCTGTTTGGACTTGGTCCAAGGCTTGAATCTATTTTCTGACCTAGAGAGAAATACCTACTGTTTCCAAACTTACGTAAGATATTAATTTCCGACTCTAAATAATTTATATGGAAGCAGATATAAACAATAAACTATGTTTGCAGATTTCTTAGAAAGCTGAAAATGTATTTGTAAAAATGTAAAAAAGTTGTTTATATATTTTCTTCTACTCATCAGCAATAACTTATTGATATGTCATCATTCAGTTACACAACCACAAGTATTTTTATACCGATTTTTATATTTAGAAGAGAATGTGTAGCCTCTGAAATATGAACAAAAAGATTAATAACTAAAATTCCATGTTTTATCTTTTTTTTTTAAATTTGTCATTGTGTTTTACGTTTAAAATTTTATCCGTATCAAAAGTGTATAATTTTTTAAGAGTTTCTTGTCACATTACAGAAGCAAATACCTTAACCTTTACAGAAAATCACAGCTAGCAAACGCGTTCTGACGGCTCGCACGAGCCTAGGCACGTAGCCGACCATCCGTAGCCCGTCTCAGCGCTCCGCACAGCGCGCTTCCCCCACACCGACTTCGTTCTAAGCCGAGGTGCGATCTTGCTAAGAGACACCCTTAGGACAAACGGACATCCCGAGACCTCCTAAAGGGCTCCCCTTCTTCTTTCACGGCTGGGTCCTAGCAATGATCCTAAGTAGTGTTGTGTTTCTGGTGTCCATGAGTTACATACAGTACACGCTTACCATCAGGCGAACCGTACGCTTGTATGCTACCTGTTTACGCAAAAAAGTATGTATGTACGAACATTGTAGAGATATAAAAAATAATATTGAATAGACTCACTATTTGATATAGCAGTTGCAGAACGAGATCTCGACGCGGGTAACAAAATGAATACAATATGGATTTTAAATTGTCGATAAAAGTCTATACGACGACGTCCGTAAACGCGTTCAATACGCTATTGTGGACACGGCTTATGAAATATGAAAATATTACTTAGAACAATGCTGCGATTTATTACTGTTATTTAATTAATAAATTGACAAATTTTATTAGTTTATTAAAGGTGTTTTGTTTAATTTATAATTTTTACAAGTTGACTTTAGCGAAATTAACTTGTAAATGTTGTGTTTCTTTTCAGGAACAGGGTTGTAAGGCCAGACATGGGTTTTTAAAGGTTAATGTGTATAAAATTCTGTTATCATCAATCAATCAATCAATACATATATAATAAAAATGTAAGGGGTCGCTGTTTGTGCATTTAAGATATATGAGAAAAAATGTTATTGAGTGTCAGAATTTTTGTCTGTTTGTCTGTGCGTTAGTGCACGCTAATCTCAGAAACGGCTTGTCCAATTTAGATGTGGTTTTTATTAATATATTGTGGCAAGCTTAGCTTAAAATTTAGTATTTGTTTCATATCAATCGGTTCAGAAATAAAAAAGTTATGCCAAGTTAAAGAATCACGTTAAACATGTAGTCACTATTCCACGCGGACGAAGTCGCGAGCACACCTAGTCATCAATAATTTACATAAAAAGGTGTAATATTAAGAGTAATGAAAATACGTCTTGCAAAGTGGGCGATGGCCTAGAAAACTTTAGTAAACTGTGAACTAGATATGTAACGAGAAAGATATTTTCTAGCCACTGACTCTCTTTAAACTTTGCTCAAATAAATCATTACTTAAAAGAGATAAAAACTTTAAAATAATGTCTCAAAACATAATTTGTTAAATGCAATTTTTTGCTTAGCTAAAATAATAAGTTTTTGACGTCCAACATAATATTTTTAACCGATTCTTTTTACTCTAATAGTTTCCATAAAATAATTCAAATGACATTCAATTTATAGTTTTATGGTGTATTCTGTGTAAAAGTGTGCATTTTTAGCATATTAGTGCATTATTATAAAAATTAAAAAATTTAAGAGTAAGTGCTTCTTCCCCTATTTTTCATTTTGTGAGAGCTAAGCACAGCCGGAGACGTGCAAAAAGTTTAAAGTCGACGAATAGACAGCAATAGAATTAAAATGATTAAAAATATCAATAAAAAGTCATAAACTATGCGCTACTCGGAAATTATCTATACTAATATAAGCTGAAGCTGAAGCTAAGCTAAGCTGAAGAGTTTGTTTGTTTGGTTGTTTGTTTGTTTGTTTGAACGCGGTAATCTCTGGAACTACTGGGCCGATTTGAAAAATTCTTTCAGTGTTAGATAGCCCATTTATCTAGCAAGGCTATAGGCTATGTATCATCACGCTAAGACCAATAGGAGCGGAGTCCACGCCGACGAAGTCGCGCGTAGAAGCTAGTTATAGATATTTAGGCGATTTATTTTCAGTTATACAACAGACTAGTTGAGCCCCGCGGTTTCCCTGCATTAATTTGAGTAAAAACGGACTAAAGTATAACATAGCTTTCTTCGGTAAATGAACTATACAACAAATAAAGAAAATTTAAATTCGTACCAGTAATACTCACATTCTTACAGTACAGAGTAGCGCTTACAAATAATTGTGTTTGCTCGCAAACGAAAAAAAAACCGACTTCAATTACATCGACAAGTAATACAACGTAATAAGACGAAAAAATAGTCAAGTAAATACGCGCTATTAAAGATTACTCAAAAAGTCGTAATCAGTTTTCGATCTAATTTAAACAAGACTACAAGACAAATATTAGCTTTCTATTAAAGTAAGAATCATCGAAAAATCGGTACACCGAGTAAAAAGTTATGCGGTATAATATAACGTAGGTCGACGAAAAAGTAGTCACGTAAATACGCATTATTAGATATAACTCTAAAAGTACTTGTCAGATCTCAATTAAATTAAAATGGGACCACATGACATGCAACACCTTTCAATTAAAACAAAATTGATCGAAATCGGTCCACCCAGTCAAAAGTTCTGAGCTAACATACATAACATACAAAAAAACATACGTGTCGAATTGAGAACCTCCTCCATTTTTGGAAGTCGGTTAACAACAATCAAACAAGCTCTTTAAAATATTAGTAGGTATAGATTGAACAGAACGGTCCCGGTATGTACGGAAAGCATTAATTGTTTAAGTTATTTTCCCAGTTATATTATTAATTTCTCCAATAACATCTACGAGTCGTAGTTGCTATAACAAAACCCAGTCGACAACACATAAATTTCACTTATCTCATTTACTCGATACAATCCGCTTTTACGCTTCTTGTTACTGAAATTATTGTTTGAACATAACAATATATCATATATTTATAACGAATAGAGCAATTAATTTTAAGTCCGCGGTAGATAAGTCTTCGAGCATCTCGCGTTTGTTCAGTTTAGGGTATACTCATAATTTTATACAACTGTTGTTACGAATAAGTATCAATATTATATTCCTATTTTATTCAACAATCGTATTATTAGTAATTTTTAAAAATAGAATCAATATTCCGAGAGACTTAAATTGCCGATTATCTTCAAAATTAGGCAAAGGCCTTATTTTGAAAATAATCGCCATACATTGGAAGTTTGAAGAGTCAGTTTATTTCATGTCAGTACCCTTATAGGGTTTTTTTTTAATTCAGACGAACACAAAGGCAAGCGTACTGCTGTGCTGCGCCTAAAAACAATAAAAAGCACACTTCAAATATGAAACTATTGACTGTCTAACGAATAAATCCGTTCAGCTCACATGCCGTTTGTGTACTATTTTAAAACATAGAAATTAACTTTATTCCGAATTTCACGTATTCCAAAGCGACAGAGTCGAACGACTGCGACAGATGAATTTCATTAAAATCTTCCAAATAGTCGGGATCGGTCATCGTGCAAAAAGCCGTGCGAACGAAAGTTAAACGAATTTTAAATCACGTGAAAAAAAGTGCACCAAATCGAATTCCCATTAACCGGATAGCATCAATAAAATACGAGTATCTGATAATTCTTTAATTGACTCTATAAACTAAATTGAAATCTATTCAGGCATAACTTAATATTCCATTTAATTGAACGTTCCGAATAATAACTTAACTAAGGAAATATCTTCCGTGAAACACAACTGTTAATATTGTGAATAAGTTAGTATACACATTTACCTACTTGTAGTCAACTGAACCTGACTATTGTTAAATATCTCGAAATAATAATGTATGATTTTCTGCATATATAAATATGGAGCAGCCCGACTGGGGTAGTACCTCGACCTTACAGAATCATCATCATCATCATCATTTCAGCCTATCGCAGTCCACTGCTGGACATAGGCCTCCACAAGTTCGCGCCAATAATGGCGTGAACTCATGTGTGTTGCCCATAGTCACCACGCTGGGCAGGCGGGTTGGTGACCGCAGGGCTGGCTTTGTCGCACCGAAGACGCTGCTGCCCGTCTTCGGCCTGTGTACTTCAAAGCCAACAGTTGGATGGTTATCCCGCCATCGGTCGGCTTTTTAAGTTCCAAGATGGTAGTGAAACTATGTTATCCCTTAGTGAAAAAAACTTCCCGTAGGTGTCTTACGACACCCACAGGAAGAGAGGGGGAGGCTAAATTCTATGCCGTAGCCACACAGCAATACTACTGTTTTCAAGCTGTATTGTGTTCCTGTTGGTGAGTAAGGTAACCAGAGCTCCTGGGGGGATTGGGGATAGGGTCGGCAACGCGCTTGCGATGCTTTTGGTGCGTCAGGCGTCTATAGGCTGCGGTCTTGCCATCGGGTGAACCGTACGCTTGTTTGCCGACCTAGTTACATTAAAAAAAAATAATAATAATATAACAGAACGTCAGATAGTAAAATTTTTAATGAATATAGGTCCAAATTATTTACGCCATTTTATTTTTTCGTCCCACTTGAGTGACAGACAAGCTTACGGCCCCCCTGATGGTAAGTAATTATCTGTGTGTATCTGTGGGCACCTGAGCCGTTAGACCCCAATGTATGTTCAATCTATCCTTTGGACCTTTAACTACCCTATTCACGACAGAATCACAAAACTACATTTGACCAATATTGTTTGCCTATAAGTTTCAAAGTAAGGCTGCTTCAGATTTTCCACAAGATCTTTTGTATCGTATCCGGGGAAACCTATTGATTATTACTTACAAAAAATATAAAAGGGCATCACTTAATTCTCTTATAGAGATCCAAGGAAACCAAAACCTTTTTTAGATTCTGACGAAGAAAGTGTACTCGTATACAATAGAGTAGTATATTGGTTTGTATAGTTACACATACCCGCTAGCTGAGGCCAACGGCCAGTTCTCGGATATCAGCTGCTAAAGTAATACGTAAAAATTGTACGCAATAAGTATTGTCTCTTTTTTACGACTAAAATTATTACTTTAATATGACAGTTGTTAAATATAATAAACTTATTTAAACTCAATATAGGCTTGATGCTTCTGGGTGCTTAAAAGTAATTACCAGCGTTAAAAAAGGCTTGACGCTTATACATTGTTGTTGATGTACGAACGAATCCAGTCTTAAAATAATTCCCGAAATATTATATAAATAGGCAGCTAATAATATATATTTTGACACTATATTTTATTATATTTAGGGGACTATTTTAAGACTGCATTCGTTTGTAATTCGAACTCATATGAAACTTATTCTAAAATTTTATTTGAATAGAAAAAAATATATACAGGTAAAAAGGATAATTTATATTTATTCCTAACAGAAAATAACAAAAAAAATCCTTTCTGTAATTTCTTTCATAATAATTTCAGCGACTCCATTGAATTCTGGAATTATGGAAATCTAAATAGGGTAATAGATATCAAGGCGTGAGCATGAATTTCACGATTCTTGTTGTTTATTTACGGGCTTTCAAACAGCCTATTGTCCAAAACAAACTTATCGCCAATGTAATCAAAGTTCGAGTTTGACTTAGTACTCATCAATTAAGTCAATAAAGAATAGTGCAAAATCTATTAGTAGCATGGAAATTTTTCAAATATTGTTATATACTTTTTCTTTTTTTCTGATAGTCGAAAAAAAAAGAAGTAGGCGGTAGCGGAATGCCATACTTCTCGGATGTGACTTGCAGAGGTATGGCGGCCATTGGGAACTGTCGGAAAAGTATGGCAAGGTGATTTTCGTGAATGGTTACTCGACGATGATTAGCTATGCAAAAATTAGCCTGGTGCAAATGGTTGAATTGTTTTATTTAAATTAATGTATTCGCGTCGGTATGGCGGGCTGTAAGTCACACCCGAGAAGTATGGCATTCCGCTACCGCCTACTTCTTTTTTTCGACTATCTGAAAATACAAGCATTTTTGTGGAACAAATCGTTCGACACTCGTTATTTATCCGACGCGTTCGATAAACGCCCACGCGATTGGGCCGCCGGTGCGAGCGCTATGACCGTCATTACAAGCTTTTATTTAACTTGCAATGTATGTATGTATGTATGTATATATGTAAATTTAATGAATGTTTGTTCGGGTGAAATCTTGCAACTCAATTTTGAAGCAGATATCTTCAACCGATTGAGCTGAAATTTTGTATACAGGTTCAATTTAGATGACAATGCATGATTTGTATGTATTTATGTATGTATGTATGTTTGTTCGGGTGAAATCTTGCAACTCAATTTTGAAGCAAATATCTTCAAGCAATTGAGCTGAAACTTTGTATACAGATTCAATTTGGATGACAATGCATGGTTTGTATGTATGTATGTTTGTTCAGGTGAAATCTTGCAACTCAATTTTGAAGCAGATATCTTCAACCAATTGAGCTGAAATTTTGTATATAGGTTCAATTTGGATGCCAATGCATGGTTACCTTTGTGACGTCAATCTAAATCCAATATGGCGGCATATCCAAGAGTGCGGACTAGTTATTTTTAGTGCACTTCTAAAATATGGGTATCAAATGAAAGGGCTTGCTAAGAATAATTCGAATAAAGTGACGTGATAACCGACTAAAAAGTCAAAAATAAATTAAAAGTAAAAAACCTTTTTAAAAAACAAGCTTTTATTTGAATGCACTAAAACGAAAAAAATAAATTTTTACTTTAAAACTTTTACTATCTACTTATAAAGTCATTACACATAATCTATATGATATAAAAGCTTGTCGCAAGATTTGCTTGTAAACAAGTAAATTAAATAAATTGATGTGATTGATTTTAACTATTAAAATTTTCAAACTAAGGAAATACGAGTGTCTCGCGACAAGCTTTTCTATCATATATATTATGTGTAATGACTTTATAAGTAGATAGTAAAAGTTTTAAAGTAAAAATTTATTTTTTTCGTTTTAGTGCATTCAAATAAAAGCTTGTTTTTTAAAAAGGTTTTTTACTTTTAATTTATTTTCCTTTTTGCCTTTACATAATTAGACCTCTGACAAACCGCCATACTGGTACAAATGACCTAATATTTTGTGTCACTATCTCCCGGTCTATTAACAAATAATTTTATAAAAGTGCACAACGCCGCTAAAGAAGTTTTCACTTCAAAAATATTTTTTATATTTAATCAAATCGTTATGCAGTATAGTTTTGAGAGCAATTCATATAAATTTCTCGAGCGCTTGCTCGAGTTCGGTGTAAACGATTTGTGCCAATTTGGGTAGGTTTGTTTACGCCAATTAATCTTAAAACTACATCGATTACGAATTACCCGAAATTGGTTATTTAACTTGTGACTAACTTGTTCACATATTATTAAATTAAATGTTAACGGGACATTTGTATGGTATATACACCTATAACACAAACATTAAGTTGCTTATTTAAGTTGCTTATTAGTTGGAACGGACGACCGTGTATGTATGTTATAAAATTAATATAATTACAATATTATAAATCATTGTGTGCGTTTAGTTTTTCGACCAATCGCAGTAGAGTTATATTTTGAACAAATCCATAAATCATAAAATATTACTTCAATATCTAACACATAAAATATTATGTAAGAGTATATTATTGCTAAATACAAAGCAGATAGAGAAGATAAGAGAGAAGCTAAGAAATATTTGTAAATTTTTTTGTACTTTCATTAAAAGTTACTTTTTACCTGATAATAGCCAACAAAAAAGTTTCTTTTTTCTTTGTGGTGAATTATAAATGAGAAGGTTTATAAACGTAACACTATTTTTAAATTTATTTTTTAATAAATATATTAATCGATTTTTATTAGAAGGACAAATAATTGAATTAATTTGAACAATTTTACCAGCTATTACTTTAATTTTTATTGCTCTTCCATCATTACGATTACTTTAATTATTAGATGAACTTAATAATCCATTAATTACATTAAAATCAATTGGTCAAGCTGTTTTGTTGTCACATAGTGATAACGTATCTAGTATTCATCTGGCAAAATTTTTTTTAAAATCGATCCAGTATTTGAGTTTATTAATTACAAACACTTAAAAATACAAGTATTTGTCTCTTTATAATTTTAAGTATAGATCTATTTCAATTCGTTCTTACTATGATACATATTGCAGTAGAACAGCGCGGTGGATTGAGCTTCAACCCTACTCTACCCTACATAAAAAGGCCTACGCAAAGAAGTGTGAGACTTCCTAAGTTACACACGACACGACACGATCCCTGCAGCATCGTGTAAATATCGAATTTCAAATAGCAGTCCCATCGTATCAAAAGTGCTCATAGTGACCTTGAAAGTTTAAAAACTTTAATAACAGAGACATAATATAAAAATTGATACACGTTTTAAAAATACATTTAAAATAGCATTAAGATTGGTGTGATATTAAGTCAAATAAATTAATTCACTCATTTTGAAAACGGTATAACTTTAGTATTGATGGCGGATTAATGAAAACTTGATTGGTTGCAATTTTTCACTTTATTTAAAAATTCGTTTAAACATCGCCATCGCTTCCACAGCTTTTTACTTCGTTTCGTTACTCTTCGAGCGATTTTAATGAAATTCATCTGTCGCGTGCCGTAGGAGACTTTTTTTACGTTGCAGGAAAATGCAGTTTGTTTTACTATTAAAATTTTCTATTTACCATATAACTCAAAATGTATTTCGATGTCACAATATTTTAAGTCTATACGTTATTTAATGGAGTAAACAATGAAAGCAGGTTTAATATTAATTATTAGGTACAAAAAGCAATTAAAATATTTTTTAATAAAATCATCGTGCATCGGTTCGTTATTATATAGATTTTAGGTAAAGCATAACAAGATTGTTTTACATTTTTTTATATATAACTAAGTCAGCAAATAAGCGTATGGCTCACCTAATGGTAAGCGATTACCAACTTTACCCCCAATTGCCCCAGGAGCTCTGGTCACCTTAATTGTCAACATGACTTCACACAACACCGCTTGAAAGCATTAGTATTAGTATTATTTAGCTGTGATCTTCTGTAAGGTCGAGGTACTACCCTAGTCGGGCTGCTCCATTTTTTGAGCAGGAAATTTCCTACTGTGTCCTACCTCAGTTATAATCCTCACAATACATTTTCCGAATTGCATGAAATTATTTCGGATACAAACGGCTATATTATATCATTTCTGCTCTATTTCTAGAGCTGAGGGAATCTAGACATTATTATAATTCAACTATGGTAATATCACCCTCATTTACAATTCTCCCTATCACGAGGGAGTTGTGATTTATCAGGACGAAAAACAAGGTAATGTTGATCCGAGATTGGGATCTATCTCCATGAATTTTCCTGTCTCGAGAGCTTAAGCTTCGATACGATAATCCTTGATTTTTCGTAGAAATAAGATATACATAATACTACGCCTCAATATTAAATAAAACATATCTATATATATAAAAATTTCGTGTCACGATGTATGTCCGCGATAAACTCCGAAACTACTGAACCAATTTTTATCCAATATTGTAAGCATCTGTAATTTAGTCCAACTTGGGAGTTAGTGTAGTTTTTATCTCAACTATTCATCTCAATATTTGTTATTGCAAATTAAATGTTTATTATACGGTTAGTTCTATAAAATCCTAATAGATGGCGGTTTGGCATTTAACTTGCACAGATATCCAGTAGATGGCGCTGTATTTTTATTTGTAGACTAGCTTCTGCGCGCGACTTCGTCGGCGTGGACTCCGCTCCTATTGGTCTTAGCGTGATGACACATAGCCTATAGCCTTCCTCGATAAATGGGCTATGTAACACTGAAAGAATTTTTCAAATCGGCCCAGTAGTTCCAGAGATTCCCACGTTCAAACAAACAAACAAACAAACAAACAAACAAACAAACAAACAACCAAACAAACAAACTCTTCAGCTTTATATATTAGTATAGATTATAGGTGGCGCGCTTAAATATAAAATTTACATGATATATTTTAATAAATTATAATTAGAGCCACAGCAACGCGTGGCTCAGTCAGCTATTTAAGTCAGTTATTAAAGATATTTATTTATAATGTCTTATATAATTTATCTATCTCAGTTCTAGTGATCCAAATAGTAATATGTATATTACAAAAGTACAGGCACAACAAAGGCAGACAAGCGTACGATCTGCATGATGGTAGGAGGATTCCGTAGCCTATGGACCCTTGTAACACCGGAAGCCAAGTACAAGCACGTTGTCGACCCTATCCGCGTCTCTCCTCAGAAGTTCTGGCTACCTCACTCACCACAGGAACACACCACAACTTGTGAGTAGTGTTATTAAACTGTGATCTTCTGTAAGAATGAGGCACTTCCTCAGTCGGGCTGCTCCAAATTTTAAACAAGATCTGTCCTGCTCTGCCCTACCCTATAAACCCTATAAATGTCTACCTCAATAATATGCCTAAAAACTTTTAAGCTAAACACATTTATGTATTTTTATACATACATTTAAATATTTTATAGTTATGTGGTTAGTATCTAAAAAAATTATCCTTCTTAATAGGTTACTAGTATCATATAAATTTTTTATCTTACACTAATTGCACAACGTAACATTTATTGATTACATAATTTTTAAAGTCAATCCCGTAGTCCCTAAGTTTATTCAATACACAAAGTATAAATGTGTACAATATTACTATAGTAAAAACAAACCAGTAAAATATCTCATTAGTGTAAATTTGTGTAATAAGTATCATAATATAATCTTTTAGGAAGATAAAACATTACACTTTTCCGAAACATTATGGAAATTCTAAATATTTAAATAAAAACAGGTAAAGAAAGCATCCTTAGAGACAAAAGGATCATTAAGTTAATCGGTATCACCATTACCTGCAGTAAGGGTTCGGCGAGTATCGTTTCACAAATGTTTAACTAAAGTACGGAGTTTTTCAACGTTAACCTCTGCATTTTAATATAATCATAACAATGTGTGTGTGTGTGTGTGTGTGTGTGTGTGTGTGTGTGTGTGTGTGTGTGTGTGTGTGTCCTGTTCTATACGATGACCATCTATATTACCTACATATTTCTAAAGCCAAAATATTTTTAAACGACTGAAAAAATGGAGGAGGTTCTTAATTCGAATGTATTTTATATGTGTGTTACCTGATAATTAAAATACAAGTAAAGTGTTACCCGACAATTAAAATACCGACAATATTTTAAGACAAGAAACTCATTCACTATAAATAAATTACAATATGATGAAGTTAACTTATTATAAAAATGTTACCCAAGTCAAAGTAACTCATTGTTAACAATTTCAAACGCGATTATCAAATCAGAATCATTGCAGAAGCAATCTCAGGAGCCCTGCCTTTATTAACCTAACCATAATTATGCACACAACACTGCTCGAAAACAGTATTATTTAGCTGTGGTCTTCTGTAAGGTCGAGGTACTTCCCCAGTTGGGCTGCTCCAGATTTTGAGCAGGATGTTTCCTGCTGTGCCCTTTTTCAGTTAATTTAGTTTATTGTCAATTCCGTTTATATAAAATAACTAAAAAGTATTCTTACAAACTAGTTACATCACTACATATTATAAAACACAGTCTCTTCCCGCTGTCTGTCTATCTGTCTGTATATATGCTTAGACCTTTAAAACTACGCAACGGATTTTGATGCGGTTTTCTTTAGTAAATAGAGTGATTCCAGAGGAAGGTTATATGTATAATAAATGCATAATATAGTAGAGGAACACTGATAGTTTTAAAGTTTTCTAGTGTGATGTCGTAAATAAACACAATTTTGCGCACCCGTGCGAAGCCAGAGCGAGTCGCTAGTTTGTAATATTATTAACATGAACCTTCAATAAACAGGACATATATAACCAGGAACAGATAACCAATTCGTAGTAGAGGTGCTTTTATAGCGGTCACGCAACAAAATACGTAGATAGGACCTCTGAGGGCAGAGGATCTCATGTTGCAAATTGATAGCTATGAAAACCAATGAGCATGATCAATGTGAAGCGGTCCTCACGTATTTTCACGGCTTCTATGAATCTTTTACGTTTGACGAATTTATTTTTGTGTATCATTTAGGCTTTGAAACATATATATTATTTAATGATTTTGGCATATTTAGAATTACATTTCAAAGTAACAATATTTTGACTTAGCAAAGCGCAAAGGCAGTCTGCTATACTGCGAAAACTACATAACGGAATCGGAATAATTCTTATACTATAAGAAGCAGCGTGATTCGGAGAAGGTTTTAGTGTATGACATATTAGTGATTACTTATCATGTAAAAAATATGGCGGACAGAGGTCGCTAGTATATATTACTTATATAGTTTTCAAAAAAAAATTGTTTAATTTTTTTATCGACCACATAAATCATATTATAATTAAAATATAACTAATAGTAATCTCTTACAGACAACTATTCAAAACAAAGCCTCTCTCAATAGAGAAAATATTGACAATATGACATAACCAGGTAAGTAGTAAATAGCTTTTAAACATGATTCATGATTAAAAACAAAAGTTTATTATTCTATAATATTACCTAAATAATAACCATTTAAGAACCATTAGTTTGATCGACATCAAATTTGACGTAAAGCTTCAACTTTATCCGACCATTAATTTTAATGAAATAATCCCTTACGCTTGTCGCGAAACTGGGATTAGGCTTGGCAATTAGAAGTTTAGGGAAATTATGTATTGACATGAATGATGCTTGGAATAAAATGCTAATGTAATCGAAAGTCGTATTGATTTTATAAACAAATTTCACTGTAACGAAAATTATTCGAAAACGGGATATTTACCATGTTTATTAACTCGATATCGAGCTCCGCGAAGAAAAATTAATAAACATGGTAAATATCCCGTTTTCGAATAATTTTCGTAATAGAAGTAACCATGTTAATCTAAAAATTTCACTGTTATGTATAGGTATAGATATTCATACAGATATTATCTTGGAGTTATTTATTTATTTATTTATTTATACTTTATTGTACACCAGAAAAATATTAAAAACAAATAATCAGGATAATTACAGACAGTGAAGTACAATGGGCGGACTTATGGCCACTTAGCCATTTCTTCCAGACAACCCAAGAGAGAGAGATAGAGATGGAGTTTACTCCTTAAGAATCGATTTTCATATAAGGCCCCGGGATTGAAAAAAAACCTGTGTGGTTTTATGAAACTACGGTAAAAGTGTTTTTTTTTTGACATTATAGACATTTAACTAAAATTTTTTGGAATAATATTCCATTAAGGGTATAAAAATCGCTTTATCAATCTTACCGAGCGGCCGACCGTCACGCGATATGCAACACAGACGAAAAAGTTTGAGACGATGTAATAAAAGTGTCACTTTAAAAAAATATGAGGTGTAAAATCTATTGAACGAATGACCTCGTTACGTTTTTGTTAACGCCATCTATCGGAACCCAATCGGATTCCGATAGATGGCGTTATTTGATTCGTTTATTTACCATTTGATATGGTGTTGTTTTTCTGTAATAAGCCTTTTTGTGCCTATAAAGACAGTTGATCTGAAGTAGTAAACTCCAGTCGTGCGTCGAAGCTGACACTCACACTTTTTTTTATTTAATTATTATCTAACTTATATGAATATCAAATAAATCTTATCATTGTACACTATCGACTACATGAAAAAGTAACGAAATAAGAAGTGACGCGTGACTTTACGCATGGCGTGACGTGAATTAGCACCCAAACATGGAATTTGATTACTTTAGCTACATTTACTACTTAATATTCTGTCGTCGCATCGTATCGCGTTTTTTGCCGCGAACGTCTTAAACTCAGGGATACGTGTAATGTAATCTATTACGCAAACTTATTATTACAATAACCTTTGTAGTAAGCATAATAATCTGTAACAGCAAAATTTGTATAGGAACCTTGTCATTCTGAGTCGGCATATTACTTCTGTCCAGTGTCCAAGTGACAGCCTTAAAAGCGAAAGCCGCTACAAAAATGCCTACAATAACTAAAGGGCTCAAATTTTCGTCACTTCAGTCTGTAATATCTCACTGCTAGGCATAGGCCTCTTTCCCCATATAGGTGAAGGATCAGAGCTTAATCCACCACGCTGCTCTAATGCGGGTTGGCGGATATATTTCCTACTATGAGTAACGATCGTTATCAGGTGTACATGATAACAACCGGGACCGACGGCTTGACGTGCTCCACAAGGACTGCACAAACATCAAGACCACGGCAAACACCTGTATGGCCAATACAAATATTTGTCATGTTCGGGGATCGAACCCGCAATCGCCAGCGCAACAGTCACAAACCAGTGCCGTGACTGTTGCGCCAACGCGTCGTCTTTCCGTCACTTATTCCAAATTACGCATTTTGCGTTTGTAAGGGAAACAATTGAACTTAGAAGCCTCCATTGAAAGCAGTTTGGTTTAATTTTCCCCCCCAGAGAATCGGTATTGCAATTTAACGGTAAAATCAACAAAAAAACTATTCCATTTGCTTTAATGATACAAAGTATGAAACAGTAAAATTGAAATCTCAGTGTAGTTGAGTCTTTAACGTGGCTTAAGCAAAAGTTAGACTGAATAAGAGTAATGTTCGCTTTGAGGTGTAATGGCTTACAGCACTTCGCTCTATGCTGTAATGACGCCGTGCCCGGCTTAATGAAAACAAGTGGCGTATCCCGACACTTTCCTAATGAGGGTATTAAACTTGCTTTACTCTAAATGTATATACTAAACGTACAACAAAAGGTAAAATAAACAGAATCTATCAATAACATTGTTTTAAAATGTCTTATTAATTTTAATTATATAATTTATGTGGTCGATAAATTGTAAAAAAATTAAACATGATTTTTTTTAAAACGATATATTATACTAGCGACCTCTGTCCGTCCATATTTTTTTACACGATAGGTAATCACCAATACAGTGGCGTAGCGTATGGGGGGCGGGGGGGGCGGCCCGCCCCGGGCGGCACTTTTTAGGGGGCGGCAAAATTTAACGATACTTAAATAATAAAAATATTTTGTAAATATTTGAACCATTATAAATTATTTTTATCGCAACTACAAATTCAAACCGATTGAAAGGAGCATGGTAATTACTTATTTTGTTTCAAAGTCGGGGAATCCCTTTTCTTTGAATGATATTTTGTAGCGACTGGCAATGACTATATTTGTGGGATTTCCCGTTTTATGACTAATAATGTCATCAATACCAGACTGCAAGCTTTTATGAATTCCGAAATAGCTATCGAGCAAGCGGGATTGGTCAAGGGTCGAGGAACAAGAGAGCAGATACTAATTCTTATCATAGAGGAGCCCAAGCGGGGATTTCTGATGTGACTCCAGCGCATCAGTTTAATATGAGAGGAGAATCCTTGTACCCTGTTAGATACTTTTACCCAGTCTTGATCCCTCAAAATAGTGGTGTGCGTTCAGAGCAGTCGGTCAGATTAGTAGCAAAAAAAAATCGATCTACAAAACAAGTGGGGCGCGTCAGTTTTGAGCAAAATAAGTTAATTACATGCAGAAAACAAAATTACTTTAATAATCTGACGATTTGAACGTGACGTAAAAAATTAAGCGAGTCACAAAGTTGTAAAAAAATGTTTCCCTCGAAATATTCGAGCGCAGTTAATTTTTATTTTTATTTTAAAGAAAATAACTTAAAAATTATAGAATTAATATATTCTACCGATTTCTCTATTTAAAATTATCAATAGAGTGTAATACGTACAACTACCGAATACAATATTTTTCCCGCTCCACGTCTCTCTTTAAATATGTATAAGTATATATTTTTCTGATGAGTTTTTTTTAATTTTACATGAAAAAATTAACAATAAAAATAAAAATAAACTGAAAAAAATTGCATGCGGACAAAGTACACGTCATGTCAGAAGTGAAACTTCTTTGTCAAACTAATTAAAGAAAAACGAATTTAAAATACAAAAAAAAACTAATTGAAAAAAAAAGAAAAAGCCAACGTCACGCGGTGTTCCCGGGCGGTCACCCACCCAAGTACTGACTGTCCCTGACGCTGCCGCATTACCAGTCGCTCAAATTTTACGCGTCATTCGCCTAAAGAAGTTTCACAAAAAAAATTGTCTAATTAAGGGTTGGGTACCACTAAAAAATCTGATGCGCTTGAGTATTTTGTTGCAACGATTTTTTTTTGAATTTTAAAAAATCAACTGGGTATTTTTGGTCACGTCCAAATCGTCAGTTTTTATAATAGGATACTTTTTAGGACTCACTCAACACTTCTCTTCAATTACTGCCACGCCAGTTTTTTTTTTAATGTCTATCTCTTTATACAGCTTTCCACACCGTTTGTAAGTCTACAATAAGGTCTATATTTTGTATAGTCATATGCGCTATCAAAATCTGACGCGCTCGAGAATTTTTTTTAGCTCTTTTTTACATTTTTGAAAATCCGTACACGCTCCCCCTACCACTAAAAGAGTAAACATCATATGAAGTTATTTTCTTTTTAGCATTTAATATTCACGATCCAATAGGTCTTCAAAAGGTGAGAGTGACTACACATTTAGCATTCTGGGCTCCCCTGAGACAAATAATCGAAAAGTCTAGAGTTTAACATCCCATTCTATATCGGTTTTGTGGACTTTCGTAAGGCCTTCGACACCGTGAAATGGCATATATTATGGGACGTACTCATTCAAATGGGAGTACCTATCCACATGGTTCGTCTCATACGCCGACTTTACGAGAATTGAACTGCGACTGTTAGAATAGACGACGTTGACTCGGAAAGTTTTCATACACCAGCTGGCGTTCGTCAGGGGTGCATTCTCTCTCCACTCCTGTTCAACATCTATACGGAGTGTGTTATGAGAATCGTTCTGGAACAAGGGGACAAGGGAATTTCAGTGGGAGGTAGAAAGATATCTAACTTAAGGTATGCCGATGATACTAGTCATACTAGGTATACTCTTTTCTTACTCAAACAAAAGAGGACATGGAACACCTGCTGACTTCTCGAGACTTCTCGAGACAGCAAGCCTCTTCTTCGGACTTACGCCGGTCAACAGAGACAAGACCAAGATGATGATAGTGGATCGAGCTGAACTAAGCCATCCTGACATCTCTATGATTGGCAACTGTGAGGTTGTTAAATCTTATGTGTACCTCGGTTCCACTATTACAAGCACCGGATGATGCGAAGACGAGATTCGAAGGAGATGTGCTATTACACGATCTACCGTTGACAAGTAGAAAAGATTCTGGTGCAACCATAATATCACCAAAGCCACGAAAGTCCGCCTGATGAGAAGCTTAGTCTTCCCGATATTTTGTTTTATTTTTATTTTGTTAGACTCAAAGACCGACGCAAAATCGATGCACTCGAGATGTGGTGCTGGCGGCGACTGCTGCGGATCCCTTGGGCAGCGTTTAGGACCAACATTTCGATCCTGAAGGAATTAAATATCAAGCAGAGATTATCGTCGACAAATGTTTCGGACACTTAACAATCCATGGCGCGACTCGTTGTCCAGGGGCAGGAAGAGGACAAGCGGTCACGCGGTCGATCACCTACGCGTTGGACAAACAGACCTCATCAAAGCTGCAACACAGATCTCCATAGTCCAGAGTTCTCGAGACGCTGAAAACCACATCAAGTGGAGGCGTATTGCGGGGGCTGCTTTAGCCAATAAATCGTCATCAACCACGACCACTCTGTCAAGAGTGAACGATTAAGGAGATAAACTAATAATAATCAGCGAAAATGACTTCTATTACATACAGGGTGCAAGGGACAGCTTTATAAGCTTTTTTGTTTAAAATATAACCTGTACAATGTAAAATAATGATGACTGTTCTTGCCGAAAAGTTATCTATAATAATGTATTTAATGTATAGTATACATTAAATTGAAATACCTAAATAAGGGCGGCAAAATTTTCTTCCGCCCCGGGCGGCCGACAACCACGCTACGCCACTGCACCAATATATTAAACACTGAAACCTTCTCCGAAACACATTGCATCTTATAGTATAAGTATTATTCGGATTGGTTCAGTAGTTTTTTCAGTATAACTGAACAAAAAAACCGGCTCTATATTTATTAGCATAGAATTTTTTTTTCTCTTTATTTGAAAACCAACAGCGTTACAATTCGTATATCTATATATACATAATTATAAAAGAAAATCGTGTAATCGTGTTAGTTACACTATTTATAACTCAAGAACGGCTGAACCGATTTGGCTGAAAATTGGTAGGGTGGTAGCTTAGAACCAGGAAACGGACATAGAATACTTTATATCTCAATTGGACCCGGTAGGTGGCGCTGCTATCAGTATGTAACTCCGAAATTACCGAACCAATTTGTATCAAATTTTGTAAGCATCTGTAATTTGGTCCAACTTGGGAGATGGGATAGTTTTTATCTCAATTAGATCCTGTTTTCCTATCTATACATCTTAGTACTGAACAACAAATTGAAAGCCGATATCTATTAAAATTAGTTAAGAATCAAAACTGAAAAAAAATTTAAAGCGAATAGGATAGTAGCATAAAAAATACGTTACCCATCACATTAAACATTACAGACTATCAACAAGACGTAGAATAAGTACAGTGAGTCAAAACGAATACAAATAGCCAATGTAACATAATTTTTTAAATTTAATTACAAATAGACACTCCAATTTTATTATAGGTATAAATATTCAATAGAAAGTTTTATTCAATATCTGAAGTCAGTTTCCCAAAATATTAGAGTGCAGCTGAATGTATTATGCATAAATTAACCAGCCGTAACAATGTCTCTGACAAATGACAATCTTACCGTCTCACAATGTATCTTACAATATGGCGAATTTGCAGAATACTTAATTAAGTTTAAAGTTCTATACAGATACCTCGACGGGTTTTCGGAGGTTGCATTCTGCACAGACATCAATTGAGAGCGAATCTTAGTAAGTATAATAGAACCCAATTATAAGTTTGGTATGTTTCGCCATCCTAAATGTATATGGAATAGAATATTTACTATCTAATAATTCTGCCGTCGTACGAGAGAAGGGCACATCTATCATTTTGGTCAAACTGAGATAATTGGGATTAAAGTTTTTACCATATTCTGCTTCATAGTATGGAAATCTACTGTTTAAAAGAAAAAAAGTACTGATAATTTATGCGTGAAGTTTAGTACTATTATATTTTTTACTTTTTAGATTTTATATATAATTAATTATTAAATAAATTCAAATTATTCCTTTCAACTTAAGAAAAAAATATTTTAAAAATACCACATGTGACCTTTCTTTTTAATATTTCAAGCAAATTGGTCTAAAAGAAAGGGCACATTTGTCTAATTGTATCTTTTTAACGTAAATTTTTATTATTTCAAAGTAGTTTTTAGTAAAAATCTGTATGAAGTAACAGTCACATATACGTTTTGTGCCTTTTCAATATAATGATAAATAAATATGCCTTTTCATTCTATAAAACTTGAGTATTAGTCTCATTTGTGCCTTTTGAGCCTATTGTATCTCTGAATTCCTTGGAAATAAAATTCTACAAAAAATTGAGCAGAAGTGCCTTTTTTTCTCATTCTAAATATGTATATTACTCAATTTTCTTAAAAATGTTAGTTATGCCCTTTTTTCTTACGACGGCAGAATTGTAATAATCGTTTTTAGCTGAGTAATTAGTATGTCAATATTCTTATGTAAAGTTTACGTAATTTTATTTCTTCACATGCTTATAGATGTTTATTTTATAATAAAAAAAACGGATTTACTATTTATATCTACCTAGTTTTACACTGGAATGGTGTTGTCCACTTTATTATTATTAATCTAGTCGCACCTGGGTTTGACTGGAAGAGATTCTTTAAAGCAATAAAACCACCTTTGCAAGCTGTCAGTGTTTCTTTCTACTTGTTTTATTTTATTTTTGAAGGGAAACTTCTTTAGGCGCATGAGGGTAAATTTTACGGCAACGGCAATGGCAACGTGTTTTGATGGGACGGCGACGTTTTTGTTTTTAATAATGATACCGCCTACTTCGTCCGGTACAGGCGTCACCCGCCTCGTGTCCCGCTTCACCTTAGTTTTACATTAGTTTTTAATTATTTATTTATTTATTTTTTCAATTAGTTTACCAAATAAGTTTCACTTCTGGCATGTGTACTTTGTACGCACGCACTTTTTTCTAATAATTGTCTTAATATAATATCTATACAGTAAAGTAATATAATACATATACATATATAGTAAAAACAAATATTGCTTTATTTATTAATACAATACTAAATTTCGTGTTTCATTGATTTGAGTGTTATTTTTCTAACATGATAAGTAATGTCATAAATGATACGTATTCTGGGAAATTAACTTTTTCTTCAACATGTAACTCGTATGTAGATCTCCTAACTTACTCGCCGCTCGCTCATGCCAATGTTTTTATTCTTTATCGCGCACAGGCTTAATGTCGCGTGGCGTATGTGTAGGAGCTCTTTGGAGAAAGTGTTGAAGTTTTGATGGGCTTTTACAGCGATTCCTTTCTTTATTTATAGTCGCTAAAATATTTTTCTTCGGGACTTGAAGAAAAGTGCCATTGTTAAATTGGGTGCTTACGATGAGAATGTTTTCGTTACTTTTCTCGTAGTCGATTTTATTTATCTGTGACTGTAAAAAAAATAACGAAAAGTAATCTCAATATTTCTCTTTTGATGAATAATATTGTAGACGCAAAGGCTGAAATATTCACAGTTATGAATGGTGGTTGAAATACGCAAAATGTTGAACGGTGTTTGATAAAATGTCTACAATAAAATAATATCATCATCATAAAATGTATCACAATTCATTTCAGTATAGTAACGATTTTAACTATATACGATAATATACAACGAGGCACTGTGGGTCTCCCCACCATGCCTCAGAGAGCACGTTAAGCCGTCGGTCCCGGTTGTTATCGTGTACATCTGATAGCGATCGTTACTCATAGTAGGAATATATCCGCCAACGCGCATTGGCGCAGCGTGGTGGATTAAGCTCTGATTCTTCTCCTACATGGGGAAGAGGCCTATGCCCAACAGTAGGATATTACAGGCTAAAGCGACGACAGAAAAACAGAATGAATCACAACAAGTGAAGCCACAGTCGGCAACTTAGCTTTCGATATCACACATAGATTTCGGGCGTTCAACAACCACCGAAATCAATTAAAACGCAGTAGCAATAAATCTAATTCCCTTTATAAATGATAAATTGAATTGCGACCTAATTAATTGTTGCTTTGTAAATTATTTTACTATTGCCACATAAATTTAAGCCGTTATCATATCAGACATGTAAATTTATATTGTATGGAATTAATATGTGATATTTATGTGCGTTTCTGTCGATTCCTGACCTTTTATTTTAATATATGTTGGGAACACTTTTTGAGGCAAATACTATATAAACAAAACACGTATGTTTGGGGGTATGAGGAACAGGGTGTGAAGTTCCTCATCCACCACTGAAAAGGGAGGATCCTCAGACCAGATGGGTGTATAGTCTGGTGGGCTACTGCCTCAAGGCTGTCGTCAGTTTTTGTATACATTGTATACTAGCTGCTGCCCGCGACGTCGTCTGCGTGCGTTCACTGCTCGTTCCCCGTAGGTGATAGCGATATAATATGTAGCCTATGTTCTGACTCGACTTCTTAATAATATTCGTGCCAAATTTGAAGTAAATCCATGCAGTACTTTTTGAGTTTATCCCGGGCATACATTGAGTTTCCTATCATTTTATTATCTGTAATAATAGATGAGTAGTAGTAGTATGGGCTCATCCAGGCTGACCTAGGTCAGTCCGGGTACGGGCCTTTAGGCTCTCGCCTCTCCACCCGAGCTGTTCCTCACAGGGGGGACTTCGCCCCCAGGATCTTGAGTTGGCCCGGTGGCCTTGTCAATGATTTTTCATGTAGATGTCCGGTATTAATAGATGAAAGATACATCAGTTTTAGTTCGTATATGGCGAGATAGATGTCGCTATACGTGTATTTTATTTGACGACGTATTGCGTAACTGTCACAGCACTCGCTTATCGATTCCCACATATTATGGCATAAATTTGTATTGGCCATATAGATGTTTTCTGTGGTCTGGGACCGTAGACTATTGTTGGACATAGACCTCCAAAAGTTTGCGCCCAAAATGGCGTAAACTCAAGTGTTTTGCCCATAGTCACCACATATACCATATTATGTAGGTATGTTTATCGAAAAGAAAATGTACCAATTTCAATCGGCTGTTACCTATAACACCAGCATCAAGTTGCTTATTTTAGGAACAGATAACGTGTGTGTGTTATAAATATTTATTTATTTATTTATAAGAAAAACAATCTTCGTCACTTCCGAAGATTTTTTTGTTTTTAAGAGATATTTGTATAGTTTGATCTTCTTATAAGCTTTATTTCATAAGAAGACATTAGATTTACATAATTTACTTTCGGATAATAAACAATATTTATCTTTCACATCAAATCTATATATATATATATATATATATATATATATATAAAAATGGAAATCTCTTATATATATATATATATATATATATATATATATATATATATATATATATATATATATAAGAGATTTCCACCCATATATTGACTCATCACGATATCTCTGGAACCATAAGGCGTAGAGACTTGAAATTTTGTAGGAATATTCCTTTTGCTGAGTAGAGGTCAGCTAAAAATGGACTTTGCGAAATTCCACCTTCAAGAGAGGGTTGCGAGGGGTTAATAATATATATTGCAATACAACGTTTGCGGGGTCAGCTAGTAAATAATAATTGGTTTCAATGTATTATAATGAAAATATCAAAATTAAAAATAAATTATTGGATTTTAGATCACGCCTTACACAAACTTGGTATGAAATAATACAGAATTAATGATTTTTTCTCTCGAGCCTCAGGGTCTACTCGGTTTATTTTTAAAAATCCTTTTGTGTCAGAAAGCTTTTTATTGAAAGTTATGAACTCAACTGTCCGTAAAATCTGAATATATTAAAAATTTCCTTAACTTCATTTATTTAAAATATAATAAAGAAATGTTTTCAATTTTATTATTTGCGCTTCTATAATTGTCAAGTACTCTTAACAAATTGATAGACTTACTATATTTTGAGACAAAAAAAAACAATGAAAATCAAAAATTGCGTAATTTAAATCGGCTTCAAGAGAACTTTTGAATCATTTAAAATAATATTTGTTTTATTTAATTAAGTATAGTTAAAGTGTAGCTTCACTCCGATTCGGTGTGTAGATTCTGTAGAGAAGAAGCGGCAAGAAACTCCGCAATTACTTAAAAAAAACTGTGTTTTAAAATAAAACTTATTATAACACTAGCTGACCCGACAGACGTTGTCTTGTCTTAACTTTTGTATGGGAATGTAGAAAAGTGTTATTTTTAGACTTTTTCAGACAATTTTTTAAAATTTTATCTTCATTAGAACCATCGTCGTACTTTACGTAATGTTATAAAAAAAGAATTAGCGAAATCGGTTCGACTGATCTCGAGATTTGCGCTTAGCAACACATTTAGCGATTCATTTATATATATAGAGATTAGTCATGTATATGAGATTTTTATACAAACATAACATACATAATATAATAACGCTTTACGCACAAGGAAGACGAATATTTGGAACCTTTATTGGGGTAATGACAGGTTGGGTCACTTATTTCCATTAAATCGGCCACTGTGTCATTGCAGAGTAAAGCAAAATGCTGTAAGCCATTACAACTTGAAGCGAACATTACTCTTAGTTTAGCTTCCAGATTCTAACCTTTGCTTAAGCCACATTAGACCCTTTATTTGGACCGTGATTGAAGTTAACGGCCGTTGAATTATTAAATATTTTCCCTTTTCATTAGGGTAAGGACAACGTTTTATGAATTATAAAATAAAAGTCGGCTTACAGTAACGATTTTCGAAAGTCATAATAATTACTTTACCTTGTGGAAAATGGGGAAAGAGTCCTATGCCCAGCAGTGGGATATTACAGAATGAAGCGTAGCGTTATCACGTATATAATACATAATTATGGCACATTTTTTACACGAATAGGTCGGCTAACAAGCGTACGGCCCACCAGGATGGTAAGTGGTTACCGTAGCTTATAGACGTCTGCTGACCCTATCCCCTATTCCCCTCAGGAATTCTGGCTACCTCACTCAACACAGGACCACACCACTACTTGAAAACAGTGATATTTAGCTGTGATCTTATGTAAGGTCGAGATACTTCCCCAGTCGGGCTGCTCCAGATTTTGAGCAGTATACCTGCATTATGCAGGGCCCTGCTTTGTCAATAAAATTTTCATCAACATCTACATTTTCAACACTTTATAAAAATAAACTTAATTTTCGGAATCGGTACGCTTTGAGCACTTTTAATTTGCATATCGAGCACTGGAGGTCGAGTGGTTGAATAATTAAAAACAATCAAACAATTTCAATATACAAAAAGAAAGAAATACATCAAAACATAAAAGTTTAATGGAACACTGACCATGTTATACAAAAAACCGTGTGCTTTAGACCATACCAAGTAAAACTCCTTTAGTTGCCCCTACAGTCATATACGAAACGTAATACTCGATCTTCTCTAACTTATATCTCCTTCTCAACTTCCGCTAGCCTCGCCCAATCACACTTTTCGTAACGCTCCTGTCACGCATTCACCAGCTTACTCCTCAAGTCGAGCGAATAAAAAAATACAAATTAGAAAAAGAGAAAAGAAAAAGTCGAACCCGCCCCTGTTATATTTTATAGAACTATTGACACTACAACAAAACGAGCATTGCGTACAAAAGTACCACGTAAAATCCCCAGATGGTTTTATCTAATTGCAACTATCAATCATATTTATTATGGTACATGCATTATCTGCTAAACATTAGCAACATTCGAAGAACAGGGCATTAGGTAACAAAGGTTGTGAGAGTGCTCCGTCTACATAAAAGGGTCAACGATCGAGCTCGGCATACTCTACTTCTTAGATGCGACCTCAGAGCCAAATGTGCAACGGAAAAGTTCTCACAATACGGATATTGTGACAGATTACTTGAGAAGGTACTTACAATTGAAATGTGGGCTCTTTTCTGTTCTATTTCATTCCACTGAGTTTCAGTCGTTATATTATATTATGATATATTTTCTTGTAAATTCTTAACATAATTACACTACAATCTTACGAAAAATGTAATGTAAGTAGTGCCAAGTGCGAGTCGGACTCGCGCACGAAGGGTTCCGTACCATTGACTAGGTAAAGAACAGTAGGGACATTGATTTTAATATCGGGCAAAAAACGGCAAAATAGTCACTTTTGTTGTACGGGGCCTAAATATTTTTTATTTTATTTTATTATTTATTATTAAAGTAAATAAACCTTTAAGTATTTTGTGAATATTATATCAAGAGCCTACCTGTTACCATTTATTGATATCGAGCAAAAATAGGCAAAGAATGGCGTTTGTTGTTTGGGAGCCCCCCTTAAATATTTATTTTATTTTGTTTTTACTATTTGTTGTTATAGCGGCAACAGAAATGCATAATTTGTAAGCATTTCAACAGTCTCGCTATCGCAGTTCTTGAGATACAGCCTGGTGACAGACGGACGGACGGACAGACAGCGAAGTCTTAGTAATAGGGTTCCGTATTTACCCTTTGGGTACGGAACCCTAAAAACTAGCTGTTGCCCGTGGCTTCGCTCGCGTAGAAATTGATTATCCTGTAACTACTGTCGTGTGGTTACGCAGACCGTTGCGGTTTTCGAACCTGGTAGATTACACTGCTCGCCGGGTCCCCAGTCCTGAGTCTTTCAGTATCTTTGAGATCAGTAGCACCTACTTCGTAACAGGTGGTGGTTGTGATATAGCGTGAACTTTACGTGAGTAATTTGGGTTCAAAGTCGAACAGCGATCTCTGTTACCGCATATCGGTAACTATTTGACAAAAAAGGTAATGACATTGGTTAAAGGCTGTATATTCTAAGGGGTGCTAAAATAGTACCTAATTGTAATATCTAATATATCTAAAAATAACACAAAATTGATTAATAACTAAATATAAAAATATAATAATTATACTAAAACAATGAACCTAAAACTAAAAATACATAAAATTTCTAATCATTATAATTATTACGATAACTTAGAACCTCTTATATACCACATTTATGTTCCAACTATCATGGGACTATTAATTAAAATCGTATATACCTTAACTGAGGTAGGGCACAGCAGGAAATACCCTGCCCAATATCTGGACCAGATTCTATTTTATTTATATGTATATAGATGAAACTATACTGAACAATATGTATTAAAATATATTGTTTTAAAAAGTGAAAAAAGTTCTTCAATAATAATATACTCGTACATAATGAAATGTATGAGTATGTTATTATAACCGAAAAATATTTAACCTCACGCATCAGAATTATCCGCGCCGATCACTTTACAACGTGTTTTTGTTTCACCTTTGAAAAATCTCTTTTATTTTTTACTTCATAAATCCGCAAAACGTACACGCAAACGTATTATTACGCATCATCGCCACTTTTGTCAGTCTTT
The DNA here is from genome assembly GCA_905220545.2 of Melitaea athalia. Lineage (NCBI taxonomy): Eukaryota > Metazoa > Arthropoda > Insecta > Lepidoptera > Nymphalidae > Melitaea > Melitaea athalia. The sequence continues at coordinate 1,678,365 of HG992184.1, forward strand.
ATTTTCTTTTCTTTTTTTCCATTTACATTTCGTAATATATTCGCGAAAATTTCATATTTTAACACGTGTTACGTGTTCATGACAACATTTTTGCGAGTCGTATAAAACCTTATATAGATATCTGTGCCCGCGGTTTCATGCGAATTAATATTAGGGAAAAATAGCCTATAGCTTTCCTCGGTAAATAGGCTATCCAACACCAAAAGAATTTTCCAATTTAGATATTAGCGCGTTTAAACAAACAAAATAAACTTTTCAGCTTTATAATAATAATACGTATCGATTGGCTACGTGTTTGGGCTCTATATTAATTAATGGATTACACTAATTACTTCATTATAAACTCATGCGTACCCTACATGTCAAATTTCTACTTGTAGTTAACAAAGTCCACAAACGTATTTTGTTTATAGTAATTGACATTTTGTTTATCACAGTAATTCAAATACGAATGTACATTATACTTTTTTCTCGTTTGCGAGTAATCACAACTATTAAATTTATATTAACATTTAGTAATGTCTAATAGATGTCTAAAAATTTATAAAAATCACTAAACTCAATTATAAGATCATAAAAAAGTTTATTTTAATTCGCTAGATATTTATATTTATAAATAAGCTAGCACCGTATCAAAATAGCACGCAGATGATATGACGATCTGAATAAAACAAGCATCAACCAGGAGGTCGTTAGCTTAATCGTCGCCTCCATTACCTGCAGTGAGGTGTACTCTGCAGTATTTACAAACATTTCAGCACAAACGAATCTTTTATTTTTTATCTTTGATGACATTTTCTAAAATAACTTGAAAGAATTTCTTCGTAAGATTTTACGCTATTATGAAAAGTTTTGTTCTATTTTATTTATTGTATACTCATTACAGCAACTACTTAGTACACACTATTAGTTTTAAGATTGTTACAAATCTTGTAGTACAATGGACTTCTGGCTAATTGGCCATTTCTTCTTGATTAATCTGGGTTGTCAACCAAGATTTATTCAATGATTTCTCCAGGCTGTTAGACATTTTACCAATATTGTAGATATCTGTACAGTAATCTGAGGTTTGTTTGGATTAAATAGACACCCGTCTTATTTAATTCCACAAAATACACAGGGTCTAAACGCAATACTAAGAAAATAGAAATCCTTTACCTTGCTTCATCTACACCGTTTCTCAATTTATCTTTGATCGAGCCAATTAATATCATTAGTGATGAAAATCTCAACTAAGCTTTCATTAGAAAGATATTATCTGTTGACGTTCTTGTAAGATAGAAAAGGTTTGTAACAGTAAGTGAAATTTAATCGATCAATTATCTATAGACATAAAGTAATCCTTTGCGTTTCTTTGCTAAGCGGAGCTTGTCGATTCATATTACAAGCTTTTATTTAACTTGCAATGTATGTATGTATGTAAGTTCGGGCGAAATCTTGTAACTCAATTTTGAAGCAGATATCTTCAACCAATTAAGCTGAAATTTTGTATACAAGTTTAATTTGGATGACAATGCATGGTTAAGTTTGTGACGTCATTCTAAATCGAACATGGCACCATATCCAAGAGTGCGGACTAGTTATTTTTAGTGCACTTCTACAACATGGGTAACAAATGAAAGGGCTTGCTAAGAATAATTCGAATGAAGTGACGTGATATCATATCATCATCATCATCATCATATCAGCCTGTTGCAGTCCACTGCTGGACATAGGCCTCCCCAAGCTCGCGCCAGACATCCCGGTTTTCCGCAATCCCCATCCAGCCTACACCAGCAATCTTACGTAGATGATATTACGTGACGTGATAACAGACTAAAAATTCAATAATAAAAGTAAAAAACCTTTTTAAAAAACAAGCTTTTATTTGAATGCTCTAAAACGAAAAAAAAATTTTACTTTAAAACTTTTACTATCTACTTATAAAGTCATTTCATAATCTATATAATATAAAAGCTTGTTTGATTCAGCTCTGATCCTTCTCCTACATGGGGAAGAGGCCTATCCCAACAGTGGGATATTAAAGGCTGAAGCGTTCAATCATTAGACCCAATTTTATTCCTTTATATTTGTCTATATAACTTAGAAAGTTAATTAAAATAATTTAAGAAGAAATGCTACATCTTTTATTAAAGTCCCCAACCACTTCCTAATTTAGAGAAGCGTGCAATTGATCTGAACTTTAGTTTAATATTTGCAAGATATAAATTGCATCTGATCGGAGATCGGTGTATGAAAGTTTAAAAGCGATTGAGGAACCACAGCTAGTTCTCTTTGTTATCAAATGGATTCTAAGCCTGGACCGGGGCCAAAACGGTCCGGTTATTACGACATAAATCGTTATCCACACCAAGCTCTGAGGGATATTTCAAATTGGACATGTCAAATGTTTATTAATATATTTTTAACATTATTGTACAAAACAAAAATTATGTTAAGCTAGCTGACCCGGCGAACTTCGTACCGCCTAACAGGCGATTTTTTAAAATAATTATCCTTCCCGGAACCCCTCCTCCAACACTTAAACTTTATGGTATGGTATTAAAGTTCAAATTGACTTAAGTATTATTACGAATCTTTTGTATGGGAATAGAAAAGTGTTGTTTTTAGACTTTTTCAGGGAATTTTTTAAATTTTCCTCTCCGTAACAACCATCCTCGTACTTCAAGGAATATTATAAAAAAAAGAATTAGCGAAATCGGTTGAGCTGCTCTCGAGATTTGCGCTTAGCAACACATTCAGCGATTCATTTTTATATATATAGAGATTATTAAAAAGAAACCATCCGTAACCATAAGATTCTTTTTTTTAATGATTCTTTGTAAATAGTAGCAATGTATTTACGATATAAAATTTTATTGTGTTATTCGCTGAACCAGCAAACGTTGTTCTGACAGGTGAAAAGGGATAACACCGCTACCTAGATGTATAAAAGGTATTAAGGTACCCTACGATCTATTCTGAAACCTCACAAATATACACACAAAAAAAAATTGGTTGTCCGTAAATTTGGTTTACCGACGATAGTTTAACGTGACAACGTCATAACAAAACATCTCAGAGTGGAAGAGAAATAGATGCGGCGCAACCGTACAATGAGCGTAACGTGATAATGAGCGTAACGCTACTATGAGCGCAATGTGACAATGAGTCATCCTTTCTCGTGCATGCAGCCGGCTTTGATCGATTTATCGGACGTTGTTACGTCAAAACCACGAGTATAAACATCGGTCTAGCCATTTCGGAGGAGTTCGATAACAAACACTGATTGATAACACGAAATTTTTTAATATAGTATTATTTTTATTATTAGTTATTTAACGTTAAAAAATTTATTAAACGTTGTGGTCTGAAAGAAGATGTAGTGACAAAAATTGAGAAAGGTATGCTGAGATGGTTTGGCCATGTCGAGAGAATGAATGAAGAACGATTGACGAAAAAAGTGTATAAGGCGAGTGTGAATAGAAATGTTGGAAGGGGTAGACCTAGGCGGACTTTTCAAGACCAGATCAGAGACGTCTTGAAAAAAGGCCAGGTCAAAAGTACCCTAAACCGAAGAGCATGTATGAAAGGAATAATGAAAGTGGATGAAGCGAAACAAGTATGTAAGGATCGTAGCAAGTGGAAAGAAATGGTTTCTGCCTACCCCTACGGGAAAGAGGCGTGATTATATGTATGTACGAGGGCGGGATGATAAGTAACTAGCCTATTAAGAAAATAGTTAACTTTCCGTGATAAAACTAATTTTATTTTTCGACATAGTCTCCGTAAACCTCTACGCACTTACTCCATCTTCGTTCTAAAGTAGTAATGCCTTCCATAAAATGACTTCTTTCGAGGCCTGCAAAATGCTCCTCTACAGCGGCTATGACTTCATCATTTGTGGCAAATTTCTGTCCACCCAAAAAAGTTTTCAGCTTAGGGAATAAGTGGAAGTCTGATGGCGCTAGATCAGGCGAATAAGGTGGGTGGGGCAGCAAATTATACTTCAATTCGTTGATTTTTGCCATAGCTTTAACACATGTGTGAACCCTAGCGTTGTCTTTGTGGATGATGATTTTTTTTTATTCACCAAACCTGGTCATTTTTGCTGAATACATTGGTGAAGCTTATCTAGAAGATTAGCGTCGTATTCTTCATTAATTGTTTGACCTTTAGGATGGTAATCTATCATCAAGATCCTATCTGCATCCCAAAAGACGGAAGGCATCACTTTTCCAGTCGACTTTACAGCCAGCTTTTTTTGGAGCCGAGCATCCCGATTGAGTCTACTGTTTTGATTGAATTTTTCATTCTGGTAAGTAATGATGAACCCATGTTTCATCTGTTGTTACAAATCGACGTAAAAATCGGCCTTATAACTCTGAAAACGGTCCAGACATTCTTTTGAGTTTTTCTCCCGAATCCTTTTTTGATCGTGCGTAAGCAATCGCGGCACCCAACGGGCCGATAACTTTTTCATATTTAATTCCTCACTTAGGATATGATGTATCCGTTCTTCTGAGATACCTGTAGTGTGAGCTATTTCAGATAACTTCAATCGTCGATCTGCTAAAACCATATCATGTACTTTCACGACCATTTCTGGAGTCATCACGCTTTTTGGACGTCCGGGGTAGTCTTCATCTTGGACACCTGTACGACCGCGTTTAAACTCAGTTTTTTACTGTGTCATAAGAAAGGGCACATTCACCCAAAACATTCTTTAACTCATCATAAATATCTCTCCCCTTCATGCCCTTCATATGAAGAAACTTTATCACCGCTCTTTGTTCAATTGTATCCATTTTGAAAACATTTGACGAAATATATTTTCAAATGACAAAAAATCAATAAAATTTTCACACCACCAAATTCAAATTTAGAACACAGGTGGCCAGAGATACAAATTTAAAAATGACATATATATTTTTTTAATTTTAACTTTTTAAATAGCAGAGGCTAGTTACTTATCATCCCGCCTACGTATTAGTTATTTTGCTGTGTGGCTACGGTTGCTGTGTGGCTACGGCATAGAATTTAGCCTCCCCCTCTCTTCCCGTGGGTGTCGTAAGAGGCGACTAAGGGATAACATAGTTTCACTACCACCTTGGAACTTAAAAAGCCGACCGATGGCGGGATAACCATCCAACTGCTGGCTTTGAAGTACACAGGCCGAAGACGGGCAGCAGCGTCTTCGGTGCGACAAAGCCAGCCCTGCGGTCACCAACCCGCCTGCCCAGCGTGGTGACTATGGGTAAAACACATGAGTTCACGCCATTATTGGCGCGAACTTGTGGAGGCCTATGTCCAGCAGTGGACTGCGATAGGCTGAAATGATGATGATGATGATGATGATGATTAGTTATATTAGTAATTTTTTAATTAATTTGTGAATTAAAACAAAACAGGAAATGCAATTTACGTATTGGTTGATAATAAGGTATAAAATTGTACATAGTAGGTATACGTAGGAATATCAAGACGGCCTCCATCAGATGTTCGAAAAAAACTATCAAGTTAATTTCCGCATCATTCCGAGCAATATATTATTTTTCCGCAGGATTGAAAGTCCCTACAAAATTGTTGTTTGAAATAGTATTATTGTTTTTTTTTTTGCAGTGAACTCTCTATATTAAATAGGCTTACAACAATGCCCTTTTTGACGTTTTTTTGCTTTTGTTGACAGGGTTCACAAAGTTTAAGATAAGTTTCTATATCCTTACGTATTATGTTTTTGTAGTGACTCCCTCACCTCTTTCATCATACGATCTCTTCCGCCGTGACCAATTTGAACATGTGCCTCGTGTAATATGTCGAATAACTCGCAATCTCAAATATTTACATATCCGTTTCCTATTTAGACAATGTACAGATTTCCTAGGAAATGTGTCTAATATAATTTATTTTACACATTTCCGTGCGATTTTAGGAATTACATAAATTTCCGGTTACATATACATTAACAATAAACAATGTAGTTCGGCAGTTGTGTAGAACACTGAAAAAATGAATGTTAAAAATAGTTTTTCTTATTTTTATATACGACCAGATCGGCAAACAAGCGTACGGCTCACCTGATGGTAAACGATTTCTTTAGCTTATAGACGCCTGCAACATCAGAAGCATCGCAAGTGGGTGACCGCCCCTACCCCCAGGAGCTCTGGTCACCTTACTCACACGGAAACAACACTGTGTGAAAGCAGAATTATTTAGCTGTGATCTTCTGTAAAGTCGAGGTTCTTTCCCAGTCAGTCTGCTCCAGATTTGAGCAGGATATTTCCTGCTGTGATATATCTCAGTTAAAAACAAGACAAAATTTACTACTTTTAAGAATATAATTACACTTCAGCCTGAAATATCCCACTGCTGGGAATAGGTCTCTTTCCCTGCGTAGGAGAAGAATCAGAGCTTAATCCACTAAACTACTCCAATGTAGGTTGGCGGATATGTCCCTACAATGGGCTATCAGGTGTACATGATAACAACCAGTACTGACAGCATAACGTACTCTCCGAGGCATGTATGATTAGATCCATTAGTTAGTATTACTATTCATAATCTAGAGTTAATGAAAACACCAAGGTTGTTTTATTATTAATTAATCTAAATAAATAATTTTCAATTTTTCGTTTTAATACTTATAAACAAGTAATTCCTGTTATATTGAAAGGAATAAGGAAGCAATTACAAATAAAATCCTCAAATAATACTCAAATTATTAATTCAATATGCCCGTTAAAATTACAGAGAATCCGAATAGAAAAAAAAGCCTGGATCACACCATCATTATTGGGACTTTACATTCGCACCGGGTGGAAAATGGCTTCAAAAGATTTTCCATCGCTTAATAAATTCCATTACAAAGAACCTTTTGTATTTTCGAGCTACAAAAAAAATACATCTATCTTTATTGTTATTTTTTAATTTCTCTAACAGAGTTGTGCTCTTATAAGGGAAAACATAAATCCGTTATACGTAACAATAACTAAGGTATATTTATCTGCAGAAAGGGTTTATACGCTGATACCTCGAGAAATGGGATTTCCTTTGTTGTCAAAATTATTTTTTATACCCCCGGATAAGTTTATACGAATTGTATTTTCTGAATAATGAACGTAATTGAAATGGACTCTTTGTTGTTTTGTCTTCTTCTTACTTTACTTACGTTATGTTTTATCTACAAATCACAATATCTTATTCTTAGAGAACAAATTCATTTTCTAATTTCATTTGTAATATTATACTTATTAGTTTTGAATACATACTAACGTTTTACCTGTACCTCTGTACGCGTGTTTATTTACTATGATAATAAGAATTTATAATGACTTACTTGACAGTTGACTCATAGCGTTGACGCCGCGTTGGCGCAGCAATCACAGCACTGGTTTGTGGCTGTTGCGCGGGCGGTTGCGGGTTCGATCCCCGCACACGACAACGTTTGTATTGGTCATACAGATGTTTGCCGATTTTGATGTGGTCTGGGTGTTTGTACAGTCCTTGTGGGTCTCCCCACCGTGCCTCGGAGATGTACACCTGATAGCGATCGTTACTCATAGTAGGGAATATATCCGCAATGAAAATATCCGGGTGCATTGGAGCAGCGTGATGAATTAAGCTCTGATCCTTCTTATACATAGGGAAAGAGGCCTATGTCCAACAGTGGAATATTACAGGCTGAAGCGTTACTTGACTCAATGGCCAATGGCCCCTAGATGGAACAGAGGGCTTCCACAGTGCTTTGCGAACGCGTTCTGACCTTCAGTTCCAAAAAAATTGTAATATTTAATGTTATATTTCGTTCTATATATTTTACTAGCTTCTGCGCGCGACTTCGTCGGCGTGGACTCCGCTCCTATTGGTCTTAGCGTGATGATATATAGCCTATAGCCTTCCTCGATAAATGGGCTATCTAACACTGAAAGAATTTTTCAAATCGGACCAGTACCTAGATTCTGAGATTAGCGCGTTCAAACAAACAAACAAACAAACAAACAAACAAACTCTTCAGCTTTATTATATTAGTATAGATTTATAAATATTTGTAGACAAATAACACGAAAGAACCCGGAAAGAATATTATTATATAAAAATAAATTGGGTTCTTTGACATGGTATTGAATTGACAAATTAAGTTATATTTTATTTTTAGAGCACAAAGCACATTGACATTGGTTTCGATATTGCTTGAATAAATCAAGGACGTGATACAATTGTCGTTATTGCTATATGAAAAAACATATATATAAAAAATAATGATATACATTGAATAAAAACAGAAAATTCTTATTATTTTTTTTTTTGAAGTTATAATTTAATTTTATTTAAACATTATACATATTTACAAGTCAAAACTTAAGAAATAAATATTTACAGATAGTTTTGATACAAATCATGTCCGCGTGGAATTGTGCCAAGAATGCTGGCAGCATTTCCCCGTTGAATCGCTATGCCGATTCTCTGGGCAAAAAATGCACCAGCCCTCTTGTCACCAGTGGAGGCAATAAGGCGAGGAGTTATCTCAATTAAGAATTTTTTAGCACTGCTACTCCAAGGTCCAAGTGTTTCGACTGCAAACGGCACAAAGATGTAATTTGGAATTAGTGACGAATACTTGTGCCGTTTAGTCGATTCAGCTTTCTCCGCCGCGGCTCCCGCTTTTAAGGCTGTTTCCCTGACATGAGACGGAGCAAGTGTGTCAACGCAGGTTGCGTCCCACAAAAGCGCCCGTCCCCTTTCTTATTCTTATTCTTGTATTCATACATTTCTTTACTCATAAATATTAAAATTTAATTGCTAAGGATAAAAAAAAGTCTGTGTGTCAGCTCTGACACACGAGTGGAGTTTACTTCTTCAGATCGACTGTCTAAATAGTAAATATGCACAAAAAAGGCTTTATAGTTAAGAAAAAGATTAATACCATATCAAATGGTAAATAAACGAATCAAATAACGCCATCCGTCGATGGCATTATTAGAAAACGTCGTAAACGATACCGTCGTTAACGTCGTAGGCCGTAGCCGCCACTGTCGTAAACGTCGTAGCAGATAGATGGCGCACAAAAACGTAACGAGGTCATTCGTTCAACAGATTTTACACCTCATATTTTTTTCATACCGGGACCTTATATGAAAATCGATTCTTAAGGAGTATACTCCAATAAACTCCAAAAAACCTACCAGTACTTAACAGAATAAAAAAAACAAAAGTATATTACTAATTTATTAATAGAAGCAGCTAATGTGAAAACATAACAATTCTGAGATCGCATTTTCGTATGTTATCTTCCTTTTATTATACAAGACCAGTATAAAATACTGCGATTACCAGAACACACCCTAAATAATCAGAACTTACGTACATAATTGATGACCGACTCAACACACGAAATATTCTGTAAGGCCATTATAGTGAATGTACGGCTTACGTGATCATTGTGAATATTATGATTTTCTCGCAATCTGTTCACTTAACATTTAATGTGTAATAAGTCAATGCTTACGAGAAGTTTGCTATTTCTAGGTATTGCTTTATCCAAGTAGGCTTCAAAAGCAGTTTTGAATCGTTATTTCACATCTTAAAATATATACCTATTTTTTAAATATATTATAGTTAGGTAGTTATGCATAGCAAATTTGTAAAAATTAATTTTTTTTACGTGACAACGTCTAATAAATCGGCTGCATGCACAAAAAAGGATGACTCATTGTCACGTTACGCTCATTGTCCTGTTACTCTAATTGTACGCTTGCACTGCATCTATCTCTCTACCACTCGGTTAGCCTATGCGTCCGGTGAGATGGTTTGTTATGACGTTGTCACGTTAAACTATCGTCCGTACACCAACTTTACAGACAAACATTTTTTTTTTTGTTTAATAAATCTTATTTAACTATAAACCTGTTTTCAAGAAATGTAGGTATACTTCCCACTGTAAATAATTTTACCATAATATTACTAAGAAACACCTACTATTTAAAGTGGTAAATGTACATTTATCGCAATAACAATACCTTTAATCGAACATTGTATAAAATTAATTTTCCTTGTCGGGTTGAAATTACATTGACGTGTACTAAATCGTAAATAATTACAGTTATAAACAAAGCAAGTTTGATAATCGAACCATGTTTTGTTTACCTCATCGAAACTGATTTAATCACACCGTAAACGCGTTAAGTGTCAGTAATTAAAATTTATACTAGAAGGTAATGAAATAAGCGTTAACAGAAAAATTATATCAACTGTGTAGGTATAATTTTAATGCATATATAACGAGAATAATATGTTGCAATCAATAAATTGATTTAAAAAATATGATTATAATGTATACGGTATCACAAATGAATACACACACACACACACACACACACACATATCAGCCTATCACAGTCTACTGCTGGACATAGGCCTCCCCAAGTCGGTTCAACGGGCCGGAGGACGTCCCACACTGCGTTTGCCAAGACGTGGTCTCCACTCCAGGACATATCTGCTCCAACGGCCATCGGTCAAATGAATATATCTTTAAATAAACGAGTATTCTTTAAACCACACGACTAAATTAAAACTTCGTTAGCTCCATCTAATATATGTATGTATTGTGTACTAGAGGACACTGATAGGTATAAACTGCAAAAAATAGTTTTAAATGAGTAAAGTAGTGCAGTTTTAGTAAGGAGTGCAGTTTTGGATTTTCCAAATTTTTCTCTATTTTATTTATCGAATTTGTTTGAAATTATTTTTTCAAATGAACTTAATTGATTTCAAAAGATTTACATGATAAAATAGGGGCGAAAAAGAAATAGTAAGCTTCAGCTAATTTCAAAAAGTATCGAAAATAAATGCTTTACGATTTATATACCTACTTGGTAAAACAGCGTCAAATCTGCTTAAAATTTAGTCGTTGGTAATACTTTAAAAAAACATTAAGAGCACGTCATTGCAAAGAAATATATCTCTGTCCCGAAAATATCTGTAGCTCCTTGAATATGGTAAGCTGTTATACTTGAATGTGCTTGAATGGCTATGCAATGCAGCGTACAAATATTCGTAGGCACGTATGTGGGAATTTCTTTCCCATTCTTCTCTGCACAATCTACGTTCTGAATATGTGGTTGCGTCACATTAACTACAACTGTTTTGTAGCAGTTCATACAGTTTAAATTTGTAAAATGACGATTCAGAAAACTCTTTTGTATCAAGTAAGTAGTACTTGTTTAAAGTAATATTTGATTTTGATAGTGAATGATTGATTCAATGAAAACAAAACCAACAGTACTTTATCCAGCAAAAATTACAGGGTAACCGCCGACATTTTTGTCATGTATGTGTGTACCTTTCAGAAGTTGCTCTCTTCTATCAAAATCAGGAAATCCGCTTACAAATATTTACTTTAATGTAACAAACTTTTTCGGATTTTATCGCGATTTATTGAGTTTTTTAAATGCCCGACGTTTCGGATACTTTACAGCAACCATGGTCACGGGAGGACCAGAGTATCCGAAACTTTGTTGTTTCGTTATAATAAGTGAAATTCGCGTAAACATTAAAAAAAAAAAACAATACTTTAATGTACCTACTTTATTATTTGTAGTAAATTTAAGTCAACTGATTTTATTTTCCTGTAAATGTAGAGAATAAATATCTTAAAGTAATTTATATTATTTGTTAAGTAATTAACTACAATTTTTTATTGAACTTTGGCAAACACTCAAAATTACGAGAAATAGGCTACAAATAAACAATTTTCCATCTCATAAATAGTGTGTAACAACAAGGGAACTGCAAATTTATGCAGATTTCATGGCGATGTCGTGTTTCGCCAGCGTATCCGAATGTCTGATGCGATGAGACCGATAACATGTACTTAGAGGTATATAAGATCAAAAATTTTATTACAAGGAGTAAATTTAAAATATTAAATTTAAGATTATATGTGTTGTGACTTATTATACTTTTCTTTTTGTTTAGCTTTAGGGCAACACTAAACATCTAACATATCTTGATACGTAAAAACGTAAAAGACGCATTAAAGAATTATTATAAATCTGAAACTCACTTGCTACTCATTTCACATATAAATGTATACGTAAAACTTAAAACCTATTTATTACTCTTAGAATTTGACTAAAAATTAAATTATTCCAATATACATACTTATTTATTTTTAATTGACCACTTAGTTACCCATTTGAAACAGAACATAATATATTTTTTTCTTATAATACACACACACGGTCGTCTGTTCCTAAGGTAAACAACTTAATGCCAGTGTTATAGGTAACAACCGACTGTTATAGGGTAATATTTTTTTTATAAATATACATATAAATAATACACATATAAATACAAATATTACACACAGACTCAGGCGGGAATCGAGCCCACAACGCGCGGAACAGAAAGCAGAGTCACTACAAACTGCGCCAACGGGTTACTCATAATAATTAATATATTATAAGTTCGATGTCTCAAGTAATTTGTCCTATCAATTAACTATTCAAGAGACTCCAGTCGAATTACAAGTACAATACAGCATTCAGTTTTAACTGTAAGTTATCTAATTGAAAATAAATACGAACAGAACAGATATAATACTCGGTATTTGAGTTCAAATAACGTTCGCTATAATAATCAAAGATTACTAAAACAGAGATTAAATCACTTGTCTTATTTTTTTTTAATATACAACTAAGTGATCAAACAAGCGTACGGCTCACCTGATGGTAAGCGATTACCGTACCTTATAGAAGTCTTCAACACCAGAAGCATCGCAAGCGCGTTGCGGACTCTACCACTAATCCCTCTCTGAGCTCTGGTCACCTTACTCACCACAGGAACACAACACTGCTTGAAAGCAGTATTATTACCGTTAAGATACATTTTTGGCCAAATTCGATACTAGGTACTCAATTTTAGAGCTATCGAACGTCTTATATACGGCGATATCAAATCCAGCTTTATGTTCCCAGGGCCGTCTTTACACAGAATTTCAAATATAGTCAATTGCATTTCAATAAAAGCGATTTATGTCAGTCGTAGCTCACCGCTCGCAGGCAGCAGACGGGTTATTGGCAGCGCTCCAACATTGGATGTCTACAAGAACTAGAATCAGTTGTAACAAACAGCAAAAATTCTCACTGCACTCCTTGAAGCGAAAACGATTGAAACAAAACGTAAATTAACTTCGTTTGCAGTACTGCAGAGTAATCACCGCAATTGGTTTTTCTTTTTTGTTTCTCACTGTACAGTGAATGACGATTTATCGTTACTTATTTTGTTTATTAGTATCAAAGCTGGTATAAAATGACCTCAAGAACTTTGGTCAAAAGAGAAAATATTACACTTTCTATGCTCTTTAATTTCGTAAAAAAATTTATGATTTTAAAATAGTAGGTACAACACTAATACAAATACTTAAATAGTTTTTATAAGATACATTTTTTTGGTTTTATTAATACACACAATAATGATTCAAGTATTACCTATTCAATGAAAATATCGTTGCTTTTTCCTTCTTGTAAAAAAACGATGGTACTATAAAGATTTCAGCTTAAAGGATTTTTAGCTAAAGACAATAAAATACAAAAAGAAAAAAATTACAGTTAAAATTGTTTGAATTTGTTTATTTTTAATACGCTGAATTAAAACCGTTTTTTTAATTATGTCACGTAATATACTCCTTTCCTTACAAGTGTCCTGAGACAGAGCCAATAAACTCCAACGTCTTTGAGCCAATGTCTTGGGAGATCCTATCTTAAATCTCTTTGCGGTCGTTTTCAGCCATTCTCTATGTTGGCAGCATTATTGCATATTACAGATCCGAGACATTCACAAAGACGGTGTCATTATTTCCAACTTAATGTATGTACCAGCGGGAACTTCATATCTTTGCTCTGTTCAATATTCATTTTGAGGAATTTAATAAAAATGAAACGTTAAAGACAATATTGTTAACCCCTTTTTAAGTATAAAAGGAGCTATTTTCTTAATTCAGTTGTAGCGTTCACTGCTAGACAAAGGTGAAGGCCAAGTGGGGATAAAAATTAGAGCTTAATTATAAAAGGATAATATTGATGATTTCCATCGACCGATGGCCGTTGGAGCAGACATGTCCTGGAGTAGAGACCGCATCTTGGCAAACTCAGTGTGGGACGTCCTCCGGCCCGTTGGACCGACGATCTTCGTAAGATTGCCGGTGTAGGCTGCATGAGGATTGCGGAAAACCGGGATGTCTGGCGTGAACTTGGGGAGGCCTATGTCCAGCAGTGGACTGCGATAGGCTTATATGATGATGATGATATAAAAGGATTACAGTTAAAAGCTATGAGTAGCAATCGCTATCGCTATAGATATGTACATATATAATTAGCCTAATATAAATATTAGGCTAGCTCAAAAATCATCAAAATCAGACCATCCAGGCAAAAGTTCTGAGATATACATAAAAAATTACAATCGAATTAAGAAACTCTTTTTTTGAAAGTCAGTTAAAATTAAATTGGGTCTTGATTGATGGTTATAAATAAAATAAGACAAAAGTAAGAAAAACAAAAGTTTATTCAAAATAATTATAACACAAAAATATTAATGGATTTTCCTTCCCACAAGAATAAAAAAAACGGCGACACAAAATTAATTAGTCATCAGTATAGAAGCCCGGTCGTTAAGACTAAAAAGCATTATTATATTTCTTGCTTTTCAGCTTTCTCTTTTCACTTTTGTCGTTTTTTCCGTTTTATTGGTAAAAAGTTATTGCGATGATTTCTAGATTTACATTGATTAAAAAATTATTAAAATCTTAATTAATGTTGACTTATATATATTAAAATGAACGCGACTGAAACGCGAGTGACTTCTATTGTATTATATTCTTGTTATATTATGTAAACATTTAAACAGACTCCCTTACTTCAACTACCTTATCCAATTAATAAACTTAACTCCCTACTAAATCATATACACACAACATAAACGCGGATATTTTATCGTTGCGGTCTTTTATTTCAGTTAAGTGATGTGTTAATAGGATAAATGTGTCCTTATCCACGGCGGAAATCTGAATTTTATCTCTGGCGCCCGGAGCGGGCCCTGCCAAGGGCAGTTGGCGTCAGACGCCGAGATGTTCGAGAAACTTCGATTAACGAGTTCCGAAGATTTAGTGGCGTCGTAATCGCATAAGAATTATGTCTTTTGAACTTTCGAGGCTATTTTATCTAACTTAGATTAGTTTTTAGCTGTATAGTTTAATTTTTTTTTTGCCTACGACATACCAGAAGCAGATCAAACTTTGGCGTTACTCAGTAAAATTCATAAATATTCTTGTCGGATTATGCAGAATGTTTGATTAAATAATACTTTAATAGTAGTATTACTATTGTTTTTTTTTAGAATTTATAATTTTAGTAACAACATTTTTCTAATCTGTATAAATGTAAAGTAATCGTTAAATGTGTTACTAAAGGCAAACCTCGAGAATAGGTGGAAGGAAAAAAAAAATTCTCAGAAAATTGGAAATTTTTAAAGATTATATAAACTTTACGTGTTTACAGCTCACAAGGAAGGAAAACGTCAGTCAAACGTCAGTGGGGCAGCGTCTATTATCCTAACTACGAGTGTAATACTCGTACTACGAGTACATAGTACATAATACATACGTCGATTAAAATAGAATATTTCGAGTAAGTAACTTTCAAAAGAATTTGATAAAAGACTTGAAACTATAACAAAATCAAAACATCACGATTAAAACACTCTCGAATTTATTTACCTACTTTGTTTCAGTATTTGAAATTTAAGTTATTTCTCTTAAGATCTGACAGAAACTTTCCTTTTAAATTGTAGAACTATAACCGTATTCCGAAATTTACTCTCTTAATTGCCATTACAAATAGACTTCTTTGATGTTGCTTTAGAATCATAAAAGTATTTTGACTCGTTCAAACAAGCTATTAAAAGTTATTATCAACTTGACAAAGTTACAGTGGGGACCCCATATCTGTAAATTGGCGGATAGACTGAGTTCTGCAGCATACGCGGTGAAAAGAATACGATTATTAACGGATATCGATACAGCCCGATTAGTTTATTTCAGCTACTTCCATAGCATAATGTCCTATGGCATTTTGCTATGGGGCAATGCGGCTGATATTAGCGTCATTTTTATTCTGCAGAAAAGGGCTATCCGTTATATTTATAAAATGGGATGTAAGGAGTCTCTGAGAGAGAAGTTTAAAGAGATCAACATCCTGACCTTTGCATCGCAGTATATTTATGAAAATATAATGTACATACGGAAGAATAGGCATTTGTTTGTTAGTCGTAGTGATTGAAATGCCTCAAATGATGTAAAGCTCAGGAACGAACACAAATTAATTTTTCCTAAATGCCGGCTCAAAAAGAAAAGTAGTTCCTTTATAGGAATGTCTATCTTAATATATAATAAGATTCCGGCTGCGCTTCAATCTCTGCCTTTACTGAAGTTTAAAAAAATTATAAAGCGAGCATTATGCAATAAGGCCTATTATACAATTAATGAATACCTTAATGATGAAAAGGCATGGGATTGAATAAAGCTCGACCAGGCTATGTCTATGACCCGCCTTGTAATATTAGATAGTTACAAACATTGTGAGCAGGTGGCATGGGATGGTCTCGGCACGCACGATTGGCTGTCTCGTGTTTGTCCTGATCATTTCATGGTCCACTACTGCGTTTTTATCTTGTATCTCACTATGAATTTTTTTAAAGAGTACCGAGAGTTTTTTTTCCGCCGGCTTTTTTTCTCTCGGCCTACACTAGGGACTTTACTTATTGTAATATTTAATAAAGCCGAGGATAAAGTAGATAGGTAATGTCTACCGAGACATTAGTAATTTAATATTTTGACTAAGTTAAGGTTGCTTATAACACTGGGCACATTACGCAAGTTTGTAATGTACCTAATGTTAAGATATAAATTCTTATTCTTATTTTTTATTTTATTGTTTAATTGTTTGCTGCCTTAACTTTCTATTGCATTGTTTAGTTTTTTTTTTTTTTGTAAATGATTTATTTATTTTTTATTTTGACTTTCGTTAAGTGTGTACAATACCACCTTATGACGAAATAAATATTTTTGATTTGACGCAATTACTTTTAATTTTAAGGGTTCTGAGTTGATACTATTAAACGATTCCGCAACACGACGAAAGAGGCCTATTTACAGCAGTGGGATGTTACAGGCCGAATCGTCGTACTATATATTTAGCGACTATATTAATCTCAGAACAGTCACACACACTCGCGTCACAAAAGTGGTTTTTTGAACGGTGTCATCTATTTTCAACCAAAAAAAATGTGTGTTCACACAATTTTTACAACTGGAGTTTACTCCTTTAGTACTGTCATATTTAAAATTAAAATGTTCGATTAAATTAATAAAATTTTTACTTTAAGAACTTTAAAATCAAAATCATCAACGCTTTCTATTCGTATCTGTACAGTATAATATGCTGGTATTCTATTATACCTACGTATATTTTGCTACCTCTCACCTTCACCGTCACTGCTGTTTAATTGTTTTCGACCTGACTCTCCATATTTTTATCATACCGTGCGCCTCACATCGTTTCTAAGGCCTCATTTACAGAGACGTGGGGCGTCGTGCGTAGCGTGTGGCGTTGCGGAACGAACTAAATTCAAATGCAGGGCGTTGGATGAGTGCGTTTACGGAGAAGCAATTTTACACGCGTTTTTTTTTTAATCTTATTTATTTTATAAGCCATACATCAAGTGATTAAGTCGGCTTAAAAATAATAACAATGATGCTTATACTCTAGGTGTTACGGTAACAGTTGGGATTACTATTTAATGGTTATTTTTATAATAGTCAGCGTTCATTTTCATACATTTTGACACACGCGCGACGCTACGCCACACGCTACGCGCAAAGCCCCGCGTCTCCGTAAATGAGGCCTTAAGTAGTAGGTATGCTAGACCAATATGTTATCAAACTTTAATTTATTTTAAACGCAAGCAAATAAATACCATTCAAGTATCTCCATTATTGCTTCCTCTGAGTGAAAATTGTTTGCCAGTCGACTTTGGTGCAAAAGTTTTGCTTCCGAGCAACTTCAGATGTCACCTCACAGTTCCTCGTATCGGGTTGCATCTCTTAGTATTCGTACAAGTTCTATTTACTCTCACTTCTAGTTGCTGAAATACTATATCTATGGATCTCGTGAAGTTCGGATTTCAATTATTTATTACTGTACAGCAGATAACACCGAAGGGAAACGAGATATCTCCAAAATTTGATTACTATTAGGTATATGCCTATTCGACCGATTTCGATAATTATTTTTTTATTCGAAAGGTGGTGCGTGTCATGTGGTCCTTTAGGCGGCGCCTTCTTTGTCGCGCTGCTGTCGCGCGTTGTTATTTACATACATTTACAACGTCGCGCGTCAGCAGCGCCGCAGACGCGCTGCCGCCGCGCGGCTAAATTGAAGGCGCCCTTAAATTTAATTGAGATCTAACAAGTACTTTTTGAGGTATATACTAATAATGCGTTTTTGCTTGACTATTTTTTCGTCGACCTACATTTCATTATAACGTATAACTTTTCACTGGATGTACTGATTTTGATGGCTCTTGTCTTAACCGAAAGCTAATGTTTATTTTGTAATCTCGAAAGACGAATCGAATCAACGAAATTGTGTGATTTAACATTAAGAACAAGACTGTATACTCAGTTAAAAAAACGTGTGTGTGCGATTCACACACGATAGAAGTGAAACTTTATTGGGAAAACTAATAAAAAAAAACTAATTTAAAATTAGCGGCTTGCAGCGCGGACCGAACGCACTGCGGCCGCTTGGCGGCCGCAGCGCGGCGCGCTCTTCCGGCCTGTCGTTTTTCCGTTGCATCCGGTTTGAAATCATAACGATTCTAAAGAAGTTTCACTTAAAAAATACAAATGCAAATATCACATTTTGTAAAGACACTCCTCATCTATAAAATTATTTTATTAGCATGCTATTTTGAAATTCATGAATAATAAAACAATAACAATAAATTAAACAAGGAATTTTATTTGATGACCACATTTTTACAGAACTATAAATATACCGGATTAAAAAATAATATTTTTCTTTCGATTCTGAGTAATTTTTTTTAACTTCCAAATACCTACGCAATCTGTAAAGAAACAATAAATACATTTAATAAGCGAGAAAAAATGTTTCGTTGATATTATATTACGAATTTTAATCGACCTAATAATTGTAACAAAAAAAAACTAAAAATAAGTAATTGCCTACTCTTATTAAGCAGCAATCAAGGTACCTTAGCTTGCAATTGTGGTGCAGTTTATACGGAAAAATGTTTATAACCTAGTTTTTGTTATTCAAACTAGAGAAGAGAATATTTATTAGTTTTCTGTTAATTTGGCAATATGACAGACAGAGTCAGCAAATCAGGATATACTCGAGCATGTAACGCCTTAGGGGCTAAACTTTAGAATACCGGACATCGATTTAAGGGGGCTGTGCGGGGAGAGGGAGGAGTGAGTGGATGGGTTACCCTCTGGTACCACTCTAACGCTGCTGAAGTTTTCAGATTAGAAGAACTTAGAGCTATTACAATACCTTCGAGCTCGGTATCTGACTCTACCTTAGCGTAACTGACGTTTAACGACTGAGAGATAGACGCTGTAAGATTGTGTGCCCGAGCTAAGCGTTATTCTAGTTCCATGGGGTTCTGCAGGGTGGGAGTCTTACTAGAGGGTAACCCCCACCCCCCTCCACCCCCCCTTTCCCCCAAACCCTCATAAATCGATGTCCGTCTTTCTAAAGCCTTACCAAATAAGATAAACTACGTATTGATCTAAATTAAAACAAAATACGCAACTCACCAGATTTTATACCGCCAAACGACAGTTACCCCTTGCGCCTCTGTGTTCAGGTTTCAAATATCCATCTGTAAGTTTTTAAAACGTTTAGATGTGTGAGTAATTCAATGAAACCGAAGATATACTAATAATAAAACACAATAAAAATATTAACAATATCAACCCACTTCATATTTTTTTATTAAAAAAAAAACATGAATATGATTTTTTTTAAAGCGATCCGCTTCAAGCCACTAATCGAGATAAGTTCAAACAACTGTCTACAATCTACGTGGTAATGCAACCCATATGGTGAAAAATAATTTGTGGGGGCAGTTCACTTCTCTAATCATTGATAGATAGAATAGAATAAATAGAATAAATAAAGAAATATCTACATTCTACTCAATACACACACGGTCGTCTGTTCCTAAAGTAAGCAACTTAATGCTTGTGTTATAGGTAACAGCCGACTAGTATAGCTACATATTTTTTTTTTCGATAAACATACTTATAAATAATACATATATGTATAAATATATAAATGAATAAATATGTATATTACACCCAGACTCGGTGTGGGAATCGAACCCACAACCCCCGGAGCAGAAAGCAGGGTCACTACAAACTGCGCCAACGGGCTAGTCATCATTATCATTAGAAGTTTATTTTTGTTCTCCTTCAACAGAGCCTTGTTGTGGACCCCAACGGTTCAAGTATTTCCAGTCGAAACGATGCAAGTAGTTCAGTAATACATTTTAGAAGCGCCTCGCTGATTTCATCGTTTACTTTCTAAAGTAGGTAGGTCTCTGACATATTTTTTATAAATAAAAAATATTTTTTTATTTTAACTTTATTTAATTTATATTATGCAATTTTACTAACCCTCTTTTTGTTTTTGTTTTATTTTGTTACTAACATATAATTTAGTTTAATTTAATTTAGTTAGATTTAATTGATTTGATTTAATTTAGTTTAATTTGATTTGATTTAATTTAATTTATTTTAATTTGATTTTGAATGCGGATTTATTTAATCTGAAATAAATGATTATTATTATTATATTTTGAAGTTCTTCAAAATAACACAAAAAGTTAAATAAAATTATTATTATTATGCTTTAGTGACACACAAAGTGACAAAACGTTGTGTTATTAGATGATACGTCTGTATTGTTTATTTTTTTTTAATCGTTATAAACTAAGATTAAAATCATCTCAATACGTAGCACTTTCGTTTTCTTTCGTCTTACTAACGTACAATGCTGTTCTTGTAGCTCAAACTTTTCTTTAAAATATTTATAATTTTATTACTTCACAATTAGGATAAAAACTACTTATCATATCGACAAGTACAGTTTTTAATTTTTTTTTTTTGAAGTGAAACTTCTTCAGGCGTATGAGGGTAAAATTTTTACGGATGAAACAGCAACGCGTTTTGATGAAACGGCGATGTTTCTGTTTTTAATTACGATACCGCCTACTTCATCCGGCACAGACGTTACCCACCTCGTATCCCGCTTCACCTTAGTTTTCAATTACTTTTTAATTATTTATTTATTAATTTTCTTCAATTAGTTTGCCATCGAAGTTTCACTCAACTACCGAACCGACCATGTAGTTCTTTGCTCTTCCATACGGCCACGCGGTCAACGGTACTTAATACTATAGGCTTACGCCATTTCCCTTTGCCTAAGGACAGCGTGGCGGAGTAAAACCCTTATTTATACTTTATTGTATATCACAACTACAAATATCATTTACAGACTGTGAAGTACAATGGGCGGACTTACTTAGCCATTTTTTCCAGACAACCCAAATATATATTTCCTACTATAAGTAACGATCGCTATCAGGTGTACATGATAACAACCGGGACCGACGGCTTAACGTGCTCTCCGAGGCAACCTCAACCCCTTCAATGCAATCCAACCCTTTTGTTATACACCTCACGATTGTGGAGATTTTTAGCGTTTAAAAAACCACGACCTCCACATTTTCGTGGGATATATGATCTGTAACGGTCACCGTAACGTATTACTATTATTTATTTAATAGGACAAGCTACTTACTTAGTTCTTTATATCCAAAAAGATTTTTCGTTTCCTCCGGAGTATAATCCGTAAATTTGTTAATGTCATACGTTGCACCGTCAATTGGATATTTTGCATTCAGCATGTTTATTTCCTTTAAATTTTTCACAAACGCTTCGTAGTGAGCCGCTTTATCTTCGTTATCTTTGTAGTTCCTGTTATAATCTATTATGTATTTTTCAAATAAAGCGGGTGCGTCGTGCAAGTTGTAATGTGGCTTGTAATTGACCGCCATAGCTGCTACAACGAACAATAAGATGTGACAAATAAATTTCATTGTTAGTTTTCTCACGGTGCAACTCGCCCGCTTAGAAAACGTCGTTAGAATAAAGACAATCAGTATAACAGCGCTATATAAATTACATCACAAAATACCATTTATATATACATAGTTTCAAGCACAGAGTCTGTTTGTTTCTTTTCCCTAATTTTCCAGCCAATAAGTAAAAACTATAAAAGAAAATCTAGAAAATTATTTCAAGATGTTAAACAGTGCATTCGAGTCAGTATTAAATACTTACGTTGCAGTAACTAAGTAATCATAAAGAAAGACTTTGAAAATTTTGTAATAACAAATGTAGTAAGAAAATTTGCTTAGTTTAAATTTAATCGTAAAGTAATTATGGTAGTCTCGTTTCAAATTGTTTCCACGTACAATTTGTTTTTAATTTATTTTCATAATTTAACAAAGTCACGCTTTAATCGACTATTATAAGTCTAAAAATATTCGATCACATATTTCTTTCAATCTTAATAGCTGTACGTTTATTTGACCTGCAAGACTAATATGCAATATTTCATCAAAATATTTTATTTGTGTTATCGTTTTGACATATGCAACGTTTAAAAATTTCCATTGAAAAGCTAAAGTGGCTAATTCCATTGTAAGTAGGTATAAGTTTATGTTTTAAAAATTGAATCCCACCAAAAACATAAATGTGAAAAATGACAGCCAAGTTCAATAACAAGAATATGTTGTTTGTGGACTTCGCCGAAAAAAGTATTGAGATCTAAATGAGCGCCAAGTTCTACAGAAAATCCTAAAAAATATTTAAGCCAAAGATTTCACTTTGCCAGTTTTCACTAATAATTCATCTTTTATTTTGGCTAATAGCTTTTTAATGTTGTTTTGAAGTAAAAACTAGCCAAGTGAAATCTTTAGCTTAAATATTTTTCGTTATTTTCTGTAGAACTTGGCGCTCAGTTTAATTTTAGACCCGAAAATGTGATTACAGGAAAGCCTAATCTTTCAAGATAACTAAGACAAGTTTTGAATTGGAGATGCCTCGGAGAGCACGCTAAGCTGTCGGTCTCGGTTGTTATCATGTACACCTGATAGCGATCGTTACTCGTAGTATAGAACATAATTATCCGCCAAACCGCATTGGAGAATTTTCATTTTCCCATTTTATTACTTGTACGATGAATACGATTGAAGTCGGTTTTCTTATTTGAGGACAACAAACACAATTGTTATTTTTTACCCAAATTTATCCTTATGTTATTTTTAGAATGTTTTAATGTTAATACGTACGTTAAATTACTAAATTAGGCTAACACTACTGATAACGTCTTTTTGTGTAATAAACAAATAAGAAGTTAACTATTTATAGGTACTTTATTTGTGAAATTATAATTAGTAAACTCCTTTTTTTCTTTATTTTTCTTTATCTTCTAGATCTTTATCTTTTTCACCTTTATCTTTTTCATCTTTATCTTCATCATCTCCATCTTCTTCACTTAAATCTCCTTCATCTTTATCTTCTTCATCATCATCTTCATCTGTGTCTTCTTCTGAATGTTCTGCAAAAAACAAGACCATATATATACTTCTCATCAAAAAAATCGAAATACCTTGCAAGTTTATGTTTTGTAAGGATTATCAGTTTTTTTTTTTTACAAATAAATATCAAATGTCGCTTAATAGTGAGTTTTATGAGGTTTTCAAATTCTTATATTATTGTTTTAAATTCAAATTAAATTTTCATAGGTTTCGTGTTTTCTTTAATGAGTCATTTTTATTTTGTATGGAGAACGAAGGCAATGAATGAAACAACACACGTAGGTAGATGAAAAAAAAAACTGAAAAACTTTTATTAAATAACGTTTAATAATTAGCGTTCCCTCCTCGAGCTCTTATCACCGCTTCCATCCGGTTTTTCATCAATCGGATGAGAGTTACGATGACATGCTGTGGGATGTTGTCCCATTCATCCTGAATGGCACTTTTCAGTTGGTCAAATGAGTCTGGGGCAGGATCTCTCGCTCGGATTTGCCTCTTTAGTTGATCCCAGAGATATTCAATTGGATTCATGTCCGGGCTCCTTGCTGACCATTCCATTATGGAGATACCGACTTCGGTAACTCGCGGTGTGGGCTCTGGCGTTATTGTGCATAAATGTGAACCCATTGCCGATAAAGTGTGCATAGGGCATCACGTGAGGCTCTAGGCACTGTTCCACGTACCGATGACAGTTCAAAGCAATTAGACGTGGCCCAGACACGAAGGCAAGCTCTGTCTTACCGTCGGCGCTAATTCCTCCCCAAACCGTCCACGAACCACAACCATAACTGACACTTTCTTCAATGCAGCATTGTGCGAAGCGTTCTCCATCTCTTATGTAGACCTTGTCCCTTCCGTAGTTACCATAGAGCATGATTGTACATTCACCAGAGAAGAGAACTTTGCTCCATTGGAGGTATGACCAATTTAGGTGCTCGCGTGCAAAGTCAAGGCGCGCTCTTCGATGGTCTGCAGTTAATGTCGGTCCATTTGCTGGCTTGTGTGGAACCAGTCCACGTGGCTTCAACCTTCTTCTAATTGTAGAGTCACTTACAGCGACCCTTCGTAAAACTTGAAGCTGCTGCTGCAGTTGAAATGGATAAAGGCGCCGGTTTCGTATAGAAGTTGATACAATAAATCGATCACCTCTCTCAGAAGTGACCCGATTCCTGCCAGATCTAGAACGGCGCGTGAACTTACCAGTCTCTCGATAGCGGTTGGGGGGATTTATAACCATGGGGTTCCTGGGGGTGGGAGCGGTACCAAAGGGTAACCCACCCCGCACCCTTCGCCCCCTCTCCCCCACAACCCCATAAATTGACGCCCGATGAAGTCCTTAGACCATCCTAACCTCAAAACTTTAACCATGCATATCTCCATAACCATGGGTTTCCGCATCGTGGGAATGATACCAGAGGGTAACCCTCTCTTCCCACCTTCACCCCTTCCCCCCAAAACCCCATAAATCAATTCCATACATCTAATGAATAACCATATTATACTTGGTTTTTGATTTGATTATTTTAATAATGGAATCCCAAGTAGGTGGTAATGACCAGCCATCTTCTCTATTGAAATTTGGATGTTTTTTAATTTCAATAGCCTCACGGATCGGTATTCCTTTGCGAGGATCTTTGGTTTATCAAATCTAATATAATGGCTAGCTTTGTCTAGACTAAGTTCACAGATTGCGGACTTAGTGTAGCGACGGTTTTTTAAGTCAGCTATATGTTCTTATTCTGTGAACCGCATTAAGATTTTCACACAAAAATAAAAAAAAATAAACAATAAATTTTGGGGGTTCCCCATACTTATAACTGAAACTCAAATTTTTTTTTTATCAAACCCATACATGTGGGGGATATCTATGGATAGATCTTCAAAAATGGTACTGAGGTTTCTAGTATTATCTCCACCTGTAACTTCTAAAATAAAAGAATGATAAATTTAATAAAACCTTTTTAACAAAAAATTAAACCACCGAAAAAACTGAAAAGCAAAAAATAGTAAACATTTTTTATTTAACCTTAATAACTAACTTCATAAAGTAATGAAACTATATCAAAGTATGTGTTTTTGTAAATAGTTGAGTTTTTAAGTAAAGTTATTAACTAAGTTCTTAAACTAATTTAAGTATAGCTAAGTAATTTTGAGTCGGCGCCAAACCTCCTGTTTTCCTACCCGTAAGGTTGGATTTTTATTTTCAAATTTATACGGGACCAATTTCGGGGTATATTCTTTCCAATAAAAAAAGAATTATCAAAATCAAACAACTCTGTAAAAAGTTAGTATGGTCAAAAGTAGTAAGTAGTTGGTATGGTAAAGTAGTATGGTCATACCTTACAATCAGGGAGTGAACAACAAATCATCCCCTGTTTTCCTACCCTTAGAATTTGATTTTTATTTTCAAATTTATATGGTACCAACTTTAGGGTTTAATCTGAAATAAAAAAATAATTATCATAATCGGACTACTCTTTAAGAAGTTATGCGTACCTTACAATCAGGGAGTGAACAATCAATCATCTCCTGTTTTCCTACCCTTAGGGTTGGATTTTTATTTTTAAATTTATACGGGACTAACTTCATGGTATACTCTTTCCAATAAAAAAAATAATTATCGAATCGGACTACTCTGTAAAAAGTTATGCGTGCAGGTCATACCTTACAATCAGTGAGTGAACAATCAATCATCCCCTGTTTTCCTACCCTTGGGGTTGGATTTTTATTTTCAAGTTTATATGGGACTAATTTCGGGGTATACTCTTTCCAAAAAAAAATAGAATTATCAAAATTGGACTACTCAGTAAAAAGTTATGCGTCATCATACATAAAAAATATAGACGTCGAATTGATAACCTCCTCCGTTTTTTTCGTCGGTAAAAAAAATTTATGATGTACATTACCATGCAAACTTGCACCGAAAATTGGTTTCAACGAGATCTATTAAGTAGTTTTTTTTTTTTAATTTGTCAAAAATCGTAAACCACAATTTACCTTTCATTAAATAAACTCAAATATAAAAAAAAAACATTTATTTCATAAACATAAACCTTATGCATAAACCGTGAACTAGTTACATCATATAATAAAAATATTTTTCATAATTTTGTTGACCCTCGGTGCGCGAGTCCGACTCGCACTTGGCCGGTTTTTTATACAATTAGGTAGCCAAATAACCATACGGCTCACCTTATGGTTTTTTATCAACTTCAAAAAAGGGGGAGGTTCTCATTGCGACTATTATATTTATTATTTTTTTATGCGTGATATTTTTTTTAATCGGAAGTTGGTGCTTGTCATTTGGTCCCAGTTGAATTTTTTCGAGATCTGACAAGTACTTCTTGAGATATCCCTAATAATGGGTATTTATTGACTATTTTACGTGTAAATTGAAGTCGTTTTTAATAGACTTCCAAAAAAGGAGGAGATTCTCAATTCGATTGTATTTTATTGCGTTTTCAAACAAACTTTTTTGTCAAAATTAACTGAGGTAGGGCACAGCAGGAAATTTCCTGCTCAAAATATGGAGCAGCCCGACTGGGGTAGTACCTCGACCTTACAGAAGACCACAGCTAAATAATACTGTTTTCAAGCAGTATTGTGTTCCTGTTGGTGAGTAAGGTGACCAGAGCTCCTGGGGGGATTGGGGATAGGGTCGGCAACGCGCTTGCGATGCTTCTGGCGTTGCAGGCGTCTATAGGCTACGGTCTTACCATCTGGTGAGCCGTACGCTTGTTTGCCAACCTAGTAACATAAAAAAAAAAAAAAAAAAACACAATTGTTCATACAACAAGACTGCGTAAGTACATTTGTAGTATTTACAGGTAAATATAAAAGTCAAAGTATACGCATATTAAGTAGCGTTTATTTACAAACAAAACAAATAATTTTTAACACGTGTCATTACAGTGTATCATATTACTACAAACATTTATCAAAATAAAAGAGGATCATTGTATAGATCACCTATTATAAAATAAAAATCATAATATTATACGTAACTTACCTAATAAAAAACCATTTATATTTTCCGTTATTTTGGTTGTATAAACGCTTGCCATAGCGACTACGAGTAACAAAATGCAAGTGATCGATCTCATTATTTGTATTAATTAACTATCCTTCTCGTAACTCGACCGTTTTGCAGCGAAGTCAACAATAACTAGCGACATTTGCTCTGAAGCCTTATATACTGCGTTATATAACAAATCAGACTATAACTTTACTAATAAAAAGAGGTTTTGTTTTTTAATATTCTAATCGTTTATTTGAATTGATGTATTTATAATATTTACATAATTTTAGAACGCAGTCATTTACCTGTGTATGTAGTATATACGTTATGTTTTTTATAATATTATTGATATACTAAAAAAAATCGTACAAAAATAATTGAGAAGATCACCGCTAAATTACACTATTTTCAAGCAGTGTTGTGTTCCTGTTGGTGAGAATGTGCCCCACATTGCCCGCGACTGCACCGAAGCTCCGTGCTGCGCCGTCTGCACCAGCGCCGGAAAACCGGTGTCACACACTATAGGGGGAGGGGGGGGGGGGGTATTGCATTCCCCCAAAGTTCCGGCGGACGATGGGTTGCATCCCCAGCAGTGGTAAAGTTGACTGAGACTGACTGAGACTGCGATGATGTCATCATAGCCTCCTCCCCAACTCCCTGATGTAAGAGAGAGCTCTCGGTGCCCGCGAGCGCTCTAAAAGCGAAGGTGGCCGCGCGCAATTGCGGCCATTCGTTTGGGGCGTCGCGACAGCGTGCTAACGCTACCCTATGGCGCCCCACTACGACGACGAGGGCACCGCTGGATCCGCTGGTTTTAGTTGGTAGTCTGGTGCGTCCTGTTTTGACAGCGCCGGGAGCGCCACACTCCCATCGCTTACGGGCGGCGGGGTCAGTGCGTAGAGGTATTTTCCAGCGTTAAAAAAAACACCTAACCTACTCAACCTAACTTATCAATGACGGTGGAAGTGTTCCTATTTCCGTTATTGAATAGTTAGATCGCATGTTACAGTGCATTTCTATTTTTTTAATAGCAAGGGTGCATTGTATCCATTGTAATAAATTGAACACATTATTAGACTCGCTAAATTTATATTAGGCCATAGTCAAAATATCGTGTTCTCATTTGCATAATAGTATCGCATTTAGATGTCAGGTACTCATTTGCATTTTTATCACCGATCGTCTCGACACGACTATCGAAACTTGTTTTATTGCTCCGACGATCTCGATATTTACTTGTTCAATTTTTTAATACTAATCTATACTAATAAATAAAATTGGAGAGTCTGTTTTTAATATTAAAATAACCACTTTTTACTAAATGCATATGGATCTATACACGGAACATACATATACCAAAATAACATTTTTTACAATTTTTGTCTGTCTGTCTGTTTGTTCCGGCTAATCTCTGAAACGGCTGGACCGATTTTGACGGGACTTTCACTGGCAGATAGCTCACTGGTAGATATAATAAGGAGTAACTTAGGCTTATTTTAATTTCGAATTTTTTTTTTATAACTGCGAACTGAACAATAACTTGTTTGTTAAATTCCACGCGGACGAAGTCACGGGCACAGCAGCTAGTAGGTATAATCTATTTCTAATTCTATGATTTTATTTGACAGTGTGCCTGTGCGCGGACATGGCTTTACTCGTGGTCGCGGTCTCAAAATTTTGCTGAGTCTACGTTTTCGTCTGGTGAATAAATCGATATGGATATTGCGGCCTCCTCGTACGCCGCACTGTGGAATATTTGGGTCCTTTTCGGATCAAAACTATTTAACTTCGTATATATTATACTATTATAATATTCGTATATATTATATTCGTATATATTAGACGCCGCGTTGGCGCAGCGGTCATAGCACTGGATTGCGATTGGCTGTTGCGCGGGCGGTTGTGGGTTCGATTCCCGCACACGACAACATTTGTATTGGCCATACAGATGTTTGCCGTGGTCTGGGTGTTTGTGCAGTCCTTGTGGGTCTCCCCACCGTGCCTCGGAGAGCACGTTAAGCCGTCGGTCCCGGTTGTTATCATGTACACCTGATAGCGATCGTTACTCATAGTAGGGAATATATCCGCCAACCCGCATTGGAGCAGCGTGGTGGATTAAGCTCCGATCCTTCTCCTAAATGGGGAAGAGGCCTATGCCCAACAGTGGGATATTACAGGCTGAATCGTGATATTATACTAGCTTCTGCGCGCGACTTCGTCAGCGTGGACTCCGCTCCTATTGGTCTTAGCGTGATGATACATAGCCTATAGCCTTCCTCGATAAATGGGCTATCTAACACTGAAAGAATTTTTCAAATCGGCCCAGTAGTTCCTGAGATTAGCGCGTTCAAACAAACAAACAAACAAACAAACAACCAAACAAACAAACTCTTCAGCTTTATATATTAGTATAGATATATATAAATTTACATCAATAAAGTTTCGTTGTTCGAAACCTAACCGTTTTTGTCCGAAACCTCGAACAAATAACTTAAACAAATTAAAAGAAAACAAAAAACCCGCCTGCATAAAAAACAACTAAGTAATAGAAAATGAACTGAAAAGACTGGAACAAGACAAAAATTCAAAATTACACATAGCTAGCGAAACAAATCGAAACAATATCAAATATTATGTACTATATACACTTAAAAATATCAATACGGTAGTCATTCAAAATTTTATGCAACATCGTACATAATATTATGCAGTTGGAGACATGAAATTGAAGGATAAGTCAAATCATTCTCTCTTTGTGCATGTGTGGGTAACATAAAAATAAAAATAAAAACGAATTAAAAATAGCATGGAATCGTCTCTTGTCAAAGAATTCATTGTAATATGAAATCTTTGAATAGTCGGGGTCTGTAAAGAACTCGCTATAGACGGCGCCAAGGTTTGCTTAAAAACCTAAAATCATCATATCAAGAATTTCGACACGGCTAGATGAGGATCCATAGCTCAGTTGGCAGAGCGCTGACACGGCATGTCAGAGGGCGCGGGTTCAAATCCCGCTGGTTCAAAAAATTTTAATATGATTTAAAAATGTTTACTACCTATAACGTCATTTTGTGTAATACAATGAGATAACAAATGAGAAGTTAATTATTTATACGTTATTTGGTAAATTATAATTATTAAACTCCTTTTTTTTCTTTATCTTCTTCATCTTTTTCACCTCCATCATCTTCATCTTCACCTTCATCTTCTTCAACTACCGGAGATTCATCTTCATCTTCTTCAACTACCGGAGATTCATCTTCATCTTCTTCATATTCGTCATCATCTTCTTCATCTTCTTTGTCTTTATCTTCTTTATTTTCTGCAAAAAAACAAGACACGTTATATAGTTCGAAAACAGCTTTATTTTGACTATCCTCAGACATCGTTAGGGCGAACAATGAAATAATCAAGCAGAGGAATTACGTTGTAAATGCTATAATCTGCGTTTTAGTTATTGTTATAAATTCCTTGTCAACTCACGTCAACATCTTATCATCTAGACCGAACTGCCCGACAGTTCTACCAACCTCAGGACTCTGCGTCAAACCTCTTTTTTCATTCTGTGTTAATGACTGTCTCCGACATAATTATGTACCTATATATTAAATGTATAAGCCAAATTATTAGCAAGTAAATAATATACTGTATGTCTGATGAATGTCGAAGGACGAAGAGTGATCGGCAGGCCAAGTAAGCGATGGATGGATTGTGTGAGTGAGGAAATGAGAAAGAAAGGCGTATGCGCTGAAGTGGCGAATAATGGAGAGGAATGGACGAAGAGAACATGTTTTGCCGACCCTATATAAGTAGGATAAGGGCAGGGAGATAATGATGATTATACTGTCTACATAGATGATATTTTAATTTATTCAATAAATTGTAAAAATATTTTGCAAGAATCGTCGTTATTAGTTACCTAAAATAAAAAAATATTTTAATTTTGCATTTAAATTGGTTGGTGGGGTGTGAGTAGAGAGCCTTCTCGGGCAACGATACATTATTGATCGTTTGGCGCACCCTGGGCTGTCAACTTCAAACCCATCGTGTTGACTGGCTAATCTCTACAACACGGTACGAGGAAGACGCGTCACAACGATCATCTCCTTGTCCACAAAACGCAGTGACGCGTCGCATCGGCCCTCACGGTGCAGTGCGCTAGCGTAAGCGTCCTCCGGGTGACGGACGGAGGAAAAAGTCGGTAGTACAGCTCAGCTACGCTTTCGGCTAAGTCCGATGGACTCGCTGTCTTTTGACGGGTGTGGTCCTCCAGCAATATGGGGGTTGTGCGGCGGGTTAACGCCCCTCCCACGTAAAAGAGCTCCTGTTACGAAACCGAAACCAAGAAAGAAACGATCCGATCCCGAAAACGACGACCAATGGCACGAATTAAAGGACTTCCGAATTGCTTCGTGGAATGTGCGCTCCTTGTATAGACCCGGGGCTATCTGCCAAGTTAATAAAGAGCTGCACCGATATAATATTGGAATAGCAGCTCTCCAAGAGGTAAGATGGACGGGCCGAGGCGAATACATTGTTGACAACCAATCAGTGCTCTTTTACAGTGGTGGGGAGGAGGGACAACATAGATACGGTACAGGCTTTATGGTCGCTAAGAAATTCATAACTAGTGTTCTTCGGTTTGATGCAGTATCCGATAGAATATCAATACTACGAGTTAAAGGCAAATTCTCAAACATTTCAATATTGAATGCATACGCGCCCACCGAACTGGCTGAAGATGAAGTCAAAGACAGCTTCTACAAACATCTCAAAGCAGTTTACGACCAGCTACCCAATTATGATATTAAGATAGTCCTCGGTGACCTTAACGCAAAAATTGGCCGGCAGGAAATTTTTGTGCCTACCATTGGGAGACACAGCAAACACGACCAGTCTAATGACAATGGTCTGAGACTAATCAGTTTCGCTGCAGCAAAATCAGTTGTCATAAAAAGCACAATGTTTCCCCATAAAGATATATACAAAGGTACCTGGCGATCTCCTGATGGCCATACCGTTAATCAAATAGACCATGTTGCAATCGATGGTAGACACAAAAATACAATCCAAGATGTTAGATTGTACAGAGGCGCTGACTGTGATAGCGACCACTACATGATTGTTATTAAATTGAAATGTAGGATAAAATTAAATAAGATAAATAAAAAAGTACACACACCATCATTAAATATAGATAATTTAAAAGATAAACGATACAGAGAAAAATTCCAGCTGGAACTAAGCAATAGGTTTAAAGACTTGACGATTGAAGACATAAAGACGGGGTGGGATGGAATAAAGAACGTGTTAAAAGAGGTTGCAACATCGGTAATTGGAACAAGGAAGAAAAAGAGAAGAAAGAAATGGTGGAATCAACAATGTGAAAATGTAATAGAACAGAGAAGAAAGTATAAGATCTTAGCAAACCAGGAAGACAGATGGCAGGCCAAATATGATGAACTGAGGGTAGAGGCCAAAAGAAAAATAAAAAGGGCTAAAAGACAACATCTTAACGACATTGTTAACGACATGGAGCGACTTATAAAGGCAAGTGATACCAGAAAGTTCTATCAGGAGGTTGTAGAAGTGAGGAAAGGATATCAGCCAGATACGCAAATACTGACGCTGCGTTGGCGCAACGGTTACAGCACTGGATTGCGATTGACTGTTGCGCGGGCGGTTGCGGGTTCGATCCCCGCACACGACAAAAATAATAATTGGCCGGGATGAAATTTTTGTGCCTACCATTGGGCGACACAGCAAACACGACCAGTCTAATGACAATGGTCTGAGACTAATCAGTTTCGCTGCAGCAAAATCAGTTGTCATAAAAAGCACAATGTTTCCCCATAAAGATATATACAAAGGTACCTGGCGATCTCCTGATGGCCATACCGTTAATCAAATAGACCATGTTGCAATCGATGGTAGGCACAAAAATAGAATCCAAGATGTTAGATTGTACAAAGGCGCTGACTGTGATAGCGACCACTACATGATTGTTATTAAATTGAAATGTAGGATAAAATTAAATAAGATAAATAAAAAAGTACACACACCATCGTTAAATATAGATAATTTAAAAGATAAACGATACATAGAAAAATTCCAGCTGGAACTAAGCAATAGGTTTAAAGACTTGACGATTGAAGACATAGAGACGGGATGGGATGGAATAAAGAACGTGTTAAAAGAGGTTGCAACATCGGTAATTGGAACAAGGAAGAAAAAGAGAAGAAAGAAACGGTGGAATCAACAATGTGAAAATGTAATAGAACAGAGAAGAAAGTATAAGATCTTAGCAAACCAGGAAGACAGATGGCAGGCCAAATATGATGAACTGAGGATAGAGGCCAAAAGAAAAATAAAAAACTAAAAGACAACATCTTAACGACATTGTTAACGACATGGAGCGACTTATAAAGGCATGTGATACCAGAAAGTTCTATCAGGAGGTTGGAGAAGTGAGGAAAGGATATCAGCCAGATACGCAAATACTGACGCCGCGATGGCGCAGCGGTTACAGCACTGGATTGCGATTGACTGTTGCGCGGGCGGTTGCGGGTTCGATCCCCGCACACGACAACATTTGTATTGGCCATACAGATGTTTGCCGTGGTCTGGGTGTTTGTGCAGTCCTTGTGGGTCTCCCCACCGTGCCTCGGAGAGCACGTTAAGCCGTCGGTCCCGGTTGTTATCATGTACATCTGATAGCGATCGTTACTCATAGTAGGGAATATCCGCCAACCCGCATTGGAGCAGCGTGGTGGATTAAGCTCCGATCCTTCTCCTACATAGGGAAGAGGCCTATGCCCAACAGTGGGATATTACGGGCTGAATCGTGACATAAATACTAGAAGACGATCATGGTAACTTAGTTACAGACAAAGATGCCGTTAAGTTCGTGTGGCAAGATTACTTCCAACAGCTACTAAACTGCCCACCGACAGAGCCGATTATCCAACTAGCCGATGACAATCAAGAGGAACTGGGACCACTCACCTTCTCCGAAGTTCGTAGTGCGATAATGAGGCTTAAAAACAACGAGGCCCCTGGTGTGGATGGTGTACCTGCTGAATTATGGAAATATGGTGGAAGCGCCGCACAGTCCAAAATGTTCGAACTCCTGACAAAAGTGTGGGACCTTGGAGTACAGCCCCAGGAATGGAATATGGGTATTATTTGCCCAATTCATAAGAAGGGCTCCAAAAAGAAGTGTGTGAACTACCGAGGTATTGCTATGCTCCCTACTGCGTATAAAGTCTGGTCGTAAATACTGCTGGAAAGGCTAGAACCATATGCGGAAAAAGTCTTAGGCGACTATCAGTGTGGGTTTAGATGCAATCGTAGTACGGTTGACCAGATTTTTCTTCTTAAACAACTCATGGAAAAGAAATGGGAATACGCTCAGAGCATTCACACATTATTCGTGGACTTCAGGAAAGCATATGACAGCGTGGATCGAATTTCCATGTATGCCATCTTAAGGAATTTTGACATTCCAAAAAAGCTGGTGGACCTAGTGGTGGCGGCTATTGGAGTGAGCAGGATGTGTGTAAGGGTTGGCGGCGAGCTGAGCGACGATTTTCCAGTTATTACCGGTCTAAAACAGGGTGATGCCCTTTCACCAATGCTCTTCAATTTGGTTTTAGAGCATGTAATTAGGAAATTGATGACACTCGATCTAGGGATTGACCTGAATTGGAGGCATATGGTGATAGGCTACGCTGACGATTTAGCCCTGTTGGGGGAACACAGTAATGATGTTGCTGTAGCTGCCATGATACTCGAAGAGCAGGAAAGGTTGGTCTTATGATCAACCATGACAAGACCGAGAGTACTTCCACATGAAGCGATACAGGAATATTCGCGAATCAAGACAAGACCTCCATGTTGGAAATACCACATACAAGGGAGTGACCAAATTAAAATATCTTGGCTGCACTGTAACTGATACGAACACACGTGACGAAGAAATACAGATACGTATACAAAACACCTTGAGGTGCAGTGCAGCCCTGCACAAGGTCCTAGTGCCCAAGCTTCTAAGTAGAAAGAACAAAATCAAAAGTTACAAAACCATCATTCGTCCAATTCTTATGTACGGTTGTGAGGCTTGGACACTTACGCTCAGAGAGGAAAACAGGCTCCTGGTCACTGAAAGAAAAATTTACCGCAAAATACTAGGACCAACTAAAAGGCAGGACGGCAGCTGGCGAATAAAAACCAATGCTGAGATTGCAGACCTGATGTCTGAGCCAAATATTATTGCAGTCACCAAATCTCATCGGCTGCGGTGGCTCGGACATGTATGTGGACACGCATGGGGGAGGATCGAGGAGTTAAGAGAGCTTATCTGGGTCGACCAACTGGACGTAGACGGGTGGGTTGCCCCAGATACCGCTGGAGGGACGTGGTTGAGGCAGACTTGCGTGAGATCCAAGCCAACAATTGGCGGGAAATCGCGCAAGATCGTGCGAAGTGGAGGGATCTTGTTTCGGAGGCCAAGACTCACTTCGGGTCACTGAGCCAGATGAGTTAGTTAGTTAGTTAGTTATTTAAATTGGAATACGTGTCAGTTTAATCCGTGTTTTTTTTATACAACTAAGTACACGATAAAGCAAGCATACGGCCCACCTGATGTGAAGCGATTATCATAAGCGAGTATTGAATATCTTGTAGACGCCTGCAACACCAGAAGGATTGCAAGCGCGTTAACGACTTTACCCCCAATCCCTCCAGGAGCTCTGATCGCCTTACTCACAACAGGAACAACACTGCTTGGAAGCAGTATTATTTAGCTGTGATCTTCTGTAAGGTCGAGGTAGTTCCCCAGTCGGGCTGCTCCAGATTTTGAGCAGGAAATTTCCTGCTGTGAACTACCTCAGTAATTCCATACAGATTTCACACTATAGGACATATCTTGCTAAATCCTACTTCAGATAAAATGTTACATTTACAATCACACATAAAGCGGCTTTTACTTCTTTACTAGCTTCTGCGCGCGACTTCATCGGCGTGGACTCCGCTATTATTGGTCTTAGCGTGACGATACATAGCCTATAGCCTTCCTCGATAAATGGGCTATCTAACAGTGAAAGAATTTTTTAAATCGGCCCAGTAGTTCCAGAGATTACCGCGTTCAAACAAACAAACAAACAAACAACCAAACAAACAAACTCTTCAGCTTTATATATTAGTAGATATAGATAAGAAAGTGTCCTACACAATAAGGGTATTTACCACAATTATTTACAGTACATTTTGTAAATTTGAGCCCGAAATCCCCTATGCGATCGTGGTGTTTTCTTATTGACAATCCTCCATATAAATGAGTCTTAACATCTCTCTTAATGAGACTTAACATTTTGTAATTTTAGTTGTTCTTCCATTTTTTTTAATAAAATAAAAAAATAAAATAAAATTTGATTGTACCACTGCAGCTACTGCACGTGCAGCTGACATTTTGAATTAAAAGTAAAAATTGAATCTTGGTTAACGTTATTTGTTGTACGAAGAACATAAGAAATAGGAGCATTAGTACGAACCAAGAACAATCTTGGGTATGAAGAACGAACTATTACTACGTAACAAAGATAAATTGCGCGATAATATAAGAATTTTCTCTGACCAAACTCCGGCTCAACTAAAATACTTTCTAGCTATAAAGGACGAACTCACAAAACGCAAAATTAATGGAGAAGATGACATAACAATAAAATACATAAATGGCATACCGAAGGTTGTAAAATTGATACCAAAAAACTCCATCTGCCAATAAAACATACCTTAAAAAATCCAAAAAATATAATCCATCAAATAGTTAACGACTACAAACTTATCGAAACAAGAAAATCAGCAATATCGTTTCTCCATCTGAATGCGAGGAGTATTAAAAAGAAAGGAAAACTGGACGAATCAAAATGTATTTTGCAATCAATACCAACAACTGTACATATAATTTTACTAACGGAAACTTCAATGCAAAATGAAGATCAAGCCACACAACTACAAATTGAAACTACACCCATCATTACAACTACAGGAGTAATACAAGAGGAGGAGGAGTGTCAGCGTACATACACAACGACATAAAACATTACCCAATCGAATCAACATAATTATGAAGAAGGAAATAACTACCTATGGATATATTTGGAGAAATTAGCACTCAATATAGGCGTTATATATAAACCCGGACATACCAACCTTGAATGAACCTATGAATTATTAAATAAAACTAAAAAAGATTACTGTACAAGAGATTCAGGGACAAAAAATCTATTATAGATTACCTTAGCAAAAATCTTAAATGTGAACCATTCAATCTCCCTATTATTAATTCGTCAATGTCAGACCATAAGCAGATTTTCTTACAACTGAATAGATATAAACCACCTCAGAAGATACGATCAGTCTATGAAGCTGTAGATTATAAAAAAACTTCATGCTGAGATTGAATCTAGTGGATTAAAAGACACTGCAGACAACTATGACGATTTTGAACTCAAGTTGAAACATAGCACATAACAGGGTATTAAAAACCAAAATATTAAACACACCAAAAAAAGACTGGATTAACAGTGATAATTATAATAACTGCAATTAGACAAAGAAATTTTTTATGGATTTAACACAAAACAAATCAGGACGATAAGAGTTTAGAAAAAGATTTTAAACAAAAAAGAGACATAGTATCTAAACTAATTCAAAACACCAAAAAATCTTACTATCACAACTTATTCGCTAAATGTTCTCGAAATCCCAAAAAATGTGGACTCTCATAAACAATCTAGCTCTTAACAAATTTAAACAAAATAGTGCTCCTACAAAGCTCTTAGTAGACACTAAACACGTTACTAACGTAGATGAAATATGTGAGATTTTTAACAGATATTTTTCCACCATAGGTTCCGTCTTGGCTGAGAAAATACCAAATAAATATCATAATAATATATCGAATCCTTTCGTCACGACAGAAAATATAGATGACCTCGAACTGCTTACTTTAACTCCATGTAGTGTAAATGAAATAAAGAAAATCATTCAAAATCTCGATGCAAATTCTAGTAGCGGCATAGATAGAATTAGTATAAAAGTGGTAAAATGCTTGCAAGATCTGATTTCGGAGACATTGACACTTTGCTTTAATAGGCTCATGACTGACGGCGAATTCTCTGATGCGTTGAAAGTTGCAAAGATGAACCCAATTTAGTTTTGAACCTAATTTTGAAGTTAGATAGGTTTTGCCTTCATATAAAAAAATGTATTGAAAAGAATTCCGACTGAATAGGCTGTATGGTCTTAGACTTTTGCCTGTTTGATAGATAGAACGAAAACATCTACATCGATATGTCAGTTCATAACTTCATATTAATCTGTTCTTCGTATCGTATATTACTCTTGTCAATCAAGAGATAGTTTTAACGCAAATACGAATAATATTATGTATAAAAGTGTTACAAATAGTTTCTACGTACATACGTGTATTATTATAATGTGTAAGTGTTTTAAAAGCTACGGAACGGAGTATGAATGCACTTCTTGCAGCATCGGAGCTAAAATACG
This sequence comes from Melitaea athalia, assembly GCA_905220545.2. Taxonomy (NCBI): domain Eukaryota; kingdom Metazoa; phylum Arthropoda; class Insecta; order Lepidoptera; family Nymphalidae; genus Melitaea; species Melitaea athalia. The sequence continues at coordinate 1,717,681 of HG992184.1, forward strand.
CATAATTAAAATTAGGTATTCGGTAACTATTTAAATAATTTTTACAAATTAAAATTTTTTGCCGTGATATCGTTATAATCATGAGATTGCTAGGGATGGGAGAGGCACCAGAGGATAATCCACCACACCCCCTCCCCCCACTTTTTCAAAAAACCCCATAAATCGAAATACTATTGTCTAAAGACTGGCCCCGACTTCCAAAAAAGTAGGAGCTTCGCAATTCGATTGTATTTTTATTGCGTTTTCAAACAAATACCATTGTTCATACGACAAGACTGCGTTAGTACATTTGTAGTAGTATGTACAGGTGAATATAAAATCCAAAATATACGCATAATAAGTAGCGTTTATTTACAAACAAAACAAATAATTTTCAACACGTGTTATTACAGTGTATCATATTACTCCAAACATTTATCAAAGTTAAACAGGATAATGATCCTCTTTTATTTTTATAAATGTTGTTTATAAATGTATACAATGGTATAAGATCACCTACTATAAAATAAAATCATAATATAATACGTAACTTACCAAAAATCAAGCGATAATAAATGTCGATTTCTTCCGATGTATAATCCGTTAAATTATCAATATCAAACGTCGCACGAGGCTGCTCAGCGTTCGCCTCGTTTATAGCCATCAAGCTTTTCCTGAACGCCTCGTAGTGGTTCTTCTTATCTATCTTATTTTTGTAGCTCCTGTTGTAGTCTTTTGTAAATTTTTCAAATAATGAAGGAGCACGGTGTAAATTGTAGTGCGGTTTGTTGCGGTTACGTATGCGGATCGCCATAGCCACTACGACGAGAAATAAAATGCAAAAGATAGATCTCATTATTTGTATTTAATTAACTATCTTTCTCGTTATTCGACCGATTTACAACAAAATCAACAATAACTAGAGACAGTTGTTCTGAAGCCTTTTATAGTACGTTGTCTAACAAATCCCAACATAATTTTGTTAATAAAAAGAGGTTTTTTTAGGGTTCAGTACCACAAAAGGAAAAAACGAAACCCTTATAGGATCACTTTGTCGTCCGTCTGTCTGTCAAGACCCTTTTTGTCAAGAATGCGTGGGTTAAAATTTTTTAATTTTTTTGTTTAATTTTATTTATTTGGGAAACAAATAATATAAAAATCACATACAATTTAATTTCTTACAAAACACATTTATCAATAAGGTAGGGATCCCTAGTACATTTTTTTCACCTGATTAGTATCAAGCTAATTTTCCGGGAATAGCTTCATTTTGATGAGACGAACAAAAAATTTCTCTACGAGAACTCTCGATTGTGGTAGCTAACAGAGATAGCAGGGGGTAGAGCAGCAGACAGCAACAAAAAAATCAGCTGGTTAGGAATGATTTTTGATGACCTTCATCATCAAAAATTGTTTTTTTTTCTGATTTTTTTTCTTTTAGTTAGTTAATATTTATATAATTTAATAGTAATATTGTCCTACAAATTGCGTGGTACGTTATCCCGGTCCTACACTCGCTACTCCTGGAAAATTAGCTTGATACTAATCAGGTGAAAAAAAATTACTAGGGATTCCTACCTAAAACAGACATGTCATTTTAAAAAACCAAAATTCTAAACAGAATACGAATTAAATTAAATATGCTATTAAAGACAAAAAAAAATCAGTTACATATAAAAATTATGTGATTTTAAAATTTATACCCAATATCTTAAGTAGGTATACTGTCCCTTGGAGCTGTGAAAAAATCAAACGTCTAAGCCAACGCAGTAAGATACAGCCGTTTGTGCTGTAAATTTTCGATACTTGCAAAGGAATCAAAACCTACACTTCTTACTTCCCATGAACTCAGAATCTTGAAAGGTACGAAATAACATCTTATAGAACAGATAAAGGAAAAATTACAAAAAGCATAAATTTTTAGTTATAAAATAAAAATATTTTTCCGCCCGAGCGTCCGAGCGAGAGAGTCCGAGCGAATCCGATTCGCACTTGACAGGTTTTTTTTAAATTTTATTTTATTTATTCTAATCGTTTATTTGAATTGATGTATTTATTCATGATCTATACTAATATAACAAAGCTGAAGAGTTTGTTTGTTTGATTGTTTGTTTGATTGTTTGTTTGTCTGTTTGTTTGAACGCGCTAATCTCAGGATCTACTGGTTCGATATGAAAAATTCTTTCAGCGTTAGATAGCCCATTTATCGAGGAAGGCGTAGCACCAATGAAGAATGTTTCAAAATCGGGGTATAATTTCCTTTTGAGAGCTTCCAAGAGAATTGGTCCAATTCCATGGGGACGAAGTCGCGCGCAAAAGCTAGTATTTAAATAATTTTAGAACGCAGTCATTTACTTGTGGAGTTTATACGTCATGTTTTTTATATTTTTAGTATACTAGATGACGTGTCCTGCTGTATCATCCGCGTTAATTTGAGGGGGAAAACTTAGGTACAAAAATATTTTTAAACACGTTACTGTGCAACCGCGGACTCGACAGGCGCGCGGCGCGACGCGTTGTCGTTTCATTTGATTTTACATTGCCTCCTTTTTGAAGTGAAACTTCTTTAGAATCGTTATGATTTCAAACCGGATGCAACCGCAAAAACGACAGGGAAGAGCGCGGGCAGCGCTGCTGGCCGCTAATTTTAAATTAGTTTTTTTTTTAATTAGTTTTACAAAGAAGTTTCACTTCTATCGTGTGCGAATCGCACACACACCTTTTTTTTAGTAAAACTTCTTTAGGCGCATTGCAGACCGGTTCTCGTTCCATCACCAAAGTTAAGCAACGTCGGGCGTGGTCTGTACTTGGATGGGTGACCGCCTGGGAACACCGCGTGACGTTGGCTTTTTGGTTTTTTTTTTTCATCACAACACTGCTTGAAAACAGTGGTATTTAGCTGTGATCTTCTTTAAGGTCGAGATACTACCCAGTCGGGCTGCTCCATATTTTGAGCAGGAAATTTTCTGCTACGCCCTACCTCAGTCAAGTTCTCCTAAATTGAGAATCCAAACTAAATGATATAAAGACAAAGTTTATCTTCATAAAATTGTCTTGTTGATGAAGTATTTTTTAATCGTGAGGATGTATATGCTTGTTGGCTAATAATAATGCAATAAAATCAACTTTTCTTTTTTTTTGTGATCATTAATTGGTTGCAGAATTATTTTTAAACTGTGATATCTTCTAAGATATATTTGTTCAAAAAGAAATATTTGTGATAAATAACGTATTTATTTGTATAAGGATTTATATCATGTTTACAAAATCACCTTCGCAAATAATGCATTATTTTAGAACCATAAAAAGATTATAATGAGTTAACCTTAAAAGATAGACATAATATGATGTCTTAGATATATTTTTTTTTTTACTTTTGATGGTTATAAATTCCGTAATATATACAAACAGTGACAGTACATACGTACGTACGTAATTTTTGTGTAGCTTCAATCGGAAACAGAAAAAGGAAAAAAAATTCCGTTATCGTAACATTTCTTAGTAATGCTCAGCTCCTATTGGTCTTAGCGTGAATTTATGTAGCCTTCGTCAGAAATAGAGTATCTAACACAAAAAGAATTTTTCAATTCGAACCCGTAGTTCCTGAAATGAGTGCGTTTATATAAACAAACAAACAAACAAACTCTTCATCTTTATAATGATATAGTGTTACGTAAGACGATACGGCTTTGTTATACTTTATTTTTATCTCGTAATAATTGCATAAATTTCAACAGTATGTACGATAATACATCTACATGAGATATATTATCGCCTTGTTTGCTGGTTACAGTGGCGTAGCAAGCGGGCAAGGGGGGGCATCATGCCCCCGGTGCTACTTACAAAGGTGCGCAAAAATTGCTTGATACCTATATTATAATTATAGTGTTTGAATGGGGGGGGGGGGGGGAAAAAGGTACCGTGCCCCGGGCGCGAGTTAATCTCGCTACATCATCATATCCTGGCTCGGGAGGCTATCCCGCTATGACAAAAAATCCCGTTGATCATGCCAGATTGGGAGACTGTCGACCGACGTAAAAACGTGTTACCGGATCTCTTTTCGCATTTAATTCAAGTTGAAGAAGAGTAAAAAGCACCTCCAATCATCCCTTTTAGAGCAAAAAATTATTATTAATCCATTAATGGAATATTTTTTAGAAAAATCTTCCAAGTGTCAGTGTAAAATTATTCTGTTCTAATGAGAGCTGTTTTTAGAATCCTCAACTGTAGTTACATTTTGTAAAGTTTCATGAGCTCCAACACATTGTTGTTTCAATTCATTTTAGAAGTATACGCTACGTGAAACAAATACTAAGAACAAAGGAGCGCGAGCGGTAAGATAGTGAAACGTTTATTGTGCAAACCAATTTCTGAGAGAATGAGATACTAGCAGGGGAATACACGAAGTTTTGACACTAGGAATTTTATGGGCAGAAAAATATAACACAACATGACAAGACGCCTGTGTTTAGTGAATTAGTAAAAGCTGTCTAATCAATATAGTATCGAGCACTATTAATGTTTTAGAGATGTCCCAATAGATGAATCGTTTTTGCTAGCAAACTCTCAGTACAATAAATTAGTTGACACCGTTTTGCAACAGTGGTGCTTGTAGTCGCCTAAATAGCGTCGTCATTTATTATTTAAATTATTTATTTATTACCAATAAAATTCACAAATAATATAGTAGAACTGTAGGTACTATGTACTAAGTTTACATTATTACACGATTTTTGCCGTCCAGCGCCAGAATCAGTAAAGCATTTAGTGAAACTAAAAAGTAAATCACATAAATATCCTTCAAATGTTTCACTTGACTTGAATGTATTTTTTTAAGTGATAACCTCTTTAGCGGCGTTGTGCACTTTTATAAAATTATTTGTCATGGGTAAAAAATATTAAAATCGCGTCAGGGTGGCCTGAAAATTCGTAAGATTTATACGAATTTTTGTAAGATCTTCTTTATCTTACGAATAAAAAATGCTCGTTTTTATACTATAAATACCAAGCACTCATGAACAACACGGAGATTAATTTATCTAGTACCTGGGTGACCGAGCCCTGCTCGGTATTTTCATTTTATTTTTTGCTTTTTTTTTTTCTCGGTATTTTTATATTTTAATTTTATTTAAATAATAAATCACGAGAGAAATTAAAAAAAAAAAGAAAAAAATAGTAATCTGGAGACTGAGATTCGAACCCGGGTCAAAACGATTTGAAATCCGTCGCTTTCCTAATTACGCTGTAACAGATATATTAGTAATGGTGAAATTAAGCTTCGTATTCTAATGATATTTTTTCATTGCCTAAAAACAGGGATAAAACGACATTTTTTTTAAATGAATCCTAGCTAGATCAATTTTTCGCCCCCGAAATCCCCTGCATACTAAATTTCACGAAAATCGTTGGAGCCGATTCCGAGATTCAGAAAATATATATATATACAAGAATTGCTCGTTTAATAGTATAAGATATAGACTATATAATGGGCCCCGTAAACGATCAAACTTGTTTGTCAAACATGTTTGATCAAACTTCATGTTTCATATAACAAACATATCTTAAAAACCGGCAGCCCCGCACACGATCAAATTATTTGACAAACACGTTTGTCAAACAGAAATTTAATATGAAGTTTGATCAAATATTTGATCGTCTACGGGGCCCTTAAGACTATAATAAACTCTAAGAGACTATAATTATAAATGAAAAAAACGCAATTGGTAAGTGTATTATTTATTTTAATGCGTTATAAAAATAAGATAAATTATAACAGATTATTCGAAATTCATTTTGCAACTGGCTCCTATACTAAGAGAGCTGCCGCTGATCGTCGAAGTTGGAATGTCGACAGAGGGCGCCGACGCGTGTCGACGGCAGCAGTTACCTCTGCCGGTTGGCTACATGCCGTTCATGTATAAGAGCTCTACGCCGTCGGTCCCCGTTGTCATCATGTACACCTGATAACGATCGTTACTCATAGTAGGGAATATATCCGCCTACCCGCATGTGGAGCAGCGTGGTGGATTAAGCACTGATCCTTCTTCTACATGGGGAAAGGGGCCTATGCCCGACAGTGGGATGTTACAAGCTGAAGAGCACGTTGATGATGTTCCCATTTTATTAATTGTGAAATGTCTATTGACGTCGGTTTTTTCGTTTGAGGACAAACACATCTATTATGTTTTACCCATATTTTTCCTTACTTTATTTTTAGAATGTTTTAATGTTAATACGTACGTTAATTTACTAAATTTGGCTAACACTACTGATAACGTCTTTTTGTGTAATAAACAAATGAGAAGTTAATTATTTATACTTTATTTGGACAATTATAATAAGTAAATTATTTGTAATTTAATTTTATAATATTATCATGAATATAATAAAACGAGCGGAGGATGTTGCAATAAATAAATTCTTCTTCCAATTCAGATATTATGAGCTTTCGATTTATTGCAAAATCAAGCATCGCACCGAAAGTTCTTCTTCATTCTTCAAAATTTTCATCTTCATCTCCTTCATCTTCATCTCTTTCATCTTCATCTCCTTCATCTTCATTTTCTGCAAAAAAAACAAGACACATATGTATTTTAGTTACCTCAAATAAAATAAAAATTCAATTTTGCATTTGAATTCGAATATGTGTCAGTGTAATTCGTGTTATATTTTACAACTAGGTCGGCAGACAAGCGTACGGCTCACCTGATGGTAAGCGATTATCGTAAGCGAGTATCGATTATCTTGTAGGTGCCTGCAACACCAGAAGGATTGCAAGCGCGTTGCCCGCTCTACCCCCAATGCACCCAGGAGCTCTGATCACATTACTCAGAACATGATCAACACTGCTTGAGAGCAGTATTATTTAGCTGTGATCTTCGTAAGGTCGAGGTACTACCCCAGTCGGGCTGCTCCAGATTTTGAGCAGGATATATCCTGCTAAATCCTGCTTCGGTTAAAAAATATATTTACACTCGCACATAACGCGGCTTTGATTTCTTTATTTCAAAGTATGCTACACGACAAGGGTAGATATTTACAACAATAATTTACAGAATTGTAAATTTGAGACCGAAATTTCCTATGCAATCGTGGTGTTTTCTTATTGAAAATCCTCCATATAAATGAGTGAGTACTTTTTTTTTTAAATTAGTTTGCCAAAGAAGTTTCACTTCGTACATGTGCACTATGTACGCACGCAATTTTTTTTATGTGTTATTCTTTTTTTAATCGGAAGTTGCTGCTTGTCATTTGGTCCCATTTGAATTTTTTCGAGATCTGACAAGTACTTTTTGAGATACCCCTAATAATGGGTATTTCATTGACTATATTACGTTGTATTATTATTCGATGTTACTTGAAGTCGGTTTTTTAACCGACTGCCAAAAGAATAGGAGTTTCGTAATTCGATTGTATTTTATTGCGTTTTCAAACAAACACAATTGTTCATACGACAAGACTGCGTGAGTACATTTGTAGTATTTACAGGTGAATATAAAAGCCAAAGTATACGCATCTGTAGCGTTAATTTACTAAAAAAACAAATAATTTTCAACACGTGTCATTACAGTGTACCTTAATACTCTTATTTATTATAAAAAAAGTTTCGTAAATTCTTAGCACGCGTTAATCTACGTGCGTTCCGCCAAAAAAAAAATTAAAATTTTCCCATTGATTAAAAAGGTTGCTCGCCTTTGGTATAGATCGCCTACTATAAAATAATAATTATAATATTATGCGTAACTTACCCAAATTAAAGCCGTGCATGTTTTTCATTTCTTCCGATGTATAATCCGCGAAATTATTTATATCAAACGTCGCACTAGGCTGCTCAGCGTTCGCCTCGTTTATCGTGACCAAGCTATCCAGAAACGCCTCGTAGTGGACCATCTCATCTACATCATCTTTGTAGTTCCTGTTATAGTCTTTTATGAATTTTTCAAATAAAGAAGGAGCATCGTCCAAATCGTACTGCGGTTTGTTGTTCGCCATCGCGACTACGACGAATAACAAAATGCAAATGATAGATCTCATTATTTGTATTATTAATTATCCTTCTCGTTACTCGACCGATTTGAAGCGAAGGCAACAATAACTAGTGACAGTTATTGTGAAGCCTTATATAGTGCGTTGTCTGACAAATCGCAACACAATTTTGTTATTAAAAATAGGTTTTTGGAACGAAGTTCCTTATGGGGCGTTGCGGCGAAAAAAGCGTAAGACTTTTATGTATAGTCATGTATGATGGCTATACAGTGTCTAATCTATAGTCTACTTGATGACTGATATTATATACATGATATACTGATATTATATATACAGTTTGCTATTACTATTATATCATTCGATAATTACCTATTATATACTTTTATAATAAAACTAGCTATACCCGCGACTTAACAAAAACGCGTGAATTTAACAAAAAAGTGATTGTTCAGTTCGCAGAGTTATAAAATACATTTCTAAAATAATAGTAGTCTAAGTTACTTCTTATTGCATCAGCTGTCTGCCAGTGAAAGTCCCGTGAAAATCAGTCCAGCCGTTTCAGAGATTAGCCGGAACAAACAGACAGACAGACAGACACAAAAATTATAAAAAATGTTATTTTGGTAAATGTACCCTGTATACACATATGAATTTAGTGAAAAGCGGTTATTTTAATATTACAAACAGACACCTCAATTTCTTTGTATAGATTTTAAGCTTTACAGGTCTGTGTAAAATAAAGCAATGGTAAATTATGTACGGTATTTTGATATAAAATTTGTAAATGAACTCATTACAAAAATTTCGTTTCAGTGATATTTAATAAAAATATGTTGTCTTTTAATCAAATATAGTATAAATATAATACAGACAAAAAATATGGAGGAATAATTTTTTAATATAAATATTATATTATGGTCCGAGAGCCAGAGACAGTTTTTCAAGACCAATTTCCTCCCAATCAAAACTTCGTAAAATGAATTAGGGATTTAGATTATGAATATTCGCGACTATTGGGTGCGGTCAGTACTTGGATGGGTGACCGCCTGGGAACACCGCGTGACGTTGGCTTTTTGTTATTATTAATTAGTTTTTTTAACTTTTTTTTCTTAAATTAGTTTACCAAAGAAGTTTCCCGCGGGCACAACTAGTATATTATAAATATTACAATATTATTTAAGCGAACTGTGTCTTGCTATTTTACTCGCGTTTTTCCGATCCCGTGAGCACATCGGGATAAAAAGTAACTTGCTATTCTTGATCTCCAAGTATCTGCGTACCTAATTTCATTACAATCAGCTTAATAGGTTTTGAATGAAAGCGTAACAAATATCCATCCAGCCATCCATTCTCACAAACTAACATTTGTCATATCAGAAGGATTAATAACAGTATTGAATTAGTGTCTCATTTCACCTGTCTATAAGATAAAAACATTCAATTAGTATGTTTTAATGCCTTTAAAATGAAAAAAAAGGAACAGGAAATACCTTTCCCAAAATCTGGAGCAGCCCGACTGGGGTAGTACCTCGACCTTACAGAAGATCACAGCTAAATAACACTACTCTCAAGCAGTGTTGTGTGCCTGTGGTGAGTAAGGTGACCAGAGCTCCTGAGGCGAAGCATGAGTGTGGGGTCGGCAACGCGCTTGCGATGCTTCTGGTACTGCAGGCCTCTATATGATACGGTGATCATTTACCATCAGGTGAGTCGTACGCTCACTCGGGATTGGGTGTAGGGTAGGCAACGCGCTTGCAATGCTTCTAGCGCTGCAGGCACCCATAGATTACGGAATTCGCTCACCATCACGTGGAACGTATGTTGGTTTACAATCCTAGGACTATGAAAAAAAAGTGTTTTATCTAAATGGAAACAAATGTGACATTGCAAAATGCATCGAAAGGCTAATTCAATAAAGAATATTTTTATTTTTGCTGAACAGCATGATAAGAACATTTAAAATCCATTACAAAAACACATTAATAGAACACGTTAAACATAATCTTAAAATGAAATGGTAAATGCTTTAATGTGGCGTATACGCCACTGGACTATATAAAGACAGAATGTTTCTAACGATTCTTATTATAACGTAAGTTACAAGTCGGTCACCTCAGTAAACACAAAATGATTAAATTCATCTCCTGCATCACATTGCTTGTAGTTGCGACGACAGCAAGCGTTTATAAGCCGCATTACGATTTAAACGATGCACCTGTTTTATTTGAGAAGTTCATAATCGATTATAACAGACACTACAAGAGTTCTTATGATAAATTGATCCACTATGAGGCGTTCCTGAAAACTTTGATAACTATCAACCGGAATAATTCGATACAATCCGGTGCGACGTTTGATATAAACGAATTTGCGGACTATACGCCGGAGGAAACTAAACAGCTATTTGGTTTATTGACGTCACGTAAGTTCTATCATATTACAATTTGGATTTTTCCAAAATTTGTCACTTTCATTAGCAATTTTTCGACTGTTTTCAAAACTCGAAAACGTAAAAAGAGTTTTTTTTTTATATATCGTCTCCGACGTGGTCAGAAAGTTATTTCTAGACTCTTTCATACTAGAGCTCTCGTACTTTCATTCTGTATACTGCAGTTTTTCTTTTATTTATCCACAATCTCACTAGGATTGGGGTTACCCTCCTCTACTAATTTCTTACATGTAATTGGGAAATAAAGGCTACGAGCGGAAAGTTTATTTTAAATAAAACTGGCCAATAAAACATTTGCTAAGAACAACCACTCTGGTGTTGTGGTGCCTGTAGTGCGTGTGTGGCAAGACTACGACGGTTTGTGGGTTCGATTCCCGTGGATGGATGTTTTTATTTATACAAATATTTCTTTCCGATTTGGATGTCTGTTTTTGTGGGTCTCTCCACCGTGCCTCGGAGAGTACGTTAAGCCGTCGGTCCCGGTTGTTATCATGTACACCTGATAGAGATCATTACTCATCGTAGAGAACACATCCGCCAACCCGCAGTGGAGCAGCGTGGTGGATTAAGCTCCAATCTTTCTACTACATGGAGAACGAGGCCTATTTTATTTAATTATCAATTAAACGAATAATAGCACGACAGAGTGGCACACCTAGTTCTAATTAGGTATATCTACTGATTATATTTATCTATATGAGATTTTAGATTAACATGGTTACTTGTATTACAAAAATTATTCGAAAACGGGATATTTACCATGTTTATTAATTTTTCTTCGCGGAGCTCGATATTTCGACATTAACTGCGAATGTCTTGTTCACGAGACTAGTTCAGTTAATGTCGAAATATCGAGCTCCGCGAAGAAAAATTAATAAACATGGTAAATATCCCGTTTTCGAATATTTTTTGTAATATATTTATCTAATGATAAATTTATATCTTACATTTAATTTTACATATGGAGGTACGGAACACAAAAGTAACAATTATCAACCTACAACGACTATATTACTGTATACATTTACAAATACATTCATTCTTTTACTTTTCTTCTTTCTTTTTTTCTTTTCATTCTAAAGTTTACAGCACTCACAGAATCTGCTTTATTACTCTGTTTTACTTTTTTACCTAATTAATATACTTAAAACTTATATTCATACAAATACAATTTAAATAATATACAAAGTACTTTGTATATTATTATACAGTAACTGGCTGTCTGATAGGCTTTAGTCACGGGTTTCCCACTTATGAAAATTGAACAGGACAAAATATTAAACACATTATATATATATATGTGTGTGTGTGTGTGTTACTTGATAACTTTTTGGGTGTGCCAATTTTAACGATTTTTTTTTTATATAAGAAAGCTGGTCTTTTTTATCGTGGTCCTGTTGATTAATCCACATTTGAGCGAGATTCGATGAATAGTTATTACTTAAGTATATTGAGTTATCACTTATCACTAATAAAGCGTTTTGAATTGACTCCGACCACGTTGATGATTTGTCCATGATGGTGTTTCGATTTTTTTACTTATCAATGTAAATTGAAGTAGATTTTATTCTCTTTTCACAACAAACACAATTAATTTATTTTTTATATCTTCTTCTTTTACAGGTTATTGAAATGTGAAGAAAAAGAAGAAAAAAAAATTATGACGGAAATAATTGTCTAACAGCTTCATTTATTAAAATTTTGTGACTAAAATGAAAACGTTACTTTAGATCCAAAGATTAAAAATACGATTCGATTATAAACAGTTTTAAAGCCATTTTTATTTTTAATTATTATTTTTTATTTATCTAATACCTTATTGCACATTCAGAATAACAATATAAAAAATATGAATGCTCTAGATTAAAAATGTGCAAAGACGGTCTTATCACTAATAATAGTGATCTCCCTATAAATAAATAAAAATTATAACAACATAAAAAATAAACTACAAAAATTATTAATTTATTTAATCTACATATTTTATACAATTCTTGTATATAAAGTAAATTAAATTCAAATGAGCTAGATATAAATATGTCGCAGATCAGAAGTGAGGTAGGAGAAGAACGAACGGATGACCGAATTACTAAGTATTAAATGGACTCACCGAGCGGGTACCGTCTATCGCGTGGCAGAGAGACAACTCGACACAGTGCCCGGGACTTGTGACCCGAGTGTTGGTTTAGGGCAGCGCTGCCTCACAATGCGCATTGGCACTCACCACCACCAGTCGAGTTGCCCAATCAGTAACAATTAATTCGTGTACACAAACTAACTATTAGAAGAGTCGAGGTTAAGCTACTAGCAGGATACAACGAGTGTACCGTACCAAGCCAGAGCCAAGACTGACTTAGCTGCGGTTGCATCGGTCTTTTATACACGACTGAATGACTCGAATAATAAAATGAGGGTAGTTCAATGTCGACAATATCACAGGTACCGACACGGCCATTCTGACGCGCGTGCGTCCTCGCGCGCTATCCATTAAAATCTTGGGTATTAAACAACAAAATATCGCTCGACTATCCTGACAAAAATCTATTCAACATCTTAATATCTGGTTCGGTACACACTGACCCTTTGGACTAGAAACAATTGGTTTCAGTTAGTAAGTCACTCAGTCACACCAGTCACATTTAATATGGTTATCATCATAATCATTACAGTCATATCGATATGGTAAGTATCACTGATCTAGGTTTAAAATATGAAAACCCCTATAGTTCAAACAGGTGAGATTCCTGCAGCGCATCACTCATCATTACAAACAGTCTGGTCTGAGTCGTCGCCCACTAAAAGCAGGCGAGACTCCTACAGCGTTACACTCATCATTACAAACAGTCTGGTCTGAGTCGTCGCCCACTAAAAGCAGGCGAGACTCCTACAGCGTTACACTCATCATTACAAACAGTCTGGTCTGAGTCGTCGCCCACTAAAAGCAGGCGAGACTCCTACAGCGTTACAATCATCATTACAAAAAGTCTGGTCCGAGTCGTCGCCCACTAAAAGCAGGCGAGACCCCTACAGTGAATCATGGATCGTCTCCCACAACAGCAGAAGAGACCATACTAATGTAAAACAGGCTGGTCGGAATCGTCGCCCACTAAAGCAGGCGAGACCCCTACAGCGTAACATGGATCGTCTCCCAGAACAGCAGGAGAGACCACACTGGCCCGCATTGTTTATCTCTTTATCTTTTTTTTAAACATCTCTTCTTTTTTTCACTCTATTTACTATTCATCTCTTAAGTACTTTCGTTGGCTCTGTGAGCATTAGCTTGTATCATAATGTCAAAAGATATTGTACAAAGTCAGTATTAGAGTCGGCACACACACACAGTATCGCAGTAATTGGCAGTCATTGTATCAGTTGACAGTCATAGTATCAGAATCATTCTGGGATTACTTCCATTAAACCGAAAAATTAACTAATTATTATAAGAATATTAGAATAGGCCAGTATGGGTCAGTGTGGGCCTTGTTTCTCCTTAATTAATTAATAAACTACAAATATCAGAGTCACATTTGCGAATAGTAATATCTTGTCCAAAAATAATATGAGGACAGGTTTACAGTGGTGTTTTTTTATGAACTAAAACTACTACATGAACTAAAATTACTAAATCTGTTTAAATGATGACGACTCGACTTGCGCTTCGATCTACCGCACGATAATTCAACGGGACTACGCGAACGCGATTCACGTGGCATCGTGAAATAAATTATTCACTAGTAACACTTTTAGTGGGCACGAGAACAGTATCCCACTTCTGATGTCGCAGATCAGAAGTGAGGTAGGAGAAGAACGAACGGATGACCGAATTACTAAGTATTAAATGGACTCACCGAGCGGGTACCGTCTATCGCGTGGCAGAGAGACAACTCGACACAGTGCCCGGGACTTGTGACCCGAGTGTTGGTTTAGGGCAGCGCTGCCTCACAATGCGCATTGGCACTCACCACCACCAGTCGAGTTGCCCAATCAGTAACAATTAATTCGTGTACACAAACTAACTATTAGAAGAGTCGAGGTTAAGCTACTAGCAGGATACAACGAGTGTACCGTACCAAGCCAGAGCCAAGACTGACTTAGCTGCGGTTGCATCGGTCTTTTATACACGACTGAATGACTCGAATAATAAAATGAGGGTAGTTCAATGTCGACAATATCACAGGTACCGACAAATACAAAAAATATATGTTTGCAACACGTGCCATGTATAAATAAACAATTGTTTATTTATATATGGCACGTGTTTGCATATATATTTTTTGCTGGTCCGTATTAAGAAATTAAAATATTTTTTTTTGCTGGTCCGTATTAAGAAATTAAAATTACACAATTGTGAAAAAATATTGAGCAACATTCTACTTTATAATACAACGTTATCGGTGACATCATAAGTATTTTATACAATTACATTTTGATGTGTTACACTTGCAACAATAACGCCTGTTAATTATAATATGGTTAAAATTGATTCAGTTTCGTTTTAATTTATTTTCTATTTTAAAATCCTGTAACAGCGTTTAGATTTAAAGTCTAAATTGTTTTGTATAGTATTCCTATTTAGTACCAATGTTTAAAATTTAGATACTTATTGGAGTTTATGAAAAAAATATGAGAAGTAAAATCTACTGAACGAATGACCTCGTTACGTTTCTCGTAACGCCATCTATTTGAAAGATAAATTACTAAGAAAAATTCAATAGGGTTCCGATAGAGGACGACATTTTCTAATAACGCCATCAATCGATCGATGTGACTCCGAAACTACTGAACCACTTTTTATCAAATTTTGTAAGCATCTGTAATGTGGTCCAACTTGGGAGATAGGGTAGTTTTTATCTCAATTGGACCCGGTAGAGGTTGCCGCTATCGGTATGTAAGGAATCAAATTTGGTAGCTGTTTTCCGGTAGGACAACGTCTGCCATACAGCAGGATATATACTGCTGTGTCTGGAGAAGCCCGTCTGGGGTAGTACCTCGACCTTACAGAAGATCACAGCGAAATAATACTGCTCTCAAGCAAGTATACTGGTCTTCCTGTGATGAGTGAGGTGGCCACAGCGGTGAGCGGCTACGGTTACCGCTTACCATGTGGGCCGTAGGCTTATTTTACGAGCCAGTATATACAAAAGGATTTAAACCAATTAATTAATCAATGTACGTGTATTACCTATATTACCTATCTACTTAAAAATTATTTCGATAATTTCCTTCGATATTTATACCTACTTTTTAACATGTTATATTTAATTCGTATTATTTTTATTTTTATTTTTGTGTTTCGCACACATGAGGAAATTATAAAATGTTATTTATTAGCATATCAAAATTTCGATCCAGCGGGATTCGAACCCGCACCCCAGACATACCGTGTCGATGCTCTAGCAAATTGAGCTATGGAACGATGTACCAGCCGAATCGTAATTTTTGACATGATTTTATTCGGTATTAAGCAACCGTGGAGCCGTCTATAGCGAGTCCTTTACAGCACTCAACTATTCAAAGTTTTATATTACAATGAATTATTTGACGAGAGACGACCCCATGCTATTTTAACCGACTTCCCAAAAAGGAGGAGGTTCTCAATTCGACTATATATTTTTTTTGTGTTTGTTAACTCAGAACTTTTGACTGGGTGGACCGATTTCGATCAATTTTGTTTTAATTGAAAGGTGTTGCGTGTCATGTGGTCCCATTTAAATTTAATTGAGATTTGACAATTACTTTTAGAGTTACATCTAGTAATGCGTATTTACTTGACTACTTTTTCGTCGACCTACGTTGTATTAAAAAAATATAAAAAAATACCGCATAACTTGTTACTCGGTGTAACAATTTTGATGATTCTTACTTTAATCGAAAGCTAATACTTGTCATGTAGTCTTGTTTAAATTAGATCGAGATCTGATTACAACTTTTTGATTAATCTTTAGTAGCGCGTATTTGGTTGACAATTTTTTCGTTTTATTACGTTGTATTACTTGTCGATGTAATTGAAGTCGGTTTTTTTCCGTTTGCGAGCAAACACAATTATTATTAATTCGTATTATTTTTATTTTTGTGTTTCCCATGAGGAAATTATATAAAATGTTATTTATCATCATATCAAAATGTTATATTTAGTTAAAAATGAAATAAAACAATAATTACATATGGATATTTCCTGTTAAAAGACATGTGGCTGTTACTGACCACTCTCAGTCGATCAGCGTGGCAAGTTGAGATCCAGCTCATTTCCTTTGTAGGAGATAATGTCTTTGTATAGCAGTGAAGTGTACAGGCTGTTACATTGCAATAGTGATTTAATTATTGGCTAGCTGCTTGCACTACAATTCAATTAAGTACTGTAGAGAAATAAAAGCTTATGCTGTGTGGCTACGGCACTAAAGAATGTAGCCACCCCCTCTCTTCCCGTGGGTGTCGTAAGAGGCAACTAAGGGATAACACTTTTCCACTACCACCTTGGAACTTAAAAAGCCGACGGATGGCGGGATAACCATCCATGCTGGCTTTGAAATACACAGGCAGCAGCGTCTTCGGTGCGACGGTGGTTTTACGCCAACAAGTTAATGAATAAAAAATGTATCTAAAAACATTTGAACTATCATCTTGCACAATAACTGACAGATTGATTGCTTCAGTCTGTCACGTCCCACTGCTGGGCATAAGCCTCTTTCTCCACTTAGAAGAATAGTTGGAGCTTAATCCACACACTGCTCTGCTGCGATTTTGCGGATGGACTCGTTTCTCTGACTGTGAGTAACGATCGACATAAGGCGTCTTATGACAACATCCGGAACCAACCGTTTAACAGTCTCTCCACCGTGCTCTCCGAGGTATTATGACGAGACCCTACAAAGATAGACGAGGACGATACAGGAATCAAAAATTAGTCACACTCACTCACTTCAGCCTATCGCAGTCCACTGGTGGGCATAGGCCTCCCCAAGCTCGCCCCAAAAATGGCGTCATCATTTGTGTTGCGCATAGTCACCACGCTGCACGCTGGGCAGGCGGGTTGGTGACCGCAGGGCTGGCTTTGTCGCACCGAAGACGCTGCTGCCCGTCTTCGGCCTATGTATTTCAAAGCTATTAGTTTAATGGTTATCCCGCCATCGGTCGGCTTTTTAAGTTCCAAGGTGGTAGTGGAACTGTGTTAACCCTTATTCGCCTCTTACGACACCCACGGGAAGAGAGGGAGTGGCTATATTCTTCATCTCGAATATGATCGAACGGCAATCCCTGGCGTTTAAGCGCTGACCCACACCACTGTATCAACGCGCTTGTCACGTCACGCCATCTATGATCAGTAAATAAAAGTAGCAATTAACAAATTAATGGGAAGAAATGGACGATGCGGGGGAGGACATTACAACATGACATGGACAAAGGAAAGACCACCTTTAAAACCTTTATAACTGAGGTAGGGCAAAGCAGGAAAATTCCTGCTCAAAATATGGAGCAGCCCGACTGAGGTAGTAACCTCGACCTTACAGAAGACAACAGCTAAATAATACTGTTTTCAAGCAGTATTGTGTTCCTGTTGGTGAGTAAGGTGACCAGAGCTCCTGGGGGGATTGGGGATAGGGTCGGCAACGCGCTTGCGGTGCTTCTGGTGTTGCAGGCGTCCATAGGCTACGGTCTTACCATCAGGTGAGCCTTACCCTTGTTTGCCAACCTAGTTACATAAAAAAAACCTGATTAAGACTGACCGACGCGACGGTGGGAATAAAACATTTTTAACCAGCTGAAGACCCCAAAAGCCATAGGCCATGGCTAACATAATTTGACCCCGGATGCCCGGAGGCAACGTGCCAACGTTCCAACGTTCATTCGTCGACTAAGAAATAAAATTTGTAATTTTTTAGCAAATTATACAGAAAACAAAATAATAAACAATTTTTTGAAGTAAAACTTTTTTACGCGCGATTAACTTGGGGAGTAAAATGGTAAATGCGTGACGAGAGCGTTACGAAAAGTGTGATCGGGGGAGGTGTGAGTACACATTTTCGTTCTCTCTTTCTCTCATAGCCAGTTACATTATATAGTTTCGTATATCTGAGACACAATGCTGGCTTATTGTTCAGAAACAAAGTTGCAGAAGTGAAACTTCTTTGGCAAACTAATTTAAAAAAAACTAATTAAAAAAAACGAATTTAGAAATACAAAAAAAAACTAATTGAAAAAACAAAACAAAAAGCCAACGTCACGCGGTGTTCCCAGGCACCCATCCAAGTACTGAACGTCATGATGCTGCCGCGTTACCAGTCGCTCAAATTTTACCCTCCATGCGCCTAAAGAAGTTTCACTTCAAAAAGATACAATCGCATTGAGAACCTCCTCCTTTTCTAGAACTCGGTTAAGAAATAATAACTTACCCTTTAACACAAATAATAAACTCCTTCAATTTCAATTTAAATATCTTTCGTTTTTCTGTTTATCAATTTTACATTATAATTTGTTATGTTTATTATATTATTATAAATACGTCAGTATTATAAATGTGTTTTCTTGCTTGGCAATTAAGAAATATTAGTAGCTGGTATATTGAACAAAAGTAAGCGCTATACTCAAGTGAATAAACACTTAAATATAATTATATTATATAAAATATAATAATAAATATAATTAATAAAATCACGCTCCAATTCTCACAATCCGAACAATAAGCAAATCCTTTGTGAAACATCGCGACTCTGATAGGAACGTGTAGACAATAATGACAGAATGTAACTAGAAATGACAAGTGTTTTAACTCACATTAACTGTCTGTTCATTAATAAGAGTCATAATATATAAATAGTAGAATAAGATAAACGACAACTGCAATTTTAAGTAATTAATTACCTTTTTCAGACATAAAATGTCATACTTAGGTTGTATTTTTATGACATCCTTATGCATTGTTTTGTTTTGAAATTATTTCAAATAAATTGTTGTGAATATCGTCCGCGCCGTACTTACGTTGACATTTATGTATGACCTTGTGTATGTTATCAATTATTACTCAGGGTAATAAAATATAAAATTTAAATATAATATGTATAAATGAAACTATACCGACAATTTGAAAAAAAAATGTAATTTTTTTGACATCAGCTGTTACAATTTGAATTTATTAAGTAATTTTAAATTTAATTAATTTTTAATAATAAGTAATTATTAAATTCTTAATGTATATGACAAGACTTTACAACTAAATAAATAATTAGCGGTAACCTGATTTCAAGGATGGAGTCGCACGAATATGAATATCCTTCATAATTACAATAAGACGGGGTAAGAAATGTCTGAAGGGAGGCGAGGCATTAGTCTGACGTAATGAAGTAATTAGTTTTTATTACATATGGAAGTCATTTTCCATGATTAAAATATATTTATTTTGAAGTAGAGAGTAACGTAATTATGAAATTACTTCTTCATTTCTTAATTAACATATTAAACATAAATAATTACAGATTTTACAGGGAAGACAATTCAAATAATTAATGTTTTTTGACAATTTTGTTTTAAATTTTAAATAGTTAATTTTTTCAAAAAAGTTAGTAGGTGAAAAAAGTGTTTTTTTTTTTATACTATATGGAATAAAAATAACAGCTCATAATTTACCCGTTGTATCACATGCTTCATTTTCACCTATTTTCATTTATCGATAATACCGATGAATTACATAAATGTAAATTTAATAATACTACTTAAATAATTAACTATCCAAATATGGTAAAGTTAATTTCGTATAATTTTTCATAACCGACATTATTCAATGATCATGACGCATACTATTTTTAATAATATTAATTTAAAAGTAAAAATATCGCAAGTAATCTTTAACGACTGTCACATACACAGTCAAGTTGACTATTACATTTACATACATTGTATGCTTTAACAATATTACGCAAGCAATTACGCATTTAGATACTGAACTGTAATAATTCTTATTTAAAACTCAAAAAGGACCCATTTTAAAATTTGTCCTTATTATTTTTAGTTACCCTTAAAAATTTAAAAGAGGTACATAATATATGTATGTACATAGACTACATAGTCGTTATTATAACACATAAGTAATAATAATCTTCAGCCTTTTACAACAGCCCAGCTACCCTCCTCAAGTCTCTGGCTGGAGGGCGTCCAACACTACGTTTGCCAAACAATGACCTCCGTACTCCTCCACACATAAATGACTCTTATATAAGTAAAACAATAATTAAATAATAATAATTACTTGCTACCTTTTTAAATTAATGAACCTACCTATATGAAATGCTTATGATTTCATTAATAATAATTATATCTCTATCTCATTTGAATTTTCAGCAATATTATTGCCAAATGTCAATTACGTAGTTGTCTCTATTAAAATATTTAAAAATCAACATTAAGATTTATTTATGGTAAAGTTAGCAACGTACATTCCCTACTTATTTTGAAGTTATACTTCTTTTGGCACTTTAGAGAAAAATTATGAGAGTAAATTTTTGCGATGCGCGCGCACACCATCACGAAAAAAACTGACACGCTGAAGTTATCTAGCCAACGAAGAATAAGTTAAAGCAACGTAACAACGTAAAGTTAGTTAGCCAATGAAGTATAACTTCTTACGTGCGTACATAAGTACACATTCATTTTTTTTATCAGTAACAACAAACTGAAACAGTCATATCCTACAGGAGCAATTGAGTTTTAAGCGTCTATCATCTATACTAATATAATAAAGCTGAAGAGTTTGTTTGTTTGATTGTTTGTTTGTTTGTTTGTTTGTTTGATTGTTTGTTTGTTTGTTTGTTTGTTTGTTTGTTTGTTTGAACGCGCTAATCTCAGGATCTACTGGTCCGATTTGAAAAATTCTTTCAGTGTTAGATAGCCCATTTTTAGAGGAAGGCTATAGGCTATATATCATCACGCTAAGACTAATAGGAGCGGAGTCCACGCCGACGAAGTCGCGCGCAGAAGCTAGTTATTATTTATAAGGAAAATACGCAATTTTACAAAATATTTCAAAATAAGAATAAAATATTTTTAGATTAAATATTTTTATTTTAGTTAGTAGGTAACCAGCTTTTTGCCACACGAATATATGCGACATGTACCCTTTGTTGCCACCGCTGCAATAATTCGTCATCAAATATATAAAATATTCACACTTTTTTTTTTCAAAATTTATAAAATAGTGCAATATAACTTCTATATGAAGCTGGGCTGTCGTAATCAGGACGACGGTCATGTCCAATTTACTACGAAATTATAACTGACCTGATGACATAGCCCGTTCATTCTATCTTAATTATAAAGTTAACGATTTTGTGTCAATTTTGCAATTAAAAATAAAACTATAAATAACGGGAATATTCAACAAACAAATACCCAATAAACGCATCTTTTAATTGTATAACTTATAGATTGTACATATGCAAATAAATTATTTATATCTTATGCATAGTGTGTTTATATCACAACATTTTCTTCAATCAAAAGTGATTAAGTAATAAATTATCACATTGAAATTGTTGTAATAACGAAATATTACAAAAGGAAAGCATTTCAGCAATCCACTTTTGTAGATAAATGTAGTATGAGCACTTGCGTATAATATACCTTATGTAAGAGCATTCTATCTGTCTAAGAAATAAGTTTGGTAACATGAACTACTAACTGAACCTGTTAAATAGCAGTAGTTCTCTAATATACAGAAGATGAAACATTTGGCGCCGGCGGCACGAATCAAGTTCCGAAGTAAAACTTCACGAAGCCGTTGTCTGGGAACGGAGCACCGCTGAAGCAATAATATAGACGTCGATGAGAACATTTAATTTACTTGAAAATGAGGCTGCGGTGGATGGTTTAGAGTTAACGCGGGGAAATAGTAATGAACAAGAAACCGTCTAGTGGACGGATGTCACGGACCGATCTGCGGTGAACTTTTTACTAGATAATCTTGAGAGAAATAATTAAATTTCAACTCAAACTGAACTTTCTGTCAGAACGTGGTCTGCGTTTTAAACCTCAAATGAAATCTTAGGATATTAATTTAAGAGTTTTCGGGTTTTCGTTGCGGTTTTAACATTATTAATTATATAGCAGGTATATACGTCTGTTTACATAGTTCTATTTTATTTTTTTAAATTGCGTGCGTACAAAGTACACATGTCAGTAGTGAAACTTCTTTGGCAAACTAATTAAAAAACTATTTAAAAAAAAAACGAATTTTAAAATACAAAAAAAAACAAATGAAAAAAAAAACAAAAAGCCAACGTCACGCGGTGTTCCCAGGCGGTCACCCATCCTAGTACTGAACGTCATGACGATGCCACGTTACCGGTCGCTCAAATTTTACCCCTCGTGTGCCTAAAGAAGTTTCACTTCAAAAAAATTTTTATTTCGAATAAAAACGAAAGAAAAATATTTACTATTCTGTATTTGATGCATATCATACCGTATTATCTTAGAGCGATAGAGGGGATAGAGCAGCAGTGAGCGTAGGGCCGGGATAACGTACCACGCAATTTGTAGGACAATATTACTATTAAATTATATAAATATTAACTAACCAAAAGAAAAAAAAATCAGAAAAAAAAATCAATTTTTGATGACCTTACGACTCGTCGCCTTGTCGTCGTCGGTCCTACGCTCACTGCTGCTCTATCCCCTGCTACATCTGTTAGCTACTACAATCGAGAGTTTTCGTAGAGTAAATTTTTGTTCATCTCATCAAAATGAAGCTACTCCCGGAAAATCAGCTCGACAGTCACGATCACGATCACGATACAGCCTGTAATATCCCACTGTTGGGCATAGGCCTCTTCTCCATGTAGGAGAAGGATCGGAGCTTAATCCACCACGCTGCTCCAATGCGGGTTGGCGGATAGCTTGACAGTAATCAAGTGAAAAAAATGTACTAGGGAACCCGGACTATTTGACAGATGATTGGTTAATTTTTG
The DNA here is from genome assembly GCA_905220545.2 of Melitaea athalia. Classification (NCBI taxonomy): domain Eukaryota; kingdom Metazoa; phylum Arthropoda; class Insecta; order Lepidoptera; family Nymphalidae; genus Melitaea; species Melitaea athalia. The sequence continues at coordinate 1,741,048 of HG992184.1, forward strand.
ATATGTTGAAAGATTTCATCCACTGAGATATCAATCAAATCAAAAAATCAAAAATATTTATTTCGTCATAAGGTGGTATTGTACACACACTTAACGAAAGTCAAAATAAAAAAATAAAAAAAAATAAATCATTTACAAAAAAAAAACTACACAATGCAATAGAAAGTTAAGGCAGCAAACAATCAAACAATAAAATAAAAAATAAAATGTATATCTTAACATTAGGTACATTACAAACTTACGTAATGTGCCCAGTGTTATAAGCAACCTTAACTTAGTCAAAATATTAAATTACTAATGTCTCGGTAGACATTACCTATCTACTTTATCCTCGGCTTTATTAAATATTACAATAAGTAACGTCCCTATTAGTGTAGGCCGAGAGAAAAAAAGCCGGCGGAAAAAAAACTCTCGGTACTCTTTTAAAAAATTCAAAGAGAGATACAAGATAAAAACGCAGTAGTGGACCATGAAATGATCAGGACAAACACGAGACAGCCAATCGTGCGTGCCGAGACCATCCCATGCCACCTGCTCACAATGTTTGTAACTATCTAATATACAAGGCGGGTCATAGACATAGCCTGGTCGAGCTTTATTCAATCCCATGCCTTTTCATCATTAAGGTATTCATTAATTGTATAATAGGCCTTATTGCATAATGCTCGCTTTATAATTTTTTTAAACTTCAGTAAAGGCAGAGATTGAAGCGCAGCCGGAATCTTATTATATATCAAGATAGACATTCCTATAAAGGAACTACTTTTCTTTTTGAGCCGGCATTTAGGAAAAATTAATTTGTGGTCGTTCCTGAGCTTTACATCATTTGAGGCATTTCGATCACTACGACTAACAAACAAATGCCTATTCTTCCGTATGTACATTATATTTTCATAAATATACTGCGATGCAAAGGTCAGGATGTTGATCTCTTTAAACTTCTCTCTCAGAGACTCCTTACATCCCATTTTATAAATATAACGGATAGCCCTTTTCTGCAGAATAAAAATGACGCTAATATCAGCCGCATTGCCCCATAGCAAAATGCCATAGGACATTATGCTATGGAAGTAGCTAAAATAAACTAATCGGGCTGTATCGATGTCCGTTAATAATCGTATTCTTTTCACCGCGTATGCTGCAGAACTCAGTCTATCCGCCAATTTACAGATATGGGGTCCCCACTGTAACTTTGAATCAATGGTGATTCCAAGGAAAACAGTTGAGGTAATTAAGTTGAGTTTATCACCATTGAGTTCTGGTTGCATATCAACCTGTTTTACATTTGGAGCAGAAAATTTAATACAATTCGTTTTTTTACTATTGAGAAGCAAGTTATTTACGCTAAACCAATGAACCAATTCAGAGAGAGCATTGTTTACATCGTCATAGTTTGTTTCTTGTCTACGCAATTTAAATATTAATGAAGTATCATCAGCAAACAATACAATCTCATGCCTCTTCTCTATTAAATATGGTAGGTCGTTAATATATATTAAAAATAAAAAAGGACCAAGAATTGAGCCTTGTGGGACCCCCATCTGCATACGAGACCCAGATGACTTAGTACCATCTACTTCAACCCTCTGAGTTCTATCACTAAGATAAGAACTCAGAAGTTTTAGTGCGGTATTTTTAATGCCATAGTGACTGAGTTTCCTGATTAATGTGTCATGATGAACACAGTCAAATGCCTTGGATAAATCACAGAATACACCTAAAGCATCACGTGACTCCTCCCAAGCATTGACTATCGAAGTAAAAAGCTCTACACCGGCATCAGTTGTGGAGCGTCCTCTAGTAAAACCGAATTGCTTATTATGTAAGAGTTTATTTCTTGAGAAATGACTTAATAGCTTACCAAGAATCACTTTTTCAAACAGTTTACTACAGGCAGGTAAAATAGAAATGGGCCTGTAATTCGTTGGATCAGTATGACAACCGGACTTAAACAAAGGTATAACTTTACTATGCTTCATTAGATCAGGAAACTCACCACTCATAATACATTCATTAAATATAATCGCTAAGTGGGGTGCTATGATATCAATAATTGTACCAATAATTTTAACAGATATACCCCAGAGGTCAGCAGTGTTCTTAATTTCTAAAGTTTTAAAAGTTTTAACAATTTCATTAGCATCTATAGGTCTGAAAATAAAATCACCTTTGCACGCATTTACATTTTGTTTAAGCAACGATTCAGCGACTTCGGGCGAAGATATAAGCGCCTTAGTTGTCGAAAGTGGAATGTCGGCAAAGTGTTTTTCTAAAGCTGTTGCCACTTCATTAACCGCTTTAATAGATTGATTGTCAATGATGAGTTCACTGACACCATTACGTTCTTTAACTCTTCCAGTTTCGGCATTTATAATATTCCAAGTCATTTTAATTTTATTTTTACTAGATTTAATTTTATTTCTAATGAATATTGACTTGGCCGCGGCACAAACAAGTTTAAAAATTTTAGAATAATTTTTGATATAATTACAAAAAGCAATGTTTGTATTATACGATTTCTCATGTAAGAGATCATATAATTTTTGTCTACTTTTGTGGATTCCCGGAGTCGCCCAATCATTGAAAGACATACAATACTTAGGAGAGATTTTTTTTGGTATAAATACAGTCTTAAACACACTGTTTATATGATCGCATAAAACTTTATATTTGTCATTAACACTACCTACTAATGGTATCTCAATTTGGTTTTCAACAGTGTTTCTAAATCTCTCCATACGTTTCATGTTCACTGGAACGACCACTTTCCTCTTACTAACCTGCTTTTCCATATTATAATTGAAGCTGACTAATTGGCCACAGTGATCAGAGTGTAATTTATTAATAATTGCTGAGAAGGACGGAGTCCCATTTGTAAAAATGTTATCAATACATGTGGCTGAAGAGTTAGTTACCCGAGTAGGCTTGAGGAAGAGGTTAGTAAGATCACAACATTTGAACAAACTTAAAAATCTTTTAGTGAGTACAGTATCTTCCAATAAATTGATATTAAAGTCACCACACACTATAATGTCTTTGTTACGTTTAGCAGTTAACTTCGTTAATAATTCTTCTAATACTGCTTCAAATTGTTCGTAACATGCACTGGGTGGTCTATAAATACTGACTATTATACAATGCGCTAACTCGATACAGGCTATCTCTATAGTTCGTTCAATGGAAAGGCTCACAATATCTCTACGAACCTTAAATTTTAGGTCTTTATTGACTATAATTATAGATTATATATATATATATTGATAGATTATGGAATAGGTTCAATAATATTCTATTTTTGTATGTATGTACTAATGTATGTTTGTATCTATGTAGTGATAGTAGTGTATACATTCTATCGTCCATATTTTTAGTCCATTAGTTTTTTGACGTGACAACGTCTAATAAATCAATAATCGCCGGCGGCATGCGCGAAAAAGCATGACTCATTGTAGCGTTACGCTCATTGTACGCTTGCGCCGCATCTATCTCTCTTCCACTCGATTGGCCTACGCGTCCGAGGAGATGTTTTGTTATGACGTTGTCACGTCCGTAAACCAACTTTACAGACAACTAATTTTTTTCCTTGGTTTCTTTCTTGCGTTGACTCTTAGATAAGAGAAGAGAGAGAACAATAAAAAATATACTACTCTTTGACGTCAACATCTTATACTAATATAATAAAGCTGAAGAGTTTGTTTGTTTGATTGTTTGTTTGTTTGTTTGTTTGAACGCGCTAATCTAAGGATCTACTGGTTCGATTTGAAAAATTCTTTCATTGTTAGATAGCCCATTTATCGAGGAAGGCTATAGGCTATATATCATCACGCTAAGACCAATATGAGCGGAGTCCATGCCGACGAAGTCGCGCGCAGAAGCTAGTTAAATATAATTCTAATATAAATCAATACCTTTTATTAGTATTTTTTATTCAATGCCTACAGTTTAGGCACCATTTTTTCAGTATATTTCCACTAAATAATAGCTGATTGACTTCAACTATATAATAGTATGTATAGTAAATAAGTTAGAGTCTCATTTGAATATAATGTAATTATTATTAATTAGTTACGCGATAAAAAAAACTCCGTATATGTAGTAAGTTATTGGTCTAAAATAGGAAGACATCATTAATTTCGAATAAAATAGTTAACCGCCATTATTTATCTACGTATGTACAAATATTAAAAGCAAAGAAAAGCAGTAACTAAAGAAAATTGAAAGGGATTATTTTAACTTGTCTATTACTAGATACGCCAAGTGGTTACACCCACAAATATTTTTAACCCTTTTAACTTTTTCGCTTCCTGTAATATACCACTGCCTCTTTCCCCATGTAGGAGAAAGATCTTGGGACATTTATTATCTTGAAACTTTTGACAAAAAATTCATATGATCAGCACACCAATCTTAATATAGATATTTGTCGTAGTCTGGGCGATTGTGCTTGTGTATTGTGTAAGTTCCGGGCCCTTAACACAGAAATAAATCTTACTGGGGGCCGTTGAGTGTGAAGCGTCTGTTGATTTCTTTTTACCTTACATAATATCTACTTCTATTTATTATATTCGAATATAAATAAGCATAACAAATGCTTACCTCATTAGTTTGTTCAATATATTTATCAAGAAATTTATTAGCATCAGATTTACAGTATATAAGGACGGAATGTCGCTGTGGATGCCTATTATAACCTTGATTGCTAACCGGTTGAGTAACGAGAGGATAGTACAAACGATGAGGTCTATTAGTTGTATTTTGTTACTCGTTGTGGTCGCTATGGCGAGCGGCAACGGACCGCAGTACGATTTGAGCGACGCTCCTGCGTTGTTCGAAAAATTCATAAAAGATTACAACAGGAACTATAAAGATGACGCTGATAAGGCTGTCCACTACGAGGCGTTTGTTAAGACTTTGAAAAAAGTAAACGAAGCGAATGCGAAGCAGTCTTCTGCGACGTTTGACATAAACAAGTTTGCGGACTACACTCCGGAGGAGTCGAAAAATCTCTACGGTTTTAAAAGTAAGTGTTTAATATCGTTATATAGTTTAAAGTATTTGGCAATTTTTCCTTTGTTCAATACTGAACCCCTTAAAGTAGAATACGAAACATTCTTACCTTACCTTGGCTTACCTTCTATTGTTTATCATTATAAAATAAAATAAAAAACGATTACGACCTTATGTTTACATGATGTTGTTGTTAATTATAATTTGATAAAATAATTTGTTTGTGGAAAGTTTATGAGGAAATAATGTGATAGAATGAATAATTATTTATTTGTGTTGGCTTTTGAATTCAAGGTTTGGAATTTTACCAACAATTTTGTGACGACACTATTTTAGTGACTTCTCGTTCTATTACGTGTATCTGTATGTATTGAATGTTTGTAACAATATTGTTAAGCTTTGGTTTTTGTTTTTGCAGGAGCTTAAAAGGACGGGTGAAGAAGATTAAAATAACGTTTATTTAGGCCTAGTAATACGTTTTGACCAAAAATTTATACTTAATTTTTAATGATGTTTGAATTGAAATAAATTTTATTATAACATTACTTCTTTTTCTACATCAAGTTACAATTATTCCATTAGACAAAAAAAAAATCATATGTGCTGGTACGATTCCGTTCTATATAACGCTTAAAACATCTTTTATTCCTCAAACTTCAATCAAAATTACCCTATTATTTAGGGTAATGCAATAATTTTATAAAGCTAGATAGAAAATACTTTGCATCCTAACAGAATGTTATCAGTACGGTCAGTGCCGTTCAAAATAATGCCGATAAATCAACGTAAACAACTGACGCATAACAAATACCTAACAAATACCTAACAAATTCTAGTTATTTAGATTTAAATGAAATAAAAAATCTATACTTACACATAATAAAATTATAGGAAAGTCAATGTATGTCCGGGATAAACTCAAAAAGTACTCCATGGATTTACTTCAAATTTGGCACGAATATTATTAAGAAGTCGGGTCAGAACATAGGCTACATATTATCACGCTATCACCTACAGGGAACGAGCAGTGAACGCACGCAGACGACGTCGCGGGCAGCAGCTAGTAATAGATAAGTTAGTCGAGAGATTTACAGTTCAAATAATGAAATTGAAAAGTATTTATTTTTAAAAATTAATAACATTATTATTAAGGTAATTAATAGGATTAAAAGAAAGAATAATTACAAAAATCTTAAAATACTTTTTAATACATAATATGTTATAATTATATCTATGTATAATATATTTATGCATGTATATTTGTATCTATTAATAATTATATTGTAACCAGTACATCTTTGAACACAATTTTCATTAAGAAAGAAGTACCTATTATACTTCGTCGTATTCGTAATCATTTGCATTTCGTAAAATTTAAACGATAAAAATGATTTAAATTATACAATAATAAAAGCGATTTAAATTATACAATAAGTATCACTATATCGTTAGAAACTACAATTGTAATCTTATTTTATTGTTATTTACATACAATAAATATTTCTATAGTAAATCTCTATTTAAAATCTTAAACTGTGGTAGTGGTAGAGCACAGAAGGAAATGTCCTACTCAAATCTGGTAATTATACCGCTTTCTTAATAGTTATGTTTTCATGTAGTATTCCTGTGGTGAGCAAGGTGAGCCGCTAATCTAATAAATAGCTCTTGCATTGCTTCTGTTCTTGCTGGCCTCTATAAGCTACGGTAATCGTTCACCATCGGGTGAGTAGTCGTTTGTTTATCGACCTAGTTGTATATAAAATCCCCTTTGTATATGTTGTCCTGTTCTATATTTTTGATAAACATAACGTTTGAACAATGAATAATGTATTGTGATAAAAATTATCTCATGATGACAGTTCGAATCGTTACAATGTAATATGCTCGTAAAGGGCACACATTTCAATAATTGAACGATGATGATTACTTGGAATATATATTATTTTTATACATAAATGTTTATACTTCAAACATTCACTATGTGTGTCAGTCGCATTCAAAAGGATTTTTTTTTGGAGTTTATAAAATCTACTGAACGAATGACCTCTTTACGTTTTTGTGCGCTATCTATCTGCTACGACGTCGACGGTACCGGCTACGACGGTTACGACGGTATCGGTTACGACGTTTTCTAATAATGCCATCGATAGATGCCGTTATTTGATTCATTTATTTACCATTTGATATGGTATTAATCTTTTTCTTAGACTATAAAGTCTTTTTGTGCATATTTAGAGAGTCGATCTGAAGAAGTAAACTCCAGTCGTGCGTCGAAGCTGACACACACACTTTTTTTTGTTATTATTTAACTAATGCGGCAAACAAGCGTACGGTATTTCTTGCTGTGCCTTACCTCAGTTATTCTTATATTATATTTAAATACGCATGTAGCGTTTTGTATAAATATAATTTACTCGTACTATTAATTATGAGTAACTATCGCTATCAAGTATATAATTATATCAAGTACTGAGGTAGGGCACAGCAGGAAACCTACTCAAAATAAAAGTAATCGCTTACCATCTTACCATCAGGTGAGTCGTTGTTTAGCGACCTAGTTATATACATAAAAAGTATCTATCTCATCTCCAGTACTGGCTATTCAGTCCAACTCAGTTCATAACACACACATTATACTTTTTCATACAACTAGGTCGGCAAACAAACGTACGACTCACCTGATTGTAAGCGATAACCGTAGCGTATTATGTACATGCTGTTAAGGATGTATTCCTCCGCTCTGATGTACCTCATGCTGTGTGTGTCGTGTAGGCACCTAAACACCAGCGGTTGCAGGTTCGATTACTGTCTGGGACAGATATTTGTATTTTTATTTCCGGTCTGGGCATCTGATCGTCACCTGGAATAAATCCGCCAAGCCGCAGTGGAGCAGCGTAGTGGATTAAGCTAGAATCATTATCCTACATTGAGAAAGAGGTCTATGCCCAGCAGTGAGATGTTACAAACTAATCAAAGCATCATCATTTTTTTTTCAGCAGTGAGCAACTTAATGCTTGTGTTATAGGTAACAGCCGACTGGTCTAGCTAAGTAGCTACACATTTTTTTTTCAATAAACATACTTATAAATAATACATATATAAATATATAAATAAATATGTATATTACACCCAGACTCGGGGTGGGAATCGAACCCACAACCCCCGGAACAGAAAGCAGGGTCACTACAAACTGCGCCAACGGGCTAGTCAAAATTTACAACAAATATTAGTGGCATACAAGCTTCCATAAGACACCTCTACCATACACTAAAACTTCATTCGCAAAAAGATTCCCTTCCTACCTATTCCAATTCCTACCTATTCCTATCCTCCTACTTCTATCCTCCTACTCTGTTGTTTCCTTCCTACCTATTCCTATTCGCAAAAAGATTCCTTACTATCCATCCATTTTCAATAACGTTTCATCTAAATGCTCTCTCAGGGACTGCACCTTGCTCACAGCTAAAACCAATGTGACTAATTTTCTATTATGCCTGGATTACATCGAGACTGAATGATTAACGTCTAGGATTGTACCATAGTGCTGGGATAAATTTTATTACTATGTTCTTATATACTTTAGTTACCTTTATATTTAAATTCCTAATGTATAAAAGTACGACTAAGAGAGCTTAGTCGTACTTTTATACATGTTTAATACACTTAATTATCAAAACGTATCCTGCATGCGTCTACTGCCGTGGTAACCTGTTGCTATTAATAGCGGCCCAATATACAAGCGTAGCTTAGTTTGGGTCCCACTATCAATACTGTATATTCTATGCAATTCTCGTTTACTTGAATAAATAAATAAATACAAAGTTTTCCCGTTTACTGTAGAAACAAAGACTAAAATACATTTTGTGTTAAGCACAAATATGAATTCACACCGAAACTATAATTGAATTAAACTAGCAACTCTATCGTACCAGGAGGCAGAATAATATTATTAATGTGAAATGGTTTCGATAATTACATACACAAAAGATTTATACTTAAGCATTTCAATAATTTTGTTACAACGCTATGTATTATGCCATCTATTTAGCATGCATGAATAACTGTTTTTTTTTTATTTATATCGAAATAATACATGTATTTTTTTTTAATTATATCAACGTTTAACCATAATGCAGAGCCTAAAATAAAATATGCTTCCAATTGTCAAATTTTACAAACTATTTCTCATATAAGGGGAAACCCACACTAAGATACTCTAAGATACTATAAGATCTGTACGAATATATAAAGCTGAAGAGTTTGTTCGTTTGGTTGTTTGTTTGTTTGTTTGCTTGTTTGAACGCGGTAATCTCTGGAACTACTAGGCCGATTTGAAAAATTCTTTCAGTGTTAGATAGCCCATTTATCAAGGAAGGCTATAGGCTATGTGTCATCACGCTAAGACCAATAGAAGCGGAGTCCACGCCGACGAAGTCGCGCGCAGAAGCTAGTACTAGATATATAGAGAAATAATATCTCGAATATCTCATCTACAATATCAGTTAAAATCGGTATTATTATTTGATTTGCTTTATTATTCTTAGTTGATTTGACTACCATGACTTTTTAATTTTTTCGAAATGTAGAATTTTTTGACGTTCGTTCAGTGTGCTTACCTAATGCTGAAAAAAAAATTAAAAAAAAATTCTTTCACTGTGGTTTTGTTAGTGTATTACATTATACACTTCAAGTAATTCAATATCACTAATATTAATACAACATTGCGTTACAATATAAAAAAAATTCAGATAATAGAATTAATCAATAGTTATATCAAGTTTCAATAACAACATTAATATGACATTTCCAAATAACTCTAATATTATAGATAAGTTTAGAACATGTATTGATATCCATTAAAAACCATTACTATGATTGTTCCTATCTTTAGTAGACAATCCGTCCTCTTCAAATGTATTTCATTAGTAAGTTGTTGGGAAATGAGTTAGGGTAAAAGGATGAGTTTGGCCGGACTCTGGGCTCTTTAGCAGTTACAATTAGGGGCAGACAGATTATTGAAAACCGTCGTAAATCCGCCAATCCCCAGAAGCTGTGGATTAACCTTTACATTGTTCTCTTTAATTAAAGGTCTTTACAGAGTAATTGTACATGAATTCTATTTATTTAAAAACGTAAACTAGACTCCTAGAAGAAACATGTGGCGCGCCGAGAATCAAGCGATATGTATGAGCATTTCTCCGTAAACTGGCCAACTTTAAGCCTACTTTTGTCTCAACAAACAGTACCCTGGTTAGGTTTTGTTTTTATTGGTTAATATTTTTTTAATTATTATCACTGGAAAAACATAAAAAGCATTCCAAGTGCTACGTAAAAATGAAGGTTCATTGTTGTAAATGTTATTAAATAATTTATAAATAACATCAGGAGACTGTGCGTAAAATTGGAGACAAAATTAACATTATATTTTTTTTAGGTTCTCTAATTTAAAAAATAATTATTCTATATATTGCGATTAAAAAGTAGATTATATTTTAAACATTATAAGTATGAGATTTGAGCTTGTGATTGTTGAGATTTGGCCAGAGAACTGTTTTGTGCCAAGCTATGTTTTGAATCTTAATACATCATTTTTACGTACATTATAAATACGTTTTTGATGTAATTAACTTTACTTTAACGTATATTTTACTATTGAGAGCAGTAAAGTTAGGTAATTACCTTTTTAAATTAAGTAAAAATTATACGATGAGCTATATTTTTCATAATATATCGGCCTGAAACTGTGAGTTACCCAGATTACAGAAAAATGTCATAGAAAATGTTGTATGCAACTTGTCGTTTTGTAATAATAAACATTACTTATGATAACATAAACGTTGACTACATTTTAAATGCTTCTGTATACAAAGCCGTAATAAAGTTTATGTGTGTTTCAGAATGTTATTAGTTAAAATTTTACTGTACTTGAATATAATGACAGGAAAATTTTATGGCGCCATTCGCTCCAACAACAACATAATAACAGAGATAGTGATTTTACCAGCGTAATAATCAATTCTGTAAGATATTCGCTTATATGTGTTAAAACATTTACAAAGAAATAAAATATTAGTTTTTCGATTCTTCTAATATAAATATATATGTAACGGATTACAAAGGGTAAATTTTTTATTATTTACAGGTTTTTGATTTTTTTATACTACTTTTTGAAATCTGTACTGTTTTTCAAACTAGATATACATATAATAATAACAATAATAACTCTTTATTTTACACCAAGTATGAGCAAAATTACAAATAATTGTGTTTGCTCGCAAACGAAAAAAAAACCGACTTCAATTACATCGACAAGTAATACAACGTAATAAGACGAAAAAATAGTCAAGTAAATACGCGCTATTAAAGATTACTCAAAAAGTTGTAATCAGTTTTCGATCTAATTTAAACAAGACTACAATACAAGTATTAGCTTTCGATTAAAGTAAGAATCATCGAAATCGATACATCGAGTAAAAAGTTATGCGGTATAATATAACGTAGGTCGACGAAAAAGTAGTCACGTAAATACGCATTATTAGATATAACTCTAAAAGTACTTGTCAGATCTCAATTAAATTAAAATGGGACCATATGACACGCAACACCTTTCAATTAAAACAAAATTGATCGAAATCGGTCCACCCAGTCAAAAGTTCTGAGCTAACATACATAAAAAAAACATACGTGTCGAATTGAGAACCTCCTCCTTTTTTTGGAAGTCGGTTAAAAAAAACAGGAGATAAGTACAAAAGGCAGCCTTATCGCTAATGAGCGATCTTTTCCAGGCAACCTTTGGGCAGAGGAAATGGTATATCATGTAGATGGTATAGGTGTAGCTTTTTTTCAGTATTTTATTGAAATAAAAAGAATCTAGAATAATCTTTGTCGGGGCCAAAAATAGAAACACTGATTGAAAAATTATAATGTAGTTTGTGAAATTAATGTCAAATAAAATATAACAAATAAAATATATGTTTGTAAAAAAACGGTCATCAACAGTCATACCTAGAAACAAAATTGCAATTTTTTTCAGGCTACCAGGCAATAATAGATGACGTCATAAGACGCGCAGTAAGTCGCTCTTCCCTTCCGGCCATTGGTCCAAGCAAATATATGCTGTTATTGAGCGAATAGATTATAATAGATTTTAATGCAGATATTTTATCCAATTTTACAATTTATAACGTATAACTTTTCTGAGGATAAAAAAACATTTTATTTCAAAAAACAATTTATTTATCACATGATTTTAGTACCTACGTTTTGTATTAAGATAAAAACACAAGACGATATCGTCTTTAATACAAGGGCACACACATTGAAACTTAATAAAAAATATTTACAACTATAAAATAATAAGTTTTTATACACACATAATAACTAAATATAACTATTTTTAAGATTTAATAATACAACAAATAATTGTAATAAATTAATGTTATATTAAACCAAAAAAAAATAATAATAATTCTATGTTATAGTCTGGTATCACTGGAATTACCCGTTTGCACGGCCATTGTTATTTCTGAAACAATAAAATTCAAATGAGCGGATATAATGAAACGTAGGTATTAATTTTAACGTCAGTTATTTTGATAATAAATGGTGTTATTGGTGCCTTAAATGCTAATTCTCTAACAGTACCTACCTACGTAATAAATTTTAAATACAATAATAAATAATTTGAAACTTCGCTCTACTTAATATAGCGAAATTTTAATTGAGGACAGTTGTATTATAGCGATAAATGTATATTATTATTGTAAAGCTGAAAAGTTTTTGAAGTGAAAACTTCTTTTGATTCCCATTGCTGGGCATAGGTCGCTTTCCCTATTTAGGAGAAGGATCGGACCTTAATCCACCATGAGTAACGATCGCTATCAGGTGTACATGATAACAACCGGGACCAACAGCTTAACGTGCTCTTCGAGGCACGGTGGGGACATTCAACAAAGACAGACAACCAGACCGTAAATAAATATTTGTATAAACGCAAATATCCACTTCGAGCGAGAATCGAACCACACCAGAGCGGTCGTCTAATGATACGTGCAGGCGCCTAAACACAGATGCGGTTTTTCTGTTTGTCTCCTCACTGTGCTTCGGAGAGCACGTAGTCTATCTCAGTTATTACCATAGACAAGTATCTATATTGGTTATGCAAATATTTTTGGAGTTTATTTCTTAAGAAACAATATAAGGCGATTTATTATGTTATTACTTATTTTAACTTTAAAAATTACTTCTAATTAGTATATTTTTGGAATACCTGCTCTAATATTTTCCATCATCGCAGAGCAACAGACGAATTTGAAACATAAATTAAATACTTGAAATGTCATCGAGGGTATTAATATCTGGTATTCCCGAATAAATTGACGAGTTTTACTTAATAAGTAATGTAATTAGAACTGTGAGAGTAGATTAGTTGACAATAAGCATGAGTATCAAGCTCGTATGACTCGAATACAAATAACGTAAAATAAAGAGACAAATCCTTAGATACGGAGTAAGCTACGATTCCACTCCCCTGACAGACATTAGAAGGCGAAACGTGAACATCGCCTCGGGCGTTAGGTTAGTTCGTTATTATACACGGACGGAACACGAAGCAAAATAATTGCTCCGCTGAGATACTTTCAAAAGATTGTTTTGTTTCTTTCTCTAAAACGGAAATATTCTACGAAATCTTATCTATGAACGAAATGTTGAGGAAATTGGCTAGAACCATTTTTTGGTTCCGTTTTTAAAACTACTTTTGTGACATTATTCTTACTGAAGAAGTTATAATTCGTAGTATAAATCACGAAGTATAGATGCAAGGAGTCCGAACGGTATAGGCTTTTCCATAGTATTCATTGTACATAATAATACAACCACATCTTAACTCTATTTTCTGCCACTGGCTGCGCCTGAATTAAGGACGTACTGACAGTGTTTCTACAATGAGGGGAAATTTCCCTTTTGAGGGGAAATCAGGGTCCAGAGAGGAAGAAAAAAGGGAAAGACATGAAAAGGGGAAATTCGAGGGAAATCATGGGTAAAGCTAGTGTTACCGTATTAAAGAGACAGTGGCGACAACTGCAGGTTTTATATATTTCTGGTCAGGCTATAAATAAGAATACGAAATTTTGAATTATGAATGCTGAATTATGAATGCTTATTCATGTTTAGTCTAATTTTTAGTCTAATTTTAGATTTGCCTGCAGTTTTATTGAAATGTACAAACTTAAGGTGTGGTATTTCAAACTGATTTTACGCACACGATTGATCCAACTGTTTCATTATCGAGTATTATTACGTTTATCTGTTTTAATATTTTTTTAAATCACTAAATAAAAAATTTCCTGAAAAGGAAAATCTCAACTGAGGCGTGGGGAAAGGAAATTATTAAAGTGGAAACACTGACAAAGATGTAAACGAGTACTTCTTGAAAAATGGCGCGCTCTACCAGCAAAAATTATAATTAATATTCCGTCATCTAAATTGAAACCATTCGTTTAACATTACGTTCGGACTCCTCGTATCTATACTTCGTGGTATAAATATAAAACGGCTTGTGTAAACTTACCCATTAAAAGGAGCCCGAGTTGTTCCGTATCACAGAACAATGGATCTTGAATTACGCTGTTGAGTTGTTCCTTGATGTTTGGACTCGCGTCGCACCACACCACGCGTCCATTACGCGACCATTCTTGAACGAGCATCTTGATACTCTAAAAGTAATTATTTCATATATTTTATTACAAATGGGGTAGAGCACAGCAGGAAATTTCCTGCTCAAAATATGAAGCAACCCCACTGGGGTAGTTCCTTGACCTTACAGAAGATCACAGCTAAATAATACTGATTTCAAGCAGTATTGTGTTCCTGTTGGTGAGAGTCGGCTACGCGCTTGCGATGCTTCTGGTGTTGCAATCTTGCGTCTATGAGCTACCCTATCATATATCACCGACCCTTTCCAGAAGGATCTGGAAAGGGTCTCTTAGGCCTACCTTCTCACCACAGGAACACAACACTGCTTGAGAGCTGTATTATTTAGCTGTGATCTTCTATAGGGTCGAGGTGGTTCCAGTGGCGTAGCGAACTTGACTCGCGCCCGGGGCACAATACCTTTTTAGCGCCCCCTCATTCTTAGCGCCCGGGGCACAATACCTTTTTAGCGCCCCTCTCATTCGAAAATCATAATTATAATATTTGCAGCAATTTTTTCAACAGCAGTCGGGCTGCTCCAAATTTTAAGCAAGATGTTTTCTGCTGTGCCGTACCTTAATGAAATAACATTTTAAAATATACCTCTTTTCTGGGACTTATAATATACATAATTATTATATAAATATTTTTTTTGCATAAACTAATGGCCGTGTAATAATTGATTACTAAAATGTCAATCTTATGGATTGACGAATGCTTGACTTTAATAAGCCATAAATCGTTATCATTAACTTACGCTTTGTTATAGTTTTATAGCATTCATAATTAAAAATAGCGTATACTTTTATTAGTCTATCCTTGGTCTTTGAAGAATAATATAATGAATTATTATTTGGGAAGACAGTGGCACCTAGGTCGCGCGTTCTCCTAGTTTAGGGGCCAGGATTTCTATGAAATATGTATAAAAACAAACAAATAAGATTTCTTATTAGTTTTTGTTCTTATAAAAACACGTACAATCAAATTATGCTAGAAAATTGAAATACTATGTATTGATTATATAAATTTAATGTAAGTAATTTAAGCTTCGCGTTGGTATTAATTCTAAGCATAAAATTAGTTTGGTATGAAACTAAGTTTGTTTTTTTTATGTTGTTTTCTATTTTTACTTTCATTTAATTTTGGGTGGCGTAATTGGCTTCAAATTATGCTACATTTTGGATTTATAAATTGTACTGTGCTGTGTACCATCCCCAAAAAATAAATAAAAAGTAGTAATAAAAACTATACTAACTAACTAACGGGGGTACGGAAACACACAATAAACAAGCACAAACGCCCAGACTACGACAAACATCTATAGAGCCAATACAAATGTCAGTCGTGAGCGGGAATCAAACCCGCGACCGGCAGCGCAACGGCCAGTGCGACGCTGCACCAATGGGTCATCGTAATAATAAATAATTGTAAATATAAAAATTATATGAAATACAAAGTTATATTCCTTTTTGTTAACCAGTTAAAATATTCAATCGCATATATTTCAATGCGATACACAGGCCGAAGACGGGCAGCAGCGTCTTCGGTGCGACGGCGCCAGCCCTGCGGTCACCAACCCGCCTGCCCAGCGTGGTGACTATGGGCAACACACATGAGTTCGCGTCATAATGTCGGGCGCGAACTTGTGGAGGCCTATGTCCAACAGTGGACTGTGATAGGCTGAAGTGGTGGTGGTGGTGGATGTATTTCAATTTGTTTTGACTATTAAAAGTTTGTAGATGTAATTGACCGAATTTTGAAATATTAATGTAGAATTTCAGATAAGCACGATGTACGATGTTGGCCTTTTATGTTCGCGTCGAATGTACGATGTAAGGATGTAACACCTAATTATAATAACGCTTTTGTTAAAAGTGTAATTATTAGTTTTGATTTAATACCTTTTTTATGGATAATTTTTTTATCTGTATTAAATGGTGATAACTTCTGAATTTCCAAGATTATATGTACCTACTGTTGCTATTGTGAGAATCATAATGAAAAAGTATTGCTTTAATTAAATTTATAACAAATATACAAGTACTAGCTTCTGCGCGCGTCTTCGTCGGCGTGGACTCCGCTCCTATTGGTCTTAGCGTGATGACACATAGCCTATAGCCTTCCTCGATAAATGGGCTATCTAACACTGAAAGAATTTTTCAAATCGGCCCAGTAGTTCCAGAGATTACCGCGTTCAAACAAACAAACAAGCAAACAAACAAACAACCAAACAACAAACTCTTCAGCTTTATATATTAGTATAGATTATAAAAGTTACGTTTCAAAGGAATTTCAAAAGAAATTCTTGTAATATTCATAATACAACATCATTATATTTCTGATACCATGTTATGGGGAAAAAATTCGAATAATTGCTACAAAGCTCGTATAAACAATCTGAAGGGATTTAATAACACGGAATCTAATTAAATTGTCGGGTATTAACAAAAGGTAACTCTAACTAGCGGTTGTTTTATGCTAAGTTCGCCTTGTTTACAAAATTTAAAAAATATATCTTGTTTTTTCGAATACCGGAAACTCGTGTTGTGTACTAGTAATTTTAAATACGGATTTTTTTTCACTTTTCCTAGAGTCATTTCGATTTTAGATTGAGTTACATAATATTGTTATCATTGGACAAGTTCACTATTCACATAATATCTGATAGAAAATGACTTTGTATTCTGAACTTTACGATTCAGCCTGTAATATCCCACTGTGGGGCATAGGCCTCTTCCCCATGTAGGAGAAGGATCGGAGCTTAATCCACCACGCTGCTCCAATACGGGTTGGCGGATATATTCCCTACTATGAGTAACGATCCCTATCAGGTGTAAAAGATAACACAGGGACCGACAGCTTAACGTGCTCTCCGAGGCACGGTGGGGAGACCCACAAGGACTGCACAAAAACCCAGACCACGGCAAACATCTGTATGGCCAATACAAATGTTGTCGGGCGGATCGAACCCGCAACTGCCCGCGCAACAGCCCTTTATATTTCTATACCCGTAGATAAAAACATACATTATATACAAATTTGTGTATAGAAACAACTGGCTCGTAAATATGACAAATAAAAAATTAAATAGACTTAATTATTCCCTTTACTCGTTATCATTGGCATTCAACGTATGCAGCATTCCGGCATTTTAACTTTCATTTTGCGTTTGAGCAATTACTTCAGCTTTCCAATGATGTTATAATAACGACAATCAGTCAAACGATGTATAAAATGTTCGGTATTTAGAGGACAGCGTTAAAATGTACTTCAAGTATTACACTATAGGTAAAATGGAGTAAAGTCAAAATATCGAAATATGAAACATTTGTGTCTCCTTGAATTTGTTTGAATTTGATAAATTGTATTTTTATATTATTATAGGTTTCATAAAGTTGATTTTGAGATAGTTTTTTTACAAATTGATATCATAAAAGAAATGTAATGTCATCAAAATTTAAACAAAAACAGTAAAAGTACGGTTCCTGTCTCTTAGCAAAGCACGGCCGTATTGATATAGGTTGTAACTATGTATGTACGTATAGTAAATTTATAGTTATTAAAATAAAACTTTGATGATTTGGTATCTACATTAAATACTGTAGCGAAAATATATATTTTTTGGAGTTTAATCAATAATAATAAAAGTTTGGGAAGGGAAAATCACGTGAAGCAGTAACGCTGAGCTTTCTTTCGAGAGACTAAAGTGACCTTTTAGTATCCTACGTCTTTTGCAAGAAAGTGATAACTGTATTTTCAAATATCATGTTAATCATGCCTTAGGAGTAAACTCCATTCGCTTTTCGGAGCTGTAATAAACACTTTTTTATTACTTTTATCTTTCTGTCAAATAGAAATGTCTGCGTGTATCTAGGACGCTTATCGTCGGGGCATATAGCCCAGTCGCCGCGACCAAAAAAGTATGTTTGTAATGCAATGTACGGGACCTGGTATTTTTTTGGAATATGTTCAGTGGTGCCCTCTGAATGTAAATCCAAGTTGGCGCGGCTGTGCCGGGCCCGCTTCAGCCGATATCTTGGAAAACGCGTTTTATCGAATGTCTCGCGAACTGCGCATCGTACGACAAAAAATGTAGAAATCATTATTGTAGATAATAATATTCTCCATCTTTTTTATTTGAAACTTTTTTTTGTTTAATGCATAGGTTGTTAATTATAGCGTTCCAAACTTGTACAAGTTTGGAGTGCTATAATGAACAACCTATGCATTAAACAAAAAAAAAAATAATACGCGTGAGCGGTTGTTTATATTAAGTTTCGTTTATAGAATTTATGGAAACGGAATCAAATTCATACAAAGTCACTGACTCACAGTTTAAATACATACATACATATTACATCCATTACAAAATACCCACTATAAAATTAAGTCAAACAAGCTGCACACCAAACCATTAAAAGCCCGTCATTGGACAATGTATGTATCCTGCACCAGTTCGATCTAATAAATCTTATACTATTAAACGATCAATTCTTGTATATATATATATATTTTCTGAATCTCGGAATCGGCTCCAACGATTTTCGTGAAATTTAGTATGCAGGGGATTTCGGGGGCGAAAAATTGATCTAGCTAGGATTCATTTAAAAAAAATATCGTTTTATCCCTGTTTTTAGGCAATGAAAAAATATCATTAGAATACGAAGTTTATTTTCACTACTGTCAGCATAGCTGTAATAGCGTAATTAGGAAATCGGCGAGTGTCTAATCGTGTTGACCCGGGTTCGAATCTCAGTCTCCAGATTAATTTCTTTTCTTTTTTTTTTTTTAATTTCACTCGTGATTTATTATTAAAATAAAATTAAAATATAAAAATTCCGAGAAAATAAAATAAAAATAAAATGAAAATACCGAGCTAGGCTCGGTCACCCAGGTACTAAATTACTTAAAAGCGACAAGACTTACATAATTGACTTAAATATCGAATTAATTAACGGCACAATATTAAAATAGCACGATAATTAAACGAGATGTGCTCGGATCAGTTAAATGCGAACCGCAGACCGCGAGTCAAATCAAATGCATGTTGATATCGAGACCGCAAAACGTTTGCATTTTCACCTTTATTATACGCGTGTGTATAAGCTCGGTTAGGTGACGTTATATACTGCACAATTATTATTGTGTTTAATAAAATTTAGGTTAAAATTAGGGTAGGTATGGCAACACAGGAAATATCTTGCGTTGGAGTTATCCGACTGGGACAAATAATACAGCTCTGTAGCGTCGTTGTTCCTGAGAGTGAGTAAGGTGACCAGAGCTACCTAGGAGAGTCGGGGGTAGTAGTCGCAGGCATCTATAAGCTACAGTATCAAATTCACCGTATGCTTGTTTGACATTCTAGGCATGTAAAAATGATATTTTTAACAAAAGTTAGCACCAACTTCGTTAGTCACAAACGACGAAGGGTTCTGTTCTGGACTGATTTATAAAACGGTTTTTTAAAAGTGACCTAATCACAAAGTCTGAAAACTTTCAATAGGACTTTAAAAATTCCAAGGTTGTGGATGGAATGATTACTTTGATGTTATACTGTTTAATAATGTCTTTATGTTATTTTACACGTATTTTAACTTGTTTTTTTTTTTTGCTACTTTATAAAGAATTATTGTAGAATATGCATAGAAAATTATGTTGTTGCTTAAAACATTATACATAAAAAAATTGTATTCGAAAATTAGGAACTAATGATTGATTTAACCGCAATCAACATTTATTCAAAGTCAAATTCAAAACATTTTATGCGAGCATAAAATTATTACAATTTCTTACTGAACGTCATAAGTCTACTACCAGTTCAGAAAGAAGAAGCCTCTGACCTAAGAAGAACTGGCGGAAGAAACTCAGCGGCACTAATATCATTTTTTTTATCGTAATGTTTTTTTTTTTTCAAATCAGATTGAAATTAACAATAATTTTATAAGTTGAAATAGCCTGGCGGTTATCACATCATTCCCAAGACGGTCTGGCAGACGTTGCCCGGAAAACAGCTACCTGATTTGATTGCTTACATACCGATAGCAGCGCCACTTAATTGGTCAAATTGAGATAAAAACTATCCTATCTCCCAAGTTGGAGCAAATTACAGACGCTTACAAAATTTGATAAAAATTGGTTCAGTAGTTTCGGAGTTTATCGCGAACATACATCGTGACGCGAAATGTTTATATTATACGCATATTCATGTATTTAACGTGCCACGTGCCCACAATTCGGAGCTTCGAGATGTAAAATGCATTATATGTATTTTAATACATATAAATTTTATGAACACAATATTATAAGCATGTATGCACCTTTACAAAATATAACGAGTTCCATAAAAATACATGGTTTTACAGCAGAAAGGACCACAAAAGCTTCTATCGGTATTTACCGACACGGGTAAAAAAACTTTTATAACGGATATTACATTTTACCGCTCATACTATTCTTTATTCATGGTTTTAATTTTTCTGCATACTCTCATTTTAAAACATTATTATATTTTATATAAAAACTGCTTCACAGTTAAAGCAATCCACTACTATACAAACAGAATGTTTTCACATACTTTTCATTACTTGCACATACAAATGCGATAATAATGAAATGCATTTGAAAAACGAAGACAATTATGTAGTTATTATAGTACCTACGTATGATCTAAGATCCGAACGTAAGTCGATCTTCACTGAGCTGACAATAGAATGAAACATACTTTATAATAAATATATTAGATAGTATATTAAAAATGGATTGCCTAAAACATCCTAAACTGACTATTTTTAATTGTTTTTTAAAAAAAATATTTCTGTTTTTTTAATTGAAAATTATAACATCAAGGTAATAAGAAAATTTTAATTTGACTTGACAGTATGAAACGTGTAAAATGTAGAAGATAACTGGCATCTACATACCTGTTTATACCTGGCAACCCAGTAGTTCGTCCAGGAAAATAATAGGCAACCCAACGGCTGCACATTCTATAGGTTTCACACTAAGATTGCAATTTTCAATTAAATATAAGTATAAATTTTTTAATAATTAAAAATAGTTAGTCCAAGATTTTTTTGGGCAACTTATTTTTAATATAGTATCTAATATACTAAATTTATCAAACAGTATGTTTCATTCTATTATTTTTCAGCTCGGTGAAGATTACTTAGGTTCGGATCTTCTACTAGTAGTTACTTTAGATGTTCTAAATCATTTCTTTAAATGTAAAGTAACACTAAACAAGTTTCGTGTATTAACAAAATAATCGTATATCACGTTTAAAATATTTATATCAATTGTTTGTAGTAGTTTACTTGCAATCAGGTTCACGTAGATACCTACAACTCATTCGTAAATGCGTTATTACTAAAGCAATCAAATCGTCTACGTATGTTTTATTCGACGCGTATAATTATAGAAATTTAGGTTTTTTAATCAACTGCTTTAATCTACAAGACACTACAATATATTCGATCTAATTTATTATTTAAATTTAGGATTCAGCTGTCTAACGGTGACTATCTCCTTGGCTTTAATGATAAATCTGAGGTTCTTACAAACGAAAAAATCGGAATTGAAGCTAGTTAAATAAATTTGCGAGTAAATTATGACTTTTTACGATAATTTTAAGGTTCTGCGCTTACAGGAAATGAAAGTGTACCTACTTACTACGTGTAGAAATCAAGAGATTTGTATCGTAAAAGTTATGTATTTTAGTCAAAATCAAAATCAAAAACAACTTTAGGCTTCAAAAGCCCTTTGAATTTTCATTTTACAAATCAAAATTTTAAATTTAACAATTTTATTCCAATTTTGATTTGTTTAATTTTCAATAGTGTTGTTGTATGTATTAGCTAACAGTGGAAACTTTACTTATTTTAGTTATTGTAATTAGTTATAACATAATAATGTAATATTAAATTGTATGTTTCCCAAATAAAAATAAAATAAAATAAAGCGATTATTATATTTAAAAGTAAAGTTACCACCGATTTGGAATGTAGATTCTGCAGAGAAAAATCGGCAAGAAACTCCACAGATACTCTTTTGAAAATATATTGAAAATATAAAGTGTAAACTGTGATTTAGTACAAAATGAGTAATATCTTGCATGAAATACAGCGTCACTAAGTCCACACATTTTTATCATCAATGTAATCCTGCACCAAATAATACGCTTTATCTATTAATTTCTCTTTATAAAAACTTTAAATTTATGTTGAGACAATTTCTTAATAATCATTTCACAAACACTAATTTTCAAAAATGTTAATATCTACAAATATTATTTAGACATAACACCAGCTATACAATATAGTAGTAGATGCACTACATTTCAATACATTCGTTATAAAGTAATACCAAATTTTAGATTAAAACAAGCTTAGTCCACACATATTTTATAACGATCTCGTGGTCAGAAAACTGTTCTAGCGAGAGAAATAATCTCAGTTTTAATAGAAATTTGTTACTACCTATGTCAATTAATTCATCTTATATTAAAAACCACAATTATTTTAGAAAAAAAGAATTGTTGGGTATTTAGGTTTTTAAAATAATGAGGGTTAAAATTTCTTATTAAATACATGTGCATTGTAAAAATGTAAACAGCAGTGGAGCAGCGTGGTGAATTAAGCTCCAATCCTTCTCCTACACGGAGAAAGAAGATCATGTCCAGCAATGGGATGTTATAGGCTCAATCGTGAATCGTGAAAGATATGTATTTTCTATGCTCATCATCTCCCTGCCCTTATCCTATTTATATAGGGTCGGCACAACATGTTCTCCTCTTCCTCAGACTCATGTTGTAAGTGATTTGGCATGTTATTTTTTACGACCGGCCGCCTGCCTGACATCAACCCTTCTTGGGAATGCACAGTATAATACAGAAAATCAATAATTATGATAATTCGTCAAGTTGCAATGTGTTTCCCATTTCATATTGATTATCTTCATTTTCTAGTAAATTTTTATCTTCATCAGGATATTCTTATATTTAGATTTTTCTAAGCTCAGTGACAATATGTTTGCATTCCTAACTTCTGTTCAAACTTCAATTGCTTTATGGTTCTTTCTTTTGTGTTTACTAATCGCTTCTGGTTCAATTGAACGTGTCTCATTTTTTCTTATAGTGTTTTTGGTGATAAAACTGTATGTATTTTCTATGCTATTTTTAATAATTGTGTTTGCTCGCAAGCGGAAAAAAAACCGACTTCAATTACATCGACTAGTAAAACAACGTAATAAGACCAAAAATCAGTCAAGCAAATACGCGTTATTAAAGATTACTCAAAAATTAATAATCAGATCTCGATCTAATTTAAATAAGAGTACATGACAAGTATTAGCTTTTGATTAAATTTGAATGAGACCACATGACACGCAATACCTTTCAATTAAAACAAAATTCATCAAAATCGGTCCACCCAGTCAAAAGTTCTGAGCTAACATACATAAAAATTATTCAACCGAATTGAGAACCTCCTCCTTTTTTGGAAGTCGGTTAAAAAAGTAAAACTTCCTTAGAATCGTTGTGATTTTGAAACATAAAATGCGTCAACATAAAGAAACTAACACATAAATGTATAGGAGAGAATTAGATAGATCATAGAATACGTTACTACTCAAAAAGCGTAAGCGACGCGTTTTTCATGGCGCTTACGACCTTTTCCACGAGACCTTGATTGTCATGGATAGAACAAATAGCAACGGCATACCTTCCTACGACTTAAATTCGACTAAAATTTATTCCTAAATCAAACTTAAACATCTATTAGACTAACTTTCCTGTATTATAGAAGTATAGAATTGTAGCACAAAATCCTATTCTACTGTATTGCATTTTTGTCGATATGCAATATAATATCCGAATGTCGAGAGATGAATATTGTCTGAAGTTTTTCGTACATCGTCGAGCATGAAATAAATTTTTAGAGAAATATAGCACTTAAAATTTAGCGGCGTTTGTTGGATTTGAGGCCACGACTTTACGTTTAAAATCCACTGGGTCACGGTTTATTTTTTTATTTTATTTTATTTTTTTACTACTCCTCAAATTTTATTAAATTAAATTCATCAGGAAAATAGTATTTTTGAAGTGAAATTTCTTTAGACGCGTGAGGGGTAAAATTTTGGTGACCGTCTGGGAACACCGCGTGACGTTGGCTTTTTGTTTTTTTTTTTTCAATTAGTTTTTTCTCGTATTTTAAATTCGTTTTTTTTTAATTAGTTTTTTTTAATTATTTTACCAAAGAAGTTTCATTTCTATCCATGTATCTATACTTTGTAGGCACGCAATTTTTTTTCTCTCTCGAGACAGATCTCTTTTTATATGTACGAGTTTGTATTTATTAAAAAGCATTAAATAATATTTTTTTTTAATGTAACTAGGTTGGCGAACAAGCGTACGGCTCACCTGATGGTAAGACCGTAGCCTATAGACGCCTGCAACACCAGAAGCATCGCAAACGCGTTGCCGACCCTATCCCCCAATCCCCCCCAGGAGCTCTGGTCACCTTACTCACCAACAGGAACACAACACTGCTTGTAAACAGTATTATTTAGCTGTGGTCTTCTGTAAGGTCGAGGTACTACCCCAGTCGGGCTGATCCATATTTTGAGCAGGAAATTTCCTGCTGTGCCCTGCCTCAGTTATATATATGTATCTATAAAATAATATATCTATAAAATACGCTCAGATTGTCAGTTGCGTCAAACTTTTATATATTTAGTATTTATTTTAGAAAAGCGTTGCTAGATTGGTTTTATAAATGGAAGTTAGCCAGCACTCGTAAAATTTTAAAGCTGACTGATCTCATGCATATTCTATCAAATACGCCACTGATAAGAAAATATACCTATATTTGAAATAAAGCGTAAAAACTGGATAGATTGTGAAATTTAAAGCGATTTATCGTCATTATTTAGTAACAATAATAATAATAAATAAATAAACGTTTCACACTCAACGGCCCCCAGTAGGACTTACTCCTGTGTCGGGTTCCAGAAACACAAAATACATAAGCACAAACGCCTACGAAAAACAGCGTGGTGGATTAAGCTCTGATCCTTCTCCTACATGATTAAAGAGGCCTATGCCCAGCAGTGGGATATTGCAGGCGAAAGCGATACAAACAAATAATTATGTTGCCATCTGTACGTAGACTACAAGAAAATGCACTTAGCATTAATTGAATGTTTTATTCGTCTGTCTAATGGTCTAAGATCCGGGATATAACAAAATATTCCCTCATTTGTTAATTAGATGAAACAATTTTTTATAGGCTGACTTCAATATTGTGAATTTATAAAAACAACCTCTGCGCCTGCTGCAAATATTTTTTTTTTAATCTTTTCCCTCTCATGTTAATTAATTACATGTAGTAAGCTAAAACCGTCAATATTTTACATTCTATACCTGACTGTAGTATGCACCCATCTCTATGATTGCTACGCTTACCTGCAGTCAGGTTACTGCTGACTGAGGTTACTGACCTGAATATTTAGCTATCTCGGATCTTAGACCATAAAGCATTCACCTAAAAAGAAATAGTTACCTAAATGATAGTAACAGCGTATCCAATAGTAAGTATTGGTTCCTAGTAATTCTAATACGTCGAAGAAACCTTTTAACTTTAAAAGTCGGAATACGAGTAATCGATTCTGTCGAGAGCACTGCAATGCATCACCGATGTGTTCAAAGACTTTGTGACTCTTACCGAGTGCACGGTATATTCGATTCGATATCTTCGGAATTTCTTAATAAAACATTAAGAATAGGGAGACCGAAAGTATATTTTGAAATATAAAAGTTCGATGAAAGGTATTGCTGATTTAATAAAGAATTATTTAATGTTCCATCTATACAAATAAATAACATTGGAGTGTCTGTTTGTAATATTAAAATAACCGCTTTTTACTAAATGCATTACATTACAATTTTTGTCTGTCTGTCTGTCTGTTCCGGCTAATCTCTGAAACGGCTGGACCGATTTTGATGGTACTTTCACATGCAGATAACTGAGTAATTTAGGCTACTTTTATTTTAGAAATCTATTTATTTCGTAATTCTGCGAACCGGCTAATATTTATTTTAATTCCACGCGGACGAAGTCGCGGGGACAGCTAGTATTCAAATAAAATTACTTTTTTGAGTTAGGTGTGTGAAATTTTATATTCTCATTTAGTTCTAAATGGATTACCGTTAAAGACTTAAAAACATCATTATAACACTTTACCTGCCGAGGAACAAGGTCACAAAATGTAAAAATATTGTAAACGTTCAATGACATCACACTTAAGATACATTTTATCGATTACTCAATTTTATTGAGTTTTCCTATTAAGGAAATCATTCATTAGAACATAAAACTTAACAATAACAACTTAGTTAAAGATGTTGAATAGGATGTTTCTTCTAGGCATGTCATACTAAATAAATATTATTATTTTTTTACAGAACTGTAATACACAATCATTGCGATTTACAAGGAGTTGATATCATAAGAAGTGGTTTAGCGACAAATCATTATTGGAGCTTACTCCTTATGAAACGATAAAATGCCTATGGTGTGAAATCTGTATGAAACTGAGGTAGGGCACAGCAGGAAATTTCCTGCTCAAAATATGGAGCAGCCCGACTGGGGAAGTACCTCGACCTTACAGAAGACCACAGCTAAATAATACTGTTTTCAAGCAGTATTGTGTTCCTGTTAGTGAGTAAGGTGACCAGAGCTCCTGGGGGGGATTGGGGATAGGGTCGACAACGCGCTCGCGACGCTTCTGGTATTGCAGGCGTCTTTAAGCTACGGTAACCGCTTACCATCAGATGAGCCGTACGCTTGTTTGCTGACTTAGTTACCTATATATAAAAAAGGAAAAGACAATTAAAAACATAAAAGTAAACAATATAATATACATACCTGTAAAAACGTGTAGTCCAATCTACAGAGCGCGTGGCAATATATCACCAATATATTTGACGTCGCCCTGCGTTCCTCTGCACCATTTACTACCGCACCGTCCGTTACCACGGAAAGATTTTGTAACGGTTCCATCTTTTTTCTATTTCTCACAGAAATTATTTTTGCCCGAACTTTCTCGGCACTCGCGAAGTGTAATCCGCCGACTGGATGCATCGAGAAATACGGAGGAAAACTACCTTCCTGTAAACAATGAGTGATTTTTTCTTACTTTATTAAAGTAAAACTTCTTTAGGGAGTAAGCCGGTGAATGTGTGATGAGAGCGTTACGAAATGTGTGATCGGGCGAGGCGAACGGGAGTTGAGAGGGAGATATAAGTCAGGTGGAGCTAATGAAGTATTACTTCAGTCGTGTGGTCTACTAAAGCACGATCGGTTTTTTTGTCAAGTATGGATATGATTTAATACAAAATACAATACAAATAAACTTTACTAGCTTCTGCGCACGACTTCATCCGCGTGGAATAGCACCACTTCTGTCATACATGATTTGTGTGAAACTTTAACCGTTCACGCAGCGGAAGCTCTCAAAAGGAAAAAAACCCCGATTTTGAAACATTCTTCATTGGTGCTACGCTCCTATTGGTCTTAGCGTGATGATATATAGCCTATAGCCTTCCTCGATAAATGGGCTATCTAACACTGAAAGAATTTTTCAAATCGGACCAGTAGATCCTGAGATTAGAGCGTTCAAACAAACAAACAAACAATCAATCAAACAAACAAACTCTTCTGCTTTATTATATTAGTATAGATTGTACAACCAGAAACAATACATTAACATAAAATATGCAAGAAAAAAAAATGAAACGTGTACAAAAGGCGGTCTTATCGCTAAAGAGCGATCTCTGCCAGACAACCTTTAGATAAATGATATGAATAAGACTAAAGCGGCATAGAGGTGTACTTTAAAATAATATATATAAATACATATATGACTATACATACACTTAAATTAATAGAATTTAATAGTTTTTTACGTATTTAATAAAATAATTTTTACTTTATTTTAATTTTTCCTAAGTTATTTGAATGATTATTTTTGTTTTTGCTGGTTTTCATTTTCAAGTTTTTGTTAGTCGTTGTCATAGAAGATCTATGGTCGTTGTATTTATGAAGTGTTGCTTGTAATTAGAACAGCAATTAACCATGAAACAAATGTACGTAGGTATATAAATGGATAATTTTTATTATATGCTCTAATAGCAATCGCTATTTAAATAAATAATCAATCTTAATTAACATTTTATATATATTTAATAGTATTATAATAGTATAGTAATATATATTTAATAGTATTGCTACAATAACGATTGAATTTAGAGCATGAGTTTTAATGGGAAGTAGTGAAGTTTAAATAGGGTTTAGCGTTTTAGTTGGAACTGTTATATAATTTTATCGTGATTATTCAAATATAGTTAGTTCAAGTCATCTTTGCGCGCGGCTCTATGTGTGCGTGCGCTTGTAATTATACAACTTTAATTTGTGTAGCAGACGGTCAGGGACAGTGCGACGGTCGCGTCACTACGCGAGACCGTCGCACCCACACATATACCCGCGCGCAAAGATGAGTTGAACTTAGTATACGTAATTATAATATGTCATTATTTGAAAGGTTGAGATGATTACATCCTTCACTGAAGTTTATTATTAACACATTTAATTAATATTTAATTAAATTACGCTAGATGAATAAATAATTTAAAATTGGTGAATGTGATATTAATGTTACTGTTAGACTGTACTGCAAAACGTATGTATAATAAGTAAAATATAACAGAATAATATAATTCTTTGAGGAAAATAATCGTTCATCACTTCATCACCTCAACCTATCGCAGTCCACTGCTAGACATAGGCCTGGCGCCATAATGTCTGGCGCGTACTCGTGTGTTTTGCCCAAGTAATCGTTACAATAACTATAATAAAATAAATAAATAAACGCTTCACACTCAACGGCCCCCGTAGTATTTTCTCCTGTGTCAGGGGTCCGGAAACACACAAAATATACAAGCACAAACACCCAGACCACAGCAAACATCTGTATGACCAAGTCAAATGTTTGCCATGTGCAGCTAGGGATCGAACCCTTGACCGCCACCTCAACCGTCTCAAGCCAGCGCCGTGACCGTTGCGCTAACGCGTCGTATATACGATTATACGAGTATACCATAATAAGTAAATTAGTCAAAAGTAATTAAGTAATTATTTCTAAAATATTATTTAGTAAAATGTTAATATGATAAACATAATTAACATAACATTTTCATTACAAGTTAAAGCTAATTTCATTGTGCTAAAAAGTACAAAACGTAATACATTTCTCTTAATTAGAAACTTTCCTCTGAAACGTG
Source organism: Melitaea athalia (assembly GCA_905220545.2). Lineage (NCBI taxonomy): Eukaryota > Metazoa > Arthropoda > Insecta > Lepidoptera > Nymphalidae > Melitaea > Melitaea athalia. Next base: position 1,771,082 of record HG992184.1, read on the forward strand.
TTATTTAAACAATAATTTAATTAAATTTGCCAGATATTTGAGACGGGACTCTGAGGGCGTGTTACTTTTACGTAGTAAATAAAAATGAAATTAATTACGAATTGGAAAAACTAGTTAATTTCAAAAAATTTCGGTCTTTAGTTGTATGTTTTACTAGCTGTGCTCGCGACTTCGTCCGCGTGAAATAGTGACTTTACATGTTCTATGTAATTCTTTAAATTGGCATAACCTTTTTTATTTATGAACCGATTGACATGAAACAAACACTAAATGTTAATTGAAGCTTACCACAATATATTAGTGAAAACCACATCCAAATCGGACAAGCCGTTTATGAGATTAGCGTGCACAAACGCACAGACAAAAAGACAAAAATTCTAAAAATAATTGTTTTGGGTGCTATTTGCTTTGATAAAGGTAATATTTAATGGATATATATATATTTAATGGATAATATTGTTTCTCATAGATATATCTTCCATGTACAGACAGCGACCCGTTACATTTTTATTATATGTATTGATGATACACGTTTTAGTTCGAGATAATGGGTAATTTGAAGCTGCTGGACAAAAAGGTATCGTCTTCATCCATTTTAGATGGACAATGCCTTTCCTAATCCGCTTTATCGTTTCTTTAAGTTCATACGTTTTATTTATTTAAGCCAGAAACTTTCGACTAAACACTACAACTACAACTAAATGTTTATTTTAACTAATATTACGTACAAACTAAGAAAATATTTAATTGTATAGATTTACCTAATTACTACTTTTTATATCATATATATTACATAAATAAATAAATATTTTTGAAGTGAAACTTCTTTAGGCACATGAGGGGTAAGACCGACCGCTAACGCGACAACGCGTCACGCGCGCGCAGTACTTGGATGGGTGACCGCCTGGAAACACCGCGTGACGTTGGCTTTTTGTTTTTCTTTTTTCAATTAGTTATTTTTAATTAGTTTGGTAAAGAAGTTTCAGTCGCGGGTTTGATGCCCGCTCACGACAGACATTTGTATTGGCCATATAGATGTCTGTCGTGCTCTGGGTCAGGGGCATGCAACTGTAGTACATTAATTAGAAAAAAAGAAATGTATGGAAACTAGCGCCGTCTTTTGGTCAATACCCCTAAATTTAAATGCTAGTGCCAAAACCTAGTACCTAAAGTCAATAACAGATGGCGGTGTACGGAATTAAATCGCGCCAACGTTTCGTCTTTCGCGTAACATATAGGTCAGCGGCGAGGCAAAATCTAATAAATAAAGCATGTGTTTTTCATTGTAAAAATATCTCAAATTATTAAACGACAAATTGATTAAATAAACGGTCAATTTGGACAATTTGTGGTTTTTCAATAATCACAAAATCCTCAATTAAAATATATTGTAAATAAATTATGCCATCTATGGGTTCAATCATCAATGAGAAACTAGTAACATGCCATCTAGTGGCCGAGGCCTGTAAACTTTTCTTGTAAATCTTGAGTTGCGTATCTATCTCTAGTTAAAAGTGTATAATCTATGCTCTGGGTATTTGTGCTTGTGTATTGTGTGTGTTTATGGACCCCCGACATAGCAAAAAATCCTAATGGGGGCCGTTGAGTGAGAAGCGTTTATTTATCATTACTAGCCCATTAAACATTCCCTTATGTCCTAATAACATTGTTTTCATTAAGCGATTAAGCTCAATAAACACTCCGGCTAATAGAACATTTTCTTAACCGTATCTGTTCAATTATCACAAGAATTACAACAACATCCAAATTAATTCTACTATTTCTTGCTATTTATACATATTCTAACATCTTCAAATATCGCTTCATATTACTAATTTCATTTGATTTTTTTTTTTTTACTTTAAAATTACACGCATCTAGGCTCTAAAATGCCCATGTTTTTTATTATACATCATGCATTAAAATTATGCTTATCCTACATTAGATTTATTACATAAAACAAAAAAATAGGTTTTCTTATAATCGTCCCAAACCATCGAGATAAATAAAATTGATTTGGAAACATTTTTTAAGATAATTACATGTTCTACGAAAAAAGTCTGATTGAATTTTTTGACAGATCAACTGTTCTCTCATAACCACGCCTTGAAAATTGGTATGATTTCACACTTTCATTTTTTAACTTTGTAGTTTTGTAATTCACTTAAAAATCGGTACCCGGAATAAATCCAATCAAGGTTCTTGAAGAGAATTTAATCCCCTACAAAAACGTCTAGTAACATTTTTAGCTAAATTCACTCCTTTCAATGTTATTCAAAGTTAAAGTTGAAGTCAAAATGAAATTTTTGCATTTTTAAGCATTAATAAAATACATTACACACATTTAAATATATATTTACATAGCCTTTACAATGTTAAAAAAGCATGGACAAAGCAATGGTTAGTTAATACGAAATTAATAACAAGTAAAGACAAACAATGATACATACATTAACATATCTAATGTCGAGCCTCGGTCGCGACTGGTAGAACAGTAGCAGTAACATGTCTATTGCCACTCCACATCCTAAACCAATCTCTACTCCCAGGATGAGACCGAACACGAACGTGCCCAGTAGCGGTATTAGATCTAGTCCTGTTCAAGACAAATCTATATTAAATCTTTTAATTTTAGTTTTAATCTTTTAATTTTAGTTTTAATCTTTTAATTTTAGTTTTAACCTTTTAATTTGAATCACCTTTTAATTTTACTTAAGAATACATTACAAATTTGTACGTCATATTAAAAATTCAAAAAAATACAATGAATGAAATGGCCTTATACAAGAAATAATTTTGCCAGCGCGAGTTAATCTACTTCTAGCGCCATATAGTTTGGCGTCGTGGTAAACCTAGAACAAAAGACTTAAACAAAAAAAAGAAAACTTAAATAATTGTAAGTTGCAGCGTTAACGATTAGTTGTTTTTTTTTTTGTATTTAAATTAGTTTGCCAAAGAAGTTTCACTTCTGACGTGTACTTTGTACGTATGCAATATTTTTATTTTTTAAATCGACCGCAAAAAGCTCGTTTAAATTTCAACCAACCAGAGGGAGTAGTACAACTCAATCATTTCATTTCATCACATTTGTTTACACCACATATTTTTACGATTGACTTAATATGACGTACAATTTTTGAACAAACAACAATGAAAATACAATTTTTGACAAAGCCAGCCCTGCGGTCACCAACACGCCTACCCAGCGTGGTGACTATGAGCAATACACATGAGTTCACGCTGTTTTCGGCGGTGGAGGTCCATGTCTAGCAGTGGACTGCGATGGGCTGAAGTGATGATGATGATGATGTAAATGGAAATATATCCGCCAACCCGCATTGGAGCAGCGTGGTGGATTAAGCTCTGATCCTTCTCCTACATGGGGAAAGAGGCCTATGCCCAGCAGTGGAATATTACAGGCTGAAGCGACGTGAATGGACTATCTTATTTAAATTCTATTTTATGTTATTAAAAAATCACGAACACAAATTATACATATAATATTTTATTTTGTATACCTCATGTGTTGTTTGTAAAATTTCACATTCAGTTGGTTATAGAGAGAGTTCAATTTAATGAACCTCGTTTATGTTTACGGGTGCATGGGTGCAACATTTTAACGAAGAGTGCGTAATTAATTTGATTCACAACACATCATGGTATTTTGTTTGTTGATTTTGATATGTAAAACCGTGTACAATTTCAAAACTGAATGCTGAATAGGTTTTATACTCAAAATAAAACAAATAATTTGAAATTGTGTTTCTGAAAATACCTATTTAACTTTTACGTTAAAGATAATTTTGCTAAAAGAGTAAATGCAAAGTTTCTTGAAAATTCTTCCTGCATAATTTACATTCCGAAAGTACACTTCACACTGAGAGCACATTAAGCAATCGACCTAATATTGATCGTTACTCTCAGTAGGAAATATAGCTGATGACCCGCAGTGGAGCAGCGTGGTGGATTAAGCTCCGATCCTTCTCCTACATGAAGAAAGACACAACAGCAGTGGGATGTACCAGGCTGAAGCATCTCACGTTTTATTTTTGATACCTCCCAAGATATTCATTTGAATTATTTAGCGTAAAGGATTACCATAATGTCCACGAATTGCTAAAAGTTGCTAATGTGTTTATGTTAACACGGATTAATACTGTGTCCGTCTAAACAGCTTTGTAATTACTTTATTAGAATTTAGAATTGGTATTGTTAATGTTCCTTAAAGTATAGACATGATTATGCCATAGAGTATATTTTGTAGAGCTATAAAGCGAAATAATTTTAACATCATTGTTTTGTTTATATATCGAAGGCAGTATTTTCAATGAAAGCTCCCGGGCGGCAAAACTTGGAACGATTTCAACAACTATCGTCAAATTTACGCAAAACCTCAATAAAATTATACACCTACCTCATAAATTACTCTGTCTATTTGTGAAAACTGCTTGAAAATCTGCTCAGTAGTTTTTGGGCTTATCACGAACAGAAGACTTTATGTTATAATAATGCAGTAATTTTAACAAAAACCGCATAACATTTGCCATCGATTAAAAGAAAATACTACTTTCAGAATGCTATTTTGAAACGTTCATATTTTCACTAGATTTTCTTTGTTTATATATTTATTTGATTATTTGTCCAATATACTATGTCCTAATATGACAAACTTTGATAGTACTAATCTGCACCCAACTTAATAATTATTATTTCCTTTGATCACGAATTGTTAATTTATCTAATTTTAATTGGCATTTTCTTCTGAACAAAACCTTATCAAGACAGCGAAAAAATTTCAACACATTAGATACACCTATTTCTAGAGCAAAATTCCAATACCTCAAGTTTGCCAAGTAAGAAACAGCGTCTTACGCAGCCGAAAAGATTTCTTATTAGACGAAAAATCGTATTGAATTCAAGAAAAGCTTACAAAGGGCTATGATTGAGCTCCATCGAACCCGACGACGCCGACGTACGAAACTGTTTGACGCAAACCAACGCTCGCTCAATGAAGTTATCTCCTCAAATCAGCGAGCAAATAGACTTTGTTCTTTACGTTGTGTCCTCTCTGTCTACCCTAATTTGAATCTTTAGACATTTTAAAGGTCGTTCGGGCGTGTAATTCTGTAACGAATTTTCTCTTATCCTAAATCCCTATGCCCTTATCACTTTACTGTATTTAAATGAAGTGCCTTTAAGTTAAATATTTTTTGTTACTATCGTAAGCAACGTAAACTTTATGTGGATATAACGTAGCATGAGTATAATTAGTGGTATTGTTTAATCTTTTTTTTTATGTATTATAAGGATGGGAAATAAGCGTACGGTGGACCTAATTGTAAGAGGTAATTGTAGGAAGCCTCCAATACCAGAAGCTTTACAAGCTCTTTGCACGACCCTGCTTATTACCCTCCCTATTAGCTCTGGCTACCTCACTCACCACAGGAACACACCACTACTTAAGAGTAATGTTATGAAGCTGTGGTCTTCTGTAAGCCGCCCCCCCCCCCTTCCCACTCTTCTGTACTTCCCCAGTTGCGCTGAACTTTGTGTAAGCAATCTGTATATCTGTATAATAAATATTGTTAAGCATTACACCTTATTTATTTACACTTTATTGTACTACAAACAAGAAATAAAATAAACAAGCAACATTAACAACAATTAAAATAAAAATGTACAAAAAGCGGCCTTATTTCTTAAAAGCAATCTCTACCAGGCAAGCTTAGGGCACAGAGTACATTGAATATACGGGTACCTTAGGGCAAAAGGAAATGACCACATGACTCCTTTAACTTGACTCCCTATTATACATTTATATACTTATATACCTACCTGGTATTTTTACAAATGACGTAAAACCATTTATAACACAACAACGCTTAAATGTTACCCATTACAATTGCGAAACGAATACTAGCAGTATTCCACGAAATCTGCTCGTGTTATAAATCAGATGATGTTAGGTGAAACGATTAAAGAGAGTGCTCGGGTCCATAATAATGAATTATTTATCTGAGCCTTGAAATATGGATGTGCCGTGCGTTTGCCGAACGGAAGGGGTGAGACAATATTTCCGATGCGTGTAAGAGTTTTTCAGTGAGCCGTAAATGACAGTTTAACTCCTTATTTTTTTCGTTCACTTTGATTTATGTGATGTATAACGATTTTCTTTTACGACTTTTTTTTGCTTTTAATTCTTGATTTACGCTTTTATTTGGTATTAGTTTTAAGTAAAAGTTACTTACAACTTTGTTTTTATATACGGACAGGATTAGCAATCGCTAATTTGATCGCTGTTTCTGTCTTTGTTATCCTAAAAATTTAAAACTAGCATATCGTAATTTGTATATATGTAATACACGGATTAAAACTGAAAATAAATTTGTAATAAAAATGATACAGATATTTAAAAAACTAAAAATTAATTAGTAACGACTAATTTTTTCGTACGTAAGTAAAGTTCAATAATGTCACACAAGGCTTTCAATAATTATACCTAATTATCATCAATATCCATCCGATGGTGACCAGAGCTCCTGGGGGGGAATTGGGGGTAGGGTTGGCAACTCGTTTGTGATGCTTCTGATGTTGTAGACGTCTATAAGCTACGGTAATCGCTTACCATCAGGTGAGCTCGCTTGTTTGCCGACCTAGAATTCATTTCGTGTAAAATTCAATTTACAATAATTACATATATGAAATTTAATATACCTATTAATATTTATTTATTTATTTATTTATTTATTTGGTACACCAACGATTGTTACAATGTTACTTACATCTACAGTATCATATTTAATTTATTTGCGCTAATTGCACAATCAATTACAGGTATACACCACATGCTTTTTATATTATTTATATAATTATAACAAAATTTCTTACAAACTAAATTATGTACTAAACACCTTAAGACTAATTATAAAAAAAAGACTAATTACATTGAAACAACCCTTCCAGACCCCATGATAACGTCCACATAAACCCAACAAGAACCCAAATAGACCGTGACGATATGTTTTTTATTTACTTTAAAAAAGCGCAGAATGCTTAAAACAAATCGTATTCCAATAAAATTTAATATTTTCTCGCATTTCATTTCCCTACAGAATATTTTTTCACTGCCGATGTGAATACGTACGTTTAAGCCGACGCAATAAAAACCCTTTCATCTATAGATATAGTTTTCATAAATATTTGTGTAAGACTCTCGTTTTGTTAGAACCCCACCTCGTTAACGTTCTTTTCTTCTTTGACATGTGTATCGCAGTTATTTCTATTGAGATAGATTTCATTATAAATTTTATGATGATTTGAATAATAAATGTTTTGGTTTCCATCAGCTACAAAAGCTTTTGGTCTAAGATCCGGAATATAACAAAATCTTCCCTCATCTGTTAATAAGATGAAACAATTTTTTATAGGCTGATTTCAATATTGTGAATTTATAAAAACAACCTCTGCCACCATAAGCCTGCTGCAAATAATAACACTTAAAAAAATTTTTTTTTTCTTCTAAAAAATCTTTTCCCTCAGATGTTAATTACACGTAGTAAGCTAAAACCGTTAATATTTTACATTATATACCTGACTGTAGTAGGCAGCCATCTCTATGACTGCTACACTTATCTGCAGCCAGGTCAGTAACCTCAGTCAGAGTAACCTGGCTGCAGGTAAGTATAGCAATCATAGAGATGGGTGCCTACTACAGTCAGGTATATAATGTAAAATATTAACGGTTTTAGCTTACTACATGTAATTAACATGAGAGGGAAAAGCTAAAAAAAAAAAAAAAAAATTGCAGCAGGCTTATGGTGGCAGAGGTTGTTTTTATAAACTCACAATATTTAAATAAGCCTATAAAAAATTGTTTCATCTAATTAACAGATGAGGGAAGATTTACCTTCTCGGATCTTAGACCATTACGTAAATGTCAATGATAATAAAATACGCATTCTAAAAATTATAACATTTCCGACCATCGATATTATGTATACCTACTGGAATTGAAGTAGTACGTAAAAATTAAATGCATATTTTAACTTGCGATTCTACTAATTTCTTGTTGATTTAACTATATTCTAGTTCATATTTAGGCGGAAAACGCCATGAAATTACTTATTTTTTTTTAAATAAATTCATACAACGTAGGTTAATTTCAAATACGTGTGCATTAAAAAAATATTAAATGTTAAATAAAAGAAATAATATCCAAAAATAAAGCAAAAAAAAATATTAAATGAAGGTTATTACACGCCAAATATTGAGTCCTTAAAAATCGGAACATGTCGTTTGGATATGCGACATCACGATTCTCGGGGATTAGATGGGATCCGGAGTAATCAAATGAGATGTCGAGATGACAATCTTAGGAAATTCCGACACAAAATCACCTGCTTACTTATGCATGTAGTCGAATTGAAGTCCGTTACAAGAATAATTTTAGCTCGGATTTGTTTCAATTCAATTTTCATTTGTATGTTGATAAAAATTATGCATGCATTTAATCATAATTATGTTGATACCATTACACTCATGTAAATACGCTATGCTACGCTTCAGCCTGTAATATCCCACTGCGGGGCAAGGGCCTCTTTCCCCATGTAGGAGAAGGATCAGAGCTAAATACACCAAGCTGCTACAATGCAGGTTGGTGGATATACTCCCTACTGTGAGTAATGATCGCTATCGGGTGTACATGATAACAACCGGGACCGACGGATTAACGTGCTCTCCAAGGCGCGGTGGAGAGACTGCACAAACACCCAGACCACGGCAAACATCTGTATGGCCAATACAAATGTTTGTCATGTGCGGGGATCTAACCCGCAACCGCCAGCGCAACAGCCACAAACCAGTGCTGAGACAGTTGCGCCAACGCGTCGTCATAAGTCTATTTTTACTACACATGAATATATATACAGGTCAGTTTTATTTATTATACCTACTAGTGTATTGTTAGCTTAGTTCAACATTGGTACGAAGTAATCTACATATTAATTAGACACTGTAGTAAATGGTAATTAAATTACTACAACGTTCGAAACTTTTAAGCTCACAGGGATAGCTAACCTAAAAAGTTTCTTCGCTTTCGGCTATACATCCCGAACAAATATATATTCAATTAAATTATCCCGATTTGGACAGGAATAGTGTTAAAATTATTTTCTTTGTAAAGATCGTTTGGTTGATCGCATTTATTGATTTATTTATTTATTTATTTTATTTATTGACACTTTATTGTACATCACAACTACAAATATCATTTACAGACTGTGAAGTACAATGGGCGGACTTATGGTTATTTAGCCATTTCTTCCAGACAACCCAAATTATTTAATTGAATCTATTGTCTTATTAAATAACTATTTATTTGTTGAAATTATAAATATAAAAATATATATATCTGCTTGAAAAATCTTTTAACTATCACAAGAATTTCAGCTCGTTAGAAGAATTGATGCTTTGTATAAATATTGAATAACTTAATGCAAAATAAATAGCGCTTAGCAATTTAGATTTAACTTCAAGGCTTAGGACTGGTAATTAAAAAGTCCTAAAATCGTAAATCAACGCCCACAAAAAGGGGAGAAAATAAATTATAAGTAAGGACGAAGTTAATATCTATTGCTTAAAATTATAAATCTGGCTAATGATCCTTGCGAAAATGAGGCCATTGTAAGAAAATACACGTTATCTTGTTGCTATGGTTTATCTTTCTTGCGATATTTTTATCGTTAATCAATTATAGTATTAGCACGGGTATTTACAATCGAAATCATCACCATCATTTTCATCATTTCAGCCTATCGCAGTCCACTGCTGGACATAGGCCTCCACAAGTTCGCGCCAAAAATAGCGCGAACTCGTGTGTTTTGCCCATAGTCACCACGCTGGGCAGGCGGGTTGGTGATTGCAGGGCTGGCGCCGTCGCACCGAAGACCCGTCTTCGGCCTGTGTATTTGAAAGTCAGCACGAACAATCGAAATAGGTAACAATAATTATAAAAAGTGTACATATGTGTGCAATTCACACACGGTAGAAGTTAAACTTCTGAAAAGTCGTAGGAAGGTAGGCCGTTGCGATTTGTTCTATCGAAGATGATCACGTGAAAAAGGTTTTGCATTGTTGTTTGAGAAATTTTTCGGATTTTCTTTCCTAAACATTAAAAGATTGGCTGGAAGAGATCGCTATAAGCAATAAGGCCGCTATTGCGTGCGTACAAAGTACACATGTCAGGACTTCAGAAGTGAAACTTCTTTGGCAAACTAATACAAAAAAAAACATTACATACACTACTATGTATTTGACACACACACGCATACCTATATACTCTTTTGTTAAATGTTCAAACATATAATTTAAATTAATTATGGTCGAATTTCGACCACTGAGCCACCAGTACCTAGTTATTTTAAATACGTGCAATTTCTTATAACATTTCTGACATTAGTAATTCTATAAAATCACGAAATGTTAACTTACTAAACAATTTTTTAGACTGTAAAGCAGTGACATAGACCGGATATTTCCATACTTCAAAGTAAAGGACGAATTTAACGATATTAATCCTGTTGTTAGCTTTTACCAAGGTTGTGGAGATTAATACGTTTATATACATTTGTATTAACTAGTAGTCGCCCAGAGGTCGAAATTTGACCATAATTTGATATTTAAATTAAAGAAAACCAAGAAATTATGAAAATAAAGAACCTTTTTTTTAATTTTTCAATGTGATTACAGACTTTGACAATCAACAAAAGAGTAGGTTTAATATGCGGTGTGTGCCAACCCCAACCAACCAACGCTGAACCAAGAATTAACGATATAACATTGTAACATCATTATAAAATATCTACACAATACACACACGGTCGTCAGTTCCTAAAGTAAGCAACTTAATGCGTGTGTTACAGCCTTACAGGTAACAGCCGACTAGTCCAGCTACATATTTTTTTTTCGATAAACATACTTATAAATAATACATATATAAATGAATATGTATATTACACCCAGACTCGGGGTGGGAATCGAACCCACAACCCCGGCAGCATAAAGCAGGGTCACTACAAACTGCGCCAACGGGCAAGTCATCATTGACAGGGTATTGTATGAATGGACTTGGATTTTTTTAGATATTACATGTCTCAAATCGTTTTTCTATAATATCATACTTAAACTTAAATCATGCAAATCAAAAATAATAACAGATGGCAAACATTTGTACAAATTAAAGTTAGTATTACTTCGTCGAATCTAACATCAAGAGAGTATGCAGTTTAAAGTTCCTAAAAGAGGTTTTCTTTTGCTTTTTCAATGTAAAATTTCAAATAAGCCGTTGCTAGGGTACATGTAGACGTTATATACGGCTACATTAAAGGATTCGCTTGCTGCGGAAGTCAACCTCGACAAACTCTAATAGAGTCATACAACCAAAGTAATCGTCCCCTTCCTGCAGGCAACAACATACGATCATATATTGCAACATTTTCGATTTAATTTAATGTACAAATTTTAAAACTCGTATACAATAAATCCATAAATATATAATGTAAATAAATAAAAACACTTAAAAAGAATAATTGAATACATCATTAAGCAGTAACTAATTATTTAATTAAGTATTTATGTAAAATTAATATTATACCCGACACAGTTATTGTTTCAAATTGATTAAAATAAAATAAAAAACATAAACAAGTAAACAATAATAATCCTACAACAAATATAGTCAAAAGACAATGTCGATTGACGAAATCTTTAAACTAATTTTTTGTTGTTTTATAAGTTTCTTATTATGATAATAATTTTAAATGATTGATTGATTGATTTAGCTCCTATAAATCGTTGACTGGACATGAGCCTCTTTCTCTATAGGTGTTGGCGGATAAATTCCCTACTAGGAGTATCAATTATTGATGGCAGGTGAGTACGAAAATAAACTGCTCCGACAGCTTAAAATACTCTCCGAGATTCGGTAGAGAGACAGTCAGAACATAATAATCAAACATTCGTATAAATAATTAAATACCATTGATGTTGAGATACCTACACGCACTACACCAGATCTATTGTATTATTATATTATATAGTTTTAATTTTACTATATTAAGACAGAGATTATACATCTTGAAATTATTGATAAAATAAACATTGGTTGTCTGTAAAGTTGATTTACGGACGATAGTGAGTGAGTGTAGTATTAACGTGACAACGTCATAACAAAACACGCCTCGGACGCATAGGCCAATCGATTGGAAGAGAGATAGATGCGGCGCAAGCGTACAAAGAGCGTAACGCTACAATGAGTCATCCTTTTTCGTGCATGCAGCCAGCGTTCATCGATTTAGTAGACGTTGTCAGTTGTCACGTCAATAAAATTCGTTAAATATTTCAATAACATCGGTGCGTTTCGCCGCGTGTTTCACTCGCGTATGTTTCTATTGAGTGTGCGAGTTTCATGTAAAGCCTCCGGGAGTGTATTCACAATGACAGGCGTCACGCAGACGCGATGCAGGATGAGGCTTTACCCTCCCCTTATGTGCTATCATTTTTACGGAACCGTGATGTTCGGAATAACGTGAACGCATTTGATATATGCAATTAAGGGATGGACGTTTAATAGCTGTTCGGTTTTTTTTCTCTCATTGTTTTATTTGCTTCAAGTACTAATTATAGTATCCTTACACATCACTTCATATCATGCATCTCCTTCATTTAAGCTACTCTGACCAAAGGAATTGTTTATAGAACTCATTACTTCATGTCCATTTATCTGTTTGTATGAACACTAAATTGAAACAAAAAAATATCTTTATATTCAATCGATTCGAAACCGACCGAAAACCCTGAATTTTCTTTAGCAAAACGGAAATCTAAAAAATCTTATACTAATATATAAAGCTGAAGAGTTTGTTTGTTTGTTTGTTTGTTTGTTTGTTTGAACGCGGTAATCTCGGGAACTACTGGGCCGATTTGAAAAATTCTTTCAGTGTTAGATAGCCCATTTATTGAGGAAGGCTATAGGCTATGTATCATCACGCTAAGACCAATAGGAGCGAAGTAAACGCCGACGAAGTCGCGCGCAGAAGCTAGTTATGTGATAATTTAAATACTATTACTATTGAATTTTCATATAAGGACCCCGGTATGAAAAAAATATGAGGAGTAAAATCTATTGAACGAATGACCTCGTTACGTTACTCGATGGGATTCCGATTGTTTACGTAACGACGTTTTCTAATAACGCCATCTTAGATATATAGATGGCGTTATTTGATTAGTTTATTTACCATTTGATATGGTATTAATCTTTTTCTTAGACTAGTAAGCCTTTTTGTGCCTATTTAGACAGTCGATCTGAAGAAGTTAACTCCAGTCGTGCGTCGGAGCTGACACACATTTTTTAAATAATTTTATAAGAGCTAAATATTATGTAAAGAAGTTAAATTAGACATCTAGCGTGTGTAATCTTTCAAAAGCAAATGTTGTATGCAAATTTTGCTCAATTAGTACCAATTAGCGACGTGCTCGTACTTTCTGTACATATTTATTATTCATCAGTATATATTACAAATAACTTAATAACATATTTAAATAAGCGTTCTTAATTAGACGACGCGTTGGCGCAAGTGATGTTTGTCGTGGTCTGGGCGTTTGTGCTTGTGTCTTGTGTGTTTACTGTTTCCGGATCAAAAACTTATAGACCGGGAGATAGTGACACAAAATATTAGGTCATTTGTACCAGTATGGCGGTTCGTCAGGGGTCTAATTACGTTAAGGCAAAAAGGAAAATGATGGTCATAGCGCTCGCACCGGCGGCCCAATCGCGTGGGCGTTAATCGAACTCGTTATTTATCCGACGCGTTCGATAAACGCCCACGCGATTGGGCCGCCGCACTGTGGTACGGCGCTCTAAGAGGGGCGGTCATAGGAAGTAAATTTAAGAATTACCGTAGATACTGTGTGCTAACGTTAGTAAAATTATATATTAGTGACAGTTAAGGTAATTTACAACTAAAAGGCAGTATATTTTTAATAAAAAGACATTTATTCGTATAAAAAATAATATAATTATCAAAAATGTAAGAGGATGAAAAGTTTTTACTAAGTACTATATACTAAATTTTAACTTATAGATTTTATTTATTTATTTTAAATAATATATCTAACATATCCAACACCTCTAGATAATATAGATTTCTTTTTTCTCAACATCTGGCAGCAACTGCGTCAGACTTTGAAAGACTTGGCGACACCTCTCAACATCGCTTTTGCTGTCCTTAATATATAGCCACATATCCAGGACAAGCATTCTTGGAAAAGAACACATTATAGCTGTACCTAAAACAAAAAAAAAGGTTACTAAACGTTTAAAAATAATACATATCTATCTCGTAGCAAAGTTCTCCGCGGCTGGATGTCCAGTGTTGACCTTTAGTGTACCATTCACAGTCGCAACTAATCGCAGATAAAATTATTTTACTTTAAAACTAGATACTTCAAACAACATTTTCATATTAAAATCATGCACGGCATATGACGGCAAAGTAGTTAAAAGTTTCAATATATAAAAAATTATACCAAAAATAAACATACTTTCATTGCTTTGGCGTAGTACCGTGTGTGTAAAAACTTAGTTCATCAAATATAAAAGAGAATACATAAAAAAATAATACATACCTTCAACTTGAATATTCATTGCACAAAACAAGTCACAAACAATTTATTTTCGGAAAAAAACACGCGTCGAGTATTAAGCTAATTTGCACTTAGTGATAACGCTAATAATCACTACGTTTCGTTTCACGTTCACTTCTGATGCAAAATAATGAATGTTGCAAATAGCTGATTGCTATTCTTTTTATACCTTCAAGTAGTATGTCTTTTAGCAAGTAATTAGGCGAGGTATCATCGCGTAATTCAAACATCGTGATTGGAGCCCTATGACCTACTACGGTACCACTGTGCGCCGGTGCGAGCGCTATGACCATCATTTTCCTTTTTGCCTTAACGTAATTAGACCCCTGACGAACCGCCATACTGGTACAAATGACCTAATATTTTGTGTCACTATCTCCCGGTCTATTATGAGGGCCGTTGATTGTGATGCATTTAATTAATACAAATTGCAAAAAAAAATCGCTAATCAGTTGTAATGGAGATGAAAGGTTCAGAAGAGCGATTGTACTAATTTTATCACAATTTCTTTGTAATATTTAATAAAGCCGAGGATAAAATAGGAAGGTAATGTCTACCGAGACATTAGAAATTTTATATAGGTAACTTAACATTTTGACTAAGTTAAGGTTGCTTATAATACTGGGTACATTACGTAAGTTTCTAATGTAGGTACCTAATGTTAAGATATAAATTTTTATTGTTTATTTTATTGTTTAATATTTTGCTAAGTTAACTTTCTGTTATTATTGTTTTGATTTTTTTTTTGTGAATATTTTTTTTTTTTTTGAGTTTCGTTAAGTGTGTGTATCACCTTATGGCGAAATAAATATTTTCATTTTCATTTTTTTCATTAATATGGCATGATTATATGCTCGAAAATAAACTGGTACAAAGTTCACTATTTATAGTTTAAAAAATATTGAGATCGTCCATTTACAACTAAAGAAGAACAGAAAAAAACAAACTTTATAATATCGCAATAACAATACCTTAAAAAAATAAATTAATTCAATTGATGGAACACAGACCCATTTCAAAATGTATCACTTCATATCAAATTCCACTGAATTTTTAAAATGAGTAACTGCTTCATATCACACATTCCTTCATCAATTTTATATATTATATTTACTATTTATTACGTACTCAACAATGGCAACAAACATTGAAAGAAAATCAACAAGAATACATGAAAATGTTGAAATCTACAACTACCCACCTTTTAGTAAAGTAGCGTGTAAAGTTGAACTCTGAAATATCGTACGGTCTACTATAATAATGTCTCCATACAACATTGTAATGCAATTTCGTTATTAGTCGACACGAGAAAACTGCCGTTTAGATAAAAGGCAGTAACTTTCTTTGACTATTTTCTTAAAATTTAGACGCCATTACATTTCTTTTATGACTAAATTTGTAAAAAAAATAATCCAAAACTTCGAACACAATTTTCTCAGATTTCGCTTTTTTTACTTTACTGCCTTTTATCTAAGCACGACAGAAAAGGCTTTCATTCAGAACTTTATAATAAACAAACTTCATAAAAATAGGGGCTGTTGAGTGTGAAGCGTTTATATAAGGTTTCAAATGGGGGGTCCTGTGGGTGTTATAGATTTCACGTGAAAAAAAGTCTTTGCCATTATTTTTTAATTTAGCTACTTGCTAGCTATTCTGACAAGGTAGTTCTGCATAATCCGTCCTTTAATTGTAAATTATAGCAGTGCTTAATATTTCACTGCTAGGTATAGACCTTTTTCTCCATGTAGGAGAAGGATCAGAGCTTAATCCAACACGCTGCTCCACTGCGTATTGACGGATATATTCACTACAAGAGTAACGATCGCTATGAGGTGTACATGATAACAACCGGGACCGACGGCTTAACGTGTTCTCCGAGGAATGGTGGGGAGACCCATAAGGACATACATCCAAACCGGAAAGAAATATTTGTACAAATACAAATATCCATTCCGAGTGGGAATCGAACACGCAAACTACACATATTATACAAAAGAAAAAAAATTACTTACTGTTAGTGTGCCACAGTTTCTTGATAATGGCGATGTCCACCATGTTTAAGACGGCGCAGACAATAACAGCGGACAAAGCCGCGCGGGGAATGTAGTAGAAGTATGGCGTCAGTAGACCAAGCGTCAACAGTACTATTATACCTACATAAGTAGAACTCATGAAACAAGCTATCTTAACTACATACGAAAATAAATTATAATTTTAGTTTCGACTATAAACCACTTTTGAAGTAAAACTTCTTTACACACGCTTGAGTTGGAGAGTGAGCTGGTGAATGCGTGATGAGAGCGTTACGAAAAGTGTGATCGGTTGAAGTTGAGGAGATATAAGTTAGTGACGATATATAGAGAGAGAGTTACGTTTCGTATATTACTGTAGGAGCTAAAGAAGTTTTACTTCAGTCGTGTGGTCTAAAGCACACTCTTTTTTTTATTTATGATACTATTTGGTTGGTAAACGGGCGTACGGCTCACCTGATGATAAGTGGTTACTATAGTTTATAGACGTCTGCAACACCAAAAGCATCGCAGCTAATTAATACTGCTTTCAAGCAGTGTTGTGTTCCTGTTGGTGAATAAGGTGACCAGAGCCCCGCCGGGCTAGCATGCGCGCCACGACAAAAGTTTGTCTACCCCTTTTCTCGTATTATCTCTTTATGTCTACAGTAGCTAGCATGCGTGCACGTGATACTCTTCTCGTCACGACAATTGAAGAGATAACAAGAAATTTTAGTTATCGTAGTTTTGTCGAATTTTGACGTGATTTTGACGTTTTAAGAAGATAAACTACTCGTTGTCAATATTAGAAAGACTACGATAAGCGAAATATATTAAAATTATAAATATTATTATAATATCTTTTGTATACCATGGCGTTTCCGTTCCGTTTTGTCTTCGGAAGAGAATTATTTCTCTCGTATTGCGCATGCTAGGGTAATCGAGAAAATACTCGATGTAGACACTATCTATCTCTCTCGTCAAGAGATTATCTCGTTGTACGCATGCTAGCCCGGCTGGTGTTGCAGACGTCTATAAGCTACGGTAATCGCTTACCATCAGGTGAGCCGAACGCTTGTTTGACGACCTAGTTATATAAAAAAAACGTATTTCCTCAAATAACTCTCAACAAATTTTCTTGTAATCTCACAGTAACGTTACACTTAACTACAAGTCTCAAAGTAATTCAATTTCGCGAGTCGCGACCGACGTCTCAATGTAGTTACGAAACTTTTAGATAATAGTGCTCTAGATTTAAAACTTGATGCGAGTAACGGAGTGTGCTTTAGTATATCAAAAATTCTCAAGTCAGAGCGACAGTAAACTACGCTGGAAACTTTTAGATTTATGAAGGACGAGCTACACGACCCTCGCTGTTCCGAAGTGAAAAATGATAGCGCCCGTGTCGACGTGAAGAGTAATACTTCATATGAACTCATTAAAATTGTATTGTAAATTTAAAAATATTGTCATTCATGTATCTTAAAGTATATTTATCTATACTAATTATATTATAAAGAGGAAAGATTTGTATTTTTGTGTGTATGTTTGTAATGAATAAACTCAAAAACTACTGGACCGATTTAAAAAATTCTTTCACCATTTGAAAGCTTAGTTATCTCTGTGTAACATAAGCTACTTTTTATCCCGGGAGAATAATAGGTTTCCACGGGAAATTGTTTGCGCACACGGTTGAAAGCCGTTGAGAACAGCTAGTGTATTAATATCTTTTTATAGCTTTAATCATGAATTCGACTAGCCGTATAGTGGCCGTAACCGTTGGCACAGTTTATAGTGGCCCTGCTTTCTGTTTCGCAGGGTTCGGTTTCGATTCCCGCCTGAGTCTTGATGTAGGTAATATTTGTATTTGTAATTGTATTATTTCTATGAATAATTATCAAAAAAAAATATTAACAGAAAGCAACTACAAACTGCGCCAACGTGACAGTCAAACTCAAATTATGAAAAACTAAAATTAGGTAATTTCAGTTTCATTCTTTATATGAATGTGGTGAGTAATATGTGTGTCGCATTCTGTACAGTGTACAACTGAGTGAGTTAATTGTAAGAAAGATTATAAATACCGGTATAAAATCCAGCGGCAGGGGTTCTAACGCCCGACGCGTCGCTTACAGCGCTTCTGGTAAACGAACCGTTCACCGGAAACGAACTGAAGAAAGCGCCGATAATGTTGCAAGCGCCTAAAGCGACTATTTCTTGAGTGGCGTCCAAAGTCCTTCCTTTCGCTGAAATATATTGACTTATAAAACTTTGTTAAGTCATCGAGATAGGTTCTAATGTCCATGCTGAGCGTTTGACAGTTTATTATTAGACTAGCTATGGTCGCGACTTCGTCCGCGTGAAATAGTGACTTTACATGTTCAACATGATTCTTTATATTGGCATAATTTGTCTATTTATGAACCGATTGACATGAAACAATCACTAAATGTTTAGCTAAGCTTGCCACAATATACTAATAAAAACCACATCTAAATCGGATAAGCCGTTTCTGAGATTAGCGTGCACAAACGCACAGACAAACAGACAAAAATTCTGAAAACCATTGTTTTGGGTGCTATTTGCGTTGATAAAGGTCACAATAATATTTTTTCACATATATCTTAAAAGTACAGACAGCGACCCGTTACATTTTTATTATTTTTATTGTATAAACTTAGACAGTATTAATGTTGAAGTTTCATATTTCTTTGTAACACTCTTAAATAATATATTTAATACAGTATTGAGCGAAAACTATTACAATAATTATATAAGTCGAAATGGCATTGTGTATATCTAAAGAACTTAAATTCCTGCTCGACGGGCGTGAGTTCCAACTCTAGCTGGAACCTTTTATATTTCAAGTTGTGGATGTTTACGTTTTTTCTCGGTACGAAAACATAGTGGTTGCGTGAGTGAATCAATCCACAACTCTTTACCGACCCCCTTTTTTTCCCTGCAGCGAGAGGTTAAGAGGCTTTTATATTACAATACAGCATAAAATATCCCACAACTGGGCATGGTTATGGACGTAGGAGAAGAATCTGAGCTTAATCCACCACGCTGCTCCACTGGGGGTTGGCGGATATATTTCCTACTATGAGTAACGATTGCCATCTGGTATATATGATAACAACCGGGACCGACAGCTTAACGTGTTGTATCATAAAATATTAAACATCTAAATATATAAATGAAAAATGTATTGAGGAGACGTAAAAATATTTTTGATAGATTTTGATAGGTTTCAGCTTAGCTGTCAATAACACGTTCTTTTAGTATGAATATCATATAAGCCTAGTTCGACAATCTGTCAATTTAAGACTGGAGAGAGAAACTTTTACAATATGACGCCTATTGAGTGATGTCTTTACGAGTACTATATTGAATGAATGTCATAAATAAGATGATAGTTGTGACGCAAGATTTATTGTCTCCTCAAACTTCTTTGTAGGAAATTTGTATGACTATTATTATTTGACGACAATTTATATAAGTTCTTAAATGTTTTAATCTCATATTATTTTAATAACAAATATTTTGTTGGGGTTTGTTTAAATAATTAGTTCACCGCAAAGGTATTTTTGAAGTAAAGCTTCTGTACGCACACTTGACTTGGGGGAGTAAGCTGGTGCGTGACGAGAGCGTTACGAAAAGTGTGATCAGGTGAGGCGAACAGAAGTTAAGAGGGAGATATAAGTTAGTGAAGATAGAAAGAGAGAGTTACTTTTTTTTACTTCAGTCGTGTGGTGTAAAGGACACTCGATTTTTTTATTAAACGATTTTAAAAATAAATTAAATGTAAAAAAACCTTTTTAAAAAACAAGCTTTTATTTTAATGCACTAAAACGAAAAAAATAAATTTTTACTTTAAAACTTTTACTATCTACTTATAAAGTCATTACACATAATTCTATATGATAGAAAAGCTTGTCGCGAGATATGAGTACTCGTATTTCCTTAGTTTGAAACTTTTAATGGTTAAAATCAATCACATCAATTTATTTAATTTACTTGTTTACAAGCAAATCTCGCGACAAGCTTTTATATCATATAGATTATGTGTAATGACTTTATAAGTAGATAGTAAAAGTTTTAAAGTAAAAATTTATTTTTTTCGTTTTAGTGCATTAAAATAAAAGCTTGTTTTTTAAAAAGGTTTTTTTACATTTATTTTATTTTTGGCTTTTTAGTCGGTTGTCACGTCACTTTATTCAAATTATTCTTAGTAAGCCCTTTCATTTGATACCCATATTGTAGAAGTGCTCTAAAAATAACTAGTCCGCACTCAAAAGTCTAAATCCAATATGACGTCACAAAGTTAACCATGCATTGTCATCCAAATTGAACCTGCATACAAAATTTCAGCTCAATTGGTTGCTTCAAAATTGAGTTGCAAGTTTTCACCCGAACAAACATACATACATACATGCATACATACAAACCATGCATTGTCATCCAAATTGAACCTGTATACAAAATTTCAGCTCAATTGGTTGCTTCAAAATTAAGTTGCAAGATTTCACCCGAACAAACATACATACATACATGCATACATACAAACCATGCATTGTCATCCAAATTGAACCTGTATACAAAATTTCAGCTCAATTGGTTGAAGATATCTGCTTCAAAATTGAGTTGCAAGATTTCACTCGAACAAACATTCATTAAAGTTACATACATACATACATACATACATACATACATTGCAAGTTAAATAAAAGCTTGTAATAAAGGAGGATATTCTGACTCTACTGATATTTTTTCTGTGCTATCTCATACTGGGTGTGCCGATTTTGACGATCCTTTTTCTAATCGAAAGATCTAATTTGATCGAGATTTGACGAGTACGTTTTGAGTTACCTATCCCTAATAATACGTATTTGACTATTTTTTCATCTAATTAGGATGTATCATATAAATATAATAATAACAAATTGGATACACGTCATTTCAAAAGCTAATAATTCAAATAATGAAACAGAGAAATTCCACCCATTCACATCAACACGGCTTACTTGGAAAACATGCAATGCATTTTAACACAATTATTTCGTTCACGATTTATGTCACTGGCGCTCCAGACTCACATTGGTGAGTCACATGACATTTGCCATAATAATTATTGTATTACTAGTTGTAATAGAACGTACGTATGCAAAGAAATAGTCTCATTACTCAAAAAGTAGTAATCAAATATCAATCAAATCAAAAGACAAGCATCAGCTTTCGATTAAAACAAAAATCATCAAAATCGGTACACCTAGTAAAAAGTTATGCGGTACAACGTAGGTCCGACGGAAAATAAATTTTGAAGTAAATACGAATCATTTGGATATAACTCAAAAATACTTGTCAGATCTCAATCAAATTTAAATGGAACCACATGACACGCACCACCTTTTGACTAAAAAAATCATCGAAATCATCATCGAAATTTTTATCTGATTATTCTCTGCAGAAACCTCAGCCCGCATCGGTGGTAGCTTCACTAAAACTTACAATTTCCATATGTTTTTATTTGTTAAATAATGATTTAAAAGTGCTTTTGAAGCCTACTTCAATAATTGTGTTTGCTAGCAAACGAAAAAAAACCGACTTCAATTGCATCGGCAAGTAATAATATAAATAATAATTAAATTAACAAACGCACTAGTCGTCACTACGATTTTCGAGGGTTCCCCTCGATTTCACTGGGATCTCATCATCAGATCCTGGTTTCCTTATCATGGTACCTAAGTTGGGATATGTCCTTTCTAATAAAAAAAGAATTATCAAAATCGGTTCATAAACAACGAAGTTATCCCCGAACATACACATAAAAAAATATATATATATACGATCGAATTGAGTAACCTCCTCCTTTTTTGAAATCGGTTAAAAAATATATATTTTAATTTGATATTATTACAAGTAAAAGTTATAAATTAAAATGTTGATACAAACGTACCTAGTTCAAATGGAAAAAAAAACGAGTATTACTTAGCGACAACAGGGAAAGAATACTCTTCATATCTCTAGTGACATTGCGTTCATTAATTTTAACCACTTGTATCACAACGCGTACTCTTAAATAAGTTTCATACGAATGAACTTCCCCCTACAATAATAAACCACTATTTTGTACAAAAACAATGATACATTGTATTTTCGTAGCATTCTGTATCTTATACAATTAACGTTGAAGGCTTTAAATATTGTTGTATCGAATAGATTAAGAAGGATTAAGTTTCATTTAAAATTAGATGAAAAAGGGAATGATTTTTCGATTTTTTTATACTATCTAGACTTTCTAGACCTACAAACCTGGCCAACAAACACACGACACACCTGAAGGTAATCGGTTATTTTATAATTTACTAGCGACCCGCCCGGCTTCGCACGGTTGCAAAAATGATCAGTGTTTCTCTACTATATTAGGCATGTGTTATATATATAAACCTTCCCCTTGAATCACTCTATCTATTAAAAAAAACTGCAACAAAATCCGTTGTGTAGTTTTTAAGATCTAAGCATACATACAGACAGACAGCGGGAAGCGACTTGGTCTTATAATATGTAGTGATTTATTTAAATTATTTTTTGTACAGTAAATATACACTAATACAAGTGTGTACAAAAGGCGGGCTTAACGCTAATGCATTTTCTACCAGCCAACCTTGGTATTTGCAAGAAAGTATAGTGTGTAGGTGTACAATAAAAAAAGGTGTGTGTGCGATTCATACACGACAGAAGTGAAACTTCTTTGACAAACTAATTTTTAAAAAAAAATTTTAAAGTTAGCGGGAGCGCGGCGTCCGGCGCGCCCTTCCCTGTCGTTTTTTCATTGCATCCGGTTTGAAATCACAACGATTCCAAAGAAGTTTCACTTCAATAATACAAATAATATAACATTATATATCATAACATAATACTAATAATATAATATAATAATACAATATACATAATACAACAAAATATAACCGTAGAATACCTACAAAAGAATAAACATCGCAAGCACGTTGCCGACCCTACCTCCGACACTCCCTAGGAGCTCTGGTCACCTTACTCACCACAGGAACACAACACTGCTTGAAAGTGCTTAATTAGCTGTGATCTTTTGTAAGGTTAACATTAAGACTTCCTCAGTATTGCAGCTTAAATTTTGAGCAGGATATTTCCAAGTTACACTTTTAAAGACAATGTTAGTTTAGTCTACATATGAAGTTCGCAGCAGTGAATTCGTATATTGATTCGTATATCGAAATTGTAAATTGTACTCGTATATCGAATCGTAACCGAGGCCAGACTTTATTTTGATCTCCGCAAACATTGTACCTATGGTTTAAAAGCGCCGACGTTTTTAATAGACTTTAAAAAAAATTCAAACAAGCAGACCAAGTTTATAATTATGTATTTCTACAACATGTTTTGGCAATACAAGCTTTCGATAAATGCTTATTGGTACGTAAACCTGAATAGTTCGGAGTTCTTTAAAATTCTAGAGCGCAGTTTGTAGTTCAATGGTGATGGATGCTAAACCTTACCTCTCCTTATGAATATTGCAACGATATGCAAAAGCTGAAATTTTAATAACATGGCTGCTGCTGATAAAATGTTGCGAAGGACTGACTCTATATACGATTCAATTAAGTGTACTAGATTATTTTACAGAAGAAACAAAGTTGTTTTAAATTAACATAAACATTCTCTCATTGTCTTTTTAACCGACTTTAGGAAATTGAGAAGAGCCGATTTCATCTGACAAAATAAAGTCAAATTATTACGCATTTACTTTGGGAATCTCTAAGACTTTAATGACAAAACATCAATTAAAAACGCATTCAACACTGCGTTTGAAATATTCAGACGATTTTAATAAAAAAAATACTGTTACGAATACACAAAACTAGCGCCATCTAGCGTCAACCGGTAAAACCACTTTGTAACAAAGACAACATGAAACCTCCAATCAATACTAGATGGCGTTAGAGTAACTGTATAGAGGAATAGTCTCGAAAACCGAGTACATGTGCGAACTTTCCAGAAGGGTCTGGGTGTAGACTCGGCCGATGTAAATAGGCGCAGGTAGGCGAGCGAGTTAAGTTCAGTTTGAGCTATCTTCGTGGCGACTTCGAAGTGAAGACTAGTGATCAAGAAGTGATACCAGCGAAACCTACGACATTGGCTACGACCTAGGACATTGTTAGTGCTTAGTGTTTGAACCTAGTGCTTTGTGTTGGACCTAGTTCTAGTGAATAAAGTCTCTAAAAGAGTCAGCAGGTCTTTCTCTCCAAATCATTCGAACCCTAACACGTAACAATACGAACAACAAATAAATAAATATCTCGTGACGTTTGTAAAGCTAGAGAAAATCAAATATGTTACGTAAATGGGTAAACGATCCACATTCCACATAATATAGCAACATTACACAACAGTAGGTACACTACGTCACGAAACAAAACAAATGCATGGAAAATTTATTACTTTACAAGAAATAAAACTTCTTTTAAACAACGAAAACACACGTCTACTTATTTTAGAGTCCTCTTAATGTTACCAGTTCTCTACGTATCAGCATTAGATATACGACAAATTGTTATTCGCCTATAAAAATATCGCAGTACTAACTGCATACTATGATCCATTTTAGGTAATAAATATTTTGAAAAATGGTAACTATGTATACTAGTTTTAAGGACTACTTTTGGGTGAAGTTTTTGTTTCGCTCAAGCGTAGAACATGTGCGCCTCGAGCTACTTTTAATGGAGTGTGTTGGTCATAATTTGTTTCTGCAGTTTTGAGTCACCTTTTCTCGCTTTGTATGCATTTCACCCGTTCTTTGTTAAGCTATATGTTGTCTTTTATGTTAATAAAGCTACATTAATTCATTCAAAATTACGTAAAAACACATTAGCGAGACACTGTTTTATCTGTGGATTCTCTAAAATTTTACTTTTGTATCATTACAACTTTCAGTGTCGAAGACATTTGAACTTTTTTTAACGGACTTCCAAAAAAGGAAGAGGTTCTCAATTTGATAATTTTTTTATAATTTTTTTTTATGTTTTCGCCGCCGCGTTGGCGCAGCGGTCACAGCACTGGATTGCGATTGGCTGTTGCGCGGGCGGTTGCGGGTTCGATCCCCGCACACGATAACATTTGTATTGGCCATACAGGTGTTTGCCGTGGTCTGGGTGTTTGTGCAGTCCTTGTGGGTCTCCCCACCGTCGTCGGTCCCGGTTGTCATCATGTACACCTGATAGCACAGATCACCCCCTACCACTAGAGGGCAGGAGTAGTTTATTTTTTATAAATAATTTTAATGATTATTGTTTTAAACAAAAGCTGATGCTTGTCGTCCTATTTAAATTTGATCGAGATCTGATGACTACTTTTTGAGTAATCTTTGATAACGCGGATTAATTTGAATATTTTTCGTCGACTTATCTTGTTGTATTTGTCTATAATACAATTATTTTTAAAGCGGTTATAAATAAAAATTTAAAAAATATATCTAGTTTTTATAAGTGAATTTTCCTTAAATACTTTATTTCTTACAAATAGACTGTCCTTCATTAATCCATCGAGAACCTTAATCACACTAAAACGTCACCGCCGTATACAATACTCGTACACAATTTTATGTTTTATCACAATGGAAATAAAGATCATTTTAACGAAATTCGCGCCAGTCTCCGACTCCGTCTCATTACCGCTGTTAATTAGTAAGCATAACCAAAGACCACTCGAGTTGTTCCTAAACGTTTTCATCGTTTACTCTGCGTTACTTTTAACTTAAGACGACATTCATGTTAAAGTATTTTAAATTCAAAAGAAATTGAGAGCTTCGTGAGTTTACTTTTTAATGTGAATGAATGCAGAAATAGTATTTAGAAGGAATTTTTATTTACTCTTTTTTGAATACATTGCTATAGTGTGTCTAATACAAGTAATTCTACCGTAAAATTATAATTATTTCTTTCTTTATTATATCATCATCTCCCTGCCCTTATCCCACTTACGCAGGGTCGGCACAACATGTTTTCTCATGGAACTCATGTTGTAAAATATTTGCCATGGCATATTTTACGACCGGCCGCCTGCCTGACATCAACCCTCCTCGGGAATTCTTGGCTAAGAAGAAGGATAGGTGGGAAGGATTTATGTGAGAACAGGATCTGGGGTTAGGGACACCAGTGCCACGGATTACGGGGACGGGTGTGTGACACTAGCAGCTAGAGCAGTCCGGAGTCGCGTAACCGTAGCGGTTCCAATTAGTTATTGGATAGATATCTAGTTGTCCCACATTCTGGACTACTACTTCTTTATTTATATACATAACTAGCTGACCCCGCAAACGTTGTTTTGCCATATATGTTATTAACCCCCGCAACCCCCTTTTGTTGGTGGAATATCGTAAAATCCGTTCTTAGCTGACCTCTACTCGGCGAAAGGAATATTCCTACCAAATTTCAAGTCTCTACGCCTTATGGTTCCAGAGATATCGTGATGAGTCAATATATGGGTGGAAATCGTTAATATATCAAATCTCTTTTATATATATAAAAGAGATTTAATATATTAACGATTTTATAACTGAGGTTATCCGAATATTAAAAACTATTGGTTGATTCAGCTCGTAACATCCGACTGCTGGGCATAAGACTCAAGTTAACAACCTATAATTTAAAAGATTTTACTTACAAAAAGCCTTGGCAATAGCAACGTTAGATATGACTCCAACGAGTGGTACCACCAGAAGTCCGGAGCCGAGGTGAGACAACATTTCCCCCGCGTAAATTGTTGCGTTTCCAATCATGGTGTGGAATGGAGGCAGCCGTGGTACTGGCAGCCCTGGGGTAATATCACCTGCAATATTTAATGGGTTAACGTTAGTTACATGAGAGCCTATAGACTAACCCAGAATGATACAAAAGATCGCACAAATTTTAGGTGAATTAGTCAGAAGGGAGACCCTGGCAATAAAAGCCGGGATTGATGGGGGGCGGGAGAAAAAGTGTGTTGTATTCATGTATTTCATATTAGTAATTTTGAATGTATCTATTACAGAATAAGTTTATAGCATTATTTTTAATCACTCTTGCATTAGTGTGCCTCGCGGTTACATCGTTTCTCACCACCATAGACTGATAGAGTGGTAGAGATCTATTATAAGTTCGCTCTTTTCAACATTCTTTATAAATATGATTTATAATTATGTCTTATAAAGTACAACAAAGAATATGATAAAAAGAGTTATATTGCGGCGAAAATAAATTAAAGTTTAAACAAATAAAAAGATTCGAAAGTTATTTAAGTAATAATAATAAGATTATGGTGATGAAAATGACATTTATAAAGATTATAATAGCAATGCTTTTGATACTGATTGACACTTGAAGCTAATATAGCTGTAGGTAATGTATTATATGTTACTCGTAGAATAAGACAAAATTTAATGTCATCAGAATCAAAATCAAATTTTGTTTTTATAAAAAGTTATAAAAGCACATTTTATTCATTTTTAACCGACTTCCAAAAAAGGAGGGGGTTCTCAATTCGACACGTATGTTTTTTTTTATGTATGTTAGCTCAGAACTTTTGACTGGGTGGACCGATTTCGATCAATTTTGTTTTAATTGAAAGGTGTTGCGTGTCATGTGGTCCCATTTTAATTTAATTGAGATCTGACAAGTACTTTTAGAGTTATATCTAATAATGCGTATTTACGTGACTACTTTTTCGTCGACCTACGTTATATTATACCGCATAACTTTTTACTCGGTGTACCGATTTCGATGATTCTTACTTTAATCGAAAGCTAATACTTGTCTTGTAGTTTTGTTTAAATTAGATCGAAAACTGATTACAACTTTTTGAGTAATCTTTAATAGCGCGTATTTACTTGACTATTTTTTCGTCTTATTACGTTGTATTACTTGTCGATTTAATTGAAGTCGGTTTTTTTTTTCGTTTGCGAGCAAACACAATTATATAAATTAAACTTATTAATAAATAAATTATAGTAAATCGATCGAAGCTACCAACGATTGCTAAAGTATATCCGCAGAGAAGAATCGGCAAGAAACTTTGCAGTTACACTTTTAAACTTATCAACATACTTCACTAGTTAATATTGCTCTTAACTTCCATCATATTAGATAAAATGCTTCTAAATACGTAATTTAATACAAGTGCTAATAATAAAAATACAATTAAATTCCAATTTAGCAACAGACACTCAACGTTCTTATAAATAGCACGTTTAATAATAAAATCCCTACGCCTAATATACTATACAACTAGATTTATTTAAAACACGATATCTAGCCCGGAAAAGTAATAATAGACAACTGCTTTGATCTTTTTAATTTGAGCATTTTAACATTTTTATTTGGAATTGTGAGAAAAGTTCTATTTTATTAGACTCATTTCAGTTTATATCTATATCTTGGTGGTAATATATATAGCAGTCAGCCAGTCACCTAGATTTCTTGGAGCATTTGTCCCTACTGTAATTGCCTTTTGGAACCGATCTATATTTGGTGAATTTTGTTTTCTCGAAAACACTTCCTGTACTATTGTTTTTATTTAGCTAAAACATTTATCAATAATTTTGGATCCAATACGAAACTTGCACCAAACTTTGGAAATTGACTTGGAAAAGGTCGTCATGACTAAAGCCAAAGAAATGCGAAGTTTTAAGCTCGACTAAAAGCTTTTGGCATCCATTGAGTTTCTGAGACAATTTTAATGGAGTATTTTGATAAAATAAATTAAAATCTAATCATAGCTACATTACAAAATAGTTTAAATAGGATAAATAAAATGATTTCCTAAATTACTAAAGGAACTATCTATTTAGTGATATTGTTTTCCTTATGTAATTTCAAATGTGCAATAAATCAAAAGAACAATATAAAATATTTCTGTTAAATAATCATTACTATAACATGTTAATAAAATAATCATTACTATGATCATGTGACGCCGCGTTGGCGCAGCGGTCACAGCAATGGATTGCGATTGGCTGTTGCGCGAGCGGTTGCGGGTTCGATCCCCGCACACGACAACATTTGTATTGGCCGTACAGATGTTTGCCGTAGTCTGGGTGTTTGTGCAGTCCTTGTGGGTCTCCCCACCGTGCCTCGGAGAGCACGTTAAGCCGTCGGTCCCGGTTGTTATCATGTACACCTGATAGCGATCGTTACTCATAGTAGGGAATATATCCGCCAACCCGCATTGGTGCCGCAGCGTGGTGGATTAAGCTCCGATCGAAGGATCTCCCCCATGTAGGAGAAGTCCTACATGGGGGAGAGGCCTATGCCCAACAGTGGGATATTACAGGCTGAATCGTGATCGTGATCGTGATCGATGATCATGTAGTTGATCATTTATTTTGTTTAACCACTATGGCAGTATTGAAACTCGAATATTAATTTTGCCGATAGAATCGGCATAGCGATTCAACGGGGAAATTCTGGCAGCATTGTTGGCACTATTCCGCGCGGACATGATTTAACAAATTTTAGTTCTTAAGTTTTGAATTGTAAATATATGTCTAATATTGTAAAATTTCGAAAATATTGTAACATTTCGAAAAAAATGTTCAACATTTTGAACTTTCACGCTTCACTATCAACACTTTTACTTATACGGGACTGCGATTGTTATTTTGAAACTCCGGCGTTGGCCAAATATTTCGGCGACATTGCAAACGCCACGTTCATATACGGTCACAAACTGACACTCGAGTCACTCAGGCGAATCGCCCATGACCATCGCGACAATGACAATGACAAATGACAATCGCGGTAATTTCCGTACAAGTAAAAGTGTTGAATATTAATTCGGTATCATGTGCATTATCCAGATACCAGATCACTACCCCTATGAAAAGTCGTATTCCATTGCATTGATTGAATAAAAGATTTATCTGAGGTAGGGCAAATATGGAGCAGTCCGCCTGGGGTAGTACCTCGATCTTACAGAAGATCACAGCTAAATAATACTGTTTTCAAGCAGTGTTGCGTTCCTCATGGTGAGTAAGGTGGATATGTATGTCGATAGATATTTCGGTTGATTGCACTAGTTGTTACAATACATTTTATACAAAACGAATACAGTAAAATATCTATTATTTCATAGGTATACGTCAAGATACATAACAAGAATAAACTTTCAACTGAGGTATGGCACAGAAGGAAATTTCCTGCTCAAAATATGTAGCAGCCCGACTGGGGAAGTACCTGGACCTTACTGAAGACGACAGCTAAATAATACTGTTTTCAAGCAGTGTTGTGTTCCTGCTGGTGAGTAAGGTGATCAGAGCTCCTGGGTAACTGGGGATAGGGCCGGCAACGCGCTTGCGATGCTTCTGGTGTTGCAGGGGTCTAAGCTACGGACGCTACGGTAATAAGCCGTACGCTTATTTTCCGGTCTAGTTATATATATAAAAAAAAAGAAAATGAAATAACAAATGAAGGGGTTTATTAGTTTATCAGAATAATTCATTAGCTTCATTAAAACTAATATAGTTATTATTTCTAAATTGTACTGCTAATTATCTATAAATGAACGAATGATATATAAAATCGTCAAACAATAAAAACTAATTACTTGATTTTTCTTCATAATAATACTCGTTCACAAACAACAAATCATTTTAAGACAACAACAATCAATAAAATCTCTGCAATCAACTATATTATGTATGTACGGATAAAGTATGTATTTATGAACACATAATTATGCACATAATTATGTGCTTACGTAGGTATATTTACACAGTTTATGTCTCACTTTAAATGGTATATCACAATTTGTACATAGTCTACGCCGATGCAATACCATCTCCTCTTCCCCTAGGTTGACTGGCAGAGATCGCTTTTCAGCGATAAGGCTGAATTTTGTACCTTATGAAGTTATGATATTTTGATAAAATTAATCTGATAATAATATGTATTATTTCTGTTTTGGTGTACAATAAAGTGTATTGTTATGTTATGTTATTTTCACGACTCATTACCATTTTTAAAAATGTCTGCAGTGACAACTTTAAAGATGCAAGCAAATGGAAATTGATAGGATAAGATTTCTACAGAAAATCTATACTAATATTATAAAGAGGTAAAGTTTATAACTTTGTATATACGGGGTAATCTTCGCAAATACTGATCCGATCATGAAAATTCTTTCACTAACAGAAAGCTACACTATTCAGGAGTGACAAGATAAAAGGAAAAAGATAAAAATATATAAAGATTTTAAATCACCAGGATTTGAACCTGCGTCCTCTGACGTGCCGTGTCAACAATTCAATCTAATCAAGCATTATTATTTGCCTTAGAAATTAATTGGTGATTTTAAAACATTTATATTTATCTGATTTGCTGAAAATAGTGAGAGGCTACACTATTCAGGAGTGACATAGGCTATATTTTATAGTAATTGTACAAAAAAAATTCAGTAAAAAAGAAAAATATTAAAATATATTATGAAAATGACAATGAAACGAACGCCATCTATCGCTGTTAGATTTAACTATTTAATACTCTATTTTATTTACTGTCTATTTGAATCTATCGATGACGAAGTTTTTACGCTTTTTGATAGATGGCGTTGGAGCAATATAGGTATTATTTATTTAAGTGGTTTAAAATTTGTTTTTTATAGTATGTTATTTGGTTCTGTAATTTAAAATAATAAATACACGATATTATTACGATTTTATTCATCGCTGTAGGCGCCCGCTGCCGTTTATTTTTTATTTTATATATTTCTGTTTTACTTTATCGGTACTCCGGACGTAGTTTTGGTCAAAAGTTTTCTTCAAAACTATTTTTGCATTTTAAAAAAGATAATTAACGCCCAACGAAGTGGGCACGGGTCGGCTAGTCATTTATAAATTGAAAATTTTCATATTTCTTAAAAATACCTAATATAGTTTGCTTTAAAATTTTGGAATTTTCAGTAAAATAATTATGAACGCTGAAAGTCACATATCTTGAATTATTTCATTTTGTTACTAATAGTAAGCCAACTTACTATTTTATAAATAAACTAGCGACCCGCTTCGGCTTTGCACGGGTGCAATGCTGATACTAAATATAAAATATAAAATAAATATTTGCAATCTAAGAGCAAAAAATGTGTTTATTTACGACATCACATTAGAAAACTTTAAAACTATCAGTGTTCCTCTACTATATTATGCATGTATTATACATATAAACCTTCCTCTGGAATCACTCTATTTACTAAAGAAAACCGCATCAAATTCTGTTGCGTAGTTTTAAAGATCTAAGATTACTTTAACATCTACCCTCAATTTTGACTCATATATAGAAACAAAGGCCCAAACAGCTGCCAAAAAACTAGGCGTCCTCTCGAAGGTGAGACAGTACTTCACTCCGGAACAGCTTTTAAAGCTATACCAAGCTCAAATTCGATCTTACATGGAGTACTGCTCTCATCTCTGGGATGGCTCAGCCAAGTACCAGCTGGAGCTTCTCTAGTCAATCGAGAGGCGAGCCAAGAGGCTTATCGGTGATGATACACTGGTCGCTGCTAAGCTACAAAGCTTAGATCATCGGCGCAGGGTGGCCGGCCTGTCGGTCTTTTATCGGGTGCACTTCGGAGAGTGTGCGCAGGAACTCCATGACCTGGTTCCCCCCAGCCCCTTCCATCTCCGTACAACTAGACAGTCGGCGTTACGCCACCCTTATACGGTCGACATTCCCAACTACTAAGCGATTCGCTAGTACTTTCTTCATGCGTACGGTCAAGGAGTGGAACTCTCTGCCGGCATCTGTGTTTCCGGAAAGTTACAATCTGGGGATCTTCAAGACGCGAGTGAATAGGCTACTTCTAGGCAAGCGTGCTCCATTCTAGACCGCATTCTCACTTAAGATCAGGTGGAATAGTAGTCAAACGCAAGCCTATCTAATTATTAAAAAAAGCATATATACAGACAGACAGACAGCGGGAAGAGACTTTGTTTTATAATATGTAGTGATTTATGAGACTATATATAACGTAGTTTGTTAAATTCAAAAGGATCGTATAAATCAAATGTTAAAACAAAAGGCTACGGTCTAGTTAATATCTATAAGACTCCGCTTCCTACAGGCGGATAAGCGCTCCATTATTTATATAACAAATGTATCTATGCGACCACTATATAAGAAGTATTGAATACCCTTATTCAGTTTGAAATATTCCTAGAATATGTTCTATGCTTTAACTAAATATATTTTTAAATTTTATTTCGTTACTTGTTTTTTTTATGTAGTTTTTCCTTTATTATTAAAATAAATTACGCATTAAGTGAAATTTAAGTTTAAAATAATTATTAACGCTTACGCTTCCCCATATTTTTGTATGCTTCTGAAACGACCACGACCGTTCAGACAAGACCAAGAAGAAGAAGAAGAAAACATATTTTAAAAAATCATATAATAACACTAAATATATTTTTGTACATATCTACTAAATTGCAAAGTATTAATTTTATACCTACATTTCAAGATAATAATCAAACAGCGAATAATAATAGTATAATTAGAAAACTGTTTTGCACGAAGTTAAAATTTGTTGTTTTCTATAATTACAAAATAGGTTTCATTTTTATTTTTCCTTTCCTTCCTCTCTATCATTTTGTAAAATAATAATTTATTTTAAAGTTAAAAGTTATGGTAAACAATTTTTTTACTATAAAAAATGAAACAAATAAAATATTATATTAATATGTATTTTTATATAACTAGGTCGGCAAACAAGCGTACGGCTCACCTGATGGTAAGCCATTGGTAAGCGATTACCATAAGGATTAAAAATTAAAATCAGACTTATAGACTACCCAAGATTAAAAATTAATGTCAGACTTAATATTAACGTGCTTGCATCGTAAATATATTTAACACAAACACAGACCAGAGAAATACTAAATATAAAGCATGTATTTACGTAATAATAGAGGGGATTTGTTATACATACAAAAAAAAATTGCGTGCGTACAAAGAACACATGTCAGAAGTGAAACTTCTTTGGCAAACTAATACAAAAAGAACTAATTCAAAAAAGTAATAAAAAAAACTATTTAAAAAAACGAATTTAAAATACAAAAAAAAATTAATTGAAAAAAAACAGTCACGTGGTGTTCCCAGGTGGTCACCCGTCCAAGTACTGAGCGTCATGACGCTGCCGCGTTTCCGGTCACTCAAATTTTACCCCTCATGCGCCTAAAGAAGTTTCACTTCAAAAACGAGTGTGCTTTAGACCACACGACTGAAGCAAAACTTCTGCAACTATAACTTATATCTCCCTCTCAACTTCCGTTCGCTTCGCCTGGTCACACTTTTCGTAACGCTCTCGTCACGCATTCACCAGCTTACTCCCCAAGTCAAGCGTGCGTAAAGAAGTTTCACTTTAAAAATGGAAAATTTAAAACGACCCTACCTATACCGTTTACAGAAAACCAAACTATAGTAAAGCGTTATTGATCACATCGCAGTTGTAAGAAGAAACGAAATAACTTCGTTGAATGTGAACAAAATAAATCACGGTTATGTGACAGGTCGGTGCAGCTCTCGAATCAAACCGTAAATAATTTTTAACATCTGGTCGCCATTTCTCTTGTACAGAATCACGGTTCTATATCAAGTCCATTTGCATAATACTTAACAAAGTCGGTATATCAATAAAACATTAAATATTACGAATGTAATCTTAATTGAATTTAAATTGAATTCATTAGTATGATTGAATCTGTTTCTTAAATATATTTAAAAATGTTTGCTGTAAATATATGAGATTAAATCTAGAGACAAACAAAAGTGTAACTTGAAACAATTATCGATTTCGTCTCATAATTAAATTAGTTTAGTTACTTAACTATAAACACCATTGCCTATACGAAGGGTTTAAAGTCAAAAGCTAGTTAGCTTTAGAGACAAGATTTTAGCACCACCTCGTTAGAATTTTAGACAGGGGCAGACAATTGGAAAAACTTTAACTGAGGTAGCTGGAAATTTCCTGCTCAAAATATGGAGCAGCCCGACTGGGGTAGTACCTCGACCTTACAGAAGACCACAGCTCTATAATACTGTTTTCAAGCAGTATTGTGTTCCTGTTGGTACCAGGACCAGAGTTGAGGGTTGGAGACGGGGGGTTGGAGATAGGGTCGGCAACGCGCTTGCAATGTTTCTGGTGTTGCAGGCGTCTATAAGCTACGGAAATCGCTTTCCATCAGGTGAGCCGTACGCTTGTTTTTCGACCTGTTATACTATAAAAAAGCAAAGTATAATATTGCTTAAAGTCTGTAGCAGCCCGACTGAGGACGTACCTCAACCTTACAAAACACTAATGCTAAATACTACTCTATAGAAAAATGTCTTATCCTAGTAAAATGACGTTTATAAGAATGCAGTACAGTTAAAATATACATCAATATGTAACACATAGAAGGGTTATATATTTAAGCTTACCCTCGCAGCTATATGTTAGTGAACGCAACACATTGTATGAGGCTATAAATTCCCAGGATATAATCAAAATAGATCATCACAGTGCACTAACTTGCAGCTGCAATAAATCGCAGAACGCGTCACACTTTTGTTATCATATTATTGTTATTTCCGCTTTATTATTACTACGTCCATTAAACAGTTTATATAACCCGCTTTCTCCTGTTAGTGGGTACTTGCTTTAAGTACAGTATATAATTCTATCATTTATTTGTTAATAATAAGGATTATACGTATATCAAATGAATGAAAAAATTGTTACTAATTTATGTGTTATAGTCTGGTACAAGTTTACAAGTAATTTTATTAGATACTAGCCGACCCGTGCCCACTTCGTTGGGCGTTATAATCCATTTCACATAAGAAGGGTACGGTGAAATTTGATATGTTCCAATACACTCTCACTATTTTCAGCAAATCAGATAAATATAAATGTTTTAAAATCACCAATTAATTTCTAAGGTAAATAATAATGCTTGATTAGATTGAATTGTCGACACGGCACGTCAGATGGCGCAGGTTCAAATCCTGCTGATTTAAAATCTTTATATATTTTTATCTTTTTCCTTTTATCTTGTCACTCCTGAATAGTGTAGCTTTCTGTTAGCGAAAGAATTTTCATGATCGGATCAGTATTTGCGAAGATTACCCCGTATATACAAACAAAGTTATAAACTTTACCTCTTTATAATATTAGTATAGATTCCTATTGAAATAAATATTAACCTTGGATTCGCAAAAATCATTCAACAAACTTCCCACAGTCACGTGATTGCTATTAATATTTTGAGATAATAAAGATAAAGTATTTACTTAAACAGAAAATGCAACAATTGTTGAAAAGCATAATCTCAGTCTCCCCAAACTTTTTATTTAGCTTAAAATTTATATGTATAATCACAAAAATATCAATTATTTTGATTTTATAAAGGTGCTTTTGAAGCCTAAGGTAATTTTAGATTATAGCTTTTGATTGGAAGAGGTCGGTCTTCTAGTTAAGATGGCTTTTCAAGTCTCTATATTTGTTACAATTTTCGTTCATTTTTTTTTCATTAAATGAAGATTATTTATGTACTATTGACGAGAAGAAATACGTTATAAGTAAGCGTGTCTGAATTGATGTAAACTACCTCCTACTGTAATTACGTTACTACTCTATATTTAGATTTTATTCAAGTGTATTTTCTTCCTGGATACATTGACACATCGTAGACCCATACATCACCGAGAAACGGACTACTGAATGTGTGTAGATTTCATTGAAACTCGTCGTTGTGTAAATAGTTCGCAAGTTTCAATTAAATATACCTAGTATTTTTATTTTCGTTTCGGACCGATTCTTATTTATAATTAGAAGGAAAGTATTACTTTATATTAAACTAGCTGACCCCGCAAACGTTGTTTTGCCATATATGTTATTAACCCCCGCAACCCCCTCTTGTGGGTGGAATTTTGTAAAATCCGTTCTTAGCTGACCTCTACTCGGCGAAAGGAATATTTCTACCAAATTTCAAGTCTCGACGCCCTATGGCTCCAGAGATATCGTGATGAGTCAATGGGTAGAAATCTCTTTTATATATATAGACAAGAAATATACCTAATACAAATAAATAAATATATGTAAGTCTTTAATATTTTCAAATGGTTTGTTCCTAAAGTAGGCAACATAATGCTTGTTATTTAGTTAAATGACGGCAGATATATCTTTTAACTTAATATACGTTGGCGCAACGTTGACAGCACTGCTTTGTGGCTGTTGCGCTGGCAATTGCGGGTTCGATCCCCGCACATGACTAACATCTGTAATGGCCATACAGATGTTTGCCGTGGTCTGGGTGTTTGTGTAGTCCTTGTGGGTCTCCCCGCCGTGCCTCGGAGAGCATGTTAGGCCGTCGGTCCCGGTTGTTATCATGTAAACCTGATAGCAATCGTTACTCATAGTAGCGAATAATATCCGCTAACCCGCATTGGAGGAGCGTGGTGGATTAAGCTCCGATCCTGTTCCTTCATGGGGATGATGATCCTAGGTGATAATGGTGTCCGTATCCGTATGGCAGGACAACGGGCTGATTACACCACATCTTTATTGCACAGATTATTGTAATAACCCGAATAGGACAAGAAGTCATATAACCTATTAAGCAATTAGAATAATATTATTAATACATGCGATTCCGCTAATTAAGATTCTTTGTAATTTGCTGTTGTATATTGTAAAAGTAGTAATAAACATATACGTTTGCCAGATCACTTAGTATGCATAAAATAATATGTACATATATACATATAAATAAATATTTATATTACACCGAGATTCTGTGGATTGATCGAAACTACAAACCCTGGAGCAGAAAGCAGGGTTTGCACAGCTAGCGCCAAGGGGCTAGCCAAAATGTAGGTAGGTATATAGTAATATATAATTATATAATGAGGTCAGTAACCCATTTTAAGACCCGCTAACCCTTTTATAAGAAGTACAAGACAAGAGTTTACAGGAAATTGCTCGCAAATATTTTTAATTCCAAGGAAATCGGCGTTTTCTATTAAAAGTAAATTAAGCACGAGAAGGGTTTTCGCACGAATACTTCTGAATGCTAAGAGGAGATCACTTGTTCTCTGTAGATAGCTACAGAGAGGACGGCCCCGAATTTACCAAGTAATTGGATTGAAAATTTAAAAGATTTTATTGAGAAGATTTTTACATCTTAAGATCTATATAGATAAAATTAAATCGTTGCAATTTATATATGGATATAAATTCTGAAAGACTACATCCAAGTCTATAATTGTTTTTGTTATATTTATTTAAAAAACAACATGTTTATGAATAAATTGTACGTTTACCGGGTAGGCTATTTTTTATAACTGTTTATTACTACATCTATATCTATACAAATGAATATAATTGGATTGTCTGTTTGTAATATTAAAATAACCGCTTTTTACTAAATGCATTTTGATATAATTATACGTATGTATGTGATGTACCAAAACATTTTTTTTACGATTTTTGTCTGTCTGTCTATCTGTCTGTTTGTTCCGGCTAATCTCTGAAACGGCTGGACCGATTTAGACGGCACTTTCACTGACAGATAGCTGACGTAGTAAGGAGTAACTTTGGCTACTTTTATTTTAGATTTTTTTTATAACTCTGCGAATTGAATAATAACTTTTTTGTTAAATTCCACGCGGACGATGTCGCGGGCACAGTTAGTGACTCATAAAACTCAAATTCAAACTATTTCAACTAAAATCGACCTTAAGACATTCTTAAACCACCAAGAATTACAAATGAAAAGAAACAAAAATCGTACACTATTGAGGAGTCGCGGAACAACTCTGTTTTGTTTATTTGCGTTTTTTCTCGCATCACGGTTCGTTTTTCCTCATATTTTTTTTTTTTTTTGTATGAACATAATGTTTTATATTTTAATAAAAAAGCTCGAGAAACTAAAAATAAAATACATGAATAGAGTTCAAAGACCTGATACACGCGTACATATTGTATATCTATAGTAATCTATACTAATATTATAAAGAGGAAAGATTTGATTGTTTGCATTGAATAGACTCCGAAACTACTGAACCGATTGGAAACATTACTTCTTTGTTGGGAAGCTACACTATTCGCGGTTGACATAGTCTATATTACATTTTCAAAAAAATTGGGGCAAAAAAATATTTTATAATTAAAAAATCAGATTTCACCCGCGCGCCCGTGACTAATTGATGAAACAAAATATACACAAAGCCTCGTGTCAGAGTGCGATAGACGATATAGTTTTGAGCGCATTACGAATGTAAAAACGACAAATATGTTTATATTATATATAATTCCAAAACTAAAAGTAATTATATTAAATGCCTATGCATAGCCTTTACTCGTATTTAAATGTAATTAATTATCAAATGTTTGTCTTAGGGGCTGTCTCCATCGCCGGCGATACGCTCGCTCGCGGAGTCATTAATGGTCATAAGCATAACCATATCGAGTATAAAAAGAAAAAATATAAAAATTAGAGGTTACTTCGTGATTATATTTTATCGAGGAAATTTCCTTATTTTATGTTTTTGATAAAGGTTTACCCTTGCAAATATCACGTAGTTTGTCATATATTTTTATTTTAAGATTTGGTCTGGAATTTTT
This sequence comes from Melitaea athalia, assembly GCA_905220545.2. NCBI lineage: Eukaryota > Metazoa > Arthropoda > Insecta > Lepidoptera > Nymphalidae > Melitaea > Melitaea athalia. The sequence continues at coordinate 1,811,458 of HG992184.1, forward strand.
CATGTCAAAACAAATAGAAGATTGGTAATTTTGCATTATGCGCGCTCTTAAATACCCGTGCGAAGACGGGGCGGGATGCTAGTCGCTTATATAATAAACTAGCTTCTGCGCGCGACTTCGTCGGCGTGGACTCCGCTCCTATTGGTCTTAGCGTGATGATACATAGCCTATAGCCTTCCTCGATAAATAGGCTATCTAACACTGAAAGAATTTTTCAAATCGGCCCAGTAGAACCAGAGATTACCGCGTTCAAACAAACAAACAAACAAACAATCAAACAAACTCTTCAGCTTTATATATTAGTATAGATACAACAAATTATTTGTACACGACAGAGTAGTGGTCGGTCGATTGATATTTAAGAACCACTCTAATGTAGTCTGTAGATGTAGTAGTCACCTAAAATACCGAGGGTTTGCGGGTTCGATTCCCGCTCAGGATTGATATTTGATTTGTACAAATATTTCTTCCAGATTTGAATTTCAGTCTTATGATATTATTCTCTGTCACGAGTAGTTTTTTGATGATGAGTTTTTTGTTCGAGAACTGTTAGGCGAATTACACACGGCATCGCCGCGGTAGGCGGTACGCGTTACCGTGTGTAAATCACCTTAGACATCACTATTTAGTACGGGTTTCCGAACACATGGAAGCGGATCTCGACTTAACCCCTTGCTTATGTCACTTACATAGATATTATGTCGGTTGATTGCACTACTTGATACAATACATTTTATTCAAAACTAGTACAGTAAAATCTCTATTATTTCATAGGTATACGTCAAGATACATAACAAGAATAAACTTTCAACTGAGGTAGGGCACAGCAGGAAATTTCCTGCTCAAAATATGTCGCAGCCCGACTGGGGTAGTACCTCGACCTTACAGAAGACGACAGCTAAATAATACTGTCTTCAAGCAGTGTAGTGTTCCTGTTGGTGAGTAAGGTGACCAGAGCTCCTGGAGGGGATAGAGGATAGGTTCCGCAACGTGCTTGCGACGCTTCTGGAGTTGCAGACATCTATAAGCTACGGTAATCGCTTACCATCAGATGAGACGTACGCTTGTTTGCCGACCTAGTTATATTTAAAAAAAAAAACACAATTATGATAGAAAAAGCAAACTACAACTCACCGGTTAGTATAAACGGTGTGTTTCTGTCTTCATGAACAAAGAAGGCCACGACCGATGCTATGAGGACCACGAAAGCGTTCCGCCCCACTCCAATGAACCACAAGCTCCGCTGGAGTATCACTCTGCGTCCGCCTTTCTCGTTTTGTGACTCTTTTAACTTTATATCCTTTAGAGCCTAAAATATATAGTATTATGTGTTTATTTCTATATTATATTGTACCTACTTACTAGCTGTGCCCACGACTTCGTCTGCGTGGAATTTAATAAAAAAAATTATTGTTCAGTTCGCAGTGTTATAAAATAAATCATCATCTCCCTGCCCTTATCCTATTTATATAGGGTCGGCACAACATGTTCTCCTCTTCCTCAGACTCATGTTGTAAGTGATTTGGCACGTTATTTTTAAAATATATATGTGTTAAAAATAAATAAATTTCTAAAATAAAAGTAGCCTAAGTTACTCCTTATTACATTAGCTATCTGTCAGTGAAAGTACCATTAAAATTGTTCCAGGAGTTTTTAGCCGAAACAACAGACAGACAGACAAAAATTGTAGAAAAAAATATTTTCATATTACAAACAGAAATTCCAATTTTATTTATTTATATACTAGCAGCCCGTACAGACTTCGATCTGTCTGTTATGTTTTTTTTTTTAGTATAAAAACGTCACGTGGGATTTTTAAGGAACACACAAAACAAAATTAGCCGAATCGGTCGAGCCGTTCTCGAGTTATGCGCTTAGCAACATTCATTTTTATTATATAGATTGTGTAGATTACATTGGTTTAACAAGTAATACATATCTTAATTATATAAATCCATTCAGAGGTTTGGAGGATATTATGTAATAAAGAAAATATTACCTACATGCATACATACAAGATACGCGCGAAAACATTACCATTCTTGGTAGAAGGGGTAAAGAGGGCTTAATGCTAAAAGCATTCTCTATCAAGCACCCATCTTGTAATATTATAAGATGAAGTGGTTCTCTATTAGATTTTTTTGAATATGCTAAGGTTGATGATAATCAAGAGATAAAATTTTAAAAACGTGCTTAGAAAAGATAAACATAAATGATAACCTGTAGATTGTCTGTTTAAATGAAATTAATGATTAAATTACAGATTAAAATAATATTTCAGAAGAAAATCAAATCCGCCGTATCGATAGTATTCGAAGTTTTTTTTTGCGAAATTTAGTAATTAATATCAACTTTGCTATTATGATACATGACGCATATTTACTTTTCCAAAAATTCTAATGTTTGGGCATTTTTCTTTGTTTGATCTCGCAAACTTGAATTCACAATTCATTGTTAGTTAAGGATACGAAGACGATAATTTTAATAATTCTTATTTCAATAAGTATTTTATACAATCAAAACTCCAATAATATTAAAACGTATGCACGAACGTTTTTTGGTTAAGCTTAAATGCTAACAGTGAACAAAATCCGAAATTACCATACGTAGCAGATATTAATTAATTAAAACAGTGTACACGCGTTCTTACTCTGCTAGAATATTCCGTTCATTGTATGGCAATCTGCGACAGCTGTTACAGGTTTAGGAGCGCGCAAAGCTCTAGGTAATTTATGATTCCATATTACCGATGAGAATTACGTTGCGAATATTTGATTGTGGCATAGTTTTAGACCCTTATTATTATGAACGGGGAATGGTTTATCTCTTAATAATGTACCAGAGCAGAGTTATCTGTTTTATGTAAATCACAGCTCTCTAAAGGGACCCCGTAACCAATCAAATAATTTGTCAAATTTTTTGAATGTGTGCGAGCTTGTTTGATGTGTTTGTTATATGAAAACATGAATTTTGACAAACAAGTTTCACAAATTATTTGATCGTTTACAGGGCCCGATATACGATTCCTATTGTGGTTAAAGTTTTCTCTTTATTTTTATAATGACATTAATATTTTAAATTGTTAATTGTAACTGAAGCAGGAAGCTGCATTATCTCGAATACTGTTTAGCTCGTTAGCGTATTGCATAAATTTATAACGTGTGAAGAAATAATAAAGTTTCAAATATCGCACTGCAACCCAGTAAAGCACTAGAAACATTCCTGTTACGTATTCAGGCAAAGTTCAGAACTGGCGTGGCAATACAAGTTCACGAAGTTGTTGCCATAACAATAATCCGGAAAGAGCAAGAGCAATTACTTTTTATTCGTGTTGCAACACAGATACATACACGGAACTGGGACCGTATTAAAAATGGCTTGACAAAGTTTTACGTTTCTGCTACGCGAGTGCAAAATTTTCATCAACTAATGGGATTTCCGTATATTTATGAAGAAAAGAAAATTCAAGTAACAGAATAACTTCTGTAGATAAATAATTTAATATTTTAAAATAAATTTTAATTATTTTCCTACTTCCAAGATGACTATGATCTATGTACAAAACGAAGTTATTAAGTGAAGTCGGGGAATTGAGATGTAACCAGTTGTAAAACTAGTGACTACAAACAATAGAACGGCGGTTATGTTCCTAGACAGAGTTTAATACGTGTCGGAATTAGCCAATGTGGAATTGTGACTGCACTTAGTTCTAGCGCAATTATATAGTAATTTAATATCAAAGCTACAAATGGACGTCGATTTATAGAATCTTCCAATTTCGCTTAAACTGTGTTAAATGTTATATGAAATGAAGTTGTCTGCTACATTAACAAATTAACTACGACAAAATAAATATAACACTAGCCCTTTTCCACAGCTTTGCTCGTGTACAAATAAATTATATTTACACGTAATTATATTTATATTTCTAACATCAAAAACGACGGATATTTCATTCAAATTTTCAACCCCTATTTCACTCCTTTAAGGATACATTTTGCACAATCGCTGGAAAAAGTATATTATAATTTCTAATCAACAGTCCAAAATAGTTTCATATTTCTGACTTCAAAAATAACAAATTTAACAAAGACAATTTTAACCCCTATTTCATTCTATTAGAGGCAGAATTTCTAAAAATTCTTCCTCAGTGAGTGTTTAGTCAATAAATTGACCATACAAAAATTCAAGTGTCTGTATTGTTACATAGATTTAACTGCTTTCTTACTTAATATACTTTAACTACTATTATATATTATATACGAGTATATGTAATGTGAGCTCATATTGGGGATCACTTGGGGAGAATTTTGGATATGGTCGGCAACGCGCTTGCGATGCTTTTGGTGTTGCAGATGTCTGTTTATTAGCTACGATAATCGCTTACCATCAGGTGAGCCGTACGCTTGTTTGCCGATCTAGTTATATAAAAAAAATGTTCCACCAAACATGTATCTATTACGCTAAACATGCAATAATATTCAATATAGCTACAACACTATTACAATTACAATGAATAGGTTGTAAATATTACGAAATAATTTCATTTTTAGTTACAACCATAACTATATTACCGCGCATAAAAATTAAAATGTTAAGTTTACTTTTTAGTTAGGTGGATATATCCTGCTCGAAATCTCAAACAGCCCTACTGAGCCTCTCAACCTTACAGAAAATCCCAGCTAAATATAAGGGTACGGTTAACGATTACCATTAGATCCATAAGATTGTATGCTAACCTAGTCGTAAACAAATAAAAAAAAAACTCCAAAAAAATATATCATTAAATGAGTCAAAATTCAACCAACACAAGACAAGACAAGGACATATCAACACGTCTGAGAAAACGCTCGTTAACAATAAACCGGTAGTAAGTACTTTACCACAACTACCGGGCTTAACTATTATGATTACGATGTTATGAAGTCTAAAATTTAATAACGTTCAAGAACATTATTGATCTATTGTGTTCTTGACGTGACAATTTGACGATTAATAGTTATAATGTGTTCAAGATATTTGTTCCGTAGGTATATTTTTTTTTATACAACTAGGTCGGTAAACAAGCGTACGGCTCACCTGATGGTAAGCGATTACCGTAGCTTATAGACGTCTGCAACACCAGAAGCACCGCAAGCGCGTTGCCAATTCGACCCTCGACCTTCCCCAGGAGGTCTGACTTATTCTTTTTTTTTATAAATAAATATCTTATGACATACAAACACGGTCGTCTGTTCCTATGGTAAGCAACTTAATGCCTGTTTTATAGGTAATACCCGAATGTTACAGCTATTTTTTATAAAAATACATAGAAGTTATACATATACATATATAAATACAAATATTACACCCAGACTTCGAAGAGAAGAATCGAACCCGCAACCCGCGGAGCAGTAAGCAGGGCCACTGCAAACTGTGCCAACGGGCTAATTATTATTCATAGTTGCACAAAATAAACTTTTATTGAATTTTTAATGCTGTATTCTTTAAATTTTAACTGGCGTATGTTTTTACAGCAGCAAAACATGTATGTGGAAGTTGATAAGAATAAAAAATAGGAAGTTTAATTAATTTTCCTATAAACTATAATCTTATTATCGCTATGTTCGCGACTTCTTTCGAATATGTCACTTTCTCAGCGGCGAATGAAGATGAAACACACCAGTTTTTAAACTAGACCTTCGGCAATTCAACTGCGAAACCCGCATCTAATTCCATTCAATAGTTTTTGTCCACTGACAAGCATACAGACAAAATACTATAGATAATATCTTCACTTTCTATTGGCCCTATGAAGACTCTTCATATTATACATTTTTACGCAAATATTTCCTACTAGCTTCTGCGCGCGACTTCGTCGGCGTGGACTCCTCTCCTATTGGTCTTAGCGTGATGATACATAGCCTTCCTCGATAAATGGGCTATATAACACTGAAAGAATTTTTTAAATCGGCCCAGTAGTTCCAGAGATTACCGCGTTCAAACAAACAAACAAACAAACAAACAAACAACCAAACAAACTCTTCAGCTTTATATATTAGTATAGATATAAGTACAGTCAATTACAGTTTTCCTGCATAGATGTTCAATATTAATAAACTAAATGTTCATTTTATATCAAATATTTGTGTTCTCAAAACCACCTTGCGTACATTTCATGAAATAAACAAACCTTTAATGAAATATTTATTACCTTCCATGCAAATAATTACAAAAATGTAACGCACAAAATTATATAATTAAAATCAATGTATATAAACGTAAAATCGGTATTAAATATAAATGACTATTGTCTACACATATGTTTAATCCGACCAATATAGTCTAAGATCCGGGATATAACAAAATCTTCCCTCATCTGTTAATTAGATGAAACAATTTTTTATACGCTGGTTTCAATGTTGTGAATTTATAAAAACAACTTTTGCCACCATAAGCCTGCTGCAAATTTTTTTTTTACTGGTTACTGCTGACTGAGGTTACTGACCTGGCTGCAGGTAAGTGTAGCAATCATAGAGATGGCTGCCTACTACAGTCAGGTATATAATGTAAAATATTAACGGTTTTAGCTTACTACATGTAATTAACATGAGAAGGAAAAGAAAAAAAAATTGCAGCAGGCTTATGTTGGCAGGGGTTGTTTTTATAAATTCACAATATTGAAATCAGCCTATAAAAAATTGTTTCATCTAATTAACAGATGAGGGAATATTTAGATACCTCGGATCTTAGACCAATAGACGTATAATAGGCTCGTGACTATCACCACTATAAAACGTAGTTATACGGTTTTTATTTTCCTCCTTTAAAATTGAAACACATAAACGGAACGTTTTTATCGAAATTGGATTTTTTCTATTTAGCATTATCGCTAACCTGAACTTCTAAAATGTTAATAATTTTTTTGTCATGTCTATATTTCTTATGTTTTTTACACTAATCTTTATATAATTGTTAATATATGTGTATAATGAACGCATTATTAATGCTAAATAGTTTTAATCAACAAACAAAAAATTCTAATTGTAGTTTAAAGCATGCAATTTGATTAGTTTATAATAAGTAGTCAAATTATGATTCAATGAAATAATTTTATAAATATACATTAAGGGATTTGCTTGAGTTACTATGATCTTATAGTAGAATAGATCGAGATAAATATTTTTCTAAATTTATAGCACTATAGTGATACGAGCAATAATCTATACTAATATATAAAGCTGAAGAGTTTGTTTGTTTGTTTGTTTGAACGCGGTAATCTCTGGAACTACTGGGCCGATTTGAAATATTCTTTCAGTGTTAGATAGCCCATTTATCGAGGAAGGCTATACCTAGTCTATGTATCATCACGCTAAGACCAATAGAAGCGGAGTCCACGCCGACGAAGTCGCGCGCAGAAGCTAGTCCATTATATTATTATTAATACCCTTCGGATAGTACGATACGTTTTTTGTTTTTATTATTTTTGCGTAACTATAAACACGAGTACATAATATAACTTGTAAAAACATTAAAACTGTCTAACATCAATACAAATAATATGTTTATTTTTAATTTCATTAAAATAGGGCACAGCACAATATATCCAACCAAATCTGAAGCAGCCCGTCTTGTACGTACGTACGTACGTCTTGTAAGTACCTCGACCTTACAGAAGATCAAAGCTGAACAATACTACTCTCAGTAGTGTTGTGGTCCTGTGGTGTGTAAGGTGAGTATTTGAGGAGGGTCGAGTGTAGAGTCGGCAACATGCTTGCGATGCTTCTGGAGTTGCAGGCGTCTATAACTCTATAGGCTACGATAACCGCTTGCCACCACGTAGGCCGTAACCTAGTCATATCAAAAATGGTCATTGGATATAAAATTATTAAATAAACAAACAATGGTAAAATCACCTTCATTCCCATAAGAACAATGCAGCAAGATAAGCCGAGCAGTGTATCCTCGAACCTCGTACTTCCTATGTGATTGAAAACTTCTCTCCAAGTAGATATAAAGGTCTCGGCGTTGAAACTGAGACCGAATAAACCTTTAATCTGCGAAGACGCGATCGTTATAGCAGCGGCTGAAGTAAAACCAGATACAACCGGTAACGATACGAACTCCACCAGGAAACCTGAAGTCAAATAAAAAAGTGTGCTGTTTCTTTTGAATGAATTAAAAAAATTGTAAAGTACGACTTCCTAAGGGCTCGCCCATTGATCATGTGATATTTTAGCAACTTTTGTAACCTCCTACTCATCCTAGGTGATATGTGGTGAGGTATTAGATAGGATAAATTTTGTGAAAAATAAAATTGTATTGAAATGTTCAGAATATTATCTTTAAATATGGATATAATCTGATTCATCACTTCAGCCTATCGCAGTCCATTGCTGGACATAGGCATCCCCAAGTTCGCGCCCGACATTATGACGCGAACTCATGTGTTTTGCCCATAGTCACCACGCTGGGCAGGCGGGTTGGTGACCGCAGGGCTGGCTTTGCCGCACCGAAGACGCTGCTGCCCGTCTTCAGCCCGTTTATCTCAAAGCCAGAAGTTTGATGGTTATCCCGCCATCGGTCGGCTTTATAAGTTCCAAGGTGGTAGTGGAACTTTGTTATTCCTTAGTCGCCTCTTACGACACCCACGGGAACAGAGGGGGTGGCTAAATTATTTACTGCTGTAACCACACAGCAGTTTGCAGGGTGTTTGTTTTTCAAGGCTTATAAATTGCGCGTAAAATGAGTATGTTATATCTCATTACAGACCACTCCCTTCTCCTTGTGATTTTCTTGTATTTTTTCCAAAACCCTCCCCCCTCACACCTCACGTGATCAATGGATGACCTTTGGCTAAAAATGACCCCATCTATTGAATAGATAAAAATTATATATCTCCTCAAGTATAGTAGAAAATTGTATTTTCTCGCAAACAAAAAAAAAACGATTTTAATTTACATCAACAAATAGATAAGTAGTACAACGTAGGTAGTGAAAACATTAATCAATTAAAAACGCATTATTACGAATAACTAAAAGTATCTACTTGTCAGATCACGGTCAAATATAAATGGAATGTGGTCTCAAGCACGGTCTCTAGATTAAAAAACAAATCATCAAAATCGTTACACCCACTAAAAATTTATCAGGTAACCATACATAAAAAATACAGTCGAATTGAGAAGCTGCTCCTCGAAGTCGGTTAAAAATGGGTTGGCTGAAAATTTTCTGATCAGGCTTTAATTAATTCGTGTCTAGTTTGGATCTTAGACCAGTATTACAAACTCTTCATACGTTAAGCCTACTATTTCGTTGAGGAAAATTGGGCGCCTTTACTCCTAAATACACGTATCTTGACCATGAACTACACTTATGGACAGTACGTCAATACGTATAAACTTCCTTAATACTTTTATAACCACAAGGTTTTCCTTCACTACCAAACATAAACACATATGCTGTGTGATTACGGCAGTAAAGAATATAGCCACCCACTCTCTTCCTGTGGGTGTCGTAAGAGACGACTAAGGGATAAAAAAGTACCACCTTGGAACTTAAAAAACCGACCGATGGCGGGATAATCATCCAACTGCTGACTTTGAAATACACAACAAAGTGCGACAAAGTCAGCCCTGCGGTCACCAACTCGTATTGCCCAGCGTGGTGAGTGGTGACTATGGGCAACACACATGAGTTCACGCCATTTTTGGCGCGAACTTGGAGAGTCCTATGTCCAGCAATTGACTATGATAGGCTGAAGTGACCAAACATAAAAAGAAATTATGTCTAATTCAAAACTTAAAAGTATTGCTCGTTAATAGACCCCAAATAAATAAACGATAGAATCACATATACAAGACTTCCTTATACACAAAATTCGAATGGGAATCCCAGAAACTGCCTTTGAGATATCGAGCTATAACCCTGTTTTGATAACTGAGTTGACATCTTGCTTTGTGACTTTGTTAATTCAATTACTTATTCAGATGCTATTCACTACAAGTAACGATAAATTCTTACTGATTGGACATTTAAGATTTAACAACAAATTTGCGACAAAATTTTTAACTAATTGAGAAAATTTCAGAGTTTCGACATATAATCGAATTAGTTTGACATCAGATATTTAATAACAAAAGGATTGATTAAACGAAACATCATACAAACTTGTCAAAGCCTTTAAATTCAATTTGTTTTGTGATAGTAGGTATCGTATAAAAAATTATAATATTAAAAAGATAACAATTTTTTTTTTAAACCATACAAATATTTGACGTGGCCTATGCTTGTATGTTGGGTGAACATTTGATCTTCGAAACTGGATTCATAGCCTACTATCGTGCCTACAGCTGGCCATTGAGCGTGAAATGTTTATCACATGTGTACAAATTAACAATGTCCGAATTTAAAATGAACTGATTTTAAAAATTTATAACGCCAACCCTTATTGAAAGACCTGGTTTTATATAAATGGTTATTGGGTCTCCCTCCCACCACAGTCTGTAGTGTTACAGTATGAGAAATGAATTAAACAGTCCCTTAGATTGTGTTTTCACTATGTATTAAGACGAAATAAAATGATGGATTCGGTAGATTTATCATTAATATTACGGCGCTTCTTTTATATACCTTCAGCTTGACAATATGATTAATTGAAGTTACTCGCAAACTATATTTCCTTAACTAACGTTTTACCGTGGCGCCAAGCACTTCGATAATACAGAAAGTTTATCACAACAGCGACAGCCAATCTGGTGTTATGCATGAAGCCGTCTTAGATACAAAAACTGTTTACTCCTATTAATTAGTATTGTAGTTAACATTCCACTTCAGCCTATCACACTCCACTGTTGGACATAGGCCTCCACAAGTTCGCGCCCGACATTATGACGCGAACTCATGTGTTTTGCCCATAGTCACCACGCTGGGCAGGCGGGTTGGTGACCGCAGGGCTGGCTTTGTCGCACCGAAGACGCTGCTGCCCGTCTTTGGCCTGTGTATTTCAAAGCCAGCATGGATGGTTATCCCGCCATCCGTCGGCTTTTTAAGTTCCAAGGTGGTAGTAGAACTGTGTTATCCCTTAGTCGCCTCTTACGACACCCACGGGAAGAGAGGGGGTGGCTACATTCTTTAGTGCCGTAACCACACAGCACGTAGTTAACATTACAAAACAATTAAATTCCAGTATTTTTATTAAAATCCATTAGAACACAATTTAAACGCACATTAAGATAATATTTACAAGATGTAAAAAATTTTAAAAACACATTTAGTTATAGAAATTTGCATTAATTTAGATAGTCCTACATTCAAATGTGCCAAATATGATATCTAAAATACACAATAGACTTTCATTTGTCACAACTATGTCATGTTATCGTGCAAAAAGTTATAATAAAAGAGACGACAACGACATTACTTTTTATTTTTATTTATTTAATTATCTATTCATTTTCAAGAAACGGCGTTGGGAAACCTATAACAAGACAACTAATTTTTAACGAGGCCATATCGAATAGAAAGTTGTTGGTGGATAATCCTGGCTACTTGGTCATGTCTGTGCAAGTACCTAAAACCTAATTACCATGAGTAAAATGACTACAACTGGAAACATTCTCCAGGCATATGACAAGCTCAGCATATGTCTGGAGTTCATCTTTCATTATATGTTTCCGGTAGTTATTCGTCTTAATGACTTCGTGCATAATTGCACAGAGAAAATCTTTGGTTTCTCCAAAGAGATTTCCATGTTGTAACCAGGATATAAAGCTAAGCTGGTCTACCGACCATGTGGTCTTTGTCAGGCCGAAGACGGGCAGCAGCGTCTTCGGTGCGACAAAGCCAGCCCTGCGATCACATGAGTTCGCGCCATTTTTGGCCCGAACTCGTGTCATATCTATGTCCAGCAGTGGATTGCGATAGGCTGAAGTGAAGGTCTTTGCTCTTTTATGCGGCCACGCGGTAAACGGTTCTCATTACTATAGATAGGCTTACGCCACTTTTCTTTGCCTAAGAACAGCGGAGTAAAGCCCTTATCAAATGCAATAAGATCCCTGTGTATACTCTCTGAGATTATACAGCTTACGATTGTGGAGATTTTTATCGTTTATAAAGCCTCGACCTCGACGAGAACAAACTAAGTAGCTTATAGTTGTTGCGTAAACAAGTTATAGGGGGTAGTTTTTGGAGGAATGGTAGTCCTCATAAATGTTTTATTATTGCTTTTTCCAATTTCGTACAAATTCTTAACCGGTTAATTATGGTCATCATCTTAGGAATTTAATAATTAATTTAAATTTACCTATAATGTAATTTTTAGCTGGTGTCAGTCGAGTCGCATGTTAATTATATCGGTTAAATACATCAATTACGTTAATAATTTATTTTTACGTTAATATTACAAAAAGCTAATTTAAAATTCGAAAACTTTTAAAATAAAATAGAATTTCCAAAGATAATTTTAAATTAATAATAAAAGATCCTTACCTAGTTGGACGACGCCGGCCAGTAGTTGAATGATTCCACCAATAAAACAGAGCAGTATTGCATAGTCAGGGTTTTTGCCGTTCGTGTATGTGAACGTGAGAAGAGATAGCAAAGCGGTCGGTCCAATGTTTATCTGCGGACACGTACCCATTATGCCATAGACGAAACCGCCTGCAAACGATGCGTAGAGACCATACTGAAATGTTTGATAATAAAACAACACTCATTATGAAGAAGGTATAGTTTAAAAATTTTTTATTATCATATCAAAATTTCATTCGATTCGATTCGAACCCGCACCCCCGACATACCGGTCGGTGCTCTAGACATTAAGCTATGGAACGATGTACCCGCCGAATCGAAATTGATATCATTTTTTATTCGGTTTTAAGCAACCGTCGAATCCAGCTGGATCGAAATTTTGATATGATAATAATTAGTATAATTATATTATAAAATACTCCTGTCCTCCTCCTCCTACTACCCTTTGCTCGCCATCAAAAGAAAACCGACTTCAATTACATAACAAGTAATACGTCGTCTGTAAACAGTCAATTAAATACGATGTTTTAGGGATAACTCAAAAAATATTCGCCAGTTCTCGATCGAATTAAAATGAGACCACATGTCAAGCAAGCACATACAGTAAAAAGTTATGAGCAAGCATTACTTTGTAATGCAGTCGAATTGAGAACCTCATACTTTTTTTAAGTCATGTGTGTAGCATTAAATACTATAAGACGTGTGCCAATCATTTTTATGAAATCCGTTTAAAAGTAATGTCAGTGGAGAATTGTTTAATAATTTTTGTATTTGTTTTTCTACTTATGATCTCTCTTGGCTCTTTTTCTATTTGTTAACCTTGCTTGAGATAATAATTACTTATCAATTATGTGCTATATGACAATATAATATGCTAAGTCGAACAAATCAAAGCTAAAAAGTATGAAGTATACGAGTAGCTATCTCTATACCTATATATAAAAATGAATCGCTGAATGTGTTGCTAAGCGCAAATCTCGAGAGCAGCTGAACCGATTTCGCTAATTCTTTTTTATAATATTTCTTGAAGTACGAGGATGGTTTTTACGGAGAGAAATTTTTTAAAAATTCCCTGAAAAAGTCTAAAAACAACAATTTTCTATATTCCCATACAAAAGATTCGTAATAATACTTAAAAGTAAATTTGAACTTTAATACCATACCATAAAATTTAAGTGTTAGTGGAGGGTTTTCGGGAAGCGAAAGTACTTAAAAAAAAATAAAAATTATTGAATCGACTGTTAAGCGGTACGAAGTACGCCGGGTCAGCTAGTATATAATATAACTAGCCGACCCGTGCCCACTTCGTTGGGCGTTAATTATTTTTGTGATGCAAATAATATACTTACATAATACATATACTTAAGTTTTCATCTCGCTCACATAAAACTACCACCCCCCGTTTCAGCCCCAAAAAGGGTTGATTTCTAAAAATACATTATTAGTACACCTCCACACCATCTATAGAGCATACATTTTGAATTTCAAGTCTCTTACTTCAAAAACATAGGACTTTCATACAAACTTCCAACCCCCGTTTAACCCCCTTAGGGGTGGAATATCGTAAAACCTGTTCTTAGCTGACCTCTACTCGGCGAAAGGAATATTCCTACCAAAATTCAAGTCTCTACGCCTTATGGTTCCAGAGATATCGTGATGAGTCAATGGGTGGGTAACTCTTTTATATATATAGATAAAGAAAGTCAGTTTTTTAATACAACTAGGTCGATAAACAAGCGTACGGCTCACCTGAGGGTAAGCGATTACCGTAGCTTATAGACGCCTGCAACGTGTTGCCGACCCCCCCCCCCCCTCCCCCCCACAGGAGCTCTGGTCACCTTACTCACCAACAGGTATTTAGCTGTGGTCATCTGTAAGGTCGAGGTACTTTGCCATTTTACGAACTATTCCAGATTTTGAGAAGGATATTTCCTGCTGTGCCCTACCTCAGTTGATCAATATAAAGATTATAGAGACAGCTACCAAAATTTATAATAATGATCAAAAATAATAAACTAAAATTAAATAAAATGAATAAGAATAATTAATTTTAGACCACAACCAAAAAAACAGATAAAATAGACCAATTTCTAGTAGAACACGCATAGGATTCTGATACCATGCGCAAAAATTAAAGAATACTATATACCTACATATTTATATTGGTAGAACTCCAAAATCGCTATTAAATTATAATTTTACTCAATTTTTTAACGTCGTTATAGTAGCCATAACTCTGTGAAATTCGTTCTGTAAACTAGTCTTGAACTTATCTTCATGTTTTATAAAAGAATCATTAACACTTTAAACGTTTCAATAAATTACTTAAAAATTAATTGATCATAATCTTATACTATTAAACGAGCAATTCTTGTATATATATATGTCACAGTCAAAACTCTTAATCAGTCAAAAGTACTATTGACTAGCGAAATCAGTCAAAAGTACTTTTGACTAGACAAGTTGGTCAAAAGTGCTTTTGACTGAAAATTATTGGTTATTAGTACTTTTGACTGCAAATTTGCGGTTAAAAGTACTTTTGACTGACGCTCTCCGTCAAAAGTAGTTTTGACTGCAAAAAAGCGTCAGTCAAAAGCACTATTAACTCTTAAACTCTATTAACTCTTAACTAGTTTAGTTTTAACTGCAAATTAGATAGGTTAGGGTTATTTTTTTTTTTGTTTCTGTGACAAAAATATGCCGATAAACAGTCTAATATTGAAATTAGATAGGTTAGGGTTATTTTTTTTTGTTTCTGTGACAAAAATATGCCGATAAACTGTCTAATATTGAAATTAGATAGGTTAGGGTTATTTTTTTTTTGTTTCTGTGACAAAAATATGCCGATAAACAGTCTAATATTGAAATTAGATAGGTTAGGGTTATTTTTTTTTTGTTTCTGTGACAAAAATATGCCGATAAACAGTCTAATAATACTGAAATTAGATAGGTTAGGGTTATTTTTTTTTATTGTTTCTGTGACAAAAATATGCCGCGACCACCTTACTTTTTAAGAGTTTTGACTGATACAACCAGTCAAAACCACTTTTGACGGAATCATTTAGTCAAAAGTACTTTTAACCAGCTCCATTGGGTAAAAGTACTTTTAACTGTTATTTTAGTCAAAACCACTTTTGACCAACTTGTCTAGTCAAAAGTACTTTTGACTGATTTTTTGCAGTCAAAACTACTTTTGACTGATTAAGAGTTTTGACTGCAACATATATATTTTCTGAATCTCGGAATCGGCTCCAACGATTTTCGTGAAATTTAGTAGGCATGGGATTTCGGGGGTGAAAAATTGATCTAGCTAGTCTTATACTATTAAACGAGCAATTCTTGTATATATATATATTTTCTGAATCTCGGAATCGGCTCCAACGATTTTCGTGAAATTTAGTAGGCATGGGATTTCGGGGGTGAAAAATTGATCTAGCTAGGATTCATTTAAAAAAAATGTCGTTTTATCCCTGTTTTTAGGCAATGAAAAAATATCATTAGAATACGAAGCTTAATTTCACCATTATTAATATAGCTGTAACAGCGTAATTAGGAAAGCGACGGATTTCAAATCGTTTTTACCCGGGTTCGAATCTCAGTCTCCAGATTACTTTTTTTTTTCTTTTTTTTTTTAATTTCACTCGTGATTTATTATTTAAATAAAATTAAAATATAAAAATACCGAAAAAAAAAAACAAAAAATAAAATAATAATACCGAGCTGGGCTCGGTCACCCAGGTACTTATTAATCTATTTCAGTTCTCTTGTTACAGCTCCGTGGGAAATAGATAAATAAAGAAATGTTTCACACTCAACGGCCCCCAGTAAGATTTTCTCCTGTGTCGGGGGTCCGGAAACACACAATACACAAGCACAAATACCCAGAGCACGACAAACATCTATATGGGCAATACATATATTTTTCATGTGCGGGGGTCGAACCCGCGGTCGCTAAGCGGAAGCGGAATCTTAAACAGACAGGAAAATTTTCCGTTGCAATCTTAAAATCGAATTATTTCGCGATTTCTCCACTTCAATTTTACACCGAACTTTGAAATAAAGTAACAAAGTTATTTTAAAATGCTACATTTTTAGTAATAAAAAATAAATTTTTCCAATTATTTAAACGAAGCGAAAGAGTTATTCCGCAGGAAAGAAATGCTAATTTCGAAACTTGCATTGAAATGAACTGATATCTATTAGCATAAGATTATTTAACTATTTAATTGAAATAGTTGCTCGAATAAAATAACTTAATTATAAACATAAAAAGAAAACTACTGCAAAAACAAACATAGTTCATCATGAAGCGATATGTGTACTATCTATACTAATATTATAAATAGGAAAGATTTGATTGTTTGTTTGCATTAAATATGCTCTAAAACTACAACACCGATTTGAAAAATTCTTTTACTGTTGGGAAGCTACACTATCCGCGGGTGACATAGGCTATATTATATTCTCCAAAAAATTAGATTAAAAAATAAAGTGAAATTTTTGTTAAATACCCGTGCGAAGCCGGGACGGGATGCTAGTTCATAATACAAATCGAAAACATTGAAACAAACAAAGGTTATATAATGTCCGACATTTAGTCTGTCGTACCTAACCGTTACATCTACACGTATTGTTCAACTTTATTAACAAGTAACAAACAAAGTCGTCGTGTTTTTAAAATGTGCTAAACACTTGTTTCCCACGACGTCGGTTACGTAAAAGTTTAAAGTTAATAGTCTCATTAACGCTGACTTTCCACACAACTTTTACAATACGTTTCTCTCGCAGTACAAATGTTTACAACTAAATGTGTGTCACCCAAAAAGTTAATTTCTTCAGCTAATATATTGGCAATATGCATGTACTAGCTAGCTCAACCTATCTCTGACTGCTGGACATGAGTCTCTACAAGACCCAGCTAAAATGGTTGTCCGCAATCCTCATCCAGTCTCCGACGGCGATCTTACGTAGATCATATAGGCTAAACGAATAATATATTATGTATGCTATACGGAATATTATTTTTATGTAGATAAAATTATAACAATTTTGGAGTCAAGAAATTCAGTGATAGTCAAGAAATATATTTTACCTATTTCTAATCAAAAACAGCTTGTTTCCTTATTAAACATAAGCCCTAAGCCAATATAAAGCCGCATACATAAAGTCAACAGACGCATTCCCAACAATTGTTTTTGTTTGGCAACATTTACCCTAAATCTCCCTTGCTCTTCCTTGTTAACTGTTTAAAAGCCAACAAGAACAACAAATAAAATGAGTAAGGTAACTTTCCTGTATTTCCAACTCGGACTGAGTCTTGCTCTCACGCTTGATAAAAATCCATTAAACGAACTCAACTGAAACTAAATCAGCTTTTATAAAAGTTTGAACTTTCTTATTACCCAGCCAGTTCCGTTCCTTATTATTTCTCATTTCATCTAAATCTTTATATTTATCGAAATGTAAGGAGTATCGTTGGTACTAGACATGTTGTGAATTGTAAATCTCATTGGGACATTTCTCGTCCTTTCAATATTTACAGCGTAGGATATGAATGATATATTAGGGGCCCCGTAAACGATCAAACTTATTTGTCAAACATGTTTGATAAACGATCAAACTTATTTGTCAAACATGTTTGATCAAACTTCATGTTTCATATAACAAACATATCAAAAAAACCCGCAGCCCCGCACACGATCAAATAATTTGACAAACACGTTTGTCAAACAGAAATTTAATATGAAGTTTGATCAAATATTTGATCGTCTACGGGGCCCTTTAGTTTACATAATATAATCACCCTTCATTAACTATACAATTTAGTAAAGACTACTAAATAGGACATTTTGAATAATAATGTAATTATTATAAAATTGTCTATCTTATATAGGTAATCTATACTAATATTATGAAGCTGAAGAGTTTGTTTGTTTGTTTGAACGCGGTAATACCTGGAACTACTGCTCCGATTTAAAAAATTCTTTCAGTGTTAGATAGAACATTTATCGAGGAAGGCTATAGGCTATATATCATCACGCTAAGACCAATAGGAGCGGAGTCCACGCCGACGAAGTCGCGCGCAGAAGCTAGTATTATATATTGCCCTCCAACCAGGTGGACTGACGACCTTCAGAAGACAGTGGGAAGCCGCCCGACGGAAGCCTATGTCCAACAGTGGACTGGATGGATATTACAAAATGGTACTCAAATAAAATATATTTAGAGTTTGTCTTTAGCTTTGAGTACTATAAAGGTATTCGATGTAAGATGAAACTGCAAAGTAAAATATTTTACGTTCTTTACAAAACTCTTTAGAAGTCATCAGTACTGTAAATACATTTGTCTTATTTTATTACTTTAGAAATGCTAAACTTCATGTTCTTGGGATATGGTGTATTAATTTTCTTTATTTATACGGTAAACGAACTTCATAATTTTTATTATTCAACACTTTCATGCTACTTCAAATTATTCTAAAATTAACAATCTTAACAAATAAATTCTGTGTTCGATCAACCGCAGTGCTTATCAGTGTTTTGAGCCCAGCTATTGATTCGTAGACAATGGTTTGCGGTATCAATGTAAGCTACGGTGATCCCGACAATTAAATCCGTAATCCCTCTGAGCAGGTTCGTTGCTACTCGACAAATGTACGACGATTGTTCCATTTCCTGTGTATCTGTTGTTTAAGCAACAAAAATACAACTGTATTTTCTTTTACAAATTTTTTTCTTGTCATCAGGAAGCAAGTGAAGGTAATAATATAAGCAAGATAAGAAATATACCGTGGGATCTAAATATTATATTAGTTATTAAAATACAAAACGACCTACTTATTTATATATTAATATTGTTAGACTGGCTGTGCTCCGCGGTTTCGCCCGCGTTAATTTGATGAAAAACGAACTAAAATATTAAATAGCCTATAACCTGCCTCAATAAATGGTTTTTCCATAACAAATATAATTTTTCATCTTGAACCAGCAGTTCTTGAAACAAGCGCGTTCAAGCAAACAAACAAACTCTTTAACTTTATAATATTAATAGATTTACATAATTTACACTGATAAGTACTTTATTATAATTAATGTAAATGTAATTTCCATACATATTATAAAACAAAGTCGCTTCCCGCTGTCTGTCCCTATACTCGTATGTGCTTAGATCTTTAAAACTAGGCGACGGATTTTGATGAAGTTTTTTTTTAGTAGATAGGGTGATTCAAGAGTAAGGTTTATATGTATAATACATGCATAATATAGTAGAAAAACACTGATAATTTTAGAGGTTTCTAATGTGATGTCGTAAATAAACACATTTTTTGCGCTTAATTTGCAAACGCTGCCTGAACCCTACGAGATAGATCAACATAATGTTCTACAGTATTGTATAGGTACCTTAAAAAGGTCTATAAAAAAATCCGCGATTTAACGTTGCAGGCTTAGATTGGAGCGTTGAGTGTTTTTCACATTTCTAATCATATGTTGCTGTTTCAAGAGTAATAAGCATTGCACTCGTGGGAAGCCGGGGCGGGTCGCTAGTAAATTATAAAATTAATTTAATACGTGATAATTATATAAATAGGTATTAAGTCCAAAATCCCTAGTGTAATGGGTTAACAGTTTTTAATATCCGATTTTATTATGAGATGTCATAATTATAACACAAGCTAAGAGTACAGAAAGCAACTTTGTTGATGTATGTATCTACATGCATACATTTATATTTAACTTTGGATGTTGAACGTTTACTATCGCCACCAAGTTTGGTTAAACTAACACTGGCTGCAGCGTTAGCAACTAAATTGAGCACGAAAAGATGTTTTGTATTAAAAACTTTAACAGTTTCGCGAATTCTACGAATTGACCACAACTCACAAGGTTAAGCTGTTATATTCAATGTGTTATGTTTCAAATTCTTCTCAAATCTTGTCGCTGTTTTTGTTCATGATTATCCTTAAACTCACATACTAGTTTCGCTCGGCATGATTTTTTTTTTGTTTGTACAAGTAATTGTATCCGGTTTGGATGTCTGTCCTCGTGGGTCTTCCCACTGTGCCTGAAGAGCACGTTATGCTGTCGATCCCGGTTGTAATCATAGATTTCTAATAGCGATCGTTACTTATAGTACGGAATATATCCGCTAACCCACAGTAAAGTAGCGTTGTGAATGAAGCTCCTATCCCTCTCCTACTTCAAGAAAGAGGACTGTGCCCAGCATAACGGGATGCTATTAGCCGAATCAATCAACATTACTTTAAAACAATATGTCAATGTAAAAGCTCGAAATACGGTAAATCCTAAGATTTAAGAGTAAGTCTTAGGATTTACCGACATGAGTTGGTAAATGTAAGGATTTATGAAAATGGGACATTTTTTTCGGGCTTTTACTATTAGAATTTAGTACATGCTAGGTTTTACCACTGACAGCTTGTAAAAGTTGGTTTTGGGAACAAAACAAAGATTAATTCTTATTCATTTATTTCAGTCAAAAACTTAAATTGGTAAGTCTTTAGATTAAGACCTGTAGACCGTATATCGGCATAATTTCGTTACAAAAAAATAACCCTAAGCTATCTAACTTCAAAATCA
The DNA here is from genome assembly GCA_905220545.2 of Melitaea athalia. Taxonomy (NCBI): domain Eukaryota; kingdom Metazoa; phylum Arthropoda; class Insecta; order Lepidoptera; family Nymphalidae; genus Melitaea; species Melitaea athalia. The sequence goes on from HG992184.1 coordinate 1,832,562, forward strand.
GACCGAGCGGATCTTATTATAAGACTAGCTACTTAATAACATGTCTTTTTCAACATTTACCGTGCCTTTAATGTAAATCCTAAGACTTACCGAGTGAATGGTGGTAAAAGTGCGAATCGCCAAATCGTTTGGGCTTTTACCATGAAGAGTTGGTAAATCTTAGGTTTTACTCTTAAATCTTAGGATTTACCGGAATACGTGCATTTACAGTAACAAATACACAACAAAGACTAAAACAGATCTTCACTTGACGATTACATTTTTAACTGAAATTCAAAATAATGTAAAATAGTTTAAAAAAACTAAAAAACACGCTTTTATAAATAAATCAAACTAAAAAGTAGAAAAAAGTTTAAATGAAATCTGAACGTTAGAAGTGGGTCAAAATGAAGTCCAAAGGATAGCGAGAAAAGCCTTGACTATTGGGCCAAGCCGTTAGGATAATGGAATAATCTTATCAAATTAGTGTATTGTCATTGGTCCTCGATAAGTCTACCAAGTTTGAATGAAATCTGCACGTTAGAAGTGGGTCAAAATGAAGTCCAAAGGAGTCTGTTACAAACAAACATATTAACAAACATACAGGTGAAGCTAATAAAAAGCGTGTAAAAAGACGGAGTTTCTCAATTCGACTGTTTGTTTTTTTTATGTGTGCTTATCTCATTACTGTTTACTGGGTGTACTGATTGACGATTCGCGTTCGAAAGCTGGTGGGTGCTTGTCATGTGTTTATCCTAACATTTGATCAATATTTCACAAATATTTTTGAGATATCCCTAATGATGCATATTTAATTGACGTTGACTATGTAAATTGATTGATTGTTTGATATTCCCAAGGAGGGTTGATGTCAGGCAGGCGGCCGGTCGTAAAAAATACGAGTAACATGCCAAATCACTTACAACATGAGTCTAAGGAAGAGGAGAAGATGTTGTGCCGATCCTATATAAATAGGATAAGGGCAGGGAGATGATGTCGACTATGTAAATTGAAGTCATGTTTTTTTTTTCAGAATAAACACAATCATAGTAATATTTACCTGAGGTTCAAATCCAGCGAGAGAAGCGTAAGCAATGGACTGAGGTATCAACGTAAGAGCAACCGTGATACCAGCAATGAGGTCACCGATGCACGTACTTGTATTATAGGTGCGAGACCATCTCAATATGGGGAATACCCGCCCGACATAACGCCGTGGATCCAAAAACATCGTGCTGGAATTTTTTAATACATCTTTTTTCTTTGTTTTAATAAATAAATAAATATTTATATATAACATACACACACGGTCGTCTGTTCCTAATGTAAGTAACTTAATGCTTGTGTTATAGGTAACAGCCGGCGACTATAGCTGCATATGTATTTTAGCATATTATGACATTATCTATGCATAATAATTAATACGTAATTGGATACGTGCTCTGCATATGCGAGTTATGCTACTATGGCTTTAAATTATGTCTATTTGTACTGGTTTTTAGTGTGACTTTGTAGAATTATTTATTTATTGACAGTGCTTACAAAACAGTTTTGTTTCAATGCATCATAAAACAGAATACAATACTGTATGAAGGTGACTAACTGTGTTATTAAGGCTATAAATTAGGCCGTTTGTAAAGGACTGACTCCTAACTAGAAACCTGTGTTTAGAATATCATTTAAATTATGTCTTAATTATATGAACAGAAAAGTATTAAAACATATGAAAGCATGTAAGATTGCGCTTATTGGCTTGGACTTGAAAATTTACGTTAAGAACAAAAAAAAATGATTATGTTAATATACTTTATCATTGTTGTTTTTTAATTTTTGCTAATGAGTTTTTACTTGTCTTCATTTATTTTATTAAAATGTGAGCCGGACAGTCCCCATAGAGGAGAAGTCTGGCCTTTTCGCCGAGGCCAGCCTGTCGCTGGAGGGATCCTGTTGCGTGCAGATCCGGGATTCTACAATTAAAGCGGCTGAAGGCTCCCGCAGGGGGTTTAGTGCGGTAGTGGCACCCCCAAGTGCTGAGTCCGACATACGGTCTAGGACTGCCTACCCGGGCATCCTGGATATCACCCGAAAATGGGTTACCATGCGACATCAAAAAAAAAAATGGGTGTGTACTTATGTACGCACGTAAGAAGTTATACTTCGTTCGCTAGCTAACTTCACGTTGCTAACTTCTTCGTTGACTAGCTAACTTCAGTTTGTCAGTTTTTTGCAAGAAGCTTAAAATACAATTGCTTTTTTGTAACGGTGTGCGCGCATCGTTAAAATTTACTCTCATCATTTTTCCCTAACGCGCCAAAAGAAGTATAACTTCAAAAAAACAATCAATATAGATAGAAATTACTAAATAAGTATATTATATTTTTATTATATATTTTGTTATTAACTAATATGTATTTTTAATTTTTACTAATTTTATTAATATTGACTAGCCCGTTGGCGCAGTTTGTAGAGACCTTGCTTTCTGCTCCGGGGCTTGCGGGTTCGATTCCACCCTGAGTCTGGGTGTATTTATCATATTATTTGTATGTGTATTTATTCAGAATATAAATTAGTAGCTAAATCAGTCGGTCTTTACCTATAGCACAAGTATTAAATTGCTTACATTAGGAACAGACAACCGTGTATGTATGTTATTGATATTTATATATTTATTTATATTAATATTAATTTAGTTATTTCAATAATAATAATATAATAGCTGGGAGAAAGATGTGTAAATTTTGAATATTTATTGAAACTAGAAAAACAATCCCAAATATAATTATCACATATTAATTAACATATTTTTCACATTTTGCAATCCATAATTAATATAAAAAAAAAATTTAATAGGTAATAATATTTAATTCATAATATTATTTTAAATTTTAACCTTAGAATTTGTGTTCATTAAATAAACAATATATCTATACTAATATAATAAAGCTGAAGAGTTTGTTTGTTCGATTGTTTGTTTGTTTGATTGTTTGTTTGTTTGTTTGTTTGAACGCGCTAATCTCAGGATCTACTGGTCCGATTTGAAAAATTCTTTCAGTGTTAGATAGTCCATTTATCGAGGAAGGCTATAGGCTATATATCATCAGGAGCGTAGCACCAATGAAGAATGTTTCAAAATCGGTTTTTTTTTTCTTTTTGAGAACTTCCACTACGTAAACGGTTAAAGTTTCGCAAAAATCATGATTGACAGAATTGGTCCTATTCCACGTGGACGAAGTCGCGCGCAGAAGCTAGTATTACGATATTTCCTATATTTGTAACGAGAGTACACTTATAACTTACTAGCTTCTGCGCGCGACTTCGTCGGCGTGGACTCCGCTCCTATTGGTCTTAGCATGATGATACATAGCCTATAGCCTTCCTCGATAAATGGGCTATCTAACAGTGAAAGATTTTTTCAAATCGGCCCAGTAGTTCCAGAGATTACCGCGTTCAAACAAACAAACAAACAAACAAACAAACTCTTCAGCTTTATATATTAGTATAGATATTAAAACACTTACATGTTGACATATAACATACTGATATACTGAACATCATATATAGAAAAAGAACACAAGTAAATTATACATATTATTATTATTCTAAATTATTATTTCACTTGTTAGATTTTTTTACCTGTTTAAGTCCACACACAAATAAAAAATATATTAATCTAAAATTGAATTAAATCACTCTCAGGAACAACATTTTAATTAAAAACTGAATGTATTTTTAATATTAGTTAACGTATGTATGTATGTAATTTTCACAAAATTATTTTCCCGCGGTTGTTACGACGCATGCGCGCGATTTCTTTTTTTGCCTGCGCATTCGGCAACGGTTTAATGTCAACTGCCTCGTAGTAGTAGTAGTACTTAGTATTGTCACAATTATCTCATAATCTACACAATTTTCCGTTCTTACTCTACTATTTATAGTATTTAAGTACACAATATTTTTATAAATAATATTTCTGATATTTAAACTCTATATTAGATACATCGTCGACATTATTAATAGGTATAATATATCTATGTACCTATGTGTATATGCTAATAAAAAGTTCATAATAATATTAATTGATTGATTTAGCCTTTTTATTTTTATCAATAAAGATAGAAAATAGTATGTGTATTAATACAAATATCTTTCTCGAGCGGTAATCGAACTCAACTGTCAGCGTTTCATGCGACTACACTCACCACTACATCAGAATGGTTGTCATAATGTTAATATTTTTAATTATTTTCTAAACGCAGTTTAAAAAAATAACTTAATTTGATTTTTGAAGTGAAACTTCTTTAGGCGCATGAGATGGCATGACGTTCAGTATTCGGATGGATGACCGACTGGGAACACCGCGTGAGGTTGGCTTTTTATTTATTTTTTTCAAATAGTTTTTTTTTTGTATTTTAAATTCGTTTTTTTTTAATTTGGTTTTTCAATTAGTTTGCCAAAGAAGTTTCACTTCTGACACGGGTACTTTGTACGCACGAATTTTTTTTCTTTTGATTCAATAACAAATGTCTTATTGACATTCATATACACCATTTTCCTCAAGGAAAAGTTAGTAATCAAAAGTGAGTCTTTGCGATGTTTCAAAAACATTTAGACTAACTCAGATAACTTTATAAACAAAATTTAAATATAGCCGGATGTATTAAAAAGCATGAGTTCATTAAAAAATAACAACTATTATGGTCTAAGAGATGTGGAAGAGAAACCTTCACCGATCTGATAACTCGATGAGACCTATTTTTTACAAATATAATTTATGAAAAAATAATAATAATGGTGGCGACACTATCCCGTCAAACAACTAAGGCATCGAATACGGACAACGATAACGCAAGCGACATTTATATAGATCCAGTCCCTTCCACGTCATTAACTTTACCTGATACATCTCCGAAACCCTATAAGTTACTTCCAGTGCTAGAAGATGTTGTACAGGAGGCATCTGCCAAAAAACCTGGACCCGCTTCAAGTAGTTTTTGTGCGCGCAAGAAATGGTCATTAGAAATGAACAAATTTATTTGGCGCACGTATCTCATCGCAACAAAATTAAGAACAAACCGAGTATATTTAGATTACCTTCATCATGAATTTTCCATTAAATACCCCCATATGCAAGCATCAAGGCAAAGACTAGGAGATCAATGTAGAGCAATAGAGAGAAACAAATTACTTTCACAAGAAATATTAGAGCAAATTACAATAGAGGTCACAGAATACTTACAAGAAACGCAGAATCCACTCACACAAAATAAACACACGCAACCACATCTACAACCACACAGAAATAGTCAGCAAAGGTCAGGTCATAGAAGAAGGTGGACCAATGAACTTAATGAGGCGATAGTAAGAAATTATTATGAAATTACAGAACTGGGAATAAATAGAACAGCATATCGGAGGCCCCTCCATCAAGCTGTCTTAACAGAATATCCAGAGCTATCTGAAGTAAGTGAACAAAGAATATCTGACCAACTTAGAGTTATATTTAACAGCAAAATGATAAGCGATCAACGACTTGAAGAAATACGTCAAAACATAGCTAAAAATAGAACAACTCACACACTCACAAGTAACCAATCTAGCACACTCATAAATTCAAATGAACCAGAAAACACCAGTTCGGATTTAGATAATATAAATTTTCATTCACAAAAACATTCAATAGAACAGGTTAATATAAATTCTAATACACAACCCCATTCAGAAGTACAAGAAAGTTTTACTCCCGTTGACTCTGAAAAAATTCAGGAACATTTCCTTTGTGCAATGAATAAATTTCAAAATATAAATCCAATAAATCGACCATACATACCAAAACAAAAAACCTCGAGAAAACTAGCACATATTGTAAATTTTATAGATAAAAATGTTATACCCTATCACATCTCTATAGAACAAGATTTTGAAACCACCCATATGATAATTTACTGTGCAGCTTACACAGCAGCAATAAGTAATGGTAGTAGAATAAAGGATGTAATCATACCACATACTCCAAAGAATAATAGATTACCTGCCTGGCAAAAAAGATTAGAAAAGAAGATAAAGGATTTAAGAAGAGATATTGCAAGGCTTACAGAGTATATAAGAGGAAACAGAAGTAATAGACTTACGTTATTAGTGGAAGATATAAAAAATAGACACCGAATACACTCTCAACATGAAGAACCGAACAACAGCAACGAGCAGTTTCTGGACACTTTAAAACAAAAATTAAATGCAGCATCAAGTAGACTTAAAAGATATTTAAATTGTACGCTCAGAAAAACACAAAACAGCCAGTTTAAAAATAATGAAAAACAGTTTTACAGAAATCTAACAAACAACACCCAACGATTAACTACACAAGATACAATATCTGGACCAACAGCTGAAGAGCTGCATAGTTTCTGGTCTAATATTTGGGCTACTCCATTATATCATAACCCAAACGCACTATGTCTCGAGTCAGATTACGATTCTACAAACTCGATTACACCCATGATATTTAATGACATACCCATCGAAATCTTTCAGTTTGTACTCAAAAAAACTCACAACTGGAAAGCACCTGGTAGTGACCAAATACACAATTACTGGTACAAAAAGTTCACAACGGTTCATCCCTTATTACACAAACACATTAACGATTTCATTCAATCACCAGAAAAATTACCAAAATTTATAACAAAAGGAATAACTTACATGATACCTAAAGACACAGATTACCAAAATCCAGCTAAATATCGACCTATTACATGTCTTCAAACTTTTTATAAAATACTTACAGCGTGTATAGCCGAACTCACGCAACAACACATTACCAATAATAATATTCTGACTGAAGAACAAAAAGGATGCCGCAAAAGTAGCCAAGGTTGCAAAGAGCAGCTTATCATAGACTCAGTTACCATGAAACACGCAATTTCCTCAAAAAACGATATTAACACTATGTATATAGATTATAAAAAAGCCTTTGATTCCGTACCACATAGCTGGCTCCTTCATGTACTTCATCACTATAAAATTCATCCACAAATCATTAATTTCCTAGAAAATTCGATGCAAAATTGGTCTACAACTTTAAAAACTACTGGACTCGGTGAAATAGCTATACCTGAAATTCCTATACGGCGAGGAATATTTCAAGGAGATGCATTCTCTCCTCTCTGGTTCTGTCTCGCTCTTAATCCTCTTTCAAAAATGTTAAACAGATCTAATCTCGGCTACACCATAACAACACCCCAAAAAAATACTACTTTATCACATCTTATGTATATGGACGATATAAAATTATATAGTAACTCTGTGCAATCATTACATAACTTGGCAGATATCACACAAACGTTCTCAAATGATATACATATGGAATTTGGAATAGAAAAGTGCAAAACATTGTCGATTCAAAATGGAAAAATCACACCAAACCAATATATTTTAAATTCAGGACAAATTATTGAACCTCTAGATATGTACACTTCTTATAAATACTTAGGGTTCCATCAAACAAGAAAAATTCACCAAACAGAAACCAAAAAAGAGCTAAAACAAAAATTCAAATACCGTCTTAATATTCTATTTCGATCACAACTGAACTCATTGAACTTATCTAAAGCAATAAATACTTACTCAATTCCTATATTAACATATTCTTTTGGCATAATAAAATGGTCACAAACAGATCTCAAAAATCTTCAACGGTTAATAAACACTACATTGACAGCTAGCAGAAAACGTCATCCCAGATCTTCCATACAGAGAATGACACTCCCAAGAATAGAAGGAGGACGCGGCATCATAGATATTGTTAATTTACATAATAAACAAATCACAACACTCAGACAATATTTTCACCAACGCGCAGAGCACTCAACATTACACAATATAATCAGTTTAGCAGATAAACAGCTGACCCCATTAAACTTAACCGATAGAACAACACAAAAAAACGAATGTACCACTGATTTAAAAGAAAAAATTGCATTATGGCAGCAAAAGTCACTTCACGGAAGACATTGCCATGACTTACAACAGCCATTTGTCGACAAAGAAGCTTCGAACGCCTGGCTCCAACGTGGTGAACTTTTTCCTGAGACAGAAGCATTCATGATAGCAATTCAAGACCAGATAATAGACACTCGGAACTACCAGAAGCACATAATACACGCACCTAACCTTATAACGGACATGTGTAGACACTGTCATGCTAATTCTGAAACTATTCAACACATAACTTCTGCCTGTCGAACACTTGCACAAACAGACTACAAACACCGACACGATCAGATAGCTTCAATTATACACCAACAACTTGCACACAAATATAAATTCATACAAAAAAAGGATCCTTATTACAAGTATAAACCAAACCAAACATTAGAAAACAGCAACTGCAAACTATACTGGGACAGAACCATTATTACAGATAAAACGATACACTACAATAGGCCTGATATTACACTACACAATAAAACAAGTAACACCATTTACCTCATTGACATTGCTGTCCCTAACACCCACAATATCCAGTCAACAATTTCTGAAAAACTAACCAAGTATCAAGACTTAGCCATAGAACTTAAACGCAGTTGGAAAGCAGACACAGTACATATAGTACCAATAGTCATATCGGCCACGGGTATAATACCGAAAAGCTTAAAACTCAGTTTAGATATCCTGCAGCTCCCGAAGTACACACTCGACAGTCTCCAAAAGGCAACTATCCTAAACACTTGTAGAATCACTCGCAAATTTCTCACTACATCGTCGATCTCATCAGCCTGCGTAACTTTATAACCAAATGTAACGTTATCACGCCTTGGTCATGGCCCGTGTGATAAAATAGAATCCCCTAAATTTGGGAGAAATTATGATTAAAAAAAATAAAATAATAATAATAATAATACACTTTATTGTACACCAAAGACAGAAATAATACAAAGAAATTTTTTAACAATATATCATTAGGTACAAAAGGCGGCCTTATCGCTAAAAAGCGATCTCTTCCAGGCAACCTTAGGGCAAAGGAAATGGTATAGCGTCAGCGTAGGTGTACAGGCTACAAACAATTTATAGTAAATATTCAAATAATTAAACACATACATACGTACATACGCACATACATACACACATACATACATACATACATACACATATACATACCTACATACATACTTACACTCATACACAGACATAGATACGTATTATATACTTATAAATTACTTGTTTACTGTTGAGTTTCAAGAAAATGCTTCCTAACAGTCAACAACAAAACAACAACAAAATATGCCTATGATAACTTCCCTATCGAAAAGTGGTCACAGCTATTTTTAATTTAATCAATTTTTTTTCATCACCTTCACTCATATGATAACCGAATGCGTTTTATCTCAATTGATAGTTTTTAACACACAGAATATGCCTACATCGATCTGTTCGAATCGAAATTGATATCATAGGTAAGATATTGTAATTACAAAAGCAATCATATAGGCTTGCCTGCAAAAACTGAAAAAAAAATTGCTATGATCACTTTTCGATAGGCAAGTTATCATAGGCATATTTGTTTATAAATTATATTTGATAAAAAATATGTCTCATCGAGTTATCAGATCGGTGAAGGTCGGTGTTCCACGTCTCCTCTACTATTAGGTATATTAAAAATACAAGAAGGTACTTAATTATGTTAGGGTGGATTTAGACCAAACGAACAAAGAGCTAGAGCTAGAACAAGAGCATTCTTTCTTGATCTTCGAACACTCGTATTCATATAATATATAACAACGAAAGAATGCTCTACGAATGTTTACACTAAAAGAATTTGATAAGAATTTGATGTAGTGGGAATAGAATGAGCATTCGCTCGTCTGATGTAAATCGACCATTAGGTATAGGATATCAAAAATATCAAAAATACATTAACAAGTAATAATAGTATTTGAAAGAACCGTGTTCCGTTGTCATTTAATGTTACGGTACAAATATCGAAACTAATAACGTAAATCTATTTTATTTTTTCAATTATTTTGCTTCACGAATGAATAATTTTAAATTGATTTTTATAATTTGACAGTAAGACTCACCACTAGACTATTTATTTGTTTATTTAATTAACTATCCAGTTAGTAAGAGAGCTACAGTAAACTATTCAGTCTTAAAAAGTTAAAATAACTTGGTACTTCACACTCTATTAAGAAAAAGGACTGTAAGTTAATCCGTCACACCGCTTTGATGCGGATTGGCACACGTCTTGTAACATTTCCTGCTGTACAATTTATAACAGACTTCAAAAAAAGGAGAAGGTTCTCAGTTCCACTGTATTTTTTTATGTGTTGATAACATAATCTTCATAACTTTTTACTTTATGTACCGCGAGCGAATGAAAGTAACCGACTTAGCCCATAGAATTAGCTTGTTGAGCTTGTTGAAGTGGCAGTGGACTGTCACTTGTGTCGCAGAACCGATGGCTGTTGGAACAGACGGGTCCTGAAGTGGAGACCGCGTCTTAGCAAACGCAGTGTGGGACGTCCTCTGGGCCGCTGAATCGACGATCTAAGTAAGATTGCCGAGGTAGGCTGGATGAGGATTGCGGAAAACCGGAATGTCTATGTCCAGCAGTGGACTGCAATAGGCTGAAGTGTAATAATGCGTATTCAATTTTTTTCATCGACTACCTAACGTAGGTAGGTACAGGTACTGTGTTGTGTGTGTGTTAAAGTTATTGTTCAGTTCGCAGAGTTATAAAATAAATAAATCTCTGAAATAAAAGTAGTCTAAGTTACTCCTGATTACATCAGCTATCTGCTAGAGAAAGTCCCGTCAAAATCAGTCCAGCCGTTTCAGAGATTAGCCGGAACAAACAGACAAACAGACATACAAAAATTGTAAAAAATGTTATTTTGGTATATGTACCGTGTATACATTCATATGCATATTACAAACAGACACTCCAATTTTATTTATTTGTATACAGATAGGTTATGAATAAAAGTATTTGACGCTTTTTTAACCGACTTCAAAAAAGGAGGAGGTTAGTCAGTTCGACCGTATATATGTTTTTTTAAGCATGTTCTGGGATAATTTGACGAAGTTATCCCCGAACATACATGACGACGATTAACGAAGGTTTATGAACCGATTATGATAATTCTTTTTTTGTTGGAAAGGCGATATCCCAACTTAGGACCATGATAAGGAAACCAGGATCTGATGATGGAATCATAAAGAAATCGAGAGAAATTGTCGAAAATCGTAGTGATAACTAGTGTGTTTGTTAATTTTTTTCGTCTACTTACGTTGTATTTACTTGTCGATGTAATTGAAGTCGTTGTTTTTTTCGTTTGCTAGCAAACACAAATATTTTAATTTTTAACCTACTCTGATAAAAAAAAAACTAATAAAATGACCTTAATGATCGTCATAACCTAATGGCAGTTGTAATATATGCGCTACATATCTATTTATTTGATAATAATAAGTGGAAATAAATTGTTAAATCGTTTTTGTTATGCGACTACACTCACACTACAGTCACTTTTATAGGTACATACGGTATGATGTATAGTATTTGAAATAAGTGTAGTGTATCGGAAAATTAATCTACAAACGTAGGTAATAAATTAAATTGAACCCCGAGAAACTTGTTCTGTGTCATGTGCGCACATAGACATAAAATTTTCTTTTTATCGAATTGGTTCATTTATATGAGTACATAGTAATTACAAAGATATGTAGTTGATATTAGAAAGAATAATGTGTGTATGAGGCCATATTAACCTCATTGTGATTACATTGTGTTTTGCCTATAGTCACCACGCTGGGCAGGCGGGTTGGTAACCGCAGGGCTGGCTTTGTCGCACCGAAGACATGAGTTCACGCCATTTTGGCGCGAACTTGTGGAGGCCTATGTCCTGCAGTGGACTGCGACAGGCTTAAATGATGATTACATTACAATTTCTTATAAAGTGCTACTAATAACTTGACTTGTAGACTTAGAGAACTTCGGAATTACAATTCACTTGAGAAACATAATAAAACAATTACAATTATAACGAGAGTTAAATGACTTGAGCTTCACAATCCATAAATAAATGCCAGTAGTTCACAAAACAAATATGTAATATCACAAATAAAGAAACATGAAGTCGAAGCACTTCATTGATACTAATTTTGAGTGAATTTTTTCTGTGAGGTTTCCAGTTAAGCTGATTGTCTAAGATTCCAAGGGACTTTTATTTAAAGGTTCTTTTGAATTGGTTTATTGTTTTTATTAAGTGGAATATTGTCTTTAAGGTTTTTTTTTGTTTTGTATGAAAAAAATCTGATTTCTTCCTAATTTTAGTCACAAAGTCAAAGGTTTTCATGTTCAAGTACATTTTCACCGAAAGCCATACTAATTTTTATATAAAAATTTATTGAAGTTAAGAATGATTTCAAATGAGAATGAAGTATTTTCTCACAAATTTTTAAGTGTCAGAAGGACTGATATTGGCCGATAATGAAAGTTATCGGTTCGATTTCCATCTGAGTCTTTATGTAATATATATTTGTATTCATATATGTATTATTTCTATGTATACTTATCAAAAAAATATATAGAGCCATATAAGTCGACTTTTACCTATAACACAAGCATTACATTGCTTACCGTAGGAACAGACGACCATGTGCGTGAATGTTTTTATTTATTTAAAAGAAAACACACATGTAAATATAAATTCTAAATAACAAATTAGATAACAAAACAAATCTATACATATAATAAAATGGTAGAAAAGTCAAAACTGTACATTGAATATTTTTTTAAAAGAATACTTGGGGTGTGATCTACAATCGATACCGAAGCCAAAAATATAGTTTTTAGAATTTTTGTCTGTTTGTCTGTTTGTCTGTATGTATGTCCGGGATAAACTCAAAAAGTACTGCATGGATTTACTTCAAATTTGGCACGAATATTGTTAAGAAGTCGGGTCAGAACATAGGCTATATATTATCACGCTATCACCTACGTGGAAAGAGCAGTGAACCTTTATTTCTTCAAATGTATGTCCGGGATAAACTCAAAAAGTACTGCATGGATTTACTTCAAATTTGGCACGAATATTGTTAAGAAGTTGGGTCAGAACATAGGCTATATATTATCACGCTATCACCTACGGGGAACGAGCAGTAAAACTTTATTTCTTCAAATGTATGTCCGGGATAAACTCAAAAAGTACTGCATGGATTTACTTCAAATTTGGCACGAATATTATTAAGAAGTCGGGTCAGAACATAGGCTACATATTATCACGCTATCACCTACGGGGAACGAGCAGTGAACGCACGCAGACGACGTCGCGGGCAGCAGCTAGTGATTAATAATATATTATTTGTAGCAGCAATTAAAGTTGTGATGTGGATATAGAATTCATATAAAAATGATAGGAAAGGCCTAGCTTATCAAATAATTTACCTATTACTTCAACTAAAAACATAATTATTAATTTTAAAATTGTAATTCAATAAATGTTAACATCAACGATGCTTCATACCTACTACGATAGTCCGCTGTCGAGTCGTTATTATTAGCTATTTTTTTAAATGTAACTAGATCGACAAACAAGCGTACGGCTCACCTGATGGTAAGCGGTTACCGTAGCATAATTATAGACGTCTGCAACACCAGAAGCATCGCAACTTCCAAGCGCGTTGCCGACCCTATCCCCAGTTCTCCCCAGAAGCTCTGGTCACCTTACCTACTAACCAACAGGAACACAACACTGCTTGAAAACAGTATTATTTAGCTGTGATCTTCTGTAAGGTCGAGGTACTACCCTAGTCGGACAGCTCTATATTTTGAGCAGGAAATTATTTATATTTAATGTTACAAGTTGCCATAATTTTTGTTTCTTTCGTAACAAACATTTCTTCAACAGTTTCTTCGACCACAACTAATCCAATTATATTTATTAACTTAAAAAGTAAATCGTTTAATTGCATTATGAATGGCTTTTTGCATTGCTCTACTTTCTCAAACATTTTAAATAAATAATATGCATTTTTTTACTATTGTTATTAAGGTTGTTATTTTTATATACTGTTAGGTTGGCAAACAAGCATTTGGCCCACCTGATGGTAAGCAGTTACCATGGACCATGGTTTACCATAGATGCTTGCAACACTAGAAGCAACGCGAGCGCATTGCCGACTCTACCCCCCACTCTCCTACTCACCACAGGAACACAACACTACCGATAAACTGTCACGTAGTTTGACAGGTTAAGAAATTTTAAAAGTATTTCATTTGTTCTAAATAAATAATTTATTATTTATGTATTATTATTTTATGAGTAGGTAGTATTATTTAGCTGTGACCTTATGTAAAGTTGAGGTACTTCCCAAATCGAGTTGGTCCAAAATTTTGAGCAGGATATTTCCTGCTATGTTCTACCTCATTGCAAATCAATAGGTAACGTTTTTATAATGAAATAATTATGTACTCTCCATTGATTATTATTTTTAGTAAATTTAGACAAAATGTCAGTTTGACGTTTTAAAAAAAACATCTAAATCATTTATGCCGCCACAAAAGTAGTGAATCAATCAATTCTTTATCGGTTACTACAGTAGGATAATGGATAGGGACTAGAAGACGAAATTCGTTCTGATTAAAAATTCTGAGACAAAATCTTATAACATTACCTTTTTATAACAAATTTTACAACAAAACTAGACAGACTGTGACTAAATTTAAATTGATAACGGCTTTAGCTTCTATAAATAATTCAAACTAACACGTTCGACGTACAACTACTTAACTATGAGTAAGAATAAGTACATAAATTAATGTTCAATAACAAGATACTTATAACAAAAATATTTTTTAATAAGGTGCTAATAACGCTAACTTATATGCGACACTGACGCGTAATAAAGCCTTGAATTCACTCGACTTACATAAATATTACATTTGATATGTCTATATTTGCCATTTATCTGCCATTATGGTATGAACACTTTCCGAGAAATACCCAAAATAATTGAGATGATACGTAATTATTATTTTAGAACATAATTCCTTTTTCGTCGTGAACGTATGTTAACGTTTTATATGTATGCGGTGGACAAGGTAAACATAAATAATTTTAGTGACGTCATTAAAATATTTATTGATTCTTTCATTTAGTTTCTTGGCTTTCAATTGTATCATAAAAACACGGATGATTTCGCCAATGTCACGTAGATGGATACAGTCGAAGTGGTCGAGGTCAAAACCTTCGTAAAATTAAAAGAAATATAGGAAATGATTGTAATTCATCAAACGATATTATCCGGCCCGCTGGAACGACGATCTACGTAAGAAAACCGGAATGTCTGGCGCGAACTTGGGGAGGCCTATGTCCAGTAGTGGACTGTAATATACAGAACTGACTGACTGACTGAAACGATACTATTTTATTGTTCGTTTGTTTAAGTACAGTCATCTTCAAGACTGATTTGATTTTTTCTTCTGTATTTGACAGTCGATTTATTGCTTAATTTATAAGATTGAAAATTTGATATTTCACAAATGTCCTAAATTTGAACCTAATTTTCAAGTGCTCTGGTGTAGTGGTGCGTGAAGGCGCGTAAATACCGGCGGTCACGCTTTCGATTCCCGCTCGGGGTAGATATATATGCATTATTTGTACAAATAATTGTTTCCACTCCTATGTGAGTCTCCTCACCGTGCCTCGAGATCATGTTAAGCTGTAGATCCCGACTCCCGGTTGTTATCATATATATGTAATAGCAATCGTTACTCTTGTAAGGGAATACATCCGCTTACCCGCAGTGGATAAGCGTGGTGGATTAAGCTCCAATCCTTCTCTTACATGGAAAAAGAGGCCTATGCCTATGTGGGATGTTACAGGGCGAACGCGAGTTTCAAATGCTTGGAATGTCGGCGTAATCCACGTACCATCCTTCTCCTACATGTAAAAAGAGACGTGCAGTGAAATTTTAAAGACTAAATTAATCAAATTCCACAGACATCGTTAATTAATACGATAGAAGCTGTGCTGATGAAGCTGTAAGTCTTGTCTGACAAAATATAACCATACCTTACGAATATTATAAATGCGAAAGTCTGTGAGGCTGAGCGACTAGATTGATGATTGGTCCTTAACGCAAAAACTTCTGAGCTGTAATCAAACTTGGTAAGTGGATTTCGATTCAGCCTGTGATATCCCACTGTTGGGTACAGGCCTCTTCCCCATGTAGGAGAATTATGGTACGTGGATTACGACGACATTTCAAGCATTTGAAACTCGCGTTCGCCCTGTAACATATATCCCACTGCTGGGCATAGGCCTCATTTTCCATGTAAGAGAAGGATTGAAGCTTAATCTACCACGCTACTCCACTGCGGATTGGCGGATATGTTCTCTACTATGCTATCTCTACTATCAATATGCTACATATATTATTGTCTATATATACTACTCGTAATATGATAATCAGGAAATATTTGTTTGTTTGTAACCAGTAAACTCTGAAACTAGTGAATTAACATTAATAAGTATATATTCTTTCACTTCTATGTAGAACCACCGGCGTTACTCGCAAGTAACATCATTCTATCATCTCAATCAATAATGTAATTAACAAAACTGCCTTAATATCAAACGCTACAATCCTTTTGCGACCCTTTTGTATTACCTAAGTGTCCTTAAGAACGACTTGATAGGCATTTTTCGTCGCTATCGAATTTCAACTTGACCCTCGACGCTTATTCAGCCCTTTATTCATAAACTACTTACTTTCGTAACTTGCCTATAAAATATACTTACCTATAACTTTTTTTGTTAATGTTTTCACAACAAAATATAATATTTTATTTCATTACCTAGAACTTAATAAGTTGTTTGTGTGGTGTAGTGAACAAACAGAATTACTTATCTAAACTTCATAACCCTTTCACTATGACAAGTTAAATTATATATTTAAAAAGATTGGTTGTCTGTAAAGTTTATTTACGGATGATATTTAAACGTGACAATGTCATAACAAAACATCTCCTCGGACGCATAGGCCAATCGAGTGGAAGAGAGATAGATGCGGCGCAAGCGTACAATGAGCGTAACGGGACAATAAGCGTAACGCTACCATGAGTCACCATTTTTCGTGTATGCAGCCAGTGTTCAACGATTTATTAGACGTTGTCACGTCCAAAATCACCATCACTTCAGCCTATCGCAGTCCACTGCTGGACATAGGCCTCCACAAGTTCTCGCCAAAAATGGCGTGAACTCATGTGTTTGCCCATAGTCACCACGCTGGGTAGGCGGGTTGGTGACCGCAGGTCTGGCTTTGTCGCACCGAAGACGCTGCTGCCTGTCTTCGGCCTGTGTATTTCAAAGCCAGCAGTTGGATGGTTATCCCGCCACGTCAAAAATAATTACTATCATAAATGTCAGATAGCTCAAAACACGAGGGACGTTTAAGTAATAAATAAGTAAATTCTATTCCAATCCTTTTAAATTATTCTCAAGTAAGAGAACATAAAAGTTAGGAGAATTTGAATTTAATTTCGAAGCACGTTACGGGCAATTTAAAAAGTTTTTCATTAGTGACCTCTAATCTCGATTCAAGACGTTTATTACTATTTAGAACACCTTTCATCTGTTTTCGGGATTCCCGAGAAGATTAACTTGAATTTCAATTACGAGATTATTAAATTGAAGAGTGTGTTTAAACTTAATTTTGAAAATATTGAAAAAAATAAGAATATGTAATACAAGAAAAAGTAATATGCAAAAAAAAAACGGAAAAAAAGTACCACTAAAGGAATGAAACGAATAAAAATAACTACATAAACTACGGATAAGTTGTACAAAGTTGTAATGGTGATTGTCGCTCCGACACGCGTGTGGAGTTTCCTCCTTTAGAACATTTACCCTGATATTCATAAATAAAAATGTTTTATTAATTCATCATCATCATCATCATCACTTCAGTCTATCGCAGTCCACTGCTGGACATAGGCATCCACAAATTCGAGCCAAAAATGACGTGAACTCATGTGCTTTGCCCATAATCAATAGTCTTCGGCCTGTGTATTTCAAAGCCAGCAGTTGGATGGTTATCCCGCCATCGGTCGGCTTTTTAAGTTCCAAGGTGGTAGTGGAACTGTGTTATCCCTTAGTCGCCTCTTACGACACCCACGGGAAGAGAGGGGGTGGCTATATTCTTTACTGCCGTTACCACACAGCAAAAAAAAAATATTAATTGTATGAATGTATAATTAATTTCTAAAATAAAACTCTAAAATCAAAACATAAATTGACGCTTCCCTATGTAAAAAATCTCGTAAAGCTTATAAAAACAAAAGCATACCAAATTCTCATATAAAGCTATGAGAAGCTATGAGATCTTTGAGAATTCGGTCTGCATTTGTTTTTATGGGGTTTATGGGATCTTTTTCCAGAGGGTTGCTATTTGTATCGGTACAATAAAAGCTGGTATACTGATATACTTACCTATATTACCTACATAATTATGTATATTGCTATAGCTAAAAGATGTCACTGCTGTTTCATTGTTTACACGATATAAATAAATAATAAATAAATAAATATCTTATAAGTCTTATAACATACACACACGATCATCTATTCTGTTCCTATAGTAAGCAACTTAATTCCTTTTTTTTATAAATGTACATAGAAATATTACACATATTAATATATAAATACAAATATTACACCCAGACAGGCAGGAATCGAACCCGCAACCCGCGTAGCAGAAAGCAAGGGCCACTACAAACTGCGCCAACGAGCTAGTCGATATCACTCCCCATTTTGTTATACCCCACGCCTTATATCTTTCCTAAGGATTAAACTCCAAAATTATATAAAACAATATATATTTAATTAGGTATATTATATCGATTAAGCTCCGACCCATGCCCAGCTGTGACATGTTAGGTACAGGTTGAATCGATCGATCGAATTACGTAATAAATATTACAAAGGTGGCAAGAATATTCATGAGAACTGTCTTAAGGGGTTATACGCAGTTACAAGGCTCAAAAAAACATTTTTTTATGAATTTTTTAATATACACAGTTTTTATATATCAATTACAAGTAATAGTTATTCAAATAGAGCCTACTTTCAAGAATACAATAGCTTGTCAATCATGTAAAAATATTAATGTGCGCCGCTCCTGTAGAAGATGTTCCACACGACCTCTACAAAAAAGCGCTTGGCGGTGATCTCCATTTCTTCGGTTTGGATGGTCTGAAATCAAAAAATATGGTGAATTCTTTTGAAGGATAGATTATTACAGGTATTGAACGAAGGAATAAGAAAAATTTTGATTTTTGACAAAATGGCGTCTATTTGTAAAAAAAAATTCGTTTTTGACCGAAATTATCGCTCCAAATTGTAAAAAAAAAAATAGTAATAATTTTTTTTAATTTTATTCCTTCGTTCAATACCTGAGGAATATATTTAAGAAGATTGTGTAAAAATTTGAGACAGATCGGTTGAGCCATTTCGGAGAAATCGCGATCACCGACTTTGAAAATACCGTTTTGAGAAAAGCGCACTTAAAGTTTCAGAAGTAGCTTACACATAGTTAAAAAAAATCTTCAACTTACATGGTATTATCTATTCCAGGGCAATAAGAGGTATCTTCTGCAGTATTGGTAGCTTCTAATAAGTCTAGCTGGTGTTGTCGTCTAGCCATTCTTCCAAGGAACCTCAGATAGCGCGTGTAGTATATAAGTGTAGCTACTACTCCGGTTCTTACACTTTCTACTTTCTAGCACTAACGTGGCCTTACAAATTCAGATATATCTCCGAAAATATTTATCAGATTGGCTTCAAATTTTCAGAAAATATACTTAAATATGTGTGAATTCCGAAAATGCAAAAAAACAAAATTCGATTTTTTGAAAATTCTAACTGCGTATAACCCCTTAAAAGATATACGAAACATATATTTCTCTTTGATCGTTTCGCCCATCACATTTTAAGATATAGGTTGAGGGGAGAGGACCCGAGGCGCTCTGAATCCGAAATGAGTAGACAATGGATCACCCGGATATTGCCTGTCAACCGCTCGCCGATACTACGTCGAGGTGGACACACTGAAAATTAACCTTACCTTAAACTTTTATATTAGTTTTCTCTTTGAAAAAGTTGAAGTTGATACCTACTATTTTATTAAGACGTGCTTGTGTGTATTTTCTACGTATTTTAATTGACTTGTGGGTACAATGTCACAGTCTGCCTGAGTTCTGACTGACCGAGGTACTAGGATTCAACTGAAGAAAAGCGTTGCAGAAAATATCCTGCTCAAAATCTGGACCAACTCGACCGCCCATAAACTGTCACTCAGTTTGGCGGGTTAATAAATTGTAAAGTATTAATTTGGTCAAATAAAGAATTTGTTATTTGTTATTTATTTGTTGGGGAAGTACCTCGAACTTACAGAAGATCACAGCTAAATAATACTGCTCTCAAGCAGTGTTGTGTTCCTGTGGTGAGTACCTAAGGTGACTAGAGCTCCTGGGGGGATTATGGTGTAGGGTCCGCAACGCGCTTGCGATGCTTCTGGTGTTGCATGCGTATATATTATGGTGCGGTAATCGCTTACCATCAGGTGAGCCGTACGCTTGTTTGCCGACCTAGTTGCATAAAAAAAAATTATATCACAATTTGTACCTACCTACATCTACCTAGTCCTACTTAATATGTTTTAATAGTATTTATAAAAATACGAATTAAAGGTAAATACACAAATATAATGCATACAAAAATAATTCTAAATTTCCATAACCTTTGAGTAAATACTCATAATAATTGTTCTGGCTGGATTGCATGATAATATCGCGTAACCGGTTGACCCCCCTCACCGATGCCTGCGCCCGCGCGTCGACGCCGCGACCCTGCGCTTGACCGGCATTCAGTCGCTTTCTAAGACCGGGGCGAGGCGCGCGTCGCGCTCTGATTTGACTCGCCGCTGCGATTCGCAGCTAAATTTCACTGCATACGCGTATATTCTAAATTTGCTGTTTGAACTGAGATAAACTATCGATTATATTAATTGAGTGCGCATAGTTGCAATCTGTGAGCGGACGGTGAGGGCCGCGCGCTTGTTGACGAAGTCGATACTAGCTTCAGCGCGAATTCATTACGTGTAGTAATCCCTGCATTTGAAACTTGATAAACTTTCTTGTATATCGGCGTGAATAACTCGTGCATAGTGAAACTATTTAGCTTGACCTCGTGTATGCTTTACGGCGCGGTTGTGTCGATGTGTAAACCCCGAAATTGAGCGCCATCTTGATGAGAGAAGTTAAAATTTGTTGAGGCTTTTTTATGACTGATGCATTTGTCTTAATTGTATTAATCTCGTTGTATGCCGGCGCGTGTTATTTCGATCGTATGGGTAATTGATTTAACGAGTGTTGAGTGATAGTTTTGGCCGGGTGAATCTGTATTAGTGAGATTAAAGTGTATAAGTATTTAAAAACCTGCTGTAACCTGTTCTGTGTTATATGGATTTTGCTTTTAACGATTAATTGTGCGTGTTAATATTTATGTGCCTTAAACTTGGATTTTTCTCTGCCGACGTTTTGTTGATATAAGACTATTAATTCCGTGACCGTGAGTGGAGTGAACGTCGAGCCTGATTTGCTGTCGAGTAGTGGCGCTGCAGCCGGCCGTCGAGAAGTCAGTCCACTTTCCTACACACACAAACTTCATTACACACCCACAGACCTACACACCGCCCTGACTTTTCTTGAACCGGTTTACCAGAGCCCCCTTCTTAAGGTAAGTTTTAAATATAATAAAAATTATTACCGGCTCGCGCAGCCGTTTAATATCATAGGTAATTTGTACCCGACGTCAGACTGTCCGCCAGAGGTCGCTGATGGGCCCCGAACTCTTAGGCACTGTGGGATAGTCTTGCGCCGTAACATTTGGTAGCAGAGCGTGGTTACCGCGCCTTGAGCTGCGCGAGCTCTTTTTGATAGGGTTAGGTACCTATATTGCTGGCGGGTAGGTAGGGGAAGGTTGGCCTGTGTGCGACATCCCGGTTTTTTGTTTTGTCTTTATTACTGAATTTATTGCTGAGTTATTATTTACTGAATTTCTCTATTGCTGAATTCTATTACTTCCTTGTTTACTTACTGAATTTGTTTCTATTGCTGAATTCTATTACTTCCTTGTTTACTTACTGAATTTGTTTCTATTGCTGAATTCTATTACTGCCTTGTTTACTTACTGAATTTGTTTCTATTGCTGAATTCTATTACTTCCTTGTTTACTTACTGAGTTTGTTTCTATTGCTGAATTCTATTACTGCCTTGTTTACTTACTGAATTTCTTTCTATTGCTGAATTCTATTACTGCCTTGTTTACTTACTGAATTTGCTTCTATTACTGCATTTATATTGTTGCATCTGTTTATGTTACTGACTTGTTCTGTTGCTGAATTTGTATTGCTGTGTTTGTTTGTATTTGCCGAATTGTTTCTATTGCTGAATTGTGTCACTGCATTGTTTGATATTACTGAATTTATATTACTGCATTTGTTTATGTTACTGAGTTTGCTTCTGTTGCTGAATTTGTGTTGCTTCATTTGTTTGTATTGCTGTATTGGTTTCTATTGTTGAATTTATGTTACTGCATTTGTTTATGTTACTGAGTTTGCTTCTGTTGCTGAATTTGTATTGGTGCATTTGTTGTATGGCTGAATTTGGTTCTATTCCTGAATTATATTACTGTATTTGTTTATATTGCTGAATGTGTTTCTATCACTGAATTTGTTTGTTTCTGTGTACGATGCCTGGGCCCTATCAGCGCTTCTCTTCGCGTCCCTCCCGACCGCGCCTCCGCCACGGGCGGGGGCGCTCGTGAGCGCCTTCCGGTGCGTGACGCTTCTGGCTCGTCCCCCAACCCCTGCGCCCCAGGCCTGGACAGGGGACGTTCCCCCTGATCAGTTGGGGTGTCACCCTGCCAGGGGCGGGGGGGGGGTCTGTTCCCCCCCTCCGCGGATTGAGCGAGAATTCGCCACTCTTCTCACGCGACCCCCTCCGCTAGCTGAGTGGCCGCGACTGGAGCGCCGCCCTCCCCCTTTTGGTCGGTGTCGGCGACCTTATCGGGTCCCTGCGACTTTTATCTGTTCCGGCTAGCGCGGCCGGGGCCCTCTGAGTGCCGGGCCCATCATTAGTTTGTCACTGCTAGCGATCTTCTTCGCATGCTGGTTTGAGTGGATGTCCTTGATGATGTAGTGGGGTTTCTTCCTAACGTCCCCTTAAATGACGCGCTGGGACTTATCGTGTAGTTAGGCGAGATCCGAGCCTCTTAACGGTGCTCTCTTGCGAGAGTGGCTCTCCATTGTGTCGCGCCTGTCGATCCCTAAGTTGGAGCTGTCCGGAGCCGCTCTTATCACGCGACTCCTCGACCCCGTCCACTCGTCTCTGAAATTTGTCGGTTTACGATTTGCTCGCGGACATAATGCCCTTCTGTCCGGGACGGGGGACTGTTCTGGCTGGATTGCATGATAATATCGCGTAACCGGTTGACCCCCCTCACCGATGCCTGCGCCCGCGCGTCGACGCCGCGACCCTGCGCTTGACCGGCATTCAGTCGCTTTCTAAGACCGGGGCGAGGCGCGCGTCGCGCTCTGATTTGACTCGCCGCTGCGATTCGCAGCTAAATTTCACTGCATACGCGTATATTCTAAATTTGCTGTTTGAACTGAGATAAACTATCGATTATATTAATTGAGTGCGCATAGTTGCAATCTGTGAGCGGACGGTGAGGGCCGCGCGCTTGTTGACGAAGTCGATACTAGCTTCAGCGCGAATTCATTACGTGTAGTAATCCCTGCATTTGAAACTTGATAAACTTTCTTGTATATCGGCGTGAATAACTCGTGCATAGTGAAACTATTTAGCTTGACCTCGTGTATGCTTTACGGCGCGGTTGTGTCGATGTGTAAACCCCGAAATTGAGCGCCATCTTGATGAGAGAAGTTAAAATTTGTTGAGGCTTTTTTATGACTGATGCATTTGTCTTAATTGTATTAATCTCGTTGTATGCCGGCGCGTGTTATTTCGATCGTATGGGTAATTGATTTAACGAGTGTTGAGTGATAGTTTTGGCCGGGTGAATCTGTATTAGTGAGATTAAAGTGTATAAGTATTTAAAAACCTGCTGTAACCTGTTCTGTGTTATATGGATTTTGCTTTTAACGATTAATTGTGCGTGTTAATATTTATGTGCCTTAAACTTGGATTTTTCTCTGCCGACGTTTTGTTGATATAAGACTATTAATTCCGTGACCGTGAGTGGAGTGAACGTCGAGCCTGATTTGCTGTCGAGTAGTGGCGCTGCAGCCGGCCGTCGAGAAGTCAGTCCACTTTCCTACACACACAAACTTCATTACACACCCACAGACCTACACACCGCCCTGACTTTTCTTGAACCGGTTTACCAGAGCCCCCTTCTTAAGGTAAGTTGTAAATATAATAAAAATTATTACCGGCTCGCGCAGCCGTTTAATATCATAGGTAATTTGTACCCGACGTCAGACTGTCCGCCAGAGGTCGCTGATGGGCCCCGAACTCTTAGGCACTGTGGGATAGTCTTGCGCCGTAACAATAATAATTCAGACAAAATAACTTTATTCTTCTACTATTTACGCCCAACACATATTGCAGTAATAAATAAAACGTTTAAAAATAAATAAATTTTCAGTGTTCGCAAGGTAAAGAGTAGAATTGAGTTCCAATGGTCTGTATAATTTCGCGGTTCGTTATGTTAAATTATCGGCTGCAATATTTTATTTCCATATGCTTGATAAATAAATCGCTTTCATGCTGATGTTACACGGAACCCGTTACAGACCACACGAAGAGTAAGTATAAAAGGGTGAAATATATTCATTAAATTATATTATTAAACTAGCTTCTGCGCGCGACTTCGTCGGCGTGGACTCCGCTCCTATTTGTCTTAGCGTGATGATATATAGCCTATAGCCTTCCTCGATAAATGGGCTATCTAACACTGAAAGAATTTTTCAAATCGGACCAGTAGATCCTGAGATTAGCGCGTTCAAACAAACAAACAAACAAACAAACAATCAATCAATCAAACAAACAAACTCTTCAGCTTTATTATATTAGTATAGATTAAACACAAAATCGACGCGTTGGCGCAGCGGTCACAGCACTGGTTTGTGGCTGTTGCGCTGGCGGTTGCGGGTTCGATCCCCGCACATGACAAACATTTGTATTGGACATAGGTAGGTACAGATGTTTGACGTGGTCTGCCGTCTAAGCTAAGCCGCTGTTCCTGGTTGTTATCATGTACACCTTATAGTGATCGTTACTCATAGTAGGGAATATATCCGCCAACCCTCATTAGAGCAGCGTGGTGATTTAAGCTCTGATCCTTCTCTCACGTGGGGAAAGAGGCCTATGCCCAGCAGCAGCAGTGTGATATTAAAGGCTGAAGCCTGGGGAAACCAACAAATCTGCCCGGGTTGGTGCGCGCGGTGCCCGCTGCGCGTCACCCATACGGGAAAGGCCTGTATAGGCAACGCCGCTGGGGTTTGCAGAACGATTCGGATTCCCGCGACTCCGGCAATGGCGAGGGGAGTGGGCACAGATGGTGGTTTTTGTGGATAGTCTGGCATTAGGCTGGGAGTTCCCCCGGGCGGCGGGACTAGTGCGTAAAATAGCATTACCCCATCTTTAAAAAAATGGAATAGACAACTGTATGTGTACCTATAGTAAAAAAAACCTTAGAGAATGTGAGTAGGTATAGTAGAGGTTTATCTAGTAAACAAGTCTGGAATAAAAAAAAAATATTTGTCCGAGTTGTTTTAGGTAGAAAACATATAATTTTATAAATTTATATTTCTTTTCAAGAAAGAAAGAAAACAGAAAAATTATATTCAACACGAATTATTTTAACAAAAGTTCGAGGCGTGAATTTGGAAAACCGCAAAAAAGTGCCCTTTTATCTTTCCCTTTGTGAGAAATTCTCTTTATTTACACGAATTATAATATTTTTAATTCTAAATTATTGTTTGACAAACATTAGATTACATTTAAATAATAACATTAATTATTTTAAGACCTTTTTAGTTTTATATTGCTGCTTCGCGTTTAGATTTCCTAGCATGTGTTACACTTCTCAGTAGCTGTGAGCGAATTGTAAAAATATTGTGTTTTCAAGTGTAACAAGTAAGATTAGTGCGTTAAAATAGAATAATTTTTATTCCACTCGGTGCGGTGGTAAGAATAAACAAGCCTATAGCTCATATGATACTAAGCGATTAGCATGGCTTATAGACGTCTGCAACACCAGAAACATCGCAAACGCGCTGCTTACTAAGCCCTCTGACCCTCCACAGGATCTCTTGCTACCCTAGTCGCCAGAGAAACACAACACTACTGGAGAGCAACATTATTCAGCTGTGATCTTCTGTAAGGTCGAGGTACTTCCCCCAGACGGGCTGCTCCAGATTTTGAGCAGGATATTTCCTCCTTTTCTCTAACTCAATAAAATAACATTCTACTTTATAAATAAAATAATAATAATAAATATCTTATAACTAAATAAATAAATATAATATCAAATATTACGAAAATAATTGACCTTAAATTTATAAATAGATAGCTACTTATTGAATTTATAACAATATAGCGGTTCTACGCTGACTCTATTGAACATTGTAACTTTTGTGTGCCATGACATGGTAAAACTCGGTGATGCGCAAAACGAAACGCAACCAAGACCATAAACAATAGAACAGCGTAAAGGTCGGACTGAAACCGCAACAAATTTTATTTAAATAAATTGCTCAATAAATCATCTGGTCGTAGAATTAGGCGGAAAATGTATCATGCATACAGCATAACCAACCTAATTCATTTATATTTGTTTCTTAAATATCCAATTCACATGCTTACCAGTGTCCTGAATTCCACTCAAGAGTCGTAGGTTCGATTCCACCCCCAAGTTTTTGTATATAAAAGTCCATTAAAGTAATATAAATATCAGGTACTACGTCTCTTGTACTTAATTACCAGTTAAAGGTTTTAAGGAACTATCGTTGAAGTGTATCAAACGTTGATTATATTAATCTAGTAAGAATAATGATTCTTTAAAAAAACAACTGCAAAAGAGATGTGTATTTCGTAAAAATATTATTATTTATTAGTGTGGATCAACTTAACACTGATATGTCAAATGAAGCCAACATTTTTATTCCATTAAAAACCATGTCGAGTCATTTTTTCATTTAAAGTAAGTATATTTACGTCAAATTACTAAAATTTAAAAAATGCCTTCAATTTTAATCAAGCAATTAAGTATATTTAAGCTTACAAACTATATTTAAACTTACTTTGCTGTGTGGCTACGGCAAAGAATTTAGCCTCCCCCTCTCTTCCCGTGGGTGTCGTAAGAGGCGACTAGGGGATAACGCAGTTCCACTACCATCTTGGAACTTAAAAAGCCGACCGATGGCGGGATATCCATCCAACTGCTGGCTTTGAAATACACAGGCCGAAGACGGGCAGCAGCGTCTTCGGTGCGACAAAGCCAGTCCTGCGGTCACCAACCCGCCTGCCCAGCGTGGTGACTATGGGCAAAACACATGAGTTCACGTCATTTTTGGCGCGAACTTGTGTAGGCCTATGTCCAGCAGTGGACTGCGAGTCTGCGATAGGCTGAAATGATGATGATGAAGCTTACAAAAAAAAAAAACAATAATGTATTATAACTTTTTTCTCTTCAAAACGATTGACCATGTACAAGCACATGACTCGTTCGTTAAAAGTAAATATTTTTAATAAAAATTTAAATATTTAGTAATGGTCTAAGATCCGGGATATAACAAAATATTCCCTCATCTGTTAATTAGATGAAACAATTTTTTATAGGCTGATTTCAATATTGTGAATTTATAAAAACAACCTCTGCCACCATAAGCCTGCTGCAAATAATAATACTTAACAGGTTACAGGTTACTGCTGACTGAGGTTACTGACCTGGCTGCAGGTAAGTGTAGCAATCATAGAGATGGCTGCCTGCTACAGTCAGGTATATAATGTAAAATTTTAACGGTTTTAGCTTACTACATGTAATTAACATGAGAGGGAAAAGATAAAAAAAATTGCAGCAGGCTTATGGTGGCAGAGGTTGTTTTTATAAATTCATAATATTGAAATCAGCCTATTAAAAATTGTTTCATCTAATTAACAGATGAGGGAATATTTAGCTATCTCGGATCTTAGACCATAACCATTCTATGAAAACTAAACCGAAATTGTCACGTATCTAAACATAATAATTAGTACGAACTTAACTTGGCCGACTGAAAAAAAAATAAACGCCAGTTTTTTAACTATCAATTTTTTATCAAGTTTGAATTTAAAACCGTTATTGTAATTGAGCAGTGTAATAGATGTTATGTATGTATTTATGTTATCACGTTCCCTTTTTAGCTCAATTATTTTCTGTTACTATCCTCGCCCTCTAAAGATATCAGACTTCTATTTATTAGAGAAATATCAGTCGTCTGACACCAATTACTTTTATTTTACAATTATATTATGTTTAATAAAAATAATTAAAATAACCTTGTAGAACTAATAACAACGTAGGAAGTAATCATGAAATTGTTGTTCAAGCGATAAGTTAATAATAATAACAATAACTAATAGAATAAACTATTTATTTTATATGTCGGGGAATCAATACAGATAGTTATTAATGTCGGTACCTGCGATATTCACCTACCCTACATCATTCTATTATTCGGGTCATTCTGTCATGCATAAAACGAACGGTGTAACCGCGGCTCAGGCAGTCTTGGCTCTGGCGTGGCGCGGTGCACTTGTGTATCCTGCTAGTAGCTTAACCTCGACTCTTCTAATAGTTAGTTTGTGTACACGAATTAATTGTTACTGATTGGGCAACTCGACCGGTGGTGGTGAGTGCCAATGCGCATTATAAGGCGGCGCCGCCGTAAACCAACACTCGGGTCACAAGTCCCGGGCACTGCGTCGAGTTGTCTCTCTGCCACGCGATAGACGGTACCCGCTCGGTGAGTCCATTGAATACTAAGTAGTGTAACTATCTTGTGTTAAATTACATTGTTAATTAACCAGTCCGGCCATCCGTCATCCTCTCCTCACTTCTGATTCCTACATATACAATCAATATACTTTTAAAAATTATTTTAAACTTTTCCTGGAAGTGTACCAGTATTGCTTATACGTGATGATCTTTTGATTTCAGTTTAATTAATAACATTCGAACATTCATTAATAAACACTTCGAAGATTCCGCAATGCTTGAAAACAAAAGTCTTTGAGCAATGCGTCCTGTCTGTGTTAACATACGAAGGTTTAAGTCGCTCATTGCTCAACGTGCAATGGAACGGGCTATGCTTGGGCTATGCTTTTCTCTCAAAGATAGGATTAGAAATGAGACCATCCGCGAGAGAACGAAAGTGACCGACATAGCCCACAGAATTAACAAGTTTAAGTGGCAGTGGGCTGGTCATCTGTGTCGCGTCGCAGGACCGATGGCCGTTGGAGCAGACGTGTCCTGGAGTGGAGACCACGTCTTGGCAAACGCAGTGTGGGACGTCCTCCGGCCCGTTGGACCGACGATCTAAGTAAGATTGCCGGTGTAGGCTGGATGAGGATTGCAGAAAACTGGGATGTCTGACGCGAACTTGGGGAAGCTTAGGCTCAGGCTCCAGCAGTGGACTGCAATTGGCTGAACTGACTGATTAATTAATAATGTTCAGAAAAAAATATCTCTTTTTAAAAAATAAATAAATAACCGTCTCACATTTAACGGCCTTCACTTTGTTTTACTCCTGTGTCGGGGGTCCGGAAACAAACGCAATGCACAAGCACAAATGCCCAGACCATGACAAACATCTGTATGGCAAATACGAAATCGACTTTTTTTTTAAAGTCACTAGGACTAGACTAAGCAGTCGTTGTGCAGCGGTAGATCTTAAATAATCATCCTATTTCAATATCGAGGACAACGTAGCACCGAGACTCTTAATATACTATAACTTGTAAATTGCCGTAGGTTAATTTTAACATATTAAAAAAACACCAAAAACTGCTTAATTTAGTTTTCTCTGTATTCTCTGCATTTGTTGTGTGGCTTTCAACACCCATCGCAGGTTTTGGAAATTAGAAATTTTTTGGCAATAACATTTACTATTATTGTCGTGTGAGGGAATCGAACCCGCAACCGCCCGCGCAACAGCCAATCGCAATCCAGTGCTGTGACCGCTGCGCCAACGCAAATTGATGCTGTACAGCTTTCTCACATCTTTATAAATTATTGTAGATGCCTGATGATGATCTAATAAAGGATCGAAACGTCGCATTTTGCAATTGGTGGTTTGATTGGCACCTTATGTCCACCTTCCTGAGAACCGTTACAAAATACCTATAACAAATAGACACAACGATAAATAACTAAAATTGTTAATTTTTATTATTTATTTTGCTTTCTTTCATGACAAAAGATAAACCGATTGCATTCAACAATATTCAGGAATTATTGAAAATGTACTGCAAAAATTTTCATAATGATTTGTTGCATTTTATTTTTTATTTTTTCAGTATTAACAATATTTTTTAAAACTAATCTATTTAAAAATAAAACACAAATTTACAAAACTATGCATTTCTTTAGTTTCTTACAAATGACAAACTGTTTATGAAAATAGTTCAACTTCATTAATAAATGCAATATTTTTCACAGAAACGGTCCCCATCCTATGTACATCTGGCACAAATTGTGGACACTGGTGGCTTCGACAATCAAATGTTCAACTTGACCTTCTGGTGACAGTGACAACGACAGCTGTTTGTTCTTTGTTTTAACCTGGAAAGTAATATATATAGTTTAATAAAACAATAATAAAATTGTTTAAAAATATTCTTAATAATATTTAGCGCCCTTACGCTTTAGCGGTTAGCCGCTTTTACAGTTTTTATATGCAACCGCCTGTGATTGTACGCGCGGTTAAGTGCGTGGCAACAACGCATAACTAGTGCGTTCGGGCGCTTATAATCCAAAAGAGTTTGTTTAATAAAACGAACTAATCTCGTATTAACTAAATATTAAATAAAAAACAACGCATAGTAGAAACTATTATTTAGATATTTTTATAGTACTCTAGTCAGTGTCAGCAGTGCACTAACCCATTGACGCAGTTTGAAGTGACACTGCTTTCTGTTTCAAGCGTTGTGAGTTCGATTCCCGCTTCTAATCTGGTGTATCCATATCCATAGGTTACTAGTTCAGGTCCGGCTCGAAGGACCAAAAAATTTTATTTTACGGAACCGTTAATATACGTACAACAAATAGGAAGAGTTAAGTATGAAATAACTCAACTCCACGAGTCCTGGTTTTCACGCTGAATGTATCGCAGCATACATCAGCGCCTCCGTCTGCGCGCGCAGGACACTCATCACCGCTAGCTAGACACTCACCAGTCCGTTGAGCCGCTGCCGGATGTGCAAGAGATGAGCGAGCGCCTGCTCGTTGGTGCGCTCGGCCCTCTCGGCCCGGTCCAGCCTGGCGCGGCCCCACGACAGCAGCGAGTCGTACACGAAGGGGCCCACCACCGACATCAGCGCCTCCGTCTGCGCGCGCAGGACACTCATCACCGCTAGCTAGACACTCACCAGTCCGTTGAGCCGCTGCCGGATGTGCAAGAGATGAGCGAGCGCCTGCTCGTTGGTGCGCTCGGCCCTCTCGGCCCGGTCCAGCCTGGCGCGGCCCCACGACAGCAGCGGGTCGTACACGAAGGGGCCCACCACCGACATGAGCGCCTCCGTCTGCGCGCGCAGGACACTCATCACCGCTAGCTAGACACTCACCAGTCCGTTGAGCCGCTGCCGGATGTGCAAGAGATGAGCGAGCGCCTGCTCGTTGGTGCGCTCGGCCCTCTCGGCCCGGTCCAGCCTGGCGCGGCCCCACGACAGCCGCGGGTCGTACACGGAGGGGCCCGCCACCGACATCAGCGCCTCCGTCTGCGCGCGCAGGACACTCATCACCGCTAGCTAGACACTCACCAGTCCGTTGAGCCGCTGCCGGATGTGCAAGAGATGAGCGAGCGCCTGCTCGTTGGTGCGCTCGGCCCTCTCGGCCCGGTCCAGCCTGGCGCGGCCCCACGACAGCAGCGGGTCGTACACGAAGGGGCCCACCACCGACATCAGCGCCTCCGTCTGCGCGCGCAGGACACTCATCACCGCTAGCTAGACACTCACCAGTCCGTTGAGCCGCTGCCGGATGTGCAAGAGATGAGCGAGCGCCTGCTCGTTGGTGCGCTCGGCCCTCTCGGCCCGGTCCAGCCTGGCGCGGCCCCACGACAGCAGCGGGTCGTACACGAAGGGGCCCACCACCGACATCAGCGCCTCCGTCTGCGCGCGCAGGACACTCATCACCGCTAGCTAGACACTCACCAGTCCGTTGAGCCGCTGCCGGATGTGCAAGAGATGAGCGAGCGCCTGCTCGTTGGTGCGCTCGGCCCTCTCGGCCCGGTCCAGCCTGGCGCGGCCCCACGACAGCAGCGGGTCGTACACGAAGGGGCCCACCACCGACATCAGCGCCTCCGTCTGCGCGCGCAGGACACTCATCACCGCTAGCTAGACACTCACCAGTCCGTTGAGCCGCTGCCGGATGTGCAAGAGATGAGCGAGCGCCTGCTCGTTGGTGCGCTCGGCCCTCTCGGCCCGGTCCAGCCTGGCGCGGCCCCACGACAGCAGCGGGTCGTACACGAAGGGGCCCACCACCGACATCAGCGCCTCCGTCTGCGCGCGCAGGACACTCATCACCGCTAGCTAGACACTCACCAGTCCGTTGAGCCGCTGCCGGATGTGCAAGAGATGAGCGAGCGCCTGCTCGTTGGTGCGCTCGGCCCTCTCGGCCCGGTCCAGCCTGGCGCGGCCCCACGACAGCAGCGGGTCGTACACGAAGGGGCCCACCACCGACATCAGCGCCTCCGTCTGCGCGCGCAGGACACTCATCACCGCTAGCTAGACACTCACCAGTCCGTTGAGCCGCTGCCGGATGTGCAAGAGATGAGCGAGCGCCTGCTCGTTGGTGCGCTCGGCCCTCTCGGCCCGGTCCAGCCTGGCGCGGCCCCACGACAGCAGCGGGTCGTACACGAAGGGGCCCACCACCGACATCAGCGCCTCCGTCTGCGCGCGCAGGACACTCATCACCGCTAGCTAGACACTCACCAGTCCGTTGAGCCGCTGCCGGATGTGCAAGAGATGAGCGAGCGCCTGCTCGTTGGTGCGCTCGGCCCTCTCGGCCCGGTCCAGCCTGGCGCGGCCCCACGACAGCAGCGGGTCGTACACGAAGGGGCCCACCACCGACATCAGCGCCTCCGTCTGCGCGCGCAGGACACTCATCACCGCCTCGCAGCTCTTCCTGACAATAACAACACTTTATTAGTCTGTGGGAGTGTGACGGGTTGCCAATCAAACCACCTGTGGGAGTGTGAGGGATTCCACCCAATACACAACACACATACGGTCGTCTTTTCCTAAAGTAAGCAACATAATGCTTGTGTTATAGGTAACAGCCGACTGGTATAGCTACATATTTTACTTTTTATGTTCGATAAACATACATATATATATTAATACTATATATATATATAAATAAATATATATTTCACCCAGAATCGGAGTGCAAATCGAACCCACAACCCCTGGGGCAGAAAGCAGCAAGAGAGGCGCGAGCACGCATTTTCTTTATCTCTTTCTCTCCTAGCCAGTTACGTTTCGTATATATGACACAGTGCAGGCCTATTGTGCTATAGAAGTTTTACTTCAATCGTGTGGTCCAATTGTCCAAAGCACACTCGCTTTTTTTATACAAGTTTGGCAAACAAGCATACGGCCCGCCTAATGTAATACCGTAGCCTGCAACGCCAGAAGCGTCGCAAGCGCGTCCCCCAATCCCCCCCAGGTACTCTGGTCACCTTACTAACCACAGAAGCACAACACTGCTTGAAAGCAGTATTAAATAAATATATCTTATAAATAAATATATCAACATACACACACGGTCATCTATATGTTTTAGAATTTTGCCATAAAACTTATAGATTTAAACAAATTAAATGACAACTAACCTATACATGCCCTCGTGTTTCAGTGGACCCATAGCTGCCTCCATATTGTGTGTCAATCTGAAGGGAACTCTCTCCGGCCATTCAAACGACTCCCCCTTGTTGAAGAGACAGTTGAAGTCGACATGAACCGTGTCGCCATTGGTTGAATCGAATGATATGTTTTCGCCGTGTCTATCGCCAAGACCTAAAAATATTTTTAAAACAATTGGTTGTCTGTAAAGTTGGTTTACTGACGATAGTTTAACGTGACAACGTCATAACAAAACATTTCTTCAGACGCATAGACCAGTCGAGTGGAAGAGAGATAGATGCGGCGTAAGCGTACAATTATCGTAACGGGACAATGAAAACGTAACGGGACAATAAGTCACCCTTTTTCGTGCATGTAGCCGGCGTTCATCGAATTATTAGACGTTGTCACGTCAAAATACTTAAAGGATAACATAATATATAATATAATGTAATATTCTTGACACAAATAGAACGGAATAATATACAAAGTTATAACCATTAAATATAAGAAACAAATTAAATTCAAAGCCAAGACAGAATTCGGATAAATTATTTCGTATAACCATTCTTTTGTAATAAGACAATTTTCATGAATTAAGATGCTATGAACTTACCTAAAATATACCCAACCATGGACATCACAGCTGTGGTCCGTATGTAAGCTGATCGAGCTTGATACCTGTGGAATAAGATGAAAAGATTTTATTATGTTACAGTGTAACATAATAAAATCGTAACGTGTACGTGTATAGTGTAACAGTTACACTATTAATATATTTAACCTTTAACAAACTTATTTCTAGTAATAAAAGAGCAGTGCAAACTTAGCACCTCATCGATGGAATTTTGGGTCGAAAATGACCTTAATCGATAGGTCTACGTTAGGTCCGTATAGGTCCACTAAATTTTTCGTTAGGTCCGGTATAGTTTTTTAATAAATAATTTTTTAAATTTAGGTTAAAAAAATGCAATTTTAGCACCCCATCCAAGGATTTTTAAAACCAAAATGACCTTAATCGATAGGTCTACGTTAGGTCCGTATAGGTCCACAATAATTTTTGTTAGGTCCCTTATAGTTTTTTAATAAATAATTTTTTTTTAATTTTGGTAAAAAAAAAATATGCAATTTTAGCACCCCATCTATGGATTTTTGAAATTAAAATTACCTTAATCGATAGTTCTACGTTAGGTCCGTATAGGTCCAGTAAATTTTTCGTTAGATCCGCTATAGTTTTTTAATAAATAATTTTTTTTAATTTAGGTAAAGGAAAAGCAATTTTAGCACCCCATCCAAGGATTTTTAAAATCAAAATGACCTTAATCGATAGGTCTACGTTAGGTCCGTATAGGTCCACAATAATTTTTGTTAGGTCCCCTATAGTTATTTAATAAATAATTTTTTTTAATTTGTTAAATAAAATATGCAATTTTAGCACCCCATCTAAGGATTTTTGAAATCAAAATTACCTTAATCGATAAGTCTACGTTAGGTCCGTATAGGTCCACGAAATTTTTCGTTAAGTCCTCTTTAGTTTTTTTATAAATAATTTTTAAAATTTTGGAAAAAAAATTCGTATTTTAGCAGCTAAAAAACTATGGGGGACCTAACAAAAATTATTGTGGACCTATACGGACCTAACGTAGACCTATCGATTAAGGTCATTTTGATTTTAAAAATCCTTGGATGGGGTGCTAAAATTGCATTTTTTTTTACCTAAATTTAAAAAAATATTTATCAAAAAACTATAGCGGACCTAACGAAAAATTTAGTGGACCTATACGGACCTAACGTAGACCTATCGATTAAGGTCATTTTCGACCCAAAATTCCATCGATGAGGTGCTAAGTTTGCACTGCTTAATAAAAGATAAAAATCAAATGTTTCTCACTATTAAATGCACTGAAAACTGTATTCCAAAAACTACTATTTAAATGTGTGAATTTTTTTTATTTGTGAGTATAAAATTAAAAATATTTTTATACTGAATCAGGACATGACAAAGGATTCAACTCTAAATTAATCATATTTAAATATAAAAAAACAAGTGTGCTTTACCACCGTTAGACCACACTACTAAAGTAAAACTTACGAGACGTAACTCTCTCTCTTTCTATCTTCACTAACTTATATCTCCCTCTGAACTTCTGTTCACTTCGCTTGATCACACTTTTCGTAACGCTCTCGTCACGCATTCACCAGCTTACTCCCAAAGTCAAGCGTGCGTAAAGAAGTTTTAATTCCAAAATATATGTACGTACCATCCATACGGATCGGAGAAAATTCTTCGGAACCATTCCTGGAATACGGGCGGATGTCGCGGTAGTAGCTGCTCTTCGTAAATACGACGTTTCTTCTCGACGGGGTCCTTGTTGGAGCACATCATTTCTTTTAATTCACGGTTACTCGTGTGGATACCTAAAAGTAATATAGAGGTCAATCAAATAATAGGAAAATTCAAACTTATTATCGTACGCATAACTGGAGTCACAACATGTACACGTAATGTACATTTACATACAACATATAAAAATATCCATAACACATCTAAAACGGAGGTAGGGCACAGCAGGAAATATCCTGCTCAAAATCTGGACCAGCCCGACTAGAGAAGTACCTCGACCTTACAGAAGATCACAGCTAAATAATACTGCTCTCAAGCAGTGTTGTGTTCCTGTGGTGAGTAAGGTGACCAGAGCTTCTGGGGGAATTGGGGGTAGGGTCGACAACGCACTTGCGATGCTTCTGTTTTAACAAAAGATCACAAGAATGTACCAAGCTGGTTCAGTAGTGAATGAATACATCTCAGTTCAGCCTATGCAGTCCACTGCTAGACATGGGCCTCATGAATGAATACATAAACTTTTTTAACCACCCCTTTTATATTGGGATGATACATCATATAAATATGTCGTATCTGTAACGATACATACAATTATATCATGCGTATATGTATACACAATATGAGTATACACAAGTATGAGTATGTCCTATATTATTATGCCCAAAGGTTGTCTGGAAGAGATAGCTAATCTAGCGATAAATCCGCTTTTGAAAACCGTTCTTGTAATATGTTGTTGTTTTGTTTATTTTATTTTTTTGTGTACAATAAAGAGTATAAATAAAAATTAAAAATAACTAAATAATTTAAGAATAATTTAAAATTACTAACCTTTCTGTTTATAAATATGCATAAGAATAGGTCTTAACCCAACGAGATTGGGCACCCATTCGATAAGTCCGCATTCTTCATTCAAAGGCAAAACACTATATGTCCGTATGTATAAACGTCTTCTGCGGGTTTCCGGTGCATCTTGAAGGAATCTATTTACGACACCATTAAATTCCATCAAGCGGAAATCTTTGCGAAGATCATCACGAGGTTTCAGCATTATTATATACGCTTTGCCGTCAGACCCTGAAATAATTAATGTTTTATATGGTAGGTCCACATTGGACCACATAATAAGTACACGTACCATGAAGAAACAGTATGCAATGTAATGTAAAATGTAATATCAGACACACAATGACAGGAAATTTCCCACAGGTGGGCACAGGTTATTTTTCTGATAATGAGAAGGGCTCTAGCATGAATCTGACATATGTTAAACTTCAAAATGAAAACAATATTCCTTTTTTTCATCCTGCTCATTGAAATGATATATTTTTATTTCAAGAAATTTTTAGTTTTGTACGATACAAATTATACCAAGGCAAAATGAACTTCACAAAATAGTCCCATTTCCGCGTAACATACCAGTAAACAACTTAATATCTTTCGCGACTAAGCACGATTTTGACCTAAATAATTTTGTGTGTGTAAGTAGGCCTAACATTTAACACAAAGCAAGGTCGTATTCATACCTCTTAGAGTGACCTTCCTCGGTTTCTGTAATGATGGCAATATTGAGATATGTTCTTCGATTCCCGCGATATAGACCTCGGGCTCCGTCGGTATATTGATGTCGAACTGCTCCTGTCTTGCCGCTTTCGACGGGAGCACTATTTTACAGAACTCTTGAAACGGCATCATAATGTGACTGAAGTTCTCCGAGGCGAGCAAACGGGGCAGAGTTCGGACGAGGGCAGACACCGTCGTGGACTGAGGATAGATACTGATATATTACTTATCAGATAAAAATAAGGGATGTTTTGTTTATATGACGAGTGTTAGATTGGAAAAAAAAATTAAACAGCGGAATAAGTGGCACGTCTTTTAGAGGTATTGAGATAGTATATAACATAACAGTAACTATTAAGATAGGGTGCAGCCAGGATCTATCTTGCTCAAAACTTGGAGCAGCTGGATTGGGGAAATTCCGCAATCTTACACAGCTATGTAATAAAGCTTTCAATGAGTGTTGTGTTGCTGTAGTGACTAAGGTAGCTAGAGCTCCTGGGGAGCGTAAGGAGATAAAGAGTCAGAATCACATTTGCTACGCTTCTAATTATAGAGATTACTCAAAAGAGACCATTTTTAGGCATCTTTGAGCATTTTTCAGGCGCTCGTCCGCCAGCACGTGTGTCACTGTACACTGTACAGTACAGTGCAGTACAGTACCGAGCCGGCAGTGGCGCCGGGCTTGTTGCAGAGCTCGATGAGGCGCTCGGCGAGCTGCGTGAAGTCGGTGCGCAGGCGGAGGGCGCGCGGCTCGCGCAGGCGCTCGTCCGCCAGCACGTGTGTCACTGTACACTGTACAGTACAGTGCAGTACAGTACCGAGCCGGCAGTGGCGACGGGCTTGTTGCAGAGCTCGATGAGGCGCTCGGCGAGCTGCGTGAAGTCGGTGCGCAGGCGGAGGGCGCGCGGCTCGCGCAGGCGCTCGTCCGCCAGCACGTGTGTCACTGTACACTGTACAGTACAGTGCAGTACAGTACCGAGCCGGCAGTGGCGACGGGCTTGTTGCAGAGCTCGATGAGGCGCTCGGCGAGCTGCGTGAAGTCGGTGCGCAGGCGGAGGGCGCGCGGCTCGCGCAGGCGCTCGTCCGCCAGCACGTGTGTCACTGTACACTGTACAGTACAGTGCAGTACAGTGCAGTACAGTACCGAGCCGGCAGTGGCGACGGGCTTGTTGCAGAGCTCGATGAGGCGCTCGGCGAGCTGCGTGAAGTCGGTGCGCAGGCGGAGGGCGCGCGGCTCGCGCAGGCGCTCGTCCGCCAGCACGTGTGTCACTGTACACTGTACAGTACAGTGCAGTACAGTGCAGTACAGTACCGAGCCGGCAGTGGCGACGGGCTTGTTGCAGAGCTCGATGAGGCGCTCGGCGAGCTGCGTGAAGTCGGTGCGCAGGCGGAGGGCGCGCGGCTCGCGCAGGCGCTCGTCCGCCAGCACGTGTGTCACTGTACACTGTACAGTACAGTGCAGTACAGTGCAGTACAGTACCGAGCCGGCAGTGGCGACGGGCTTGTTGCAGAGCTCGATGAGGCGCTCGGCGAGCTGCGTGAAGTCGGTGCGCAGGCGGAGGGCGCGCGGCTCGCGCAGGCGCTCGTCCGCCAGCACGTGTGTCACTGTACACTGTACAGTACAGTGCAGTACAGTGCAGTACAGTACCGAGCCGGCAGTGGCGACGGGCTTGTTGCAGAGCTCGATGAGGCGCTCGGCGAGCTGCGTGAAGTCGGTGCGCAGGCGGAGGGCGCGCGGCTCGCGCAGGCGCTCGTCCGCCAGCACGTGTGTCACTGTACACTGTACAGTACAGTGCAGTACAGTACCGAGCCGGCAGTGGCGCCGGGCTTGTTGCAGAGCTCGATGAGGCGCTCGGCGAGCTGCGTGAAGTCGGTGCGCAGGCGGAGGGCGCGCGGCTCGCGCAGGCGCTCGTCCGCCAGCACGTGTGTCACTGTACACTGTACAGTACAGTGCAGTACAGTGCAGTACAGTACCGAGCCGGCAGTGGCGACGGGCTTGTTGCAGAGCTCGATGAGGCGCTCGGCGAGCTGCGTGAAGTCGGTGCGCAGGCGGAGGGCGCGCGGCTCGCGCAGGCGCTCGTCCGCCAGCACGTGTGTCACTGTACACTGTACAGTACAGTGCAGTACAGTGCAGTACAGTACCGAGCCGGCAGTGGCGACGGGCTTGTTGCAGAGCTCGATGAGGCGCTCGGCGAGCTGCGTGAAGTCGGTGCGCAGGCGGAGGGCGCGCGGCTCGCGCAGGCGCTCGTCCGCCAGCACGTGTGTCACTGTACACTGTACAGTACAGTGCAGTACAGTGCAGTACAGTACCGAGCCGGCAGTGGCGACGGGCTTGTTGCAGAGCTCGATGAGGCGCTCGGCGAGCTGCGTGAAGTCGGTGCGCAGGCGGAGGGCGCGCGGCTCGCGCAGGCGCTCGTCCGCCAGCACGTGTGTCACTGTACACTGTGCAGTACAGTGCAGTACAGTACCGAGCCGGCAGTGGCGACGGGCTTGTTGCAGAGCTCGATGAGGCGCTCGGCGAGCTGCGTGAAGTCGGTGCGCAGGCGGAGGGCGCGCGGCTCGCGCAGGCGCTCGTCCGCCAGCACGTGTGTCACTGTACACTGTACAGTACAGTGCAGTACAGTACCGAGCCGGCAGTGGCGACGGGCTTGTTGCAGAGCTCGATGAGGCGCTCGGCGAGCTGCGTGAAGTCGGTGCGCAGGCGGAGGGCGCGCGGCTCGCGCAGGCGCTCGTCCGCCAGCACGTGTGTCACTGTACACTGTACAGTACAGTGCAGTACAGTACCGAGCCGGCAGTGGCGACGGGCTTGTTGCAGAGCTCGATGAGGCGCTCGGCGAGTTGCGTGAAGTCGGTGCGCAGGCGGAGGGCGCGCGGCTCGCGCAGGCGCTCGTCCGCCAGCACGTGTGTCACTGTACACTGTACAGTACAGTGCAGTACAGTACCGAGCCGGCAGTGGCGACGGGCTTGTTGCAGAGCTCGATGAGGCGCTCGGCGAGCTGCGTGAAGTCGGTGCGCAGGCGGAGGGCGCGCGGCTCGCGCAGGCGCTCGTCCGCCAGCACGTGTGTCACTGTACACTGTACAGTACAGTGCAGTACAGTGCAGTACAGTACCGAGCCGGCAGTGGCGACGGGCTTGTTGCAGAGCTCGATGAGGCGCTCGGCGAGCTGCGTGAAGTCGGTGCGCAGGCGGAGGGCGCGCGGCTCGCGCAGGCGCTCGTCCGCCAGCACGTGTGTCACTGTACACTGTACAGTACAGTGCAGTACAGTGCAGTACAGTACCGAGCCGGCAGTGGCGACGGGCTTGTTGCAGAGCTCGATGAGGCGCTCGGCGAGCTGCGTGAAGTCGGTGCGCAGGCGGAGGGCGCGCGGCTCGCGCAGGCGCTCGTCCGCCAGCACGTGTGTCACTGTACACTGTACAGTACAGTGCAGTACAGTACCGAGCCGGCAGTGGCGACGGGCTTGTTGCAGAGCTCGATGAGGCGCTCGGCGAGCTGCGTGAAGTCGGTGCGCAGGCGGAGGGCGCGCGGCTCGCGCAGGCGCTCGTCCGCCAGCACGTGTGTCACTGTACACTGTACAGTACAGTGCAGTACAGTGCAGTACAGTACCGAGCCGGCAGTGGCGACGGGCTTGTTGCAGAGCTCGATGAGGCGCTCGGCGAGCTGCGTGAAGTCGGTGCGCAGGCGGAGGGCGCGCGGCTCGCGCAGGCGCTCGTCCGCCAGCACGTGTGTCACTGTACACTGTACAGTACAGTGCAGTACAGTACCGAGCCGGCAGTGGCGACGGGCTTGTTGCAGAGCTCGATGAGGCGCTCGGCGAGCTGCGTGAAGTCGGTGCGCAGGCGGAGGGCGCGCGGCTCGCGCAGGCGCTCGTCCGCCAGCACGTGTGTCACTGTACACTGTACAGTACAGTGCAGTACAGTGCAGTACAGTACCGAGCCGGCAGTGGCGACGGGCTTGTTGCAGAGCTCGATGAGGCGCTCGGCGAGCTGCGTGAAGTCGGTGCGCAGGCGGAGGGCGCGCGGCTCGCGCAGGCGCTCGTCCGCCAGCACGTGTGTCACTGTACACTGTACAGTACAGTGCAGTACAGTACCGAGCCGGCAGTGGCGACGGGCTTGTTGCAGAGCTCGATGAGGCGCTCGGCGAGCTGCGTGAAGTCGGTGCGCAGGCGGAGGGCGCGCGGCTCGCGCAGGCGCTCGTCCGCCAGCACGTGTGTCACTGTACACTGTACAGTACAGTGCAGTACAGTGCAGTACAGTACCGAGCCGGCAGTGGCGACGGGCTTGTTGCAGAGCTCGATGAGGCGCTCGGCGAGCTGCGTGAAGTCGGTGCGCAGGCGGAGGGCGCGCGGCTCGCGCAGGCGCTCGTCCGCCAGCACGTGTGTCACTGTACACTGTACAGTACAGTGCA
This sequence comes from Melitaea athalia, assembly GCA_905220545.2. Lineage (NCBI taxonomy): Eukaryota > Metazoa > Arthropoda > Insecta > Lepidoptera > Nymphalidae > Melitaea > Melitaea athalia. The sequence continues at coordinate 1,875,042 of HG992184.1, forward strand.
GTACAGTGCAGTACAGTACCGAGCCGGCAGTGGCGACGGGCTTGTTGCAGAGCTCGATGAGGCGCTCGGCGAGCTGCGTGAAGTCGGTGCGCAGGCGGAGGGCGCGCGGCTCGCGCAGGCGCTCGTCCGCCAGCACGTGTGTCACTGTACACTGTACAGTACAGTGCAGTACAGTACCGAGCCGGCAGTGGCGACGGGCTTGTTGCAGAGCTCGATGAGGCGCTCGGCGAGCTGCGTGAAGTCGGTGCGCAGGCGGAGGGCGCGCGGCTCGCGCAGGCGCTCGTCCGCCAGCACGTGTGTCACTGTACACTGTACAGTACAGTGCAGTACAGTGCAGTACAGTACCGAGCCGGCAGTGGCGACGGGCTTGTTGCAGAGCTCGATGAGGCGCTCGGCGAGCTGCGTGAAGTCGGTGCGCAGGCGGAGGGCGCGCGGCTCGCGCAGGCGCTCGTCCGCCAGCACGTGTGTCACTGTACACTGTACAGTACAGTGCAGTACAGTGCAGTACAGTACCGAGCCGGCAGTGGCGACGGGCTTGTTGCAGAGCTCGATGAGGCGCTCGGCGAGCTGCGTGAAGTCGGTGCGCAGGCGGAGGGCGCGCGGCTCGCGCAGGCGCTCGTCCGCCAGCACGTGTGTCACTGTACACTGTACAGTACAGTGCAGTACAGTACCGAGCCGGCAGTGGCGACGGGCTTGTTGCAGAGCTCGATGAGGCGCTCGGCGAGCTGCGTGAAGTCGGTGCGCAGGCGGAGGGCGCGCGGCTCGCGCAGGCGCTCGTCCGCCAGCACGTGTGTCACTGTACACTGTACAGTACAGTGCAGTACAGTGCAGTACAGTACCGAGCCGGCAGTGGCGACGGGCTTGTTGCAGAGCTCGATGAGGCGCTCGGCGAGCTGCGTGAAGTCGGTGCGCAGGCGGAGGGCGCGCGGCTCGCGCAGGCGCTCGTCCGCCAGCACGTGTGTCACTGTACACTGTACAGTACAGTGCAGTACAGTGCAGTACAGTACCGAGCCGGCAGTGGCGACGGGCTTGTTGCAGAGCTCGATGAGGCGCTCGGCGAGCTGCGTGAAGTCGGTGCGCAGGCGGAGGGCGCGCGGCTCGCGCAGGCGCTCGTCCGCCAGCACGTGTGTCACTGTACACTGTACAGTACAGTGCAGTACAGTACCGAGCCGGCAGTGGCGACGGGCTTGTTGCAGAGCTCGATGAGGCGCTCGGCGAGCTGCGTGAAGTCGGTGCGCAGGCGGAGGGCGCGCGGCTCGCGCAGGCGCTCGTCCGCCAGCACGTGTGTCACTGTACACTGTACAGTACAGTGCAGTACAGTGCAGTACAGTACCGAGCCGGCAGTGGCGACGGGCTTGTTGCAGAGCTCGATGAGGCGCTCGGCGAGCTGCGTGAAGTCGGTGCGCAGGCGGAGGGCGCGCGGCTCGCGCAGGCGCTCGTCCGCCAGCACGTGTGTCACTGTACACTGTACAGTACAGTGCAGTACAGTGCAGTACAGTACCGAGCCGGCAGTGGCGACGGGCTTGTTGCAGAGCTCGATGAGGCGCTCGGCGAGCTGCGTGAAGTCGGTGCGCAGGCGGAGGGCGCGCGGCTCGCGCAGGCGCTCGTCCGCCAGCACGTGTGTCACTGTACACTGTACAGTACAGTGCAGTACAGTACCGAGCCGGCAGTGGCGACGGGCTTGTTGCAGAGCTCGATGAGGCGCTCGGCGAGCTGCGTGAAGTCGGTGCGCAGGCGGAGGGCGCGCGGCTCGCGCAGGCGCTCGTCCGCCAGCACGTGTGTCACTGTACACTGTACAGTACAGTGCAGTACAGTGCAGTACAGTACCGAGCCGGCAGTGGCGACGGGCTTGTTGCAGAGCTCGATGAGGCGCTCGGCGAGCTGCGTGAAGTCGGTGCGCAGGCGGAGGGCGCGCGGCTCGCGCAGGCGCTCGTCCGCCAGCACGTGTGTCACTGTACACTGTACAGTACAGTGCAGTACAGTGCAGTACAGTACCGAGCCGGCAGTGGCGACGGGCTTGTTGCAGAGCTCGATGAGGCGCTCGGCGAGCTGCGTGAAGTCGGTGCGCAGGCGGAGGGCGCGCGGCTCGCGCAGGCGCTCGTCCGCCAGCACGTGTGTCACTGTACACTGTACAGTACAGTGCAGTACAGTACCGAGCCGGCAGTGGCGACGGGCTTGTTGCAGAGCTCGATGAGGCGCTCGGCGAGCTGCGTGAAGTCGGTGCGCAGGCGGAGGGCGCGCGGCTCGCGCAGGCGCTCGTCCGCCAGCACGTGTGTCACTGTACACTGTACAGTACAGTGCAGTACAGTGCAGTACAGTACCGAGCCGGCAGTGGCGACGGGCTTGTTGCAGAGCTCGATGAGGCGCTCGGCGAGCTGCGTGAAGTCGGTGCGCAGGCGGAGGGCGCGCGGCTCGCGCAGGCGCTCGTCCGCCAGCACGTGTGTCACTGTACACTGTACAGTACAGTGCAGTACAGTGCAGTACAGTACCGAGCCGGCAGTGGCGACGGGCTTGTTGCAGAGCTCGATGAGGCGCTCGGCGAGCTGCGTGAAGTCGGTGCGCAGGCGGAGGGCGCGCGGCTCGCGCAGGCGCTCGTCCGCCAGCACGTGTGTCACTGTACACTGTACAGTACAGTGCAGTACAGTACCGAGCCGGCAGTGGCGACGGGCTTGTTGCAGAGCTCGATGAGGCGCTCGGCGAGCTGCGTGAAGTCGGTGCGCAGGCGGAGGGCGCGCGGCTCGCGCAGGCGCTCGTCCGCCAGCACGTGTGTCACTGTACACTGTACAGTACAGTGCAGTACAGTGCAGTACAGTACCGAGCCGGCAGTGGCGACGGGCTTGTTGCAGAGCTCGATGAGGCGCTCGGCGAGCTGCGTGAAGTCGGTGCGCAGGCGGAGGGCGCGCGGCTCGCGCAGGCGCTCGTCCGCCAGCACGTGTGTCACTGTACACTGTACAGTACAGTGCAGTACAGTGCAGTACAGTACCGAGCCGGCAGTGGCGACGGGCTTGTTGCAGAGCTCGATGAGGCGCTCGGCGAGCTGCGTGAAGTCGGTGCGCAGGCGGAGGGCGCGCGGCTCGCGCAGGCGCTCGTCCGCCAGCACGTGTGTCACTGTACACTGTACAGTACAGTGCAGTACAGTACCGAGCCGGCAGTGGCGACGGGCTTGTTGCAGAGCTCGATGAGGCGCTCGGCGAGCTGCGTGAAGTCGGTGCGCAGGCGGAGGGCGCGCGGCTCGCGCAGGCGCTCGTCCGCCAGCACGTGTGTCACTGTACACTGTACAGTACAGTGCAGTACAGTGCAGTACAGTACCGAGCCGGCAGTGGCGACGGGCTTGTTGCAGAGCTCGATGAGGCGCTCGGCGAGCTGCGTGAAGTCGGTGCGCAGGCGGAGGGCGCGCGGCTCGCGCAGGCGCTCGTCCGCCAGCACGTGTGTCACTGTACACTGTACAGTACAGTGCAGTACAGTGCAGTACAGTACCGAGCCGGCAGTGGCGACGGGCTTGTTGCAGAGCTCGATGAGGCGCTCGGCGAGCTGCGTGAAGTCGGTGCGCAGGCGGAGGGCGCGCGGCTCGCGCAGGCGCTCGTCCGCCAGCACGTGTGTCACTGTACACTGTACAGTACAGTGCAGTACAGTGCAGTACAGTACCGAGCCGGCAGTGGCGACGGGCTTGTTGCAGAGCTCGATGAGGCGCTCGGCGAGCTGCGTGAAGTCGGTGCGCAGGCGGAGGGCGCGCGGCTCGCGCAGGCGCTCGTCCGCCAGCACGTGTGTCACTGTACACTGTACAGTACAGTGCAGTACAGTGCAGTACAGTACCGAGCCGGCAGTGGCGACGGGCTTGTTGCAGAGCTCGATGAGGCGCTCGGCGAGCTGCGTGAAGTCGGTGCGCAGGCGGAGGGCGCGCGGCTCGCGCAGGCGCTCGTCCGCCAGCACGTGTGTCACTGTACACTGTACAGTACAGTGCAGTACAGTGCAGTACAGTACCGAGCCGGCAGTGGCGACGGGCTTGTTGCAGAGCTCGATGAGGCGCTCGGCGAGCTGCGTGAAGTCGGTGCGCAGGCGGAGGGCGCGCGGCTCGCGCAGGCGCTCGTCCGCCAGCACGTGTGTCACTGTACACTGTACAGTACAGTGCAGTACAGTGCAGTACAGTACCGAGCCGGCAGTGGCGACGGGCTTGTTGCAGAGCTCGATGAGGCGCTCGGCGAGCTGCGTGAAGTCGGTGCGCAGGCGGAGGGCGCGCGGCTCGCGCAGGCGCTCGTCCGCCAGCACGTGTGTCACTGTACACTGTACAGTACAGTGCAGTACAGTGCAGTACAGTACCGAGCCGGCAGTGGCGACGGGCTTGTTGCAGAGCTCGATGAGGCGCTCGGCGAGCTGCGTGAAGTCGGTGCGCAGGCGGAGGGCGCGCGGCTCGCGCAGGCGCTCGTCCGCCAGCACGTGTGTCACTGTACACTGTACAGTACAGTGCAGTACAGTGCAGTACAGTACCGAGCCGGCAGTGGCGACGGGCTTGTTGCAGAGCTCGATGAGGCGCTCGGCGAGCTGCGTGAAGTCGGTGCGCAGGCGGAGGGCGCGCGGCTCGCGCAGGCGCTCGTCCGCCAGCACGTGTGTCACTGTACACTGTACAGTACAGTGCAGTACAGTGCAGTACAGTACCGAGCCGGCAGTGGCGACGGGCTTGTTGCAGAGCTCGATGAGGCGCTCGGCGAGCTGCGTGAAGTCGGGGCGCAGGCGGAGGGCGCGCGGCTCGCGCAGGCGCTCGTCCGCCAGCACGTGTGTCACTGTCCACTGTACAGTACAGTGCAGTACAGTGCAGTACAGTACCGAGCCGGCAGTGGCGACGGGCTTGTTGCAGAGCTCGATGAGGCGCTCGGCGAGCTGCGTGAAGTCGGTGCGCAGGCGGAGGGCGCGCGGCTCGCGCAGGCGCTCGTCCGCCAGCACGTGTGCGAAGCGCGAGGCGCGCGCGGGGTAGGCGGACTTGAGCACGCTCAGCGACATCCACAGCGCGTGCTGCGGGTACGCCGCCACCAGCCGCACGAGGATCGTCTTCAGCTGCGCGTACACCTGCGACGTCAGATCTGCTTTAATACCGTTATCTGACGCATATTAGTCACCTCGTCGCGCGTTTCTTAAAAACCGTAATAAGCAAAGATATGAAAAAATTTTAAAATGTGTATTTTTCTATCAACGTCAAATATTACAGTTTAAATTCAATATTTTTTAAAGACAATTTTATTTCGATTTACCTCTTTAACGGGATGACAAATTCTCGATATAATCTGCGAGAAAGCTGTCAAAAATAAATATAGTGGCAGCCTCTCAGAATACGTCTTTATAATCTCCGTCATTTGGGCTAGTATTGAATGAATATTCTTATCTTCCGGAGTTACTTCTACATCCAACCTGAAAATAAAATTAGTAATAATCCAATTTTCTTGCTTGTTAAATATTTTTTTTTTGTTGCCTGTACAGAATATTTTTAATGCTTCTAGCTACCAGAACTCCGTCATAAGTACGTATCAGCCTGGAAGAGGAAAATAGACCGCCATATTGGCCTGGCCAGGGCCCCCAATTGGTATGCTTTCCTTCAATCCGGGCAACACAAGGTTGGCGTTGGATTATACTCTCCATTAGAATGGCTTTCAACGGGCTAGGCGTCAGGTTCGACCAGTGAGCTAGCATAGCCGATAAATTAACGGAGCGCATCTTTAACCTGATGCAGAAAATCTCGGCGTAAGGGAAGCGCATTCACAGGTACTCTGAGAGAGTTGAACTCTTCTGACAAAATCATCTCTTCTTGAGTGATCAGAAACGGTTCTACAAAAAGCTGGAGAACCCGATCATGCGCTGCTTTCCAACGACCGAGTACGGCTGACATTGTCGTCTTTTGGCTAAAGTTATCGTCAATGGAGATAGACCATAAGGAGGGCTCTTGGATTGCGTTGATTCAAACCGGTGAACCTGATCGAACGAGATCACTAATTTAGCTCCTAAGTCCACCAACACCGATGATCCTACTAACTACCACCCCATAACATATCTGATTTTCATCAAAAAGACACTGACGTCCGTTCTGAGTTATTAGATCTCACGACATATTGATAAGTTGAATGTTCTGTCTGCAGCTCAGAACAGATGTCATGGATATGGTCGCGGCACAAAGCTTAAGTCTCGAGCTAACGACCGACAGAGGAACCGGCCCCGGAGCACCGGGGGCGGGTCTCGGCAAACTCGCCTCCCGGGGCAGATGGGTCGGTTCGGGGGTGGGTGTGTGTTGACCGATTTCAGGAAGGTGCGAACGGTTAGGGTGTGGCGCGGACAAGTGGGGGCAGATTCTTCTCCCCACGCGGAGGACGGGTTGAGCGAGTTCGCTCGTTCACCCTAAAGTGAGAAAGCGCATTTCTTATGTGCCGAAGCCGTCCTGGCCACTCCGGTCTTTGTCGTCGCTACGCCTGGGTCCCGAGGAGGAAGGTGCGCTTAGTGTTTGAAGGGCTTTCGGGGAACTGTCGCCACGACGGTCCAGCAAGGGTAAACGCTGGAAGGATTGCGGTAGTGATATAGCATCCCCGCGATTCCACCATAAGCGATACATGGATTTCCACCACAGCAACGAACGGATAACCCATGGATTTTGGACAGTTCGGGTTCAACATGACCCTCAGCTTTCCCGAGCCGTGCGGTATCTATAAGAGATTTCCCCTGGGGCAACAAAAAAGGGAGTGAAGCAGATGGACATGAAACAGGCAATTTGGGAAGTCTTTTTTTGATCGGCTGACAAAAATTCATCGTAGCTATTTGTCAGATGCCAACAAGATCCAAGCATATAACGGGTCATTCTATTCGATTACGATCAGATGGACCATACGCTTCTTTGCAACATTTAAAAAACCCTTACGTACCATATAGACAGCATCCTCGGCATACTCTGATAGAGGTACTTGTGTCCGTATTGCAGCGCTTTGCCGTAACTGTTGAGCGCGTACAGGCGACGCGACCACATTACGTTAGCGTTACAATTGTCACTAGTACTGACTTTCTCATAATATGACCCGAGGCAAACCTGAAATAAAATGTTATTTTGTTACTCTTATCATACATGCTCAAAAGAATTTAATTGAAATTTGAGGATTGATTGATCGATTCAGCCTGTAAAATCCCACAGCTGGGCATAGACCACTTTCTCCTTGTAGGAGCCTTCTCCTGGTGAGAGGATAATTGAAAATATCAGCGCCCAAACATCGCAAGCCATAACTTTTTGTGGACAGGACAAATAAAATTGAATAGCCTGATGGATTCGAGGTGGATTCGATTTCTGCCCCGAATCTGGATGTAATATATGAATTTATTTATATACTATATATTATTTATGTATAAGTTTTTTAAAAAAATACAACTACATCAGTCGGCTTTTACCTATAACACAAGCAGTAGCAAGTAAGTTACTTATTTTAGGAACAGACGACCGCGTGTGTATGTTGAAGAGTTTTATTTATTGCACGCCTCCAAGGAGGCTGTGCTTTACTCTCACAAAATTTATTTATCTACTTATCGTTACATTGCGTCGCATGCCAGACACGATAATACCATTATTTTTTATCTTTTGAATTCATTCAACCATAACTCACCAAACTCTTCTCCCAATTCTTGCACACTTCCACCGCTTCCTTATAATAACCAATATTGACGTCCACGTCAACGTTAGTTGTTTCGTCGTTATATTTAGCTATTAAGAGTTTCGCCTTGGCACATATTTTTCTGAAAAAAAAAAACTAGATATTAATGAAATATTATAACAAAAGTATTTTTTTGATGCGACAGTCATTTGATTATCTGTCAACTATCTCGTGCATAGCTAATTCAGTTTTTTCCTAATAATAATAAGATTCTGTCATAAAAGTGCGTTACCTCTGTTCTTGTGTAAGTTCGTCTATTTGCGGGAAATGCTCTTGGATCCCCCGTCTTAGCGTTGTCATCACGTGTTCTTGTTGGCCACGAGCCCAATATATCTTTGCTTTTTCGACAAACAGTCCCTCTGGCTTGTATTCCTCGGCATTCAGGACGTACATGTATGACTGGAATTATTTGCCTACATGATCTAAATGGACCCTTATCTGCTACTTGACAGCATACTTCTTACTTTACTTTGCTGTACTTTTTACTTTTTTGTTCTCCCCACCGTGTCTCGGAGAGCTGACCCTGTTGTTATCTTGTACACCTAATAGCGATTGTTACTCATAGTAGGGAATATATCCGCCAACCCGCATTGGATCAGCGTGGTGGATTAAGCTCTGATCCTTCTCTTACATGGGGAAAGAGTACTTTTACCGGTATTTCGAGATAGAAAAAATTTATTTTTTTATTTTATGAAATACATCCTGCAGCTGTACATGTATGTGTTGACTTGAGTTTTTTTTAAATATCGAAATAACTATCATTTATTTTTTTAAATATTCATTAGATTCAAGAAAAAAATCAGTTTCTATTAAAATAACTCATTTAAAAAGATTATTAAAAATAAAAAAATTAAAATGATTTATTTCGAACTCAAAGATCCATAGATATTAGTAAAAAGACTTTATTTATTTTACTGTACTTTGGACATAATTATGTACAAAATTTCACATACCTGTTGAAAGATACCAGCTTTCCTGGCGTGTTTCGCGCTTTGCAACCAAAGATCGCCAATGCATGACTTCAACTTACTCGCCGTTAACGGATGCGTCGGTTCAAGTAATTCCTGTATTTTTAATAAGTTGCTATTTTATTTGGTCTTAAAACTACATATTATATTCTTTAATTTTAAATAATCTTTGTATGCTATAAATTACTATTTACTCAGAAAAGCTACATAATACCATATTACTGTTCACTGGGTTAGAGTCATAAAAATCAATCCAAAGGAATATTAGCCTATGCCCAGCAGTGGGATATTAAAAGCTGAATCGTGATAACAAAAAAACGAGTGTACTTTAGACCACACGACTGAAGTAAAACTTCTTTAGCTCCATCGAACTTATATCTATCTCTCAACTTCCGTTCACATCACATTCGTAACGCTTTCGTCACACATTCACCAGCTTACTTTTTTATATATTTTTTTTTTTTATATAAGTAAGTCGGCAAACAAGCGTACGGCTCACCTGATGGTAAGCAATTACCGTAGCCTATAGACGCCTGCAACACCAGAAGTATCGCAAGCGCGTTGCCGACCCTACCCCCAATTCCCCCCCAGGAGCTCTGGTCACCTTACTCACCAACAGGAACACAACACTGCTTGAAAGCAGTATTATTTAGCTGTGCTCTTCTGTAAGGTCAAGTTACTACCCCAGTCGGGCTGCTACATTTTTTGAGCAGGAAATTTCCTGCTATGCCCTACCTCAGTTAAAACTTACTCTCCAAGTTAAGCCTGAAGAAAGAAGTTTTACACCAAAAAATAATTTGTCAATAAACTAAATACTAGCTTACTTTGTAAAACGACATTACCTGAGTCTGCTGCAACAGAATTCTCCTAATTCTCAACAAGGGCTCAATAGTCCTAAAGTCGGACTGCACGAGGGCCAATCTTTGTCGCCAGTCATCTAAAAGTCTATTTACCACTTCAAAACTCTGTCCGTCTCCATCGTCTAAATCTTTTAACCTAAAACGAAGATAATCAATTATCAAAAAAACTTATAACCGCACATATTAACTTATTTTACAGTACACTCAAGTAGATACTAGTAAATACATAATATTGACTATACCGAAAAATCTGCATTTATCTATAAAAATGGTCTAATACACCGGGCGTTCAATGTAGCAGTTTAAAGTGTAGTATAGGTATGTTGTATACCTCATAAGCCTCATAATTGTAACTGAGTCAGTAATAAACATGCAGTTTCACTTTAAACATGTCTTTTAATTTGACGCTCCTCGGTCCCATCCGTACAAAAGGTGCAAATATTCTTTGTCATAGAAAATAATGACTGATATATAACTGAGTTTTTATATTTATTTATTTATGCCCCACCTATACAAAGTTCTGGGTACGTTAATGTGTTTCATCTATAAAAAAATTTATAATTTAATTTACCTCCTCAAAACCTCTTCTGTATGCTCGGCCTCGGTAACAATATGCAGTCCGAGTACACTCTGATAATTACTTCTCAAAGCACTCTCCCCTCTACTTTTTCCATCCATTTGTTGAACCAATCTGCTTACAGCATTATCACAGGACACTTTGAATAAATCATGATCTTCTTTACGGTAAGCGAGTAGAATGCGACCCATTAATAGTCCCCAGTTTTCACGAGACGGTGGCTGTAATTATTGATGACATACATACTATGAATACCGATCGCTCTCAGGTATTTATGATAACAACTTTAACCGAAAGTTTAACGTGCTCTCCGAGGAATGGTGGGGAGACCAACAAGGACAGACATTCAAAGAGGAATGAAATATTTGTACAAATACAAATATCCATCCCGAGCGGGAATCGAACCTGCAAACCATCGGTGTTTTTAGGCGACTACTCGCACCACTACACCAGAGCGGTTGTTGAATGTTACAGGTTGAATCAATTAATCAATCAAGAACAGTTTACACAGACCAAACTTATAATTAAGTAATAATATGTAAACATACCACCGGCTTCTTAACGAGTTCTTCAAGCTGATCGAATCTCCCGAGTCTCCACAGCGGCTCGGCCGACATTTCCCTCATGTTATCAGAATCGTGTTCGTTTATCAAGCGGTACGCTGTGAACGGCTGATCAAGATCTAAGTAGAATTCTATCATTCCCTAGAACAATAATAAAATTGATACTATTAATTACGGGTAAATCACGGTTTTACCTAATCCTGTATAACACCCAGGTGTTGACAGGTATAAACGAGGGATTCAACAAGGGTTGTAAATAAAAAAGACCTTGTGCACCACCGATAATTTTCCAAGGGAATATAAATTTTACATTGAATGTAAAATTTATATTCATGTATCATTGAATGTAAAAATTATTGGTGGTGCACAAGTGGTGAAATTTTCACCACATTGAATAAGACAATACATACATAATAATGTAAGCGCGACGTAAAATACTGATAGCGCCATCTATTCATAAAACTCAGAAGGCCCAGGACTCTACAAACTCTCATAACAGTATGGTAATAAAAAAACTTGCATTTAAAAAAAACCGACTACAAAAACTACAAAGCAAAAAATAACTCAATAAATATTTGATTCAAAGGACGTCTTCTTATGATGATGAGTACTATTAAAGTAAAACAAAATCCAAATTTTCAAAGGACCAAATGGCAACTATTCCGCATAGAACTAAGAAAGACTCACGTAAATCGGATTAGAAATCTCGACGTAATCGGTGTACATACAAAAAAAAGTATGTGTGTGTGTGTGTGTGTGTGCAATTCACACACTTCTGAAAAATCGCAGGAAGGAAGGCCGTTGCGATTTGTTCTATCGACGGTGATCGCGGTCTCGTGAAAATGGTCTTAAGCGCCGTGCAAAACGCGTCGCTTATATTTAGTTCAAGTCATCTTTGCGCGCGGCGCTATGTGTGCGTGCGCTTGTAATTATACAACTTTAATTTGTGTAGCAGTGACGCGACCGCCGTCATTCGAATCTTAGACCAATATACAACGTTTACCCACACATATACCCGCACGCAAAGATGAGTTGAACTTAGTATACGCGTTTTGAGCAGTAATATATTCTATCTCATTCTCTCCTATACATTTATCTGTTTGTTTCTTTAACGTAACACATTCTCGTTTCATCAAGTTTCAAATCAGAACGATTCTAAAGAAGTTTCACTTCAAAAAAATATATACCAGCCGAATTGAGAACCTCTTCCTTTTTTAAGTTGTTTTAAAAATACTAGGATAATGTAATTAAAACGTTACCTGTAAGCCATGTCTGTCCAGTTGTTCTTCTTGAGCCAATCTCTCGTAGCACAAGGCGGCATCATGTAAGCGTCCGGTCACCACTTGTGTTAGAATGAACTCTTTTAGGGATGGCTCCGACCTTTTTATGGCTAAGATACCTGCAATTTTATGTTTTTTTCTTAGAGCGTCATCACAGGTCAAAGGCTTTTTGGTTTATGGTTAAAATATAAATTATACCCCGTCCGGCGACTAATGATCTTTTTGACACTTCAAGAAATTTTGACATTAGTGACTGCCTCACAAGTTATTTATTCGATTCGAAATAATAATCGATTTTATTTAAGAAGAACTTTCAATCGATTTAATTAAATACATTTAGTTTAAAAATATTATTTATTTATGCGTTTATTAGTTTTTTTAATTATAAATGAAATATATAAATAATAAATAAATGAATTAACAGAGTTATTGCTCTTTATTCTTGGTTTGCAATTAAATTTCAAGATTTCGACTTAATTCCTTGCAAGTAATCAATCTTGGAGTCATAGATACCATTTTTATTACTTTTTTTTATTAAATTTATAGAAACAATAATCACATGACGTAAAATTATTTTTATCATATGATCGATTTATTATCGATTTATTATTTCAAGAACTGTTTCATAGTCTGTGGTTGTTTGTTATGCACAGGGTACTTCACTCAATCAATCAAATCGTCAATAAAGTATGACATTACAGTAGAATTTTAGTACGTTATTCCGAAAAAAAAAAACAACTGTAATTTATAGGCGTGGGCTGTCAAAAAGATCATTAGTCGCCGGACGGGGTATAGTAAAAATACTATTTATTATTTTTATATGCAGCTTCGTTGTATTAGTTAGTAAAGACAGCCCTTGTTTCTATATACATACATATACATATTGAAGTATAGAATAAAGTTCATAATCTACATATATACATATATAAATCTCGTATCACGATATTTCTCCCGGGTAATCTCCGAAACTACTTGACATTTTAATGAAACTTTCCACAGATATGTAGTTTTTCCAACTTAAAATATAGACTATATTTTATGATTTTATCTCGATTAATGACCGCGATATTGATATTGGAAAATAAAAAAAAATGTCAGTACTAAGTTCACCAGATCAGCGCTAGTTTTATTATAAATTTTCAGAGTCAATAGATAAAAGAAGTGACCAGCGACGGAATCGGGTTCGTCCAGCAGCGCGTATATCTCGGCCAGCAGCGGCAGCTGGTCCTGCAGCCGCGCCTCGTCGTCCATGTGCAGCTCCAAGTACTGCAGCGCGCGCTCCAGCTCCCCGCAGGCGTAGTTACCGCGAGCTATCACCAACTTGTCGAAGCTCTCCACGAACGATTTGATCGATCTACATAAAGTGACAAAAAAACAACATCAAGTTTGTTCTGTAATCGTATGACATGTGAAACTCCATTAAATTATGTGGATTCTTAGAACCATCCCCTTTTTAACCGGCTTCTAAAATGGAAGAGGTACAACTACATTGTTGAATTCTAATGTATGATATGTCTAATATGAAAGACTCTTAGTATCGATTTAATCAACGTTTAAAAGAACTGCCTTACTAAATTGTTAAAAAATAATATTTTAAAATATATCATCTCACTTGTAGTTTTCATTCTCCAAAGGTCGTTGCTTCACATGAGTCCATTCCAAAAGCCATCGATTCAGGAAGTCCAATAAGTTGTATACAGTTTTACTACACTTGTTCTGAAAATAAAAATATTCAAAATAACAAAACTGAAGCTAAGTCTGTGTATATAATAAGCAAACAGTGATACAATTATAACACTAGATTTGCTTATTGTATTATCAAAATTATTATATTACTTATATTTTATAATTATAGGCACTTCCCTAGCATACTCGCATATATAACGCTTGGGAGAGATCACAAAATGCTATTGGTGTATTTTGTGACTTATCAAAGGCATTTGATTGCGTGGACCACGGGGTTTCTATTAAGCAAACTTGGGTATTACTGTGTTAATGGTAAGGCTCTTAATCTCATTGCTTCAAATCTAACAAATAGTATTCAACATGAATCAATAAACGTAACAAAGTCTTCTGGATCTGTGCTAAAAACGAGCGTTACACAGGGATCAATGCTAGGTCCTTTTCTTTTTTTAATATATATAAATGAGATGCCATTTTTTGTTAAGGATATATTTGATATAGTGTTATTTGCTGATGATGCGTCGTTTATTTTTAAAGTTGATAGGAAAAAAGTAAATTATGATGATGTGAATACTTCTTTATCGCCAATTCAAGATTGATTTAAAACAAACTACTTGGTTTTGAACGCCAGGAAAACCAAGTGCTGTGTTTGTATTGCCTAATGTTAAGTGTACAAATTATAATTTGTAAACAAATAACGAGACTCTTATTTTACCTACCCTCCACTGCACTAGATGCCAGTTACACAACTATATTATTTTGTCTTCCATTATAATACACTTAGATATAGAACCAAACGCTGACTCGATTTAGTACTTGTATAAATAATATCCATTTTCTTACCATCTACCTATACATTTATTAAAATAAATGTCAAAAAGACTAAACTTTTATATTAGTAACAGTAAAATATAAACAAATTACCTGATTGCCTTCTGCTTGAGTCGTATTAATATTCGGCGTTAGCCGAATATGTCGTAAAACTTTATACCTAGATTTTTCTATTGTAAGTGGGACCTCATCTTCACTATTTTCTAAACCTGGATGAACAAATAAAGTAATAAGTAAAATCGTCTGTTCCTAAGACAGACAACTTAATTCCTGTGATTTCCAAAAAAGGAGGTCAATGTGACTCAATTTGACTGTATTTTTTTAATCTGTGCTCTTTTTAATCGAAAAATGGGCAACCTTACAGAAGATCACAGCTAAATAATACTGCTCTCACGTAGTTTCGAGTTTATGCTAAGAGTAAGGTGACCAGCGCTTGTGATGCTTCTAATGTTGCAGGTGTCTACTAGCTACGATAACCGCTTACCATCAAATGTACCATACTGCTTGTTCACCACCTTAGCCTTATGAAAAATGTCTTAACTACAAAAGCCATCGAGAATGCATGCGAGACAAAAGCTTACCTATAACAGCCATCATTTCCTCCCGAATAAACTGCACGTTCTTCTCAGACATGACAGCGTGTAGCAGCACATAGGGCAGGAACAGGAACAGAGTCCGAACATCGCGACGCATGCTGGGGAGCACCGTCTGTAACAGCTCGCGGATGCTCTCCGACTCTATCAGAGGAATCAGCTGACCCGTCCAGCTGAAACATTTCAATATTGTTATTAAACAAACGCTCAGCAATAAAAGCTAGTATGTTGCAAGATGCAAAGAAATATAAAAAAGCGAGTGTGCTTTAGACCACACGACTGAAATAAAACTTACAAAACATAACTCTCTCTCTTTCTATCTTCACTAACTTATATCTCCCTCTCAACTTCCGTTCGCCTCGCCCGATAACACTTTTCGTGACGCTCTCGTCACGCATTCACTCACCAGCTTTTACTTCTTGATATTTAAGGTTTCAATTACACTAAAACAAATTTAACTGTAACTTACTTGTGAGCCCATTCGAGAAATATTGTCGCGTGCACGGAACCAAATAAGGGATGAACTTTCTTAGGTTGCGATGGATAAGCTAGGGTATACCTGTAATATTAATAAGCAAATTTACCATCTGTATCTATTATGTACTTTTAAATACAATTACATATTAAATACCTCGAACTTAATAAGGGTAACATGATTTGATGCATATTTTCTGGAAAACTTTCCCATACTTCCTTCTTCGAACCGGTAGGCGATATATCGTAAATTTTTAATATTTCTTGAATTGTTAGAGCGTAACAATCCATGTTCTGAAATCATAGCAGAGAACAATAATAATTATACAGAAAGCATAAATTAATAACTGAATATGTGTTTTAAGTTTTTGTTTGTTTCATTTTTTCATTTTCTATAATTTTACAATTTTCTACTCATTTGTCATAATTTTCATTCGGAAGAACCCTCTACAAGTCTATTAGTGTTTAAGTAAACTTAAAAAATTAATTATTGATAGGTAATGCTTTTGTTTATTTTTACAGAAGTATAGTCTGACAACAGAACGTTAATAATGTTCAAACGTATAATTTAAATTAATTTTGGTCGAATTTCGAGCACTGTGTGAACACTGGTATTTACTAAATAGCATTAGTGACCGTAGAAAAAAAAAAGTGTATAAGGCGCGTGTGAATGGAAGTGTTGGAAGGGCTAGACCTAGGCAAGTGTTTCAAGACCAGATCAGAGACGTCTAAAAAAAGGCCAGGTCAAGAGTACCCTAAACCGAAGAGCATATTATGAAAGGAATAATGAAAGTGGACGAAGCGAAACAAGTATGTAAGGATCGTAGCAAGTGGAAAGAGGTGGTCTCTGCCTACTCCTAAGGGAGAGGCGTGATTATATGTATGTATGTATAGCGACCGCAGCGAGGCTCACCATGGTGTCCTCCTCGTAGCGGAAGGCGCGCGCCAGCTCCGTGAGCGCGGCGGCGGCGAGGCAGTCGTCGGACAGGCTGAAGGCGAAGGGCGCGGTGGTGGCGCGCACGTAGCGGCGCGGCAGGCGGCCCGCCTCCAGCGCGCCCAGCTGCCCCACGCACGCGCCCGCGCCGCCCGCCCGGCAGCCTGCACACACCAACCAGCGGTTACCGTAGCCGACTCTACCCCCCCTCCCCCCCCCCCCCCCCCCTCCCACCAAACAGCAAACTGAGATAGGGCACAGCAGGAAACTTACGGCTCACCTGATGGTAAGACCGTAGCCTATAGACGCCTGCAACACCAGAAGCATCGCAAGCGCGTTGCCGACCCTATCCCCAATCACCCCCAGGAGCTCTGGTCACCTTACTCACTAACAGGAACACAATACTGATTGAAAACAGTATTATTTAGCTGTGGTCTTCTGTAAGGTCGAGGTACTACCCCAGTCGGGCTGCTCCATATTTTGAGCAGGAAATTTCCTGCTGTGCCCTACCTCAGTTAAGTTGGTGTGCAAAAAGAGTAAAATATAAATAAAATGTAAAAAATTAAGATGCTACTCACCGTCAAGCAAAGAATCGATTAGTTCAACCATTACTGGATCTATATTTTTCCCACCAAATATTGCTTTGTGTATTTCAGATCTATTATTCTTCAATAATTTGTTCAAATGTGAGAATGCATATGCTTTAAGGTTCGAAATATCATGATTCAAATGAGCCAAGTACCACTTTATCTTATCTATAAAATCATCGGGCTGCGATCTCTTTACGTGTTTCTTTATTACTATTTTAACTCTCTCCGAAATTTTTGAATCTTCGAGGAAAAACAAATCCGAAATATAAGAGCTCAGAATGTTTTCATTGTTAAGTATCATGTACTGGAAAATTTCATTTATCTCCTTTGGAGCATATTCGAACTGCTGAAGTAATGAAACAGCTAGGTTCGACAAAAGAGGACCTAAAGAAATGCTGTCAATATTGTAGATAAACGCCCCCCATGCTTCGGCGAGTATTTTCGGAAATTCTTTAGCTAATGGCAGAGCTGATCTCAAGGTTGCTAGGACTTTGAATCTTAGAGGCGTAAGATACTGAGACCCCATTAGCTGCATTATGTCTGGGAAGCTCATTAATGCTTTACGTTTCACTGACAAAGCTACCTTGCCATTAACTAACTTATGGTCGAAATAAGCTAAAACGCCCAAGAACTTTGGGTTTAGGAATTCCGCAATTTGTTTAGTACTCATGCTCATTTTATACTGGGGAGTTGATTCATCTGGATCGTGACAAGCCAAATATCTACACGCATCTAAAACTCTCTCTGGATTTATACAATACTGTAATAAGAATTCCGTTAATATCACTCTAAAGTGCCTTTGGATTAAATTCAAAGTAGGTGTCCCAGTAAGTTTTTCTATAATACCATAACACTTCTTAGCAGATTCGTCAGACTCATTGAGGTAAACGTGAACATATATGTGAGGAAATCTTTCAATCAGAAAATCTGACACGGAACATTGGACGAGAGCCGCAATTTCTTCTATCATTGACGGAATTTCTTTCACAATCGCAGCATAAGGTATAAGGTATGGTAGAAAATGATGAATATCTTTCGATATAAAATCCCGATAACCTACGAATCCAAATGCTCTTACAACTTTTAAGAGATATATGGCGAAGTCTTTGCCATTGTAAAGGCTACATTCGACGAAAAGTTTGCAGTAGTCTTTCTTGTACCTGTGGTACACTTGGTTTGGACTTAGGTTGTGAAATTCACAAACATTCTGTAAGTCGATTATCGCTTTTGGTGCATGTGAGCACAGTGGATGCATTATGTAGTAAACCAAAAGCTTTGTTACAGGGAAAACCAATTTATCATTACAACAAAGTCCCAAATTTTTGATGCTACCCAAAGTAGATGCTTGCAAATTATCATCATTGTTTTCTAAACATCTTTGTGTCAGTTTTACTAGGACATTTATAAATACATTTATTAATACATCAATATAAGGACTCCATTCGGGGTGGTTATAATTCTGTAACAATAATCGGGCATTTGAAAATCATATAAATGGACTAACTGCAATACCAATTTATTTAAAGTATAAGTCTACATTGAACAAGTAATATATGATGACGTAAAAATGAATACCTGTGTGTTTTCAATAAAAGGTTTGAACACTCTCAAACTTTCAGGTAAATTAGATTCATTAATAATATTTGTGGAAACTTCATAATCAAAAATATAATAGTGACTGCACACTATTCCTACTAACTTCCAATAGTTATCATCAATTTTTGACCATATCTTCTCATTTAGAAATTTGCCAAACAATTGTTTTAGACTAATCAATATAGAGCTATTGGTCTGTACAATTGAATTGTTATCTGTGACTAAAACTTTGTAATCTTTTCTAATTTCATTGCAAAAGTTTTCTGATGACTTCATTTTTTCAGATTTTTCATGGCAATTGTAACAAATAACACTAACATTTATTAAAGAATTAGAAAATATAACGTGGCCTATTGGTTTTCTAGCACTAGCTGTGATAATACCAAAAGATCCCAAAGATATACAGACAATGGCTGGTAACACTTTAATAATTTCTCCTTGCAAATCATCCTGTGCCGTAAGAATTGGCATCGCAACTCCTATTATCTTACTAGCTGAAGCAATATTGTTTAATTTAATTAAAGGGTACAGCTCTATAACCTGAAAAAACAAATTCACATTAACAATTTATTTCAAAACGACTACTTTTATAAAATAACTAGCTTCTGCGCGCGACTTCATCGGCGTGGACTCCGCTCCTGTTGGTCTTAGCGTGATGATATATAGCCTATAGCCTTTCTCGATAAATGGGCTATCTAACTCTGAAAGAATTTTTCAAAACGGACCAGTAGATCCTGAGATTAGCGCGTTCAAACAAACATACAAACAAACAAACAATCAATCAAACAAACAAACTCTTCAGCTTTATTATATTACTATAGATTAAGCTTCAATACTATTTCTTACCTTTTTTGAAACATTAAAATCTTTACAATTGAATACAGAATTATGCAAAAATTTTATAATTTTTTGCCATTTCATCAAATCGTCTTTTATTTCAGCTTGTAAATATAGCTTAGCGAGTAGCAAATACTTCAATATATTTGTTTTTATCAAATCACTAAATGACAAATTATTTTCTGAAAACACAGATGATGTTTGAAAGCAGAGTATTTGTAACAATAATTGAGTATCGTCTCTGACAATATTATTGCTTAAATTTATTGTACTGAGCACAATATTCATAACTAAATCCATGTTACTCTCATTGTTAACAAGTTGGATTTGATGCTGTTGTATTAGTTTTATTAATGTGTGCCATACAGACCAAATTCTTTTTTTGCTTATTAATTCAGAAAAAGTTTCCATATTTCCTGGTACAAATATTTTATTATCAATTTTGACTAATTCTAATATACCCAGAGCTTCATAGCACCTTTGGAGATGATAATTTACTAAAACCGTGTCGTTCGCATTCAAGTCTTCACATGTCTTGAAACTATTTACAATTGATATTACTTGAGTGTGATACCAGTTTCTATTTAAATGTAATTTTGTTGCAGATTTCCTATTACACTCAATGTATTCAATAATTTGCTCCGAATAATATTGTGACAGTTTGTGTATTTGAGAAGCATCCATATCTGATATATTTATCAAATCCTTTGATAAATTGATTTTATTACTTAATGACAAACAGTACAAATGAAGATCTCTGTCAAATATCCTGGCACTTTTATTAGATAGGATAGTGGAAACTATTCCAACTAGATTCTGCTTATCATTATTCTCGATAAGTTTCACATATTCTAGTAGAATAATGTTCAAATTATTTAGTAAAATGTTATCAATTTCGGACTTATCGTGTAATACATCCATACACTGAACGAGCGCTTCGAGGGTAGAGAGCAAAGTTTGAAAAATGCTTGGAAACATATCATTAAATTTCGTGATTGATGCAGTATTCATATTTTTTATTAAGTCAAGAAAAAATCTAAACCCCATATATTTTAGATCCATGCTGAAATTTTCCATTGCATACAATACTTGTGTAAAAAGTTTTTCTTCAATGTCTAACTTAGTAGTATAGATCAAACCAGATGGGATACTATCAGATAAGAGTTGCAGTACTAAATCAATCAAACTTTTACATTTTGCTACATTTTCTACCTTCACATATATGTGTTGTAAATTTAAATCGACATTTGGTATTTCTATTTTTTCAGGTGTAAAATTATTCAAAATAATTTCTTTCTGATTCCCACGGGGGTAATCTTCGTAGTATTTTAAGAGTGCTTTTAAAATTGTATAATATTCAGAATGAATATTTTTATAAAATGATGCTCCATTTGTACACAAAATATTTAGAATTTTAAGTTGTGCATCCTTGCTTGAAGTGTGGATTCTAGAAACAATAACTCTATTTTTTTAAGAAGAAAGTCTCAAAAAGCTATACAATACAGTTTCGCTTGAAAATATTGAAAATAAGGAACTAAATACTGGTAAAGAGATTACCTTTTAAGATCATCAACGGAACAAATATAAAATAATCTTCCAAGTAGCCATGTATTAAAGGCGCAATAGTAGGCGTCTGGGCATTTTGAAACTCCTGGTCGAGGGACCAAAACTTCTGAAAAATCACTGTTAAAAAAAATATTTTTAAAA
Source organism: Melitaea athalia (assembly GCA_905220545.2). NCBI lineage: Eukaryota > Metazoa > Arthropoda > Insecta > Lepidoptera > Nymphalidae > Melitaea > Melitaea athalia. The sequence continues at coordinate 1,896,205 of HG992184.1, forward strand.
GATTTTAACTTCACAATTACTTTACTATGCAATTACATTACACCTGATCATCTTACCCGGATAACTTTAATATAGAAGTCAAGAGCCTATCAAGACCATCAGCAGCATGTTCTAAATTGTTAAATAATACTAGTGTCGGTGCATTAAACATCTGCCACACTGTAAATGGACCATCACTATTATCGTCATCCATAGTTTCCTGTAAATCTTGTTCCAATTAAATACTAGAAGTTGTGTACGCTTATCCACTATGATAACTTAATATAATATTAGACAATTTTAAGATTCTGTAATAAGTTTATTGTTTAATGTTCCGTCAATAATAAAGTTTTTGAATACCTAGACAACTTTTATCACTTTTATGTCAAACGGTTGAAATTCCCGCGAATAGCGACATCAAAACACAGATATCAAAGTGCGTTTTCCAATATCAGCACTAAAGCGCATTATGCGGTATAATGCTCAATGCTCAACGTTCACAACGTTGAAAGTTCCAAAGCTACAGCAACGCTTCACACAACGAGCACTCTCAAAAATAGGGCTTCCGTGTGCGTGCTTGCAATGGATACCAACTCAGTGGTGGCTCAGTGGTTTAGTATTGTGCGCCACCGAGTCGCATTATGCTCTGTAATTGGAAAACGCACAAAATACATGTTACGGCCATTCTCCGAGAAGCAAATTTTAGGTGTCCGGGCTTGTTTAATCCGTAATGTTATCATATTCAATCATAATTTTTTTATATATATTAGAAAGCATCCGTATCTAGCTGTAAAAAAAATATAGGCTTCTGTTGTAAGTAATTAAGACTAAATTAATTTAACTTATGTTCAAAGAACCTCTGTTCTCTAATTACCGTGGCGTGTCCGCACACCAACTTAATCTTAAAAATTGCTTGTAATTTTTATAACGTAAAGATTTACTTTGATTCATTCAATGTTTTAAATGATATTAAGTAACGTGTATCGCACAACAAAATATCGACTCAATAGAACCAGTCTACAAATAATTATAATTAAGTAATCGCATGTCCAATGGAAAGTTATAATTCCCGTAACATTTGCTGTTCTCGGGTGCACATCCCTAAATAAAAGTATTTGGACCATCACTACCGTACGCGTCGCGTCTCCTCAGTGTGTGTCAAGGCCCATCAGCATCTGAATGTCTCTATGTTTAGAGTACCTCCAATGAAGCACGTGAGTATATAATTACCGTAGCCTTGGTTAAAAACTTTTCTAATTACCGTTGTTCTTAGTTTAATACTTGATTTTTAAGATAGACCCAAGTTGATCATGTAAATGAAGACAGTACTTTGGCCTCCGTACGTTGTAATACGCTAGTATTTGCATACTGTGTTGGTTTTCGACATTTTAAAGAAAATCTATCGTTTTCTAATTACCGTATACTAACTACCATATGTTTATAATTACCGTTGTATGAAAAAATAATACTTGTTTACTAACTGGAACCGCAATCAACGCCGGCAACGAATTGAAAATGACCCTTTTTGTATCAGCAGTCAAAATAAAAGGAGAAAGAAAGTACGTATGTGTAAAGTGTATTGTACAATAAAAGAAAATCCGCAATGCTTGAAGACCGAAATCTTCGAGCAATGCGTCCTGCCTGTGTTGACATACGGAGCCAAGACATGGACACTGACGAAGGGACTGGTCCACAAGCTTAAAATCGCTCAAAGTGCAATGGAACGGGCTATGCTTGGGGTTTCTCTCAAAGTTAGAATTAGAAATGAGACTATCCGTGAGAGACAAAAGTAACCGACATAGCCCACAGAATAAGCAAGTTGAAGTGGCAGTGGGCTGGTCATCTGTGTCGCAGGACCGATGGCCATTGGAGCAGACGGGTCATGGAGGGGAGACCGGGTCTTGGCAAACGCAGTGTGGGACGTCCTCCGGCACGTTGGACCGACGATCTACGTAAGATTGCCGGTGTAGGCTGGAGATGAGGATTGCGGAAATTCAGGATGTCTGGCGCGAACATGGGGAGGCCTATGACCAAGCAGTGGACCGCAATAGGCTGAACTGTCAGACTGACTTTATAAAAGTAAACGAGATAAAAAAATACTACCTGTCTGCGAAATGTCACCAAAAAACCGGAAGAAAACTCACACATACTTATAAAATTACTCACACACACGTCACACACTGATAAACTTACTCACTCTTATAAAATCAGCAACTGGACATTTTCCAAGATGCGACCATTTTGGGTCGTGATTCCAGAGTCTTGCACTTTGAGTCCTTCACTCATAGACATGACGCAGTTGCAGTATGGAGTCATCTCATACGTGCAATGACCTTATAGAAGGTCATTGCATACCTGTCTTAAATTTCATTGAAAATGAAGCTCCTCATGTAAATGTCTTTCATTTTATATCAGATTCTCCGACTGGCCAATATCGAAATAAAAAAAATGTTGAATGAATGAAAATGCTAATGATGGCGTAGGAGCAACGATAAAAAGAACTGCAAATAGTATCGTTGCTCAGTAGGCCTAGCATGCGCGCCAAAACAAAATTTTGTCTACCCCTTTACTCGTATTATCTCTCTATGTCTACAGTAGCTAACATGCGTGCACGTGATACTCTTCTCGTTACGTCAATAGAAGAGACAACAAGAAATTGATTGAGTGTTCTAATTTTTATTAAATTAGAGCAATGATAAAATCTCTTTTTCACTATTTGTAGGTTATGGTTATGAGGGACATCGTTAATTCTTTCGATTTAATTATAATTATATGTGAACGAATTATTAATGTGTGTTATTATCATTTATCATATTTTACATAGAATTATGTTATTTTCTAATTACCGTTACATTAAATATAAAAACATTTCTAATTACCGTACTCATAAAATTTTTAAGTCTCATTATCTAGAAAACTACAATTAATTGTTACATGCCAAATTAATTATTGAATTCGTATCTTTGATTTGTTTCATATTTTAATGTGTTTAAGTCAAATCAGTGAAAAATAAAAAACGTCACGGTAATTAGGCAAATAACGCCGAATTGGAGAATGGCCGGTTACAGACACATTTTAAAGCAAGGGTTTGTTAAGTTTCGAAGTTTTGAAAGTATCGAGACGTCTCGAACTCTCGAGCTATATTTCCCGGGACTTTCGAGACATTCGATACATAAAGTAAACTATAATTTTGACTATCTTCAGGATTTTTTTTATTAATACACATTTCAAACAAAAGCATCTTCTGATTCGTAATTCTATATAATTCAAGTCATATTTTAAACATAAACAAAATATTCTTCGTAACTATAAAAATTAAATTTGTCATGCAGTTAAATCTTTTTCTTTTAGTACAACATAAAAAAGTAAGTTTTTTTTTTCTAATGCGGGGAAATCCACAAGACAGAAAGTTATTTCAGACTCCTACTGAATAAAGCCCAACGGTTTACCGTCACAGCGCAATTAGAGAGATTATGAGAACACTTTCGTAATCTTCTACAATCTCGCCTGCTACCGTTCGAGATTGAACCGTTGAACACCTCAACTTCCGAAGTCTTCTCTTTCCAAGACGAACGTGGCAATTAAAATTAAGCTTGTCGTCTATTCTCAAGAGAACTTATGCATCACTTAATCACAAAAATTTGTACAAAAAAGGAAATTAAAGAACGTAAGTTAGTGTAAAAGAACTAATAAAAAAAAAAAAACAAATTTAAAATACAAAAAAAAAACTAATTGAAAACAAAAAAAAAGAAAAAGACAACATTACGCGGTGTTCCCAGGCGGTACCCATCCAACTACTGACCGTCATGACGCTGCCGCGTTACCAGTCGCTCAAATTTTACCACTCATGCGCCCAACATGTGCCTAAAGAAGTTTCACTTCAAAAATATTTCTCGTAGGGACATCCCCTTTCATTAACATCAAATAAAATATTAAGCCTTATTCCTTAGTATCTTTATTTTTAACCTATTCTACTTTTTATTGAAATTTTGTGTTTCACTCGGAATTGATAATAGCCGTGGGAAGCCCCTACATCTACATTCCAATGACAATAATATTCAATCGCCTTTGTCCCTATGAAGTACAGCTTAGATTTGCTTGTTTATGTTTAATATGAGGCCAATATAAAATGCATCCGGGAATTACCATTTAAAGAAATAAATAAAATAAAAAAATATAGTATATAATTTAAGTTTAATGTGCTAAAATGGAGAAAAACGGGAGATTTATACCAAAATGTCGGTTTATCGGTATTTATTCACTAAAATCGGGAGTTCTACCGATAAATCGGTAGCTTTTGCATCACTGCTTCACTGCATAGTGCATTCAAGTGATTCAAGCTCAAGGTTCATTTTCATTATGACCTAATCAGTGGCGGATTTACAAATATGCCGCAAGTAGGCTATTAAATTTTTGCCGCCCCTAGTGACCTCTGAAACTCGATATCCTATATCCTAGTACAGTCGAGATATGTACGTGTATAAATATATATGTCGATAAATTAAAAAAAAAATACAAACAAACGACGAAACGGCAATTTAATAAGTAAAGATCTAATATTATAACGTTTCAAAAATAAAATGCCCCTAGAATTTGCCGCCGTAGGCTCCAGCCTACTCAGCCTACTGTGTAAAAGTAAATCCGCCACTGCCACTGATGACCACATACTCTTTGATGACCACACCTACCTACTTACGTAGTATCTCTACTATACTTTAGAGCTAGACTATACTAACTTACCTATCAAGCCTGATTTACACCGAGGCAACAATGTGCGGCATTGTCGCATGCAACATATTGTGGCGTGCGCCATCTTGTGGCATGCGACAAATTGCGGCATATGTGGCATGCGACAGCGTATTTTATGCCAAGGCAACAGTTTTTAAGCGTCGTGCTATCAAATTTTAGTCTGCCTACTTGATTGATAGAGATAGGTTAGAATTTCTTCCGACAAAAAAAAACATAAAAGTAGATTTTATATATTTATTTTGTTTATTTTTTAGATTTTCTGTAAAAGGGTAGAAGTAGAATTTCTAGAGATACCAGACGATTAGTGAGTTTGTTAATTTTTTTCGTCTACGTAGGTACATTGTATTACTTGTCGATGTGATCTAAGTCGGTTTTTTTCGTTTGCTAACAAATATAATTATCATTACACCACTCCATGTCCGATTTATCTCATTTTGTAAATAAAATAAATAAGTACAAAAGTACAATCAAAATATAACCTAGAAACCGGCTTGACGCAGCAAAAATTGTCGCACGGTATCCATCGGCTGCGACACTCTGCCACATGACGCAAGGTGTTGCCGTGCCGCAAGGTTCTTGCCACAACGTGCGACATTTTTCATGCGTCAATGCCGCATACCACAATGACGCACATTGTTGCCTCGGCGCTCGGACGTAAAGCCTGTTTTACGCCGAGGCAACAATGTGCGTCATTGTGGCATGCGGCATTGATGCATGAAAAATGTCGCACGTTGTGGCAAGAACCTTGCGGCACGGCAACACCTTGCGTCATGTGGCAGAGTGTCGCAGCTTGTATCCGATCACGATGGATTCCGTGCGACAATTTTTGATGCGTCAAGCCAGTTTCTAGGTTATGTTTTGATTGTACTTATTTATTTTATTTACAAAATGAGATAAATCGGACATGGAGTGGTGTAATGATAATTATATTTGTTAGCAAACGAAAAAAACCGACTTAGATCACACCGACAAGTAATACAATGTACCTACGTAGACGAAAAAAATTAACAAACTCACTAATCGTCTGGTATCTCTAGAAATTGTACCCTTACTATAGAAAATCTAAAAAAGAAATATATAAAATCTACTTGTTTTGTTTTTTTTTTTGTCTGAAGAAATTCTAACCCATCTCTATCAATCAAGTAGGCCGACTAAAATTTGACAGCACGACGCTTAAAAACTGTTGCCTTGGCATAAAATACGCTGTCGCATGCCACATATGCCGCAATTTGTCGCATGCCACAAGATGGCGCATGCCACAATATGTCGCATGCGACAATGCCGCACGTTGTTGCCTTGGTGTAAATCAGGCTTAAAACAGGCTTTAGTCTGTGGCTACTAAGAGCACGTTCCACTAAGCGACTACAACGACCGCAGCGCGCCTTTCTATCTTTCCATCTAGATAGAGGACGTCACTGTTCGCGACCACATCGCACCCACTTCGCCCATAAATTATATTAAGGTGTCCTAATGGCAATATCCCGAAGGAAGTTACAAAACAAAAACTTTGGGATATGCCAATAGTTTACTATTACTGTTACTTTAGTGTTAGTTACTTTACTGTTAATACTCATATAAAGTGACGCCGCATTGGCGCAGCGGTCAAAACACTAGATTGCGATTGACTGTTGCGCGGGTGGCGCGGCTTTTTGCGGCGGGTGTTCCGGCTAATCTCTGAAACGGCTGGACCGATTTTGACGGGACTTTCACTGGCATATAGCTAATGTAATAGGCTGTAACTTAGGCTACTTTTAATTTCGATTTTTTTTTATAACTGCGATCTAAACAATAACTTTTTTGTTGAATTCCACGCGGACGAAGTCGCGGGCACAGCAGCTAGTTGTAAATATGTATAATATTCGTAAAATAAAATACACTTACGAAATATAGGTGGATCAGAGTTAGCTTTCATCAAAACGTGGCGGTAATTAAAAAAAAAAAACAAACGTCAATGTCAAATTGTGAATTTTATCTCTCATTCGATTTGGCAAAAATGCAACATTAAATTTCCAGGAATCCATGTTGAATTAAGTTTTACTTCAATGCATGCGAGATATTTACTCACAACCCCCACAGCTGCAACATGCATGCATGTTTTCACCATGCCGCCATATTGCGAACACACATTCGATGCGAGCACACATCCGACACCTGACAGAGCTCAAATATGCGTTCAACTTATAAAATTCGTCTACAATGCCCGCGGCGTTTTTTACGTTAGTGGAACGGCAACTTTAGCGGTCGTAGTCGATGGCGTTGCGGTCCTTTAGTGGAACTCACCCTATCTAAGAAACAAAATAGAAAATTGACACAGTGAGCTGTCATTTTTCTGTCCATTGAAGAATCATCATACTTGATTATCTAAAACAAAAGTTTGTTTGCTGTAAACGTTGTTGTTATTAAAAATGTTTCGTGCTAATAATTTTGATAAATTACTCGGTACGTATTTTCACTTATTCGTAAAAAATGTCTATTAATAGTTGTATGTTTTGTCACTTTATAGCTGCAATAGAACTGATTATTTTATCTAATTTGCATCACTTTCTTTTTGTTCAATATTTCAGTGAAAGGTTTACTGTTTTTTATTTTCAACAGCCATAATAAAGTATAAATTTTTAATATTGATGGAATGTTGATGTTTTTTAATTTGTTCTAGATAAAGCGACAAGTAATCTACGCCTAGACCCCGATTGGCCCTCGATCTTACAGATTTGTGATTTAATTAGACAAAATGATTGTTCGTGAGTAACATTTTAATGTCACTGCATTACTCAGTATACCACTGAAATATCATTTTCAATGTCGTATTAATTTTAATTGTTATTAAGTCAGTTTTATATTTTTAGCCCTAAATATGCAGTGGTCGCTGTAAAAAAGAAACTATACTCACAGAATCCACATCAGGCTATGTTTGCTCTTCTCGTACTTGAAAGTATTGTAAAAAATTGCGGTAAGTTCCGTTTTTTGGATATTTAAAAATTTATATATTATTCTGAATAGTTAATCACCAATTATTAAACAAAGTAACATAGTAGTAATTATTATCTACAAACCAGTGTTTTCTCAATTGTATTTGTCATTTCTCAACTGCCAAAAATGTGCTGAAAAACCATAATATATCTAATAGAAATAATAGCCATCAATCAATAAAATAGCTAAGAATGTAAGAACAATAATAATAATAATGATAGTACACTTTATTGTTCCCCAAAAACAGAAATAATACATAGCAAAAAAAGAAAGATTTTAACAATATATCAATGGGTACAAAGGGCGGACTTATCGCTAAAAAGTGATCTCTTCCAGGCAACCTTAGGGCAAAGGAAAATGTCTAGTGTCAACATAGGTGTACAAGTGTCAATTCTAATAAATATTCGTATAATTAAGCAAACATACATACATACATACATATAAATACAGTCATATCTACCTACTTTTCTTTAATTTATACTGTCTCATATTTCTTAAGATGTTTTTATTTTTCCTCACAATGTTTTTTATTTTCGATATAAATAAAAAAAATTATATAAAAAGAATTGCTATAAAATTTTTCAATTTTCGATATATTTTTATTTTTTAATTTCTTGTTTGTGAAGCAAACATTAATAAATTTGTATTACAGGATCAGGAGTTCACGATGAGGTAGCTTCAAAGGCATTCTGTGAAATGTTGAGAGATTTGGTAAAAACAACGCAACATGAGAACTTGAAGACGAAGATTTTAGAATTAATCCAAGCTTGGGCATTTGCTTTCCGCAACAATCCTAAGTACAGAGCTGTTCAGGTTTGTTATTATTAATTTATATATTCCTTTTTATATCAATTAAATGTTATGTAAATTAACTAGAAAACAAAACTTTAGTTACAATAAATACTTTATTATTTTTATACGACTTTATGTAAACAAATATTTTATGGCTATGATTTAGTATTTTTTAAAATTATGCATAATAATATATTAAATTCATAAAAAACATTACACACACCATTTACCATGTATTTGACACACACACACGCATATTTTTTTTGTTGATTGTCAAAGTCTGTAGTCAAATTGAAAAATTTAAAAAAAAGGTTCATTATTTTCATAATTTTTTGGTTTTATTCAATTAAAATTTTTAATTATGGTCTAATTTCGACCTCTGGGCGACCACTAGTATACATAATTACGTTACCTAAAAATAATATTTATTGTGGGTAGATAAAATGACACAATATTAACAAATAAGGAGAGAAATTTCCTTAAGTGTTATGAATATGCCTATTTGCATTCGTACATATATTATGTTAAAATATATGTAAATAATACATTATTGCTAATTATTTATTTTGGTATCTTAGATATGACTATGTAAACAATCATTGTAATATTTAGGATTTTCAACCGAACATGATAACAAAATTAAATTATTTAAAATGATAACTCATACTGAGTTTAGATAAGAAGGTACCTACTATTGAAAAAGGTACGTTACATTGAAAAGTAATTACATATCTCTATTTTTTTTAAATTTCACCTAGGATAACATTTGAAAGAAATAATAAGCCTGTAATATCCCACTACCGGGCATAGGCCTTTCCCCATGTAGGAGAAGGATCAGAGCTTAATCCACCATGCTGCTCCAATGCGGGTTACATATTCCCTACTATGAGTAACGATCGCTATCAGGTGCACATGATAACAACCAAGCTTAAAGTGCTCTCCGAGGCACGGTGGGGAGAGCCACAAGGACTGCACAAACACCCAGACCACGGTAAAAACCTGCATGGCCAATACAAACATTTGTCATGTGAAGAAATCGAACCCGCAGCCGCCAGCGCAACAGGCACAAACCAGTGCTGTGACCGTTGCACTAACGCCGCGTCATATTTGTTAATAAAATAGGGACACAAAAGAAATTGGTGGCCTATGGTCAACAGTGTGATATTACAGGCTGAATCGTGTGGTTCCTTATAGGGAGTAGACATCCGCTAAGAACGGGTTTTACGAAACTCCACCCCTAAGGGGGTAGAACGGGGGTTGGATGTTTGTATGAAAGTCCTATGTTTTTGAAGTAAGAGACTTGAAATTCAAAATGTATGCTCTATAGATGGTGTTGAGGTGTACTAATAATGTATCTTTAGAAATCAACCCCCTTTTGGGGTTAAAACAGGGGATGGTAGTTTGTATGAAAGTCCAATGAAAGATAATATCTTTCGATTTCATTGATTCTAAAAATTCGTCTAGATATTAATTGGTTTTATCTTATTTAGCTTTTTCGAATATAACTAAATTCATCAAAATCAGTACACCCAGTGAAAAGTTATGCCTTATGGGCGCCTTCAAATTTGCCGCGCGACTTTGTAAATCTATGTAAATAACAATGCGCGGTTGCAGCGCGACAGCAGCGTGGCGGCAGCGCGGCAACCTCGCGTTGTCTTAATCTTAATACTAAGTTGGTCGACGAAAAAATAGTCAACTAAAAACGCATTGTTAGATATAACTTGAAAAGTACTTGTTACATCTCAAAAACATCCCCACCTTTCGATTTAAAAAAAATATCATCGAAATCGGTCCACCCAGTCAATAGTTCTGAGGTAACGTATGTATAAAGTAATAAAATAAAATAAATAATTACATTACCTACTTCTATATAAAATACTAGCTTCTGCGCGCGACTTCGTCGGCGTGGACTCCGCTCCTATTGGTCTTAGCGTGATGATATATAGCCTATAGCCTTCCTCGATAAATGGGCTATCTAACACTGAAAGAATTTTTCAAATCGGACCAGTAGATCCTGAGATTAGCGCGTTCAAACAAACAAACAAACAATCAAACAAACAAACTCTTCAGCTTTATTATATTAGTATAGATTTGTCTTATATATAAGTAAGTAGAGGAAAAAATAGTCAAGTAAATACGCATAATTACCTAAACTCGAAAAGTACTTGTTAGACCTCAATTAAATTTAAATGGGACCATATGACACGCACCACCTTTCGATTAAAAAAAGTTAACAAAATCGGTCCACGCAGTCAAAGTTCTAGTGAGGTAACATACATTTAAAAAAATACAATCGAATCAAGAACTTTCTCCCCTTTTTGGTTAAAATGTTCCTATATGTATATTTATTTAATATCTAAGGTTAAAGTAAAATAAGATACCTTTACATAAAATTATTACATTACCTATGTATTGTCATACGGAGGTACAATGCAATCGTAAAAATTTTATATTCTTCATAGATAAAGTAACTCTTCAATTATAATTAATACAGAGTTCAAGTACCGTTAAGCTATCTCAATTCATTATATATTTTTCCTACAACTATTATGTTGGAACGATTAAAAAGTAAACAAGACGAAGAAAATAAAAATACGCATTCGTTCGTTCTTTTACATAAAATATATGATTAGTAAAATAAAATAATTGTGAATGTTCGGAAACGAAAAAATTACATCGACTTCAATTTACATCAACGAGTATACTTTTTTGGCTACTTACGTTGTAACGTAAGTAACCAAAAGAATCCACACGATAAGTATTAGCTTTCGACTAAAAAAGAAGCATCAAAATCGGTAAACCCAATAAACAGTTATGACGTTACACACATTAACAAATGCAGTTAAATTGAGTACCTCCTCCCCTTTTTGAAGCCGGTTGAAAAAGAGTCGTGAGACCCTACTTGGTATGATAAAAAATAAGTCTCCTGTAAAACATGAAACAAGTAAAACTTTGGTGTCATACAAAGAATAGACGCGGAGTCTATTGACAACTAAGAAGTACCTAAAAAATTGTATTTTAAAACGAGGCAGATTTTCCCTACAAATTTATCCTGAACAAACTCTTTAGCTACTTGTATTTGTAGTACTAAATCGCGCTACGATCTAATTATATTCTGTATTAAATTATTGATCTTTCTTTAATCTAATTAAATGCAGTCTCAGAACCCTATGTCTAAGTCTGTTATTGTACCGCTACTATGTTTAACAATGTGTTCTAAGTAATAATAGTTTACCTAAGAAGTTATATATAGTGTAATGTTGATTAAATTTTAATTAACTGTGTAATCTCATGTGTTATTAATAAAACAAACACAGTGAATTCAACATTCCTACTTCAATATCTATCTATTCTATACATAGTTGATGTAAATATTGTGCAAGATTTTTAAAAGCAGCTATAATTTTTTTTTATTATATAAGAATTCTTAAAATGTAAAAAAGTCGTTGTAATTTTTTTTGAGTCCAAGGTTATTGAACTATTGTGATTCAACAATAAAAATGTGACGTTTACACCTTTATTATCACGTTATCAATCGAGGCATGAGTCATATCTCAGAATCAGACAAAACAAAACACCTAAACATACTATCTATATACTAGTGTTCACCTTATATAAAAATTAGAACTGTATCTGTGAAGTGAGCTTATATTTTCTTTTATTCGTTGTTGACAGGATACAGTGAATATTTTGAAAGCTGAAGGACACAAATTTCCACCCCTCAAGGAATCGGATGCAATGTTTTCTGCTGATACAGCCCCTGAGTGGGCAGATGGGGAAGTTTGTCATAGGTTAGAATGAGAATAATGATAGTTTATTGATGTGCTAAATCTTTCTAATCTAATTTTAATAATCGCAACATTTAGATGCCGTACAGCATTTACATTGATGGTGAGGCGGCACCATTGCCGTGCTTGCGGTCAAGTATTTTGTCAGCAATGCAGTTCGAAAACATCAACATTACCTAAGTTCGGTATTGAAAAGGAGGTAAGAGAAGTGAAATTTAGAGACAATATTATTCAAATGTTTATAGTATAATACATTTAAATATAATCTCTAGGTGCGAGTATGTGACGCCTGTTTTGATAAAGTAAGCCGTCCACCGTCTTCAACTGCAAAGCTAGAAATCATTGACACTGCTAGCGACTATGGCTCAGCTCCAGTGCAGGTAAAATTTATATATTACTTAATTGACATACTATATTTAGTTTAAAATATGATAGTTTTTTTTTTTTTTTTTTTTTATGTAACTAGGTTGGCAAACAAGCGTACGACTCACCTGATGGTAAGACCGTAGCCTATAGACGCCTGCAACACCAGAAGCATCGCAAGCGCGTTGCCGACCCTATCCCCAATCCCCCCCAGGAGCTCTTATCACCTTACTCACCAACAGGAACACAATACTGATTGAAAACAGTATTATTTAGCTGTGGTCTTCTGTAAGGTCGAGGTACTACCCCAGTCGGGCTGCTCCATATTTTGAGCAGGAAATTTCCTGCTGTGCCCTACCTCAGTTAAAGTTACTAATTAAAAGTTAATTTTTCAATAAATAAGTGTATAATATACATTTTAAAGTGTGAAAAAAGTAGTGCTTAATATTTATAAGTTTACTAGCAGACCCCGCAAACGTTGTTTTGCCATATATGTATGTTATTAACCCACTTAATCCCCCCACCTTATTACTTGGGGTATGATAAATAGATGTTGGCCGATTCTCAGACCTACCCGATATGCTCACAAAATTTCATAAAGATCGGTCCAGCCATTTCGGAGGAGTATTGTAACTATTATTGTGACACGAGAATGTATATATATAAGATTTAAAATGAGGTATGTAAAAACCATAAGAACGAAATATGTTACAAATTACATAATTATCCAATTGATTGCATTTATGGAGTTTTTTTTTACATTCAGGCAAATAAGTGTTTTACAAGTTCAACTGTTCAAACTTAACAAGTAAATAAATTAATCAGTATTACAGTTATATAGTTACTTATTTAAATCTATTTGTGCTTAACTTCGGACTGCAACAAATTGGTTAATTCTTTTGTTTTTGTGTTCTTTATTGGCAGTACAAAGTTGACCAGATCAGCTAGAAAACTGCCATTATTCTAAAATATAGATAATACTTTATTAATAAGGCATTTTATGGGTAATTAATTGTTTATTGGTTGGTTCTTATTGATTGCGAATATGTTGGAAGCACAATGTATACCTACAAATCAAAATGCCTGTTTTTCTTTAAAGATTAAACAAGTATTGCCACAGAAAAGTTAATGTGAAGTAAGAAAGTAAATAAAACGTGAATCATTCCTTATAATTACGTTTATTTAAACTACTGCACTGTTTATCATTGACCATCGTAAGATTCGCCTGGCATTTCACCTCCCGGCACCAACATCGCTATGTTGTTTCCATTGAGCAATATTTGATCCAACTTTGTAATTTTCCTTCCTTCGGGTGTCGATTCGTATTCAGTCACATCGTCTAGTAGCATATTTACAAAATCGTCGAAACCTTGCAATGTTCCCACCATTTCTTTGTCATTCTTCATAATAATATGAATTCTGGATCCGATACATTTGTCCACGAGTTCAAGTGGTAACAGTGTGTTGGGATTTGGCAGTGCTTGTGTCATTCTGAATAAAAGTTTATCGTTTTTAATTATTTTAACCTTCTCTATTTAGCTTGTTACTTGTTAGCGGTTTTTTTTTTCACAAATTCACATTTTACAATAGAATAGTGACAGGACTATATAGATTATAGGCTGCGTTCCGAAATTTGACATTGACAGTTTTGTCTAGGTCACAAGTTGTCGAAGTTTGTTAATTTATTTCATACAAAAAAAGCTGTGAAGTGAAAAAAATAATTTTAATGTTCATTTACAAAATAATATTATTGAATATTTATAAAACTTGACTTTAATAAATGTTTTAATAATTTATATTATATATGAAGTAAATGTTTTAATAATTTATATTATTGTTACATGCATTCTGGCAACTTCATGTTAGATCTTTTTCAGTGACAAGTGACAACTGACAACTGTTTAAGATTTGAAATGCGTTTGAAATAACGGTGCTAGTTCTACGCGGATAATAAAGTTTTTCTTTGTGTTAGTAAACGAAAATGGCTAAAAACTATGTTAATAATTTTAGAGGAGAGGTGTATTTCACACCGAGTGGTAAATTACATTTGAAAGACGAACCAGTAACACCGATTGAAGAAGATTTTGGTGATCATAACAACTTCGATTGGTTTGAAGACGATTTCGGGGGGATGAGGAGATCTTTATCAATGAATGACATATCTTCACTCAGACAAGATATGATCAAGTTGGAATGTACGGATACCCAGGAAGAAGTATATAATAGACATCGGCGACCGACTGGGCAGCCACAAGAGTTATCGAGGACAAAATTTGTGTCAATGGCTGAAGCGATATACCACTACCAAAGGGACACTCCAGATAGATTCCGCTCGAGCAGACCACAGTCATTTCGTCTTAAGGGATACAGAGGTCCAGCCAGTTTAACAATTCCACAGTCTCCTATGTTGAGATGTAAAGCCCGTTCGCGACCACAACATGTACTCTCACAAAAAGAGAAAGAAGAATTGGAACTGGAGGAGATTAGAAAATTTAAAATTAAAGCAAATCCTATTCCTAAATCAGTTATTGAAGGACCAAAACATTTGCCCGAAGTACCACGAAAGCCTATAACAATTCCGGAACCGTTCAAATTAACTGAAATTCAAAAGAAAGCAGCTCAATCACCTGGACAAGTACCAAATTTCAAAGCTCGTCCAGCTCCAAAGCACATACTTGAGAAACCTCAAATACCAATTAAACCACTTCCGCATGTGACTAACCCAGTTAGTCCCAAATTCCATTATAAACGAACAAACTCTGCCGATAACTTTAAATCTGAAACAAAGCTAAAGGATCTGCCAGCTAATGCTAAAAAAATGGATAAATGTGAGAAGATGGTACAGCGCCACGGACCAGTGAAACCGGAACCATTCTCATTTGAAAAAAGAGATGAAGAATTAAAAAAAAAGAGAGAAGAATGGATACAGAGGCAATTGGAAGAGGAAAAAAGGCTTGCTTCTCAATTTAAAGCTCAGCCTTTACCTGCGGCTGTGAAAAAGAGGATGCAATGTGGTAGTTCAGCATGCACCGCTTCTAATGCTTCATCGGAGAATAAAGAAAATCATGTTAAATTTGAAGCTAAACCTCCAACAGTGCTTTATAAAGAGCCTTTCAAACCAGTTCTACAACAAACACACGTAGTCAAGTCTATTCCTTTTGAGTTGTCTACAGAAAAAAGAGCAGCAGAAAGAGAAAGATTTGAAAAGCAGTTAAGAGAAAAAGAAGAGGAATATGAGAGATTGAAACAGCAGAAAGAAAGAGAGCAGCTCGAAGCAGAAGAGCGTGAAATAGCAGAGCTACGAGCCAAGCTTGTGCATCATGCAAAACCAGTTCCATCATTAGATCCATTTGTCCCAGAAAAGTCAACTGCACCCATTACTATTCCGGAAACACCTAAGTTTGTTAGAAGACTGAAGCAACCTTAATATTTTTAATTTGTTCTTAGTATAAAATCATGAAATATTTTCAAGTCCTTATAATAATTAGCTTTTGATAATGTATAACTCCTTAAATATTCAAATTTTATTTTATGATGACTGACTTATTCGGTAATTTAAAAAACATTTGTAATTTTTAAATAAATATAAATATGTCTTTTACTGTGTCTTATTTCTAGCTTATGTAGGAAAGATTATATATGAGCTTTTGATAATGTAATAACTCCTTAAATATTCAAATTTTATTTTATGATGACTGACTTATTCGGTAATTTAAAAAACATTTGTAATTTTTAAATAAATATAAATATGTCTTTTACTGTGTCTTTTATTTCTAGCTTATGTAGGAAAGATTATATGTATATGAGCTTTTGATAATGTATAACTCCTTAAATATTCAAATTTTATTTTATGATGACTGACTTATTCGGTAATTTAAAAAACATTTGTAATTTTTAAATAAATATAAATATGTCTTTTACTGTGTCTTTTATTTCTATCTAATGACATTATGTAGGAAAGATTATATATGGGCTACTAAGATAGGTAAAAGAAATGCGAAAAATTGATCAATTATTCAATATCACTCGTAATAAAATAATAACTAAGGTCTGGTAAATACGAGTAAATAAATAGCTTATAATTTATTAGTTTTCAATACTTCAACATAAAATCTAAAATGATTTCATAACAAAGAAGCAAGCACAAAGGTGTGCATTCTATACATATTTAGAGCCTTTTTTTTCCTTTTTGTGAACAACATAGGAAACCTATACATTTTGGTTAGTTTATAAACTTTATAAATACTTTTCGGAGCTCTATAAATGATAGTTAAAGTATTGAAACTCCTCCGAAACGGCTGGACCGATTTTTATGAAATTTTGTGTGCATTTCGGGTAGGTCTGAGAATTGGCCAACATCTATTTTTCATACCCCTAAGTTACAATGGGGGAGGGGGAGGGGGATTAAGGGGTTTAATAATATATATGGCTAAACAATGTTTGCTGGGTCAGCTAGTAATAGAATAAATATGTAAATAAATGAAATGATTAAATAAATGAATGGATGGATGTTAAAAATAAATATCTTTAGGGGGTTTATAGCTGATGACTCGTATTAATACAATTTAGGAAATAATATTCAAAACTAGTCAATTATTTTACCACAATTCCTATGACAAAATTTGATAAATAATTTATTATAGGGTATTTTTAAAATAATTATCTTTAAGGTAAAGGATTTCAGTAAATACTAGCAGAGATTATTATAAAGTATGTAAGTTTATTGCATTTAACAATTTATAACACGTTCTACAAGTTGAAAGAGAGACTATTTTAAATTATATTAAACTTGAATGGAATTAAAATTGGTTTCAGTGCTCAGTAGAAGTATTTAAAAAATGCATTAAAATTATAATTTGAATTACTTTTTGAATTATATTTTATTGAAATTTATTGAATATTTCATTGAATTTTATTATCAGTGTATTTTGAGCCTAGCTATTTATTCGTAGACAATGGTTTGCGGTATCAATGTAAGCTACGGTAATCCCGACAATTAAATCCGTAATCCCTCTGAGCAGGTTCGTTGCTACTCGACAAATGTACGACGATTGTTCCATTTCCTGTGTATCTGTTGTTTAAGCAACAAAAATACAACTGTATTTTCTTTTACAATTTTTTTCTCATCAGGTAGCATGTGAAGGTAATAATAAAAACAAGATAGAAATATACCTTACGGATCTAAAGATTATACTAGTCATTCAACTACGAAATGACCTACTTATTTATATATTATTATTGTTACACTAGCTGTGCCCCGTGGATTCTTTGATGCCGCGGTTAATTTGAGGGAAAAAAAACGCACCAAAGTATTAGATTGCCTTTTATTAATATTTACAAATACATACATATTTATCACCTATATTATATAGTCTTTCTTGCTAAATATACCATCCAACACAAAAAAAAAAAATTTAATTCGAAAACTTTATAATATTAGTATAGATTATAAATCCGTTTGTCAAATACGTAAGTTATATAAAACCTATGTTAATATAGAAACGTCCTGGGAAATCGGCTGAGGAACTACAGGAGGAGGAAGAGTTACAGCTGGCGCTTGCCCTCAGCCAGTCTGAAGCCGAACACAAGGAGAAAGAACGCAAATCTCGATCTTATATCGCGCCTGAAACAACTTTACATCCAACAAGTAAGATATCCCGTACCGACTTCAATTACATCAACAAGTATAAATACAATGCGAGTAGACGAAATAAAAAAAGTATTATCAAAATCGGACTACTCTGTAAAAAGTTATGTGTGGTCATACCTTACAATCAGTGAGTGAACAATCAATCATCCCCTGTTCCATTTTTATTTTCAAATTTGTATGGGACCAACTTCGGGTTATACTCTTTCCAATAAAAAAAGAATTATCAAAATCGGACTATGCTGTAAAAAGTTATGCGTGGTCATACATAAAAAATATACGCGTCGAATTGATAACCTCCTCCGTTTTTTCGTCGGTTAAAAAATAATTTATCATTAGTAATATCATAATATGTTTTATATAATACAAAAATACATTTTATAAATGCCATGAATTTATTTTTAAATGTATCTCATGGTTTCTATGTTAAGTATATTGACATTGTTATCGTTTTTATTTTAAATTATAACAACTAACGTAGATAATTGGTTATTGTCAGTCAGTTACGTCTTGTGTCTAATTAGACTACAAGAAATCATTCGAAAGAATAGTAACGCGTTATTTATTACTAACTTAAGTCTACGAAAATATCAGTTTGGATTTTTTACTTCACTGAAAATGAACTTCTTTCTATCTTGAAGTTTAACTGACGCCGCTCAGTGAGTTGAATTCATTCTCTATTTACGTAAGAATCAGAGAGATGAGACCACCCCGCGCCCCTGTGATCAAGCATATATTTTATATTATATAATATGATATTTTTAAAGGAACCCAGAATGGGTGACGTAGTATGGGTACGTTCCATTATAGACTGTGTCAAAACGAGTATCGGTCGTCCCCAGTATCGCCGAGCCCGTCGTCAGTGAGCGCGTCCCCCGAGCACGCGAGCTCGAACCCGGAACTGTCGCGCTACCTGGACCGCGGCTACTGGGAGCAGCGCCAGCGGGACACCACCGCGCCCACCGCGCCCTCACACGCTGCCAACGAGACGCCCGAGGTTCGTCTTATTTTACTACTAGCTTCTGCGCGCGACTTCGTCCGCGAGGAATAGGATCAATTCTTACATACATGATTTGTGCGAAACTTTAACCTTTTACGCAGCGGAAGCTCTCAAAAGGAAAAAAAAAACCGATTTTGAAACATTCTTTATTGGTGCTACGCTCCTATTGGTCTTAGCGTGATGATATATAGCCTATGGCCGTCCTCGATAAATGGGCTGTCTAACACTGAAATAATTTTTCAAATCGGACCAGTATATCTTGAGATTAGCGCGTTTAAACAAACAAACAAAAAAAAACTACAGCTTTATAATATTAGTGTCGACTAGGTGGCAAAAAAAATTCCGTCAACCCGCATTGGAGCAGCGCGGTGGATTAAGCTCCGATCCTTCCCCTACATGAAGAAAGAGGCCTATACCCAGCAGTGGGTTATTACTAGGGATTGCAATCCGGAAAACCGGATCCGGTAATCCGGCGGATCCGGCATCATTTTACAGTTACCGGATCCGGTGACAAATGCCGGATCCGGTGGCCGGATCCGGTGTTGGCGGTTTTTTAAGAAAATCACCTCTTTTTAAAAGATAGAGCGTGGTTCTTAAAGATACGAGTCCTTTGACGCTAAGACTAAAGACTTAATTGATAGATTTTTGCCATTTGAATTAGTTATAGATACGTTATGCTTATGGTGAAGGTATTCAACTTTATTTACAGCTGAAAAAAAAACACTGAATTTGCTTGACTTATTTTGCGAGTATTAAATAACTTCACATTGCAGTTACTTGCAGAATACCTAGAAGTATTAAGATTCAAACTAGGGATGTTATTTTATCGTAACCAAAATATTGGATATACATATACGAAATAAAAATGCTGTTCTTGTGGGTCGATTGTTATCATAAATACCTGATAGCTATCGTTACTCATAGTTGGAAACATATCCGCTGATTAAGCTCCATTCCTTCTCCTACGTGGAGAAAGAGGCCTATGCCCAGGAGTGAGATGTTACAGACTAAATCTTATATTTGGAACCATATCATAATTATCTATAAATATTCGTATATATATCAGTAAATGAAGCTTTAACTAAGTATTAAATTGACAGATAGCGTGAAACTTGTGAAAGAAAAAGTAGAGAAGAAGATCTACAATCACTGAAAAACTTAATATTACTGGACTAATTAAAATTACAAATCTAGCTCTTTGATCCGTCTCACCATGTGTTAATAGCACGTGTTCGAAATTGGAACTTGGCTTAGTTCAATTTGTATGAATGAATTCAACATAATATGAATACTAAGAAATAACTCCCACGGCTACATTTATAGCTCATAATTTGTTTTGAAACTGAGATTTCATTTAAAAAATAATTTAATTAAAATGTACAATTTTTTCACTTCATTAACGGTCAACATACGTTTGAATTAAAAAGAAAAGTTAGGTTATTATGGTTTGATAAATCCGCTCCGGATCCGGCCGGATTGATAAAAATTCGACCGGATCCGGCCGGATTGAAAACGACACCGGATTGCAATCCCTAGTTATTACAGGCTTAAGCAAGCAGCAAAAAAGCGTACGGATCACCTTAAGGCAAGCGATTACCGTAGCCTATAGACGCCTGCAACACCAGGAGTATCGCAAGCGCGTTGCCGACCCTATCCCCAAATCCCCCCCATGACTTTACTCATCACAGAAACACAATACTGCTGGAGAGTTTGTGGGTGTGAGTATTTTATAGCTGTGATATTCTGTAAGTTTGGGATACTTCCTCAATCGTGCAGAACTGATTTTGAGCAGGATATGTCCTGCTGTGCCATACCACAGATAAGTCGTCTTATTAAAATAATCTTGAAATGGAGACCTTTAATCGCGTGATTTCTTTTAACAACTTTTCAACTTCCTACCCTCATCTGGTGATACCATACGTGGCGAGGTTTTAGACTAATCATACCTAAAAATCGCGTGTTTTTGCAGTACAAAGTTTGTTGAAATTCTTAGATCATAATCTTAATACACGTATACTTATTAAATTTGGGAAATAAAACATAGTGTAGAACAACAGCTGAAAACACTCAAAGAAATAATTAATTCTCACTACAAGTCTATAGTTATTTATTCACAACTCACACTTTTAACTACATTAAATACATTATCACACTAATCACTTATACTATACTTATCGAGCAGCAATGCTAGTCGCACAATGATTAAACAATAACTGCTCTTCACTTACAAATTATCGTATTTATAGGACAGAAATCCCGCCAATAGTTTACAAAGACGGCGAGTGACCAATCATAAAATTAGTATTAAATATTCGGAAGATGGTGTCTCCATCTATA
Source organism: Melitaea athalia (assembly GCA_905220545.2). Lineage (NCBI taxonomy): Eukaryota > Metazoa > Arthropoda > Insecta > Lepidoptera > Nymphalidae > Melitaea > Melitaea athalia. Next base: position 1,917,830 of record HG992184.1, read on the forward strand.
TGCTCTTTCGATACATTAACAAGTAATAATTACAGTAAAACAACATAAACCATCTTATAAAATTAGTAGAAGCATAAATTAAACGATAACAGTATTTATTGAGTAACTATCCTGTAAAACTAAACAATAAAGATACCGACTGACTAATCGTAAATAAATATTAACCATTCGGAAGATGGTGGCGACATCTTTGTACTGTTCCGGTATTAAGCGAATATACGATAAAAGTAATATCAATACAAAATCCAATATTGTAATAATTGTCAGTAAATGCTAACATTCGGCCATCCGCACAAAATTCACGTCCTCGTGAATAAGAGCAAAACACAATTATTAGAGAAAAAAAAATATAACTTAAGAATGCAATAACAAAAAATATCATGGTAGTTTACAATTACATACGGTACAGGTCTCATCTACCTTGAAACCGTGAAACTCAACACAACAATTACATACGGTACAGGTCTCATCTACTCTGAAACCATGAAACTCAACACAACAATTACATACGGTACAGGTCTCATCTACCCCGAAACCGTGAAACTTAACACAACAATTACATACGGTACAGGTCTCATCTACCCCGAAACCGTGAAACTTAACACAATAATTACATACGGTACAGGTCTCATCTACCCCGAAACCGTGAAACTCAACACAACAATTACATACGGTACAGGTCTCATCTACCCCGAAACCGTGAAGCTCATTTCAACAGTACAGGTCGCCTCTACCTTTAAAACAATCACATACGGTACAGGTCTCATCTACCCTGAAACCGCGAAGACTATTTCAAAGGCACAAGCCGTTTCTACCTTATTTCAACAGTACAGGTCGCTTCCACCTTTAAAACAATCACATACGGTACAGGTCTCATCTACCCTGAAACCGCGAAGACTATTTCAAAGGCACAAGCCGTTTCCACCTTATTTCAACAGTACAGGTCGCTTCCACCTTTAAAACAATCACATACGGTACAGGTCTCATCTACCCTGAAACCGCGAAGACTATTTCAAAGGCACAAGCCGTTTCCACCTTATTTCAACAGTACAGGTCGCTTCCACCTTTAAAACAATCACATACGGTACAGGTCTCATCTACCCTGAAACCGCGAAGACTATTTCAAAGGCACAAGCCGTTTCCACCTTATTTCAACAGTACAGGTCGCTTCCACCCGCCGCAACCGGCAGGCAGAGCAGCCCGCAGACAGAAGACAGTCAGCAGCTGCGTCGCCCAGTCAGGCGGCGTCCGAGGCCCGCAACCGGCAGGCAGAGCAGCCCGCAGACAGGAGACAGTCAGCAGCTGCGTCGCCCAGTCAGGCGGCGCCCGAGGCCCGCAACCGGCAGGCAGAGCAGCCCGCAGACAGGAGACAGTCAGCAGCTGCGTCGCCCAGTCAGGCGGCGCCCGAGGCCCACAACCGGCAGGCAGAGCAGCCCGCAGACAGGAGACAGTCAGCAGCTGCGTCGCCCAGTCAGGCGGCGCTCGAGGCCCGCAACCGGCAGGCAGAGCAGCCCGCAGACAGGAGACAGTCAGCAGCTGCGTCGCCCAGTCAGGCGGCGCCAGAGGCCCGCAACTGGCAGGCAGAGCAGCCCGCGGACAGAAGACAGTCAGCAGCTGCGTCGCCCAGTCAGGCGGCGCCAGAGGCCCACAACTGACAGGCAGAGCAGCCCGCAGACAGAGGGCAGTCAGCGGCTGCGTCATCCGGTCTGGCGGCGCCCGAGGCCCGCGACCGGCAGGCAGAGCAGCCCGCAACCAGAGGGCAGTCAGCAGCTGCGTCACCCGGTCAGGCGGCGCCCGAGGCCCGCAACCGGCAGGCAGGGCAGCCCGCAGACAGAAGACAGTCAGCAGCTCCGTCACCCGGTCAGGCGGCGCCCGAGGCCCGCAACCGGCAGGCAGAGTCCGACAATCAAACCCAAGATAACAAATAAAACACGGACAATGTTTGCCACGCAAACATATGCCACACACACCACGTCTCGTCAGAGGCCAACCCGTGGCATGACCCTGCGTGTTCAAATCCGCTATAAACCAAAGATGCGTTATAGTCTATTAACTATATTTTTCTAGCGCGCTATTTTATTTTCTATCATTACAACACGCTATTATAAAACTTGGCTGCGGTCTCAACGCGGAGACCAACGGAGACATTATCGTTTTATCTGACAACACCCAGTTATCTTGCAACTTAGCAACCACTCGCAACGCGCTGCACTGTATTAAATTGTATCGCAAAACTCAAGCCACAACTCTGTTGTTCAAATTTAGTAGGGAAGTGGACCGAGGTTGCCAACCAAAGAATCAAATCATAAATCATGCGAGGTTTCGATCTTTATTCGACCTTCATCAGGCATCTGTATTAATACACAATGAAAGAGTCATTATACTACAATTATACATATATTTAACAAGAAACTAATAAAACAACGTAAATTACCTTTATAATTGATATAATTGACATTTTTTTTCGTTTGAAAATTTTAATAATATTACTTTATATTCTCAGATACATTCAAAATTTTTTTTAATTTTTATTATTGTGACAATATACTATACTTTTGTTAAAGCATTCTAAAATCTAAAATTATGTATTCTCTTGACTCATTAAAAAGTGATATTTTCCCCATAGAACGTCATTTATTCTAAAAAAATATACATTTAATCATTATAGGTTATTGTTTCTTTACGAAGGTAGCAAACAAAGTTCAGGTAATATTACGAATTATTACCTTGTCAAAATTTACATTATAATTCATTATATCCATTATTTCATCAATTGCTTGTCTAATACTTTGTCAGGCAGTTAATATAATCAAAAAAAACAATAAAATAATTTTTTTTAATATGTCATCAAATTTCGAACAATTAATTGTACCAATACCTATAAAGATTCACTATACCAACCATTATAACCTAGTAGTTAAATTATATTGTTTTATAATTATATTTTATCAAACTGTTTCTAGAATTCATTACATTCTCAATTTTTAACCAAAGAAAGTAAATATAATGTCATTTTCTCTAATCACAAAACAACTAGTCAATATAGGTTCTCTGTTATTTACTACAATACCTAACCAAATAAGTTAATACTATAAAATTTAATGTCACCTTGTCAATAGGTACGTATTAATTTCTTATATTCATTATTATTTGTCAGGCAGTTACTGTAATCCAAAACCGAAAAATTAATGCAGAGTATGTCTAATACATTAAAATTCAAACATCTAATTATTCCAACAAAAGCACTAATCATTTGTACTTACAGATCATTATATATTGTATTAATTTAATTCTATTTTACTGTTATTACTAAATTTCGTTACATTTTGAACAAAGGAAAGGTCCAAATTTTTTTTTTTTTTTAATAATGTTACCATTACATATTTAAACCTATAAAAATTCTATTTTTAATTATACTAATTTTGAAAGAACTAATTTTATTTGTACATATATTATATAATTATATTCTATTATTACGTTACTTCTAGACTTTATTAATCCTTACAATAATTAAACGTTCAACATATTTTTTTTTTTAAATTAATTTTTGAAAAAAAAAACCAAGTTAATCGTTTTGTTATTTAATTCTACTTTTATATTCTTTTAAAATATCCTTATATAAATACTTAAACCGTTTGTATCCGTTCTTTTATTCACTGTCTCATTTACCTTTATGAATATCATTTCGCTTATGTTCCGTTTTAGCCAATTCCCTTCATAGCCCAAAATTTCTACATTATTAAAATCAAAATTGTGATGATGCTCAAAATTATGTGACGCAAGAGCTGTCTTAATTTCGTTCAAAATATTGACATTTTGCAATTATTTCTATGTTGTTTAATTTTAGATTCCAAGAACTGCTTGGTCTGTCCTACATAGCACAAATTACATTCACATGGGATTTTATATACCACACCACAACGTTCCTCTTTATTAAGTTTATCTTTTAATTTTGTGTATACACTTTTTACTTTTAACAAATTATAACAAGCTAGTCTCACATTAGTCCACATAAACTATCTGTTAACATCATAATTCATAAGACAACTTAGGCAAGAAAGGGAAACGACAGTAGGTATGTGATAGTGTTTACTGTTTTTACAAAATTATTTAGTCAATTAATTGCTTGTTGTTTAAGTTACAATTATTATTTATTATAGGCATAATTAAAAGTTCATTGATTGTATTTACAAAAAAAAAAATTCCACAAAACCGTTTTATTGCCTTCACTGGACTTCTCGAAAAAGTTATAAATTGGTGAAACACTACCGCGAGACATTTTACTTATTCTTTGAAAGTTAAGCAATTCAAAAGTCCTTATTACTTAACTACCAATTTAATTGTGTAAAACTTATTTACAAATCATTATCCACAGTTCCACTTTGTCACACAGTACCATCCTACCTATTTACAATTCTTAAAAACGAACAGACACTATTGTTTGTTTTTTTTTTTTTTTTTGTAACTTTGTGTTGGTATGTAAAGAAGTGTAAATAATTAAATAATATTTACAATAGCACGAGGAACGTACTAAACATGAGAAATATTGTATTTACAATTACAGTACTGTAGTACAACTAGCACAGCAACCAAATTATTATTTAAAAAAAAAAAACGAACGTGCGAACGCCTTGTTGTTTACAAAACAACGCGTACGTAATAATTTAATAATAATAACAGATAGAGTATGCCGACACGTCATAACTCACTGCCAAAATAAATCAATTTAACTCACTATTAAGCATAGCAGAGCACACAGCGGGTGTACACTCTCCTTGACACGGAATCATCTATTCAGCAGCCGCTTGCGTTGATTCCCCGTAACGGCCGGCCACGAGCTTAATCTCGTAGCGACCGTGAGGGAGAACTCTTACCACACGGTAAGGCCCTCGCATACAGGAATCCAGCCTCCCAGTCGATTGTGCCTGTTTTCTAACAAAAAAAAAAAAAAACAATGAACTCACTTCAAAAGTACGGAGCAGCTTACGACCTTGGTTAACGTATGCATCTTGACGCTGTCGATTAGAAAGCTGTCGTTCAGTTTGAGACTACCACGACGGCTCACACTATGATCTCGCTCACGATCTGGCATTGTAACTAAATCGAAACAAATAGTGAATCTAAAAAAAAAAAAAAAAAAAATCTGTTAGCAAAATGAATCACAACTACCCACGTATCCCAAAACAGAACTAAATTCAACAAATAACCGGTAAATAGAATAACGTAAACTAACACTGAACAAAAACCACTTGTACACCGATAAGAATGTAACATAACAGCCGAAAAGAACTAAAATATCGATGTACCCACTAATCACCATGAAATATTGCAACTTACTTGCACACTCAGTAAAAATAGAATTTAAACAAAGAAATCAAAACTGAACTAAAAAATACAATCAATAGCACCAAAATAACAAGTTAAGTGGGTTCATCCCACTTCTGAGATGTAGAACAACAGCTGAAAACACTCAAAGAAATAATTAATTCTCACTACAAGTCTATAGTTATTTATTCACAACTCACACTTTTAACTACATTAAATACATTATCACACTAATCACTTATACTATACTTATCGAGCAGCAATGCTAGTCGCACAATGATTAAACAATAACTGCTCTTCACTTACAAATTATCGTATTTATAGGACAGAAATCCCGCCAATAGTTTACAAAGACGGCGAGTGACCAATCATAAAATTAGTATTAAATATTCGGAAGATGGTGTCTCCATCTATATGCTCTTTCGATACATTAACAAGTAATAATTACAGTAAAACAACATAAACCATCTTATAAAATTAGTAGAAGCATAAATTAAACGATAACAGTATTTATTGAGTAACTATCCTGTAAAACTAAACAATAAAGATACCGACTGACTAATCGTAAATAAATATTAACCATTCGGAAGATGGTGGCGACATCTTTGTACTGTTCCGGTATTAAGCGAATATACGATAAAAGTAATATCAATACAAAATCCAATATTGTAATAATTGTCAGTAAATGCTAACATTAGTTATAAAATGTCCAGATAGACATTAAGGTTTCAGGGTATTAAATAGTTGTTTGTCCGGCTTACAAGTCACGCGTTCTACGATTAATAAGTACACGTGATTTTTCATTGTTGCTGGGGGGAGGGAGGCATCCTCCCCTTTCTTTCCCCCTTCTTCAAATCTCAGTGATTCATTAATCACTGAGATTAACGCGGCTACGCTGCGGGTAGCGACAAAAGTGAATTTTAAATGTAGCTTTTAGATTTAGATACTGCTTTCTTTGTTGTATTTGTATATTATTTATTAAGACAGATATTATTTTAATCACAATGTTTCTATTTATTGTTAGTGAAAAATACAATTTCAAAATCCAATTATGCAATATTTTAGTAAAATTGTTGACCATTTGTCGTTTTAGCAAGAGTTGAGTAAGCCATCGACTGCAAAAGGACAAGACGAGGAAGCCGAAGACAAGGAAATTGATGATTTCGTCGAGTCGCTGAAATCTCAAGTGGAGATATTTGTTAACAGGATGAAAAGTAACTCGTCACGGTATGTCATGTTATGTAAATAGTAATCAATCAATCTACTCAAGTAGGCTTCGAAGGACTTTGGAAATGTATTTTTATTTTTTAAATAATTATAATTTTTGCTGCTTGCTGCTAACCTTAGGAATAATCTCCCTAAATTCATTCAACGAAGTTCATCGCTGTCCACTTTTAAAAGCAATCTTAAGAAGTATCTGCTCTCCAAAAATCAGTGCAGATGCATTAGATGTATATATGTAGTATATTTATGTTTTATGTATGTATGTAGATGTGTGTGTATGTATATGTATATGTTTATCTATTTATTTTATGTTTTTTTTAATCAATCTACTCCTGCACTACTTTGCCCCGCGTTCACATCATCTCTCATCACCATGGGTTGACTGGAAGAGATCTCTTTTAGAGATAAGTTCGCCCTTGCCTACTTTCTTTATTATAATGAGTTGTAAAATTACTTAGTGCAATAAAGAATATATATATTCTTTTAGTTACCAGCGATTCGGATTCTGCTAAAAATGATCGACAAGAAATTGAACAGTCAATCTTAAAAATATGTCGATTATTATATATTTATTAATATCTCCTGCACGAATTCTAGCGTCACTAGACCTGCAGGGCTAGCATGCGTACGAGATATCTCTTGACGAGAGAGATAGATAATGTCTACATCGAGTATTTTCTCGATTACCCTAACACCTTACTACTTTCCTGTCCCAATTATGACCTCCCGTTCGAAGTGCATACCGATGCTAGTAACTATGGGGTTGGTGCAATGCTCACTCAAACCATTGATGGAAAGGAGCACCTCATAGCTTACATGAGCAGGTCCTTGACTGGGCCAGAAAATAATTATAGCATCACTGAACGTGAGACTTTGTCTGTTCTCGTAGCCCTGGAGCATTGGCGCAAGTTTACTACGAGAGACATAATTCTCTTCCGAAGACTTCACCTTGTCGAGTAGAGAAACTCGTGCTGCCCTTACAATAAATTTTATATATTATTTTTATAATGTAACACTGGTATAATTCTAAATTTTCACTACGTTTAGGGCGCCTTCAAATTAGCCGCGCGGCGGCAGCGCGTCTGCAGCGCTGCTGACGCGCGACGTTGTAAATGTATGTAAATAACAACGCGCGACAGCAGCGCGGCGCCTTCAAATTTGTCGCGCTGCTTAATTTGAAGGCGCCCTTAATCTACATTGAGATGGCATTGAGTATTGATTGACACTTGCCACTTGCCAGTGACTTAATTGAATTTAATAATAACCTTAGCTAGTTAATATTAAAAATAAGTTATCTATTTATAAATAAGCTATATCTAATAAGTTAAGCAACGTCGGCCGCGGTCAGTACGTGGATGGGTGACCGCCTGAGAACACCGCGTGACGTCGGCTTTTTGTTTTTTTTTTTTTTTAATTACATTTTTTAAATTAGTTTTATTTCAATTAGTTTGCCAAAGAAGTTTCACTTCTGACATGTGTACTTTGTACGCACGCAATTTTTTTATTTATTTATATCTTTAAAATATTTAAATTACTTTATCGTAGTAGATAATATTGAAGACGAGAAGTTTTTCTTCTTCAAACGTCAAATCATCATCATCATCATCATCATCATTTCAGCCTATCTCAGTCCACTGCTGGACATAGGCCTCCACAAGTTCGCGCCAATAATGGCGTGAACTCATGTGTTTTACCCATAGTCACCACGCTGGGCAGGCGGGTTGGTGACCGCAGGGCTGGCTTTGTCGCACCGAAGACGCTGCTGCCCGTCTTCGGCCTGTGTACTTCAAAGCCAGCAGTTGGATGGTTATCCCGCCATCGGTCGGCTTTTTAAGTTCCAAGTGGTAGTGAAACTATGTTATCCCTAAGTCGCCTCTTACGACACCCACGGGAAGAGAGGGGGAGGCTAAATTCTATGCCGTAGCCACACAGCAAAACAAACGTCACAACAGCAAACGTCAAAATCACGTCAAAATTCGACAAAATTACGATGTCATGTTAGCTCCCGTAGAGATAAATACCATAGATAACTAAAATTTCTTGTCATCTCTTCTATTAACGTCACGAGAAGAGTAACACGTGCACGCATGTTAGCTACTGTAGACATAGAGATATAATACGAGAAAAGGGGTAGACAAAATTTTGTCGTGGCGCGCATGCTAGCCCTGCTGGTTGGGCTTAGTCTTCTCATCTTTAAGAAATTGATTGAATTTTAAAAGAAGTATAACATTTTGTTAAATAATTGATTGTTCTGGAAAAATAATTTATACTGGTACTTCTTACACGGGCTCTTACGGCAGCTCGACGACTAACGCGCCTATTCTGCCTGGGTGGCCGGCTGAGGACACTACTCCTGCCAGCCCAGCTCCTTCAGGAAGCCTAGCAGACCCTTGACGTTGCCGACGACTTCCTGGAGCGACCTCGTATTCCCGAGGTGTCGTGCCCTGTAGTTCGCCACACCAACGCAATCCAGCAGAATGTGTACAGCCGTTTCTTCCGCCTCCATGCACGCTCTACATAGGGGGCTGTCTGTAACATCCATAGTATACAGATGTTTATTAAACAAGGCATGTCCAGTGAGAGCCCCTATCAGTAGTCGAAGCTGAGTTCTCCCATAGCCGCGGAGTTTGCGGGATAATCTGGGGTCGATCCTCGGGAGAACTTCTCTTGTCTGCCTGCAGGTACCTAGGTTTGTCCAATATTTTTGGTGCATTACCTTGGTGTTGTGTCGCAGCCGGTCGCGCAGCCACCGGAAAGGCAGGGGCAGAATCGGTTCAGGTCCATAGACCTTCAGCTCCGATCCCTCCCTCGCCAGTCTATCTGTCTAATTTATACTGGTATAACCATCCCAATATTTTGTAATGTCTTCGAAGATGGTAACAGGTTGTAGCATTATTTGCCTGTAATTACTTCTGAATGTCTTACTGTACATGTAAATGCCCTACTGTGTTTGATTTACGGCAGAAATCCCCTTGAATTAAAGAAAAAAAAGAAAGTATAACAAGTTGTACTTAAATTGTTTCAGTGGTCGGTCAATCGCAAACGATACATCTGTCCAAACATTGTTTATGAACATCACGGCGATGCATTCGAAGCTGTTGCGCTATATTCAACAACAGGATGATAAGCGAGTGTACTTGGAAAGTTTACAGGTAATGGTTAAATTTAGAAAAAAATGTCCTACTTTTTTTGGACATTCCTATGAGCTACATATCTGTGAATTAATCCTAAATATATACAAATTTCGTGTCACAATGTATGTGGGCGATAAACTCCGGAACTACTGAACCAATTTTTATCAAAATTTGTAATCATCTGTAATTTGGTCCAACTTGGGAGATAGGGTAGTTTTTATCTCAATTAGACCCGGTAGGTAGCGCTGCTATCGGTATGTAAGTAATCAAATTTGGTAGCTTTTTTCCGGGCAGGAAAATGTCTGCCGGGTCCGCTATAAGATAGTAAAACTTGAACCATGAAATAAGGAACATGAACACAAAACATCAAAAAATAAACAACATGAACCAAGGAAGGCTACAGGTTATATTTAAGTACGTTGTTTCCTCAAATTAACTCGAGTGAAACCGCAGGGCACAGCCAGTTACTAAAGTTAGTCAATAAAAATATTTTTGAGAATCGTTACCAGTAAATTAGTCTCAGTAATAATGTCATGTATTTGAAAATACTATTAGGGTAGCCAGGTCGTCAAACCTAGTAGCTGGACAGAATAGCTAGTTTGGCCGGACATTTCGTTAAAAAGGCTGGACACCCAAAATAATTAAAGACTTTGTGTCGTAGTATGTCGTATATGAAAAAATTTTTCGCTCGCTCATGAATTGCTTTTCGGGGGTATGAGCTGATTGGCCAATATTAAAAAGTCTAACAAAAGTTGGACAAGCCGGACACCGTTTAATTTGGCCGGAAAAGCCGGACACCGCTTAATTTGGCCAGACTAGTATTCAAAAACCCTAGCTATGCTCGGCTTTATTCGGACGCCTGGCTAGTTACTAGTATGTCAAAACGAGGCGAGTAGAGTAACAATGCAATATTTCCGTGGCAGGACAAGATAACGCAGGTGCGCGACAGCCGCGCAGCGCTGGACACCCTGCGCGCAGAACACACGGCGCGACTGGCGGCCGCGGCGGAGGCGGCCGAGCGCACGCGACAGCTGCAGATGGCGGCCAAGCTGCAGGCGCTGCGCAGGAAGAAGCACGACTACCTGCAGTACCAGCGACAGCTGGCGCTGCAGCGCGTGCAGGTGAGCCACAGACGTGACATCCCACCGCTGGCCGTGTAGTGGGCCTCTCTCTCCGAGCGCACGCGACAGCTGCAGATGGCGGCCAAGCTGCAGGCGCTGCGCAGGAAGAAGCACGACTACCTGCAGTACCAGCGACAGCTGGCGCTGCAGCGCGTGCAGGTGAGCCACAGACGTGACATCCCACCGCTGGCCGTGTAGTGGGCCTCTCTCTCCGAGCGCACGCGACAGCTGCAGATGGCGGCCAAGCTGCAGGCGCTGCGCAGGAAGAAGCACGACTACCTGCAGTACCAGCGACAGCTGGCGCTGCAGCGCGTGCAGGTGAGCCACAGACGTGACATCCCACCGCTGGCCGTGTAGTGGGCCTCTCTCTCCGAGCGCACGCGCCAGCTGCAGATGGCGGCCAAGCTGCAGGCGCTGCGCAGGAAGAAGCACGACTACCTGCAGTACCAGCGACAGCTGGCGCTGCAGCGCGTGCAGGTGAGCCACAGACGTGACATCCCACCGCTGGCCGTGTAGTGGGCCTCTCTCTCCGAGCGCACGCGCCAGCTGCAGATGGCGGCCAAGCTGCAGGCGCTGCGCAGGAAGAAGCACGACTACCTGCAGTACCAGCGACTGCTGGCGCTGCAGCGCGTGCAGGTGAGCCACAGACGTGACATCCCACCGCTGGCCGTGTAGTGGGCCTCTCTCTCCGAGCGCACGCGACAGCTGCAGATGGCGGCCAAGCTGCAGGCGCTGCGCAGGAAGAAGCACGACTACCTGCAGTACCAGCGACTGCTGGCGCTGCAGCGCGTGCAGGTGAGCCACAGACGTGACATCCCACCGCTGGCCGTGTAGTGGGCCTCTCTCCGAGCGCACGCGCCAGCTGCAGATGGCGGCCAAGCTGCAGGCGCTGCGCAGGAAGAAGCACGACTACCTGCAGTACCAGCGACAGCTGGCGCTGCAGCGCGTGCAGGTGAGCCACAGACGTGACATCCCACCGCTGGCCGTGTAGTGGGCCTCTCTCTCCGAGCGCACGCGCCAGCTGCAGATGGCGGCCAAGCTGCAGGCGCTGCGCAGGAAGAAGCACGACTACCTGCAGTACCAGCGACTGCTGGCGCTGCAGCGCGTGCAGGTGAGCCACAGACGTGACATCCCACCGCTGGCCGTGTAGTGGGCCTCTCTCTCCGAGCGCACGCGCCAGCTGCAGATGGCGGCCAAGCTGCAGGCGCTGCGCAGGAAGAAGCACGACTACCTGCAGTACCAGCGACAGCTGGCGCTGCAGCGCGTGCAGGTGAGCCACAGACGTGACATCCCACCGCTGGCCGTGTAGTGGGCCTCTCTCTCCGAGCGCACGCGCCAGCTGCAGATGGCGGCCAAGCTGCAGGCGCTGCGCAGGAAGAAGCACGACTACCTGCAGTACCAGCGACTGCTGGCGCTGCAGCGCGTGCAGGTGAGCCACAGACGTGACATCCCACCGCTGGCCGTGTAGTGGGCCTCTCTCTCCGAGCGCACGCGACAGCTGCAGATGGCGGCCAAGCTGCAGGCGCTGCGCAGGAAGAAGCACGACTACCTGCAGTACCAGCGACAGCTGGCGCTGCAGCGCGTGCAGGTGAGCCACAGACGTGACATCCCACCGCTGGCCGTGTAGTGGGCCTCTCTCTCCGAGCGCACGCGACAGCTGCAGATGGCGGCCAAGCTGCAGGCGCTGCGCAGGAAGAAGCACGACTACCTGCAGTACCAGCGACAGCTGGCGCTGCAGCGCGTGCAGGTGAGCCACAGACGTGACATCCCACCGCTGGCCGTGTAGTGGGCCTCTCTCTCCGAGCGCACGCGACAGCTGCAGATGGCGGCCAAGCTGCAGGCGCTGCGCAGGAAGAAGCACGACTACCTGCAGTACCAGCGACAGCTGGCGCTGCAGCGCGTGCAGGTGAGCCACAGACGTGACATCCCACCGCTGGCCGTGTAGTGGGCCTCTCTCTCCGAGCGCACGCGCCAGCTGCAGATGGCGGCCAAGCTGCAGGCGCTGCGCAGGAAGAAGCACGACTACCTGCAGTACCAGCGACAGCTGGCGCTGCAGCGCGTGCAGGTGAGCCACAGACGTGACATCCCACCGCTGGCCGTGTAGTGGGCCTCTCTCTCCGAGCGCACGCGCCAGCTGCAGATGGCGGCCAAGCTGCAGGCGCTGCGCAGGAAGAAGCACGACTACCTGCAGTACCAGCGACTGCTGGCGCTGCAGCGCGTGCAGGTGAGCCACAGACGTGACATCCCACCGCTGGCCGTGTAGTGGGCCTCTCTCTCCGAGCGCACGCGACAGCTGCAGATGGCGGCCAAGCTGCAGGCGCTGCGCAGGAAGAAGCACGACTACCTGCAGTACCAGCGACAGCTGGCGCTGCAGCGCGTGCAGGTGAGCCACAGACGTGACATCCCACCGCTGGCCGTGTAGTGGGCCTCTCTCTCCGAGCGCACGCGCCAGCTGCAGATGGCGGCCAAGCTGCAGGCGCTGCGCAGGAAGAAGCACGACTACCTGCAGTACCAGCGACTGCTGGCGCTGCAGCGCGTGCAGGTGAGCCACAGACGTGACATCCCACCGCTGGCCGTGTAGTGGGCCTCTCTCTCCGAGCGCACGCGACAGCTGCAGATGGCGGCCAAGCTGCAGGCGCTGCGCAGGAAGAAGCACGACTACCTGCAGTACCAGCGACAGCTGGCGCTGCAGCGCGTGCAGGTGAGCCACAGACGTGACATCCCACCGCTGGCCGTGTAGTGGGCCTCTCTCTCCGAGCGCACGCGCCAGCTGCAGATGGCGGCCAAGCTGCAGGCGCTGCGCAGGAAGAAGCACGACTACCTGCAGTACCAGCGACTGCTGGCGCTGCAGCGCGTGCAGGTGAGCCACAGACGTGACATCCCACCGCTGGCCGTGTAGTGGGCCTCTCTCCGAGCGCACGCGCCAGCTGCAGATGGCGGCCAAGCTGCAGGCGCTGCGCAGGAAGAAGCACGACTACCTGCAGTACCAGCGACAGCTGGCGCTGCAGCGCGTGCAGGTGAGCCACAGACGTGACATCCCACCGCTGGCCGTGTAGTGGGCCTCTCTCTCCGAGCGCACGCGCCAGCTGCAGATGGCGGCCAAGCTGCAGGCGCTGCGCAGGAAGAAGCACGACTACCTGCAGTACCAGCGACTGCTGGCGCTGCAGCGCGTGCAGGTGAGCCACAGACGTGACATCCCACCGCTGGCCGTGTAGTGGGCCTCTCTCTCCGAGCGCACGCGCCAGCTGCAGATGGCGGCCAAGCTGCAGGCGCTGCGCAGGAAGAAGCACGACTACCTGCAGTACCAGCGACTGCTGGCGCTGCAGCGCGTGCAGGTGAGCCACAGACGTGACATCCCACCGCTGGCCGTGTAGTGGGCCTCTCTCTCCGAGCGCACGCGCCAGCTGCAGATGGCGGCCAAGCTGCAGGCGCTGCGCAGGAAGAAGCACGACTACCTGCAGTACCAGCGACTGCTGGCGCTGCAGCGCGTGCAGGTGAGCCACAGACGTGACATCCCACCGCTGGCCGTGTAGTGGGCCTCTCTCTCCGAGCGCACGCGCCAGCTGCAGATGGCGGCCAAGCTGCAGGCGCTGCGCAGGAAGAAGCACGACTACCTGCAGTACCAGCGACAGCTGGCGCTGCAGCGCGTGCAGGTGAGCCACAGACGTGACATCCCACCGCTGGCCGTGTAGTGGGCCTCTCTCTCCGAGCGCACGCGACAGCTGCAGATGGCGGCCAAGCTGCAGGCGCTGCGCAGGAAGAAGCACGACTACCTGCAGTACCAGCGACTGCTGGCGCTGCAGCGCGTGCAGGTGAGCCACAGACGTGACATCCCACCGCTGGCCGTGTAGTGGGCCTCTCTCTCCGAGCGCACGCGACAGCTGCAGATGGCGGCCAAGCTGCAGGCGCTGCGCAGGAAGAAGCACGACTACCTGCAGTACCAGCGACAGCTGGCGCTGCAGCGCGTGCAGGTGAGCCACAGACGTGACATCCCACCGCTGGCCGTGTAGTGGGCCTCTCTCTCCGAGCGCACGCGCCAGCTGCAGATGGCGGCCAAGCTGCAGGCGCTGCGCAGGAAGAAGCACGACTACCTGCAGTACCAGCGACTGCTGGCGCTGCAGCGCGTGCAGGTGAGCCACAGACGTGACATCCCACCGCTGGCCGTGTAGTGGGCCTCTCTCCGAGCGCACGCGCCAGCTGCAGATGGCGGCCAAGCTGCAGGCGCTGCGCAGGAAGAAGCACGACTACCTGCAGTACCAGCGACAGCTGGCGCTGCAGCGCGTGCAGGTGAGCCACAGACGTGACATCCCACCGCTGGCCGTGTAGTGGGCCTCTCTCTCCGAGCGCACGCGCCAGCTGCAGATGGCGGCCAAGCTGCAGGCGCTGCGCAGGAAGAAGCACGACTACCTGCAGTACCAGCGACTGCTGGCGCTGCAGCGCGTGCAGGTGAGCCACAGACGTGACATCCCACCGCTGGCCGTGTAGTGGGCCTCTCTCTCCGAGCGCACGCGCCAGCTGCAGATGGCGGCCAAGCTGCAGGCGCTGCGCAGGAAGAAGCACGACTACCTGCAGTACCAGCGACTGCTGGCGCTGCAGCGCGTGCAGGTGAGCCACAGACGTGACATCCCACCGCTGGCCGTGTAGTGGGCCTCTCTCTCCGAGCGCACGCGCCAGCTGCAGATGGCGGCCAAGCTGCAGGCGCTGCGCAGGAAGAAGCACGACTACCTGCAGTACCAGCGACTGCTGGCGCTGCAGCGCGTGCAGGTGAGCCACAGACGTGACATCCCACCGCTGGCCGTGTAGTGGGCCTCTCTCTCCGAGCGCACGCGACAGCTGCAGATGGCGGCCAAGCTGCAGGCGCTGCGCAGGAAGAAGCACGACTACCTAGTAATTTCTGTACTGATAAAAACATCATTTCTTTTGTATCTATTATATTTTTTAACTATAAACTTAAATTAAGCTGCGAAAAGAACAACAAACAACAACTTTATCGATGACTAGCATCTCGCCCCGGCTTCACATGGGTATTTAACAAAAATTTCAAATTTTTTCTCCCATTTTTTTTGAAAATATAATATAGCCTATGTCTCCCGCGGATTGTCTAGCTTCCCAAGAGTCAAAGAATTTTTCAAATCAAACCTTTATTTTCGAAACCTATTCAATGCAAACAAACAATCAAATCTTTCCTCTTTATAATATTGTATATTAGATTATAAACTTCGAATAGTTTTAACTTATAAATTTGATATAATTACTCACCTTGAGTAAAACAATAAGTATGTGTATTATTTGTAACCTACAAAAATTATTAAATAAATGTCTTTAACAATACTTATTTCATCTGCAGGAACAAGAAAGAGAAATGCAAATAAGGCAGGAGCAACAGAAGCATCAGTATATGATGTCAGCTAACAGTGGTTTCTATATGCCTGGTGTTTCTGTGCATCAGTATCAACCGGGATACCCTAATCAACCCGTATATGCCAATCCCCAATTTCATCCTCAAATGATACCCCAAGCCACGACCGACGGTTCTTTGCCTATGCCTGGACAACCTCAAATGTCTCAAGCTAATATTCCAATGAACGTAAACCAAATGGGAACAATATCCCAGTCGATGCCACAGATGACAAATACGTATGCCATGTCAACATCTGGCGTAGCTTTAAGCCAACCGCCAACTAGTGTCCAAGCTCCAATGAACCAACCAAACATGCGACCAATGGGCCAACAAATACCTTTACAACAGCAAATGATGATGCAGCAGATGCAACAAATGCGTTTGTCTAGCCAGCCTGGCGTTCATCAAATTGTTCCACCAAATGTACCAAATGGTCTCCCGGGTCAGAATATTTCTCAACAAAATCCACAGTCTACTCAACAATTACCGAAACAGAATGTACCAAATCATACCCAGCCAACTAATCCAATGATGCCACCAATGACAATCGGTCAGTCTAATATGAGCCAACAGAACAATCCTAGCAACCCAATGTATCAAATGCAAATGCCAAATATGAGAATGCCTTTGATGCATAATAATCAGCCAAATAGTAACCAACAAATACCCGTGTCTGGTTATCCTATGAATGTACAAAATCCTCAAAGTAACCAACAGGCACAAACGCAAATGCCACACATGGGCCAAATGCCTTTACCTGGTCAACCGATGCCTATGCCGGGACAACCTATGATTCAAAATCAATCTTTACCTGGTCAAAATCAACAATTAACCCAAGTGCCACAAATGAATCAAAATCAAGGTCAGCAAATTTCTCAACAATCTCAACCACAAATGTCTCAAGGTCAAACGATTCCTATGCAAGGTCATCCAGCACAATCGCAAGGTCAACAAGTGATGATGCAAGGTCCACCAATGCAACATCAAGGGCAAAACATACCACATCAAGGGCAAAACATACCACATCAAGGGCAAAACATGCAACAACCAAACCAAAATAATATGACACAAAACCAGCAAATGCCGCCCAACTCTATGATGGCCAATCAGCAAGTACAGCAGATGGGTCCAATGCAACAGATGTCACAGCATAATATAATGCCCGGTGGTATGCCACAACAACCTCCGCAAATGCAAGGCCAAGTGCAGCAACAGGTGCCGAATCAAGGGCAACAACAACAACAGGGTGGTGTGCCTCAAAACATGCAAGGTCAGCCTATAAAAGTTCAACAAAACTTTGGAAATAGCCCTCCGAACCAACAGCCAGCAGTGCCAAATCAACAAGTCCAGCAAGTTCAGACTCCCGTTAAGTCTGAACACAATAACAACACTGCGGAGTTAATAAGCTTCGATTAAATTTAAGTGGTATATCAGAAAAAGAGATCTATATTATATTAAAATTAGATTATCTATTTATAATTTAAATGGGAATTTATGACAAGTTTGAACTCACTAGGAATGTGATATGATGTTAAATTCTTAAAG
Source organism: Melitaea athalia (assembly GCA_905220545.2). Lineage (NCBI taxonomy): Eukaryota > Metazoa > Arthropoda > Insecta > Lepidoptera > Nymphalidae > Melitaea > Melitaea athalia. The sequence goes on from HG992184.1 coordinate 1,935,580, forward strand.
TAATTTTAAGCATGTACTCTGCTTTTAAAATACTTTCGATGTTTAAACTATGTATTCATTATTATTAAAATTAGATTATTGTGCGAATTATGCGATTCCTTGAGAGTTACATTACATCACAATCTTTCATTGAACACGATAATGATTTACAGGCAAGTAGTCAATTTAGGTTTTAGAGAAATGGCCTTGTAATCTATGTAAATGTGCTAAAGTGTAATATATCTGTCGTATATAATTTAATTTAGATAATAATACGAGATATATTTAAATTCAAAATATTGTTTTTATTTTTCTTTGCAAATAGTTAATTGTTTTGTAATATTTATATCTAAGTTACGATTTATTATGTATAAATACTAATAAAGTTCTGAAAAGTTTCAACTTGTTTTCTTTTTTCATAATAAAATAATGTTTTTGATGCAGTGAATTTAATTCATTTCACCTTCATTGCGAGTAAATTCCCAAAAAATACTAATTGGGTATATATGCTGTACTGTAAAGAATGTCGAATCCCAGCTAAGTTTCATTTATCTTCAATAGTTTTGGCGGGAGATGAAGAATTTGAATAATCAATCACATAAGGACATGTTTTTGTTCAAGGAAGCAGTTTCGTCTCAATTACCTTTAAGAATGGAAACATTAATAATATAGTGGGCAGTTTCGTCGGTACTTTTTGCAAACTAGTCATGACAACAAGGTTATGTGATTGGGTAGTCAATTAGTGACTGAAAATGTATTTCTTGTTTCTATCCACTTCCTCCCACGCGGACATAGAAAATAACAAATAAAAGAATAAATTTGTATAAAATTAAAAAAGACCATTTCTATGTCAAATTATAATTATGCTTTGCTAATCTTTCAATGGATATAATATAATGCTACTACTAGAATTCACGTGCAAAATACACTCTTATTTAGATGGAATAAATCACATTGACATAACTACACATCTATACATATAAATAAAATTGAAGTGTCTGGCGGTGATTTCAAAATAACTATGTTTTTCATGTGCATATAGCTATTTACACGATACTAAAACCCAATCAAACGAGTTTTAAATTTTGTCTGTTTGTCTATGTTACCGTTTATCTGGGTTTTGAATCTCCAGATCAGCTGAACTGATTTTTACGGGAATTTCACTGAAGGATAGAGGAGGTTTGAAGCAACATATAGGCTATACTTTAATTTCCGGCCCCGATAGTTAGAAATATCCAAACATTTTGATATTAAATATGACTATTCAATTTCAAAATAGGAAAGGAGATCACATGGTTACATATACTTTTTATCCCTGCCCCGTATTTTATTATTATACTCTTTGATGTCTTGTTTGGATAACTCCAATGGGTAGTTTCCTTACACGTTATGATCTTGCCAAATGACCACGTTGTCCTGGTGCTGCAACCAGAATGGTCTGCAGAGAACCTTAATTTTTTTTTGCGTATGGGCTTGTCACAAGACGAGTCGATGTATATCCACTACGTCGTAATCCACCACGCTGCTCCAATGCGGGTTGGTGGATATGTTACAGGCCAAACCCGATTTCAGGACAAACTAGTTTTGCCTAGCCCAAACTAGTTTATCCTAAGCGTGATAGGATAAACTAGTTTAGGCTAGTCCAAGGTTAGTTGTTAGTACCCGATTGGATAGACCAGTTTAGTTAATATTATTTTTTATTTTTATGTTACCCACACATGAGGAAATTCTAAATATTTTTTATTCCACTTCAGCCTATCACAGTCCACTGTTGGACATAGGCCTCCACAAGTTTGCGCCCGACATTATGGCGCGAACTCATGTGTTTTGCCCAGAGTCACCACGCTGGGCAGGCGGGTTGGTGACCGCAGGGCTGGCTTTGTCGCACCGACGACGCTGCTGCCCGTCTTCGGCCTGTGTATTTCAAAGCCAGCATGGATGGTTATCCCGCCATCCGTCGGCTTTTTAAGTTCCAAGGTGGTAGTGGAACTGTGTTATCTTTATCCCTTAGTCGCCTCTTACGACACCCACGGGAAGAGAGGGGGTGGCTACATTCTTTAGTGCCGTAACCACACAGCACATTTTTTAATCATATCAATTATTTTTCGATTCAGCGGGGTTCGAACCCGCACCTCCAACATACCGTGTCTAAGTTTATGTGTTTTTTAATATAAATAATAAACATATCTCAATTATTAAAATTGTTGTGCCATCAAAGCAAACGATATAAAAATAATATATGAAATTTTTTTCGATCCAGAGGGGTTCGCCACGGTTGCGTTAAAACCGAATAAAAATCATCATATCAAGAATTTCGATCTAGCTGGTACATCGTTCCATAGCTTAATTGGCTATTAGAGCATCGACACGGTATTTCGAAAGTGCGGGTTCGAACCCAGCTGGATCGAAAAAAAATTGATATGATTTAAAAATATTTAAAATGTCCTCATGTGTGGGTAACACATAAATAAAAAATTATATGAACTAAACTGGTCTATCCTATCGGGCTCAGGAAAAATTAGTTTGGAAAAGCCTAAACTAGTTTATCCTATCACGCTTAGGACAACCTAGTATGGACTAGGCTAAACTAGTTTATCCTATCACGCTTAGGACAAACTAGTATGGACTAGGCTAAACTAGTTTATCCTATCACGCTTAGGACAACCTAGTATGGACTAGGCTAAACTAGTTTATCCTATCACGCTTAGGACAAACTAGTATGGACAGTGGCGGCCTTAGGGGGTGGCGAACGGGGCAATCGCCCGGGGCCTCGCGCTTGCAGGGGCCTCGCGCAACAACCCAAGCAAATTTAAATTAATATAGATTTTAAATGTATTTTTTTTAAATTGTTAAAACATATTTGAGGAATTCGATGACACAAGATCGGTTTTCAGTCATTGCTATTCTTTCAATCGAAAATGACGTAGCTCATTCGTTAGATTATTGTGCTTTAATTAAAGATTTTAGTCTTAGGAAAAGCCGAATAGTCTAGTCGACAAGTTGAAAATGGTCCAAAATAGAGATACTGCTCTTAAAATTATGTGTAATAGCTCGTTGGATTCGGAATGACGACTAGAAAAATGCTCTAAAAGCGTGTATAAGCACATAAAAAATTTGCAAAAGGTATTAAAAATTCCTTCTCCTACATGGGGAAGAGGCCTATGCCCAACAGTGAGATATTACAGGCTGAATCGTGATCGTGATCGTGATTAAAAATTTTAAAAAAGGAAAAAAATGGCATTTCGTTTTTTGCCAATAAACTATTAATATTTAAGAAATTTAAGGAACAGGAGGATATTTCAAATAAGTAATAATAGTATCTAAATAGTTCCAGAAAAATAATCATTTTTTGGAAAAAATCACCAGTTTTTGTTCAAGTATAAAAATTATTATAAACAATGTATGTATATAGCTTTTATGGCGTGATCTTGTTAATTATGTATACAGGATGAACGGAAATAGGTGTAAAAGCTCTGGAGGGGTTAAAGTATAGCTCGTATCCTATCTTTCTATGTATGGAATGGCCCATCCAAAAACAATGGTTTTGGAGTTATTAATTTTTTTAATATTTTTCAAAAAATTCCCGATTTTCTAGGAAAAAATTCGATGATTTTATTTGATGACCCAGAGCTTTTACACCTATTACCGTTCATCCTGTATAAGAAAGGCTCTACGAAGCGAAAAAAATTTACGACAATTATTTAAACATTTTTTATCATTTACAATTGAGACGGAATTTCGAGAAAAGAACAATGGCGAAAAAGTTGTTGATAGAATTCCCAAGCGTCTATAAATGTCTTAATGACAAATGTAAATAAAATAATTTCTTACGTTTTTTCAATATGTTTTTAAGCTCTGTCTAAGTCTAGGAAAAATATCATTTTTAATGAAAAAAGCATTTGATTATTGTAAAAATGATTTGACATGTCATGAATATGAAGTATTAACGATAGTTCCGTTGAATGTTGCCATGATACATGGTAATAAATCTTCTCTCAGTACCTAACATACATGAACTTTTTGCCTTTAAATAAATAATACACGTTTCACGTATAATATTGCATCACGTTACACGATTTATATTGTATCAATCCGAAACCTTGTTTTATTACAAAGAATAACGCGTTATTTATTTATTTACTAAGCCCAATTATTACATGAATACAATAATAATAGGAGTATGGCAATGGTAAAATATGACAGAAATGACAACACTTGAACACTTGAAAAAATAATTGTCAATTGTCATAATAACATGTCCGTTCAGTTGCTTTTGCTTACGAGTTCGTGTGTGTTATTATTTCCTTGTGTTTTTCATTTTCCATGCTTGCCATAAGACTCTGATCATCTGCCATAACGAAGACTACTTGCTGTGTTTTATGGACTACGATTCTTTCTGCTTTGGATTTTGTTGTGCATCGATTCGTTGTTGTTTACTATGGGTAGTCGTGTGAAGCCTACGCGCATCATATTATGCGTTATTTGCCGCCCTAAGTGTCATTTGTGTCAATAAATTGCGTCGATAGTTCGATACACTGCATTGGCACTTGACACGAGGCACTTTCACTGCTATTACTATTATATGCAGCTGAGTTTATCCTCAAATTGTAAGTATATATTTTGTGAATTATACTAACCTTGCTACAAAAAAATGTTTTTTGAGGAAACCTGTCTACTTGCTTAAATACTGTGGTAACAAAAATATTGAAATTAATTTTTATATTAATCGCCTCTAGATAGACTATTATAAGGTTATAATAAAAAACTGTTTCATTGAAAAACGTTTTTTTATGTTTATCTAATCTTAAATTAATACTTATATTTAACAAATAGAAATTAAAAATTATACAATAATCTTGTGTATTTACCATCTTAGATTACTATCTAGACAAGATTTGTGATTTGAATAATAAAACCGATTAACTTATAAGGAACCTCTGATATTAGTTTGTCGCATCTTCTTAATCCTGTACTTATTTAAATTAAAGTTTCATATTATAATCATGACACTGACCCCTGGTAAAACGTGTTTATGTGACATCTTTATACCAATATTATGTAATTGTATTTGTATTCTGTTTTCTAAATAAATAAATAAACAATAAATTGGTAGGCTATTAAATGTGATCAATCTATTTTTTTAGATTCTGGAAGATGACTATGTGTGTGAGCCTTGCAGAGATCTTGCAATAGCTGCAGTAAACAATAATTTACAAAATGAAGTTCCTGGTAATGAAAAAGCCGGCCCAAGTACTAGTATAGGTCATAAAAATGTATGTCTTCTATGTGGCAGCTCAATTTTGTGAAGACAGAGCGACAAAATATTGAAAGAAAGCCCTAATGAAATGCAACAAACTATAATTACAATTATAGAAAGCCAATTAGCACCTCGAGAGGTTTGTATATACGTAACTTTACAATTCAAACTACAATCCTACATCTTTTGTATATCTGATAGGTATTTCTGATAATATGATATAATACTACTGTTTTTAAGTTGATAGTACATAGTGCCGTTTATAGAGAAAGTGAGAAGTAAATGTTTGGTCAGGGTATGGGCGCGTTAATAGGAGGAATGAATGTCATATTTTCAAAAAAGTGATGAACATGGAAGTGGATGATTATAAGAGTAGAGTACAGATGATGATGGTGATGACTACTGTTTTTTAGTTAGTGAACACAAAGTGAAATACTTGATAATCACATTAAGCATTAACAAATAGTTAGAACATACTTGTATGATTAATTATGCACTATTTTATTTTTAGATAACTCCTTCAGATCGGGCAATAATTAGACAAAATATTACATTACCAAATAATCTGGCTGAGATGGTTGAAGCGGTCAACATGAATAGACGATCCAGTAATTTTCAAAGCATTACAGTTAATCAGAAAAATATTTACTTTCCTGTACTTGACTACAGAGACTTGATTCTATTTGCCTTGGGAACATACCAAATATGACAAGCCCGTTCCTATTATGGCGAGCATGTGCGTTTCCATGGCAGCTGTAGAATTTAAGTTTGTAATGAAATAAATATAAATGCTTCTGAATATAATATCTTAGAGGTAGTGAGGACACAATTTTAATTAGAGGAAAAATAAAGTCACGCCATGTGTCTAGAAGACAATCTATACTAATATATAAAGCTGAAGAGTTTGTTTGTTTGATTGTTTGTTTGTTTGTTTGAACGCGGTAATCTCTGGTTCTACTGGGCCGATTTGAAAAATTCTTTCAGTGTTAGATAGCCCATTTATCGAGGAAAGCTATAGGCTATCTATCATCACGCTAAGACCAATAGGAGCGTAGTCCACGCCGACGAAGTCGCGCGCAGAAACTAGTATTATATAAATATATTTAATTTTATTAGTTGAAAATAATGTACCCGGTCGAGCAGGAATAGTAGAGTACTGTTGTATTTGTTTAGTTGGACGAAGTACTATTGGATGTTGCGTGCATACAATGACTTTGGTATGGTACTTTGGTTGGGCGAGACATCAACAAAATATCACAGCACCGGCAGAGTTTCTGGGTGACATTGTTATTAGAGACGATGAAGAATATACGTAATAAGAAAATAATGTTGTTTTATTTTATAAACATGCCTTTCTTCTATTAGAAAAAATGAGCACATACTCTAACTGACTGTAGAGGACCACTGTGACTACGACTAGCCCGTTGGAGCAGTTTGTAGTGATCCTGCTTTCTGCTCCGGAGGTTGTGGGTTCGATTCCCACCTCGAGTCTGGGTGTAATATACATATTCATTTATATATTTATATATATATTATTTATATGTATGTTTATCGAAAAAAAAATATAATGTGTAGCTAGACCAGTCGGCTGTTACCTATAACACAAGCATTAAGTTGCTTACTTTAGAAACAGACGACTGTGTGTATATTGTGTAGATATTTATTTATTTATTATTTTACTGTCTTTTTGCCACGCATTTGTAGTTAAGTGGTTTCTAGAGTCTGCTTTTTAACCTAGATGCCGCACTTTCATTTTTTGCAGGGAACAACCATTTTGTGTGCCATTGTAAACTGTTTCTTACTTGGTTAAGACCTTGTAAGCTGCTTATCTGATAAAAAGATGATTCCATGCTGCATAGGGTATAGTTACCAGGACCATCCTCTTATCGTGGATGGTCCTGGTAACTATCTATGGTGATTATCATTAAAGAAAAATCTAATCAGAAGCTTAAAGGTGGTCTAGAAATTCTAAGAGCAGGGTTTATCTGTTGTCTGTATCTGTCATTAGATCTGTTGACCTACAGCGCTCATGATTTAAGAAGATGAACGTCTTTGTCGATCGTCGATTTTATATCACCTACAGCTAACATCGACGTAGGAAATACCTAGACAGGTAACAAAAAAAAATCCCCGAATATGAAATATATTAGGCCTGAGATTTAAAACAATCGTCTTAGAAAAATAATTTCCTTTATTTTTCTGTGAGTGCGTCAAAAGTCTAGATAATACGTACTACAAGGTTTTGTAATCAATCTATCTAGTTATTTAAAATGTAGATTCGGACTATATTAACATGACGTATTTGACTAAGTTTTTGACACCTACAAGTTGTCGAAACATAACCTCTAAAATCTCTAAATGTTCAACCTGGAATATCTTCAATTCATTACTTCTTTCGGTGGTGCTTCTTTAGGCAAAAGTGATCAGCAATTTAAGTACTATTTTATTAGATATTTTTCATTAGTAGACGCTAGAAATTTATGCCAACAAAAATTTGTTAGGGGATCTGCCATTCTCCTTTGTCAATTAACCAATGTAATGTGTACCTAATCGCTAAAAATGTCACGCGGGGACCGATTTTCAGCATTAAATAAAAGTTATAAATAAAGGAGATAAAGTCCGGGGTGCGAAGTTTTTTTATTGGAAATGTCTTTCTCTTTTAGAATCTTTTTTTGGAATTTCTTAAATAGGAATAGTTTATGAAATATTGGCAAAAAACGAAATACCATTTTTTTCCTTTTTTTTTAATTTTTTATAACTTTTGCAATTTTTATGTGCTAATACACGCTTTTAGAACATTTTTCTAGGCGTCATTCCGAATCCAGTGAGCTATCACACGTAATTTTAAGAGCAGTATCTCTATTTTCGACCATTTTCAACTTGTCGACTAGACTAGAAAGACAAAGGGCCTCGCAAAGACTTGCCGCCCGGAGCCTCGCAATGGGTAAGGCCGCCTCTGAGTATGGACTAGGCTAAACTAGTTTATCCTATCACGCTTAGGACAAACTAGTATGGACTAGGCTAAACTAGTTTATCCTATCACGCTTAGGACGAACTAGTTTGGACTAGGCAAAACTAGTTTGTCCTGAAATCGGGTTTGGCCGGTAACATATATATTCCCTACTAGGGAATGCAATCCCGCGGATCCGCAATCCCACAAATGCGGGATCCCCCATAAAATTAGCGGGATTACAAATGCGGGATTACACCTGCGGGATCCGCAAGATTTGCAAGATTTTATTTTTCCAGCCTGAATTCGCATAACAATGTGTACGGCACGAAAAGTGTTGGATTTCGTAGTATAATTATGCTATTAGTACCATTATTTTCATGACTTGTAGTATGTAGTTTCGTAAAGCAAGGATACTACGCGCGAAAATACCATAATTATACCTTCAGGTCGATTGACTTCATTTATTGGTCGAATCATTTTGTTTTTATTGTTTACCCTTCAATATAAAGAAATTATTTATCAGGCAAAAACCAAACAGTCGTCAAGAAGCTTCGGTGAATCTCTATGTAATGAATTTTACTAAGTACTCAAGTCAAGTAGTCGCTGCCTCCTCTGCTGAAACCAGATGGATCACTGGCCATTACTGCGACAGACAAGGCTAACCTTTTAGCGAATCTGTTTGCGGAAAATTCGCTCCTTGATGCAGGTAGTGCCTCACCGCCTAGACATCCACCTTCCAACTCTGTTATGTCGGAAGTACGTATTCACCAAACTGTGGTTTTGAGAGTGCTCCGCAACTTGGATGTGAATAAGGCTAGTGGTCCTGACGGGATACCAGCAAGAGTTCTTAAAACATGTGCCCCTGAGTTGTCTCCTGTTTTAACGCGCTTGTACCGCCTCTCTCTAAAAACAGCTCAAGTACCTAAAGCTTGGAAGATTGCCAACGTACAACCTGTACCTAAAAAGGGTAGTCGGGCCGACCCGGCCAACTATAGACCTATCGCGATCACCTCCATACTATGTAAAACTTTGGAGCGTGTACTGAATAATAAGCTCTTGGCATATCTTGAGCTGCATGACCTCCTGTCGGACCAGCAATACGGTTTCCGGCGTAACAGGTCCACGGGGGATCTTTTAGTGTATGCCTCGCACATCTGGGGCGAAGCCTTGGATAAACACGGAGAGGCGCTAGCCGTCTCACTCGATGTATCGAAGGCATTTGACCGGGTCTGGCATGGGAGCCTATTGAGCAAGCTTTCAGCTTATGGAATACCCCCCAGCCTCTGTAACTGGATATCAGATTTCCTGAGCGGGCGATCATTTCGAGTGGTCTTAGATGGCTCCTCGTCTGACCTGATGGCGGTTAATGCCGGTGTCCCTCAGGGATCAGTTCTCTCTGCAACACTCTTCTTGCTTCACATTAATGACCTTCTTAAGCCCGGTATCTTTGGGTACGCGGATGACAGCACTGTTGCGGAGAGATACATGTCCGATCCCCGTGCTAGTGGGGCTGAAACTCTCGAGCATAGAGAGGCTCTGGTCGAACGCATAAATTTGGCTTTGAAAGAGGTATCCGATTGGGGTGACGCCAACCTGGTCAAATTTAATGCATTAAAAACGCAAGCGTGTCTTTTTAGCGCTAAACGGAGTCCATTTCCCTTAACTCCGACTTTCCGAGGTGTATCTGTACCGATCACCGATAGTATTGATCTTCTAGGCATAAATATCTCGTCTAGTCTGAACTTCGGACAATGCATAGAATCCAAGGCAAAAACTGCGGGTAAGAAACTTGGTATCCTCAATAAAGTTAGGCAGTACTTCACACCTGAACAACTTCTCACTCTATACCAAGCACAAGTCCGATCGTGCATGGAGTACTGCAGCCACTTGTGGGATGGCTCTGCCAAGTACCAGCTTGCTGCTTTGGATTCTGTGGATCGACGCGCCAGAAGACTCATCGGTGACGAATCACTAGTTAACTCTAGACTTCAAAGTCTAGAACACCGGCGCAAGGTTGCCTGTCTATCCGTATTTTACAGGATATATTTCGGAGAGTGTGCTCAAGAACTGCACAATTTGGTTCCGCCATCACCCTTCTACCATCGGACCGCAAGGCATCGTATGAATCTACACCGCTACGTGGTTGAAATCCCACGAACTCGTACCAAGCGCTTCGCTTCTTCGTTTCTGATACGCACCGCAAAAATTTGGAATGCCCTCCCGGCTTCCGTTTTTCCAACTAACTATAACCTGGATATCTTCAAATCGAGAGTGAATAGGCATCTTCTAGGCAAGCGCGCACCATCTTAGGCTGCATCTTCACTTACCATCAGGTGAGATCGCAGTCAAGCGCTGGTCTATATTTAATTAAAAAAAAAAAAAAAAAAAAAAAAAAAGTAATTTGTATACTGGTGTACGTAGTATACAAATTCCTTGGTTTTTTACTATCTATCGGTCGTTTGACAAAGTAGGATGGATGTATTTTATGTATGAGTGTGAGTGAAACAATGATATGATAGGGCACAGCAGGAAATTGACTGCTCAAATATGGAGCAGCCCGACTGGTACCTCGACCTTACAGAAGATCACAGCTAAATAATACTGCTTTCAAACAGTGTTGTGTTCGTTTTGGTGAGTAAGGCGACCAGAGCTCCTGGAGGGAATTGGGTATAAGGTCGACGACGCGCTTGTGATGCTTCTGTTGTTGCAGACGTCTATAAGCTACGGTAATTGCTTACCATCAGGTGAGCAGTACGCTTGTTTGTCTACCTAGTTATATATTTAAAAAAAAAGTACCTACAAATCAATCAATTTTAGATTAGCGCAAGTCGGCAGTCGGTACTCGAAAGGACAGTTTTCGCTTTTTTTATCAAAAAATCGACGAAAAACGAAACGTAGTATAATTTTTTTTTTCAGACTAATTCACATAAAATAATTTAGTTTTTGTCATTATTTCTGATCAAAATATAATTATACTATTTGTTTCTTCTAAGTGAATTATATTGATTCATTTAATGACTTCGAAAATAATTTTGTGGACTAATAATTCTAAAATATTGTACAATCCTGCAAATCTTGCGGATCCGCGGGATTAATGGTCTCAATCTTGCGGATTTGCGGATTGTCTTTTGGGTGCTGGATTGCATTCCCTATTCCCTACTATGAGTAACGATCGCTAACAGGTGTACATGATAACAACCGGGACCGACGGCTTAACGTGCTCTCCAAGGCACGATGGGGAGACCCACAAGGACTACACAAACACCCAGACCATGGCAAACATCTGTATGGCCAATACAAATGCTGTCGTGTGCGGGGATCGAACCCGCAACCGCTCGCGCAACAGCCAATCGCAATCCATTGCTGTGACCGCTGCGCCAACGCGGCGTCAAATAATAATACATATATAAATAAATATATATTACACCCAGACTCGGGGTGGGATTAAACCCACAACCCCTGGAGCAGAAAGCAGCAGGGCAAAGAGTATAATAATAAAATACGGGGCAGAAATATGAAGCAGGGTCACTACAAACTGCGCCAACGGGCTAATCAATTATAGGAATACAAACAAAATATTATTTCTTATTGATAATTTCGATTCTAATTTCAATCGTCGCCGTAAGTCGCTATATCACTACTCCTTATCATACACTCAGTGATTACTCATCGTTATTCTGATTTCACCAAATTTATCAGTGTGAAAAGTAAACCGTTTTACAGTTACCTAGTGAGAGAACAGGAAGCGTAGTGAAATTTTATATATTTGTTTTTACACCAAAAGTGCACCAGGATGTCTATACATAGTATTTTCCAAGAGAATTTAGACATAAATAAGAAAAAGTTGGAAAAATTTGACGAAGACATAAATGTATGTACCAGACTATTGACAGATGTAAAGATAAGGTTATCCACGCTTGAAATACAAATGCACGCTATGAGAACAATGTATAAAGACGTAATGGAACTAAGGAAATTGGTGCTAATATTAAATCCACATCTTAGTCCAAAGACATTTTAATCAATAAACGCGTGATACAGATTCTAATGTTGATTTTGAGTCACGTAAGTAAAGATGTTGCTCTCCTTCTGTTTTCATAATACTGATCCAATTCTTTTGCTCTACAAAGCGGTGTATTCACACGATACATTCCATCAAATTTAGAAAAATCTTTTACAAAGCCTTGCTTAAGTTTGTCATAACTTATTACTTCTATGAAACGACAACCCCATAGAATTTCTTGACTAGTGTAACTTGATATTGCTTGAATAGGCCGTCCAGTTGATTCGATGATACCTGCTATGACAACCACTATTTCTAGTTCTGATTGTAAAACTTCTTGTGCTGATACATCATAGAAAGGACTATATCTATCAATTTTGTGAACTACAGATACAGGATTTAAAAAAGTATGTCGTCACATGCATCGAATTTTATACGTAAATTAATTATTAGTTCGTTATTAATTGTGATGTCATCAATTTTCTTGTCGTTAAATAAGCAAAAACTTTTGTTGCTATTATTCTAGATTTTCTTACATTGCCAATCCTGAATATCAAACACAAGTGACCGTCTCTTTGATTAATGATAGCACTTTTTGAAAAACTAATTGTTTGTGCACGATTTTTTGGTATGGTTAATTTGGCGAAGACCAATGCCATAATTAATGACTGGGTAAAATGACCTGCTATACTTTCGAGGCACATTGCAAACATAGCTGTAGGACATTCCAATGTTATAGCTCGCTTTCCATAGCCTGTAGAAGTATGGGCTTCAATGCTGAATAGAAATATTGATGTGAAACTATAAATTTCTTTTCTTATTTGTTTCATTATTCGCTTTAGGCAAATTTTCGTCTATTTAATCTCCGTGTAAATAAAGAATTAGCCACCAAATCAATGCAAACGTGAACCACATAATAATGTAGACAAAAATGCAATACACAAGCCTCCACCTCCATCTCGCGTTTAAAAATATGGAAATAATTTCAGGAGTTTTGTGAAACGGAGTTTTAGATAGACACTACACGTTCATTTTGTTCTCTTCCTTCGTTTTATATGTCTGAAAAAAAAGGAATTCGATTTAGTCAAAGTATTATGCAACGCACATAGAAATATTCTAAGACAAAATATACTATATTAACACTAATTTATGCTACTAACATAGAAAAGGTATCTTACCTCCGGTATGAACATTCTATATGATCAATCATGTATAATATTTGCATGGCTATCCAATCTGCATGGCATATTTATAATGTAGCTAATTTACATAACAACTAACATTGTTTTAAGAAATGAAACAATTGGACTGCATAATATGCTTTTAAGTCAGATGATTACTGAGAAATACTAAATAGAACTTGGTTTCCGTATCTACACATCTAACTAACTAATATCAACTGTTTGTTTAGAAGATCATAATGATAGGCTTATTTCTCGCATACAAGCGAGGCGGAGTGTATTTATGTAATTGGTCAGTAATAATATCACGATCACGATTCAGCCTGTAATATCCCACTGTTGGGCATAGGCCTCTTCGCCATGTAGGAGAAGGATCGGAGCTTAATCCACCAGGCTGCTCCAATGCGGGTTGGCGGATATATTCCCTACTATGAGTAACAATCGCTATCAGGTGTACATGATAACAACCGGGACCGACGGCTTAACATGCTCTCCGAGGCACGGTGGGGAGACCCACAAGGACTGCACAAACACCCAGACCACGGCAAACATCTGATTGGCCAATACAAATGTTGTCGTGTGCGGGGATCGAACCCGCAACCGCTCGCACAACAGCCAATCGCAATCCAGAGCTGTGACCGCTGCGCCAACGCGGCGTCAGTAATAATATAAAAATTATTAAAAAACAAAGACGGCAAAATTGTCTCAGAAATTCTTGTGATAAACAACTGTTATTGCATGTGCCGGCAAGCTGAGTACGGATAAGAATAAAGTAATAGTTTCAAATAGACACGGTATGCGTCACATAGCGAGGAAAAATAAAATGTTACAAAAATAAGGACAAAACTTTTTTGAAAAAAAAAAAAAAATTTTTTTTTTGTGTATCTGTAAAAAAGTAAATACTTCTTTTTACAAATCCTGTAACTTAACTTTTTATTGTAAATATTATATTAGTCACGTTTAAAAATAAATATAAAAGATGAGCAAGATATTGAACTAAAGCGTCAGTCTCAAAAACTAACGATTTCTTAGTTTATGTGGGGATGACAATAGAACGATAATTGAAAACACCGTTAGTACTAGTATAAAGAAGTATTTCAAAACCATCAGATAAGTCCTAACATCAAAATAAAAAAAAAAGATTTTTTCATACAAACTAATTCAATTTAATTTAATAAAATTTTATAACATCATTTTTGTAAATATAGGATCACTGACCTGTTACACGCGTCATCGCGCGGTGATCGCGCGTGGCCTTCTTTCTACGCGGCAAAGTTGCGTGGAAATGGTTTGTGCTTGTACCTACAAAACTTCATTATTTTGATTGAATAAAAAATAGTAAGTTAGAAAAGTAAATTAAAATAAATTGTTACGCATTTAAAATTAAATTGAATAAAAAACTATTTGATTTAAATTTTCTCAAACCATCAATTTTTTTTTAAATATGCAGAACTGATCAGTAGCCGATACTGAATAAGTTATTTTTTTTAAACATTAGTTATTATAATATTATTTGGTCTGCGAACTGTCACTAAATGGCAATGATTAAAAATTGTGCCTTTTTGTGGCAGTCGATGCCATATCCATTATTTCTTAATCTATGATTTTAAAAATAATAATAGCTGTCCTTGAGTCGTTAACCGCCGGTTTTAGGGTAGGTCAGGTCTTTAGTCTGATACATACGTAGAAATTTTAAAAAATGAAAAATCATAATTTGTGACTAAACTACTGGATGTATTTTATTGATTTTTTGTATGTGGGCTTGGAATGTCATTACATATACGCTGTCCAAGTTATCGTTGTATTATCATCCCCACCCTGTATATATCTACTAGCTGACCCCGCAAGCGTTGTTTTGCCATATATGATATTAACCCCCGCCCCCCTCTTGTGGGTGGAATTTTGTAAAATCCGTTCTTAGCTGACCTCTACTCGGTGAAAGGAATATATTCCTACCAAACAAGTCTCTGCGTCTTATGGTTCCAGAGATATCGTGATGAGTCAATGGGTGGAAATCTTTTTTATATATATAGATTACATATAATAAAATGATAGGAAAGTCAATGTAGGTATGTCCGGGATAAACTCAAAAAGTACTGCATGGATTTACTTCAAATTTGCCACGAATATTATTAAGAAGTCGGGTCAGAATATAGGCTACATATTATCACGCTATCACCTACGAGGAACGAGCAGTGAATGCACGCAGACGACGTCGCGGGCAGCAGCTAGTAATAAAATGATAGGAAAGTCAATGTAGGTATGTCCGGGATAAACTCAAAAAGTACTGCATGGATTTACTTCAAATTTGCCACGAATATTATTAAGAAGTCGGGTCAGAATATAGGCTACATATTATCACGCTATCACCTACGGGGAACGAGCAGTGAACGCACGCAGACGACGTCGCGGGCAGCAGCTAGTATTGACATAAAAATATATTTTAGGTTTTATTTGGGTTTACTTCTAACAAAAAATAGGTGAATGACTTTGCAAGACAATCATGAAAATGTTCTCTTTCGTATATTTTCCATTCAACGTACGCCTCCATGTTACGTTTCTCCATACGAAATTGGCGAAATCATTTGTGATGTCAGCACAATCTGCACTGGGGAAGTTCCTCGACCTTACAGAACATCACAACTAAATAATACTGCTTTCAAGCAGTGTTATTGTTATTTATTATCATATCAAAATTTTTCGATCCAGCGGGATTCGAACCCGCACCTCCCGACATACCGTGTCCGGTGCGCGTTGAGCTATGGATCTATGTCCAGCCGCATCGAAATTCTTGATATGATTTTTATTCGGTTTTTAAGCAACCGTGGTGCCATCTATAGCGAGTCCTTTACAACACTCACTATTCAAAGTTTCATATTACATTCTTTGACAAGAGACGACACCAAGCTATTTTTAATTTTTATTTTTGTGTTTTCCACGCATGAGGAAATTCGAAAATGTTATTTATTATCATATCAAAATTTTTCGATCCAGCGGGATTCGAAAAAAATTTTTTTATCTCATGTGTGGAAAACACAAAAATAAAAATAATACGAGTGTTATTGTGTTCCTGTTGTGAGTAAGGTGACCAGAGCTCCTGGAGGGTATGGGGGGTAGGGTCTGGTATAGCAGGCCTCTTAAGCTACGGTAATCGCTTACCATCAAGCGAGCCGTACGCTTCTTTGCCGACCTAGTTGTATAAAATAAAGTTGTATAGTTGAATGTGTAATGTGAGGCGTTTATTATTAATTTTATTCATCTCAACTGTTGATTTACAGAGCTTATTAGGCTAAGCATTTTTAATTTTACATAAGACTATATTTTTATAAAAGGAACATACAATAATAGTTTTTATTGTTGAGAGTGCGCATAATGCAAAATTACCAATCTTCTATTTGTTTTGACATGAAAAATTCCAGACCAAATCTTAAAATAAAAATATATGACAAACTACGTGATATTTGCAAGGGTTAACCCATATCAAAAATATAAAATAAGGAAATTTCCTCGATAAAATATAATCACGAAGTAACCTCTAATTTTTATATTTTTTCTATTTATACTCGATATGGTTATGACCATTAAGACAAAAAATTAATAATTAATTACATTTAAATATGAGTAAAGGCTATGCCGAGGCATTTAATGTAATTACTTTTAGTTTTGGAATTATATGTAACTAGCTTCTGCGCGCGACTTCGTCGGCGTGGACTCCGCTCCTATTGCTCTTAGCGTGATGCCACATAGCCTATAGCCTTCCTCGATAAATGGGCTATCTAACACTGAAAGAATTTTTCAAATCGGCCCAGTAGTTCCAGAGATTACCGCGTTCAAACAAACAAACAAACAAACAAACAAACAAACTCTTCAGCTTTATATATTAGTATAGATATAAACATATTTGTCGCTTTTTACATTCGTAATGCGCTCAAAACTATATCGTCTATCGCATATATTTTGTTTCATCAATTAGTCACGGGCGCGCGGGTGAAATCTGATTTTTTGCTCGCCTTATGCGCCCTCTTAACATAAATCATACCTATATACACTAAGTAACATTTTTTATCTTTCCGTTTCTTGTGACTATTCCGCATAACTACTGTATTTTCATTTTCTTCATTTACAGCCTCGACCCTACCGGGATGCATTTGAGGTCGCTCGGCGGGAATGAGCATCGGCCGTGACAGTCGAAAGAGCAGCTACAATGGCACACGGGGAACATAATTTGATAATCGCGTTGCTCTTGAGCCTCGGCGATCTATCTTGATCTGACACGTTAGAGGACGTAATTATTGCAAATGTTAGGGGGAATGTTGACACCGGTTAATGTTTTCTCCTTGGTAGCGTTTGATAAATATAGAGTTCACTGTATTTAAACTATATTAAATATTATTGTTAATCGATTCAAAAACAATTTATGAACTTTTCGTTCGAACTGGAATAATTTTAATTTTTTATATATTTAATATACTGCGTCGAATTTTATTACACTTTTTAAAGTGAAACTTTTATTAAGTACCTACATCGTCTCAAACTTTTTCGTGTGCGTATCGCATGTCGTTTTAACGGTCGGCCACCTAGTAGACACTAATGACAACATACAGCTGATGTTAGTTACCTTTAGTTTGCATAGATGGCGTGCATTATCATTATATACTATTTCATTTCAGTTCCTTGAAAGAAAGTTTCACTTTTACGGTGGTTTCATAAAACCACACAGAGGTTTTTTAAATTATAAATTATATTTTTAAATAAATTTATAAAAAAGATAAAACAAAAATGCTTAAATATATAAAAATAGTACTCCTATATAATAATCATCATCATCATCATATCAGCGTGTTGCAGTCCACTGCTGGACATAGGCCTCCCCAAGCTCGCGCCAGACATCCCGGTTTTCCGCAATCCCCATCCAGCCTACACCGGCAATCTTACGTAGATCGTCGGTCCAGCGGGCCAGAGGGCGTCCTACACTGCGTTTGCCAATACGCGGTCTCCACTCCAGGACACGTCTGCTCCAACGGCCATCGGTCCTGCGACACAGATGACCAGCCCACTGCCACTTCAACTTGCTGATTCTGTGGGCTATGTCGGTTACTTTCGTTCACTCACGGATAGTCTTATTCTGTCCTTGAGAGAAACCCCAAGCATAGCCCGTTCCATTGCACGTTGAGCGACTTTAAACTTGTGGACCAGTCTCTTCGTCAGTGTCCACGTCTCGGCTCCATATGTCAACACAGGCAGGACGCATTGCTCGAAGACTTTTGTCTTCAAGCATTGCGGAATTTTCGAAGTGATATGTATTACTATTATACCTCACACACACTTCAGCCTATTGTAGTCCACTGCTGGACATAGGCCTCCACAAGTTCGCACTAAAAATGGCGTGAACTCATGCCCATAGTCACCACGCTGGGCAGGTGGGTTGGTGACCGCAGGACTGGCTTTGTCGCACCGAAGACGCTGCTGCTACCCGTCTTCGGCCTGTGATTTCAAAGCTAGTAGTTGGATGGTTATCCCGCCATCGGTCGCCTTTTTAAGTTCCAAGGTGGTAGTGGAACTGTGTTATCCCTTAGTCGCCTCTTACGACATCCACGGGAAGAGAAGGGGTGGTTATATTCTTTACTACCGTAGCCACACAGCTAATAAATATTACACCTAATAAACTATTATACCTAATCAAAAATAATTCATGAACTTTTCGTTCGACCTTTATTCATTGTACCTTTTAACGGACTTCCAAAAAGGAGGAGGTTCTCAATTCAACTGATTTTTTTAAATCTATGTTAATTCAGAACTTTTTACTGGGTAGACCGATTTCAAAGTTTCTTTGTTTTATTCGAAAGTTGGTGCTAGTTATGTGGTTCCATTTAAATTTGATTGAGATCTAACGAGCACTTTTTGAGTTGAGCTAATAATGCGTTTTTACTTGACTATTTTTACGTCTACCTACGTTGCATGTATTGTACGTATGTTCGGTGTAATTGAAATCGGTTTTTTTTTTCGTTTGCGAGCAATCAATTATTTTTATTATACCTATTGCTTCGTATTTTACACTTTTTCCATAAGGCAATTGATGTACCTGTACATAATTTATGATCGTAGAATAATAATTGCATTTTTAAAATGCTTCATCTTATACAAAACTAAAGAGTAATAAAAACAATTTGCTGCAGTTTCCATGTGTGTTCTCGTCTTGATAGTCAAACAAAGGAGCATCATGAGTGTTACCTTGGACGGCAACATCCCGTCGGCTTTGTTGGATAATTCCCACTTTTGTTCCTCATAGCTGCGCTAAAGTATAAACGGGAATGAAAATGTATACGTACTAGCCGATGCATTCTTTATTTATCATTTATTTACACTGTATTTATTATGACGTAATTTTTTCGAGTGAGTGCAAAACTTTTTCTTAATAACGTTATAAAACTAGGTATGTTTTTTTAATGTACTATAGTCCTTTTATTAAGATAATTTGTAAGCTATGAGAGTTTCTGATATAAATGAGGGAACATGAAAAGTGTATACTAATATGAAAAAAAATTAAAAGATTAACCAGTTGCTACGACTCTTTCAATCTTTCGTAGCAGCAAAAGATTACTTATTAAGAAACGTTAGTTTTCTGAACAGTGCGCAAATTGAATGTAAGTTGAACATTTGCACGTTTTTTTAATACAACTTAGTCGGCAAACAAGCGTACTATTACGTTACAGATGTCTGTAACACCAAAAGTATCGCAAGCGCGTTGCTGACCCTACCACCAATCCCCTCCAGAAGCTTTGGTCACCTTACCTATTTGCTAATCTGTGACCTTACTCAGCACAGGAAAACAACACTGCTTGAAAGCAGTATTATTTAGCTGTGATCTTCTGTAAGGTAAATGTCCCTGAGAGTAAGGTCCCCCAGTCGGACTGCTCCAGATTTTGAGAAGGATATTTCCCGCTGTGCCCGCTTATTGCTTAAGCACCTTGGTCTATCATATTAAAAAATATTAGCTGTTAGTAATCTATGTAGTTGTGTCTAGCCTTTGTAGTTTATAATATATTACTCATTAATTTTAACTGTATCCAAAAAAAGGAAGTTACCAATTCGATTGTATTGATAAGTGATAACCTCCTGACTTCGATGATTTTTTTTATGTTCGAAAGGTGGTGCTTGTCATGCGGATTTTTTTTATTTATTTATTTTATTTATTGAGATTTGATGTGTACTTTTTTGATCTCTAATAATGCGTATTTGCTTGAATATTTTTTCGTCTACCCACGTTGTATTACTTGTTGATCGAATTGTAGTCGGTTTTATTTCGTTTGCGAGCAGTCGCCCAGTGGTCGAAATGTGGCCATAATTAATTTAAGTAATAAGTTTGAACATTATTAACGTTCTATTGTCAAAGACTATACTTCTATATCTATAACTAGCTGTGCCCCGCGGTTACACCCGCGTTAATTTGAGGAAAATCATAGCTATAGCCTTTCCTAATTTCAAGTTTGTAGGTGTATTTTCATTGGACTTTCATAAAAGTACCATCTCCTGTTTTAACGCCAAAAGGGGGTTGATTTCTCAAAATACATTATTAGTACACCTCAACACCATCTATAGAGCATACATTTTGAATTTCAAGTCTCTTACTTCAAAAACATAGGTCTTTCATACAAACTTCCAACCCCCGTTTAACCCCCTTAGGGGTGGAATATCATAAAACCCGTTCTTAGCTGACCTCTACTCGGCAAAAGGAATATTCCTACCAAAATTCAAGTCTCTACGCCTTATGGTTCCAGAGATATCGTGATGAGTCAATGGGTGGGTAACTCTTTTATATATATAGATAATAAACAAAAGAGTAGATATATATCATATATATTATGCGTTTGTGTAAAATACATAGTAGTGTGTGTAATGTTTTTTTTATTGATTTAATGTAGATATTTCTTATGCATAATTAAAAAAATATTAGTATTCTGCACTCCTTCTATATATAAACTATAAGTGTGCGAAATTTCATATTCCTCCGTCCGCGCAATTTTCGTACAAAGGGGTAAAGGTTTTTGCTTCGCGTATTAGTATGTAGGTAGGTATATTATTTTTTCGTAAATGACACATATCATAGCTAAACGACTGCATTTATTTTACTATTCAAATAAAGGCGCAAAGTTTAAATAATGAATAATAGACTTCAAGACCGACTAAGATGTACATACCTATAATGTATTTGTAACTATTTTGTAATTATTATTGTATAATAGGTATTAATACATGTATATAAAAATTTAACACATATTTATTACTTAAATTGTAGATTTTTATAAGAGAAACATTTTATTTAAAAAGTAGGGCCTAAAAATCTATTGTAAGTTGTAACAAGATATTTGACAAATAGCTTAGAAAGTAAACGATATATTTCAGAAGTAACAAGATATTTCTGTAAGGCCATTACGATTACTAGCTTTGTTGATTTGTTATGCTAATTAATAACCGTCACTTCAATGATACCAACTATTTGTTATATTGACACCAATTTATTTTATATTGTTTTGGGTGCAGCTAAAAATTGGTAAATTATTATTTTTATTTAAATAAAAGAAAAAAAATAAAGGGGTAGATCTAGGCGGAAGTTTCAAGACCAGATCAGAGACATCTTGAAAAATGGCCAGGTCAAGAGTACCCTAAACCGAAGAGCATAATTATATGAAAGGAACAATGAAAATGGACGAAGCGAAACAAGTATGTAAGGATCGTAGCAAGTGGAAAGAAGTGGCCTCTACCTCTACGGGAAAGAGGCGTGATTTATATGTATTTAAATAGCGTTATATAATAATTATTATTATAATTTAAATAGCGTAATCAATTTAAAGAGAGGAAAGTCTGAATGATTAATTAACCTTTTATTCATTTATTTTTGTGTTTAGTATTTTATATGGTAAATGTTTTGTACTTATAATAATATCAAATATAACGTTTTTGAAGTGAAACTTCTTTAGGCGCATGAGGGGTAAAATTTGAACTGGGAACACCGCGTGACGTTGATTTTTGCTTTTTGTTCGATTAGTTTTTTTTTTTTTTGTATTTTAAATTTCTTTTTTTTTATTGAATTAGTTTGCAAAATAAGTTTCACTTCTGACATGTGTACTTTGCACGCAATTTTTTTTTTAATTGAGAAATTAGATCGAATTCAATTCTAAAATCTATGATTAATGTATATTTTTAATGGTTATTGTAAACACGTGTACCTAAAACGGACATTTAAATCTTATCTGCAGAGGCTGACAGTGAAACACCGTCAATTGTTTCCGAGCGCGTGGCTAGTTAACAAATAAAGTTGATTCACAATTGGCGTAGGTACCACGAGGCAAGATCTGTCTGCACGCTTGCCAGTCATCGCTATCCTGGCTCTCTGACCGCACGCAGAGGGTACACATATTCCTGGAAAAGAAAATACCTTATAATACGTTCAGTGAATAGTTTCAGTATTTAAATAAACCCTCTATATACAATTCTTGCCATAAATTAGATCGCGATCAACTTGTGGTCAACTGGTCATAGACAAGAACATGTTTACATGCAATGATAGTGATGATTGGTTATTTTGAATGTGATTTGCTATATTTTATATGCTCTATGGTTTACGAGGAAATGCGACATGGTAAGTATAAAAGTGAGGTGAATAATTTTTATTTTGTAGTCATAGAGTAGCTGTCACTTTTCGTACAATCAGCTGTGTATACACGATCACGTGGGTGCTTTCTGTGTAATTTAGATCATCTTAGAGCGAGAATGACAAGTTAATTAATGAAAAGTAGGCAAGAGTCAGCGTTTGAATTATATTAATTTTCAACGCTTATTCATGTCAAAGCAAATATCCTGAAAATTAACTGCGTTTATTATATAAACAACCATTCATTTCACAGACGTTTCGACATTGGTTTTAGATAAACTTATAATAACAGTATAACATATACATTTCGTAATTTCCCCTATAAATACTTAATATATTATATAAATTACGCGTCCGGCGTCACGTTGTTTGTCCGCGATGGACTCCTAAACTACTAAACCGATTTTAATCAAATTTGCACACCATGAGGTGTAGTTTGATCCAACTTGAAAGATAGGCTATATTTTATTTCGATATATATAATTATTATTAAATTCAAGAAAAAAAGTAAGCCGGTACGAAAGTCGCCAGGTCGGCTAGTATTCTAGACTTTTATAATTTGTTTTTCTAAACAAACTAAACACTTGTAGGTATCTGCCGAGTCGAAAAATATGACTTCACAAGCTATCATAAAAATATAAGAACTAAAGTAAATTTTTAATTTTAGTTATTTCGCATTACCTGACGAAATAAAATATTGACTTTGTTATGAAAGTCCGATTATTTTGCATCAACTCAATACTATTGTTTTTTTTTTCGTTTATGAATATATCTTTGCTTCAGCCTGTAATATCCTACTGTTGGGCATATACCTCTTTCCCCATGTAGGAGAAAGGTTGGAGTTTGGAAGGAGGTAGGTTGGCGGATATATTCCCTACTATGAGTAACGATCGCCATCAGGTGAACATGATAACAACGTGCTCTCCGAGGCGCGGTGGGGAGACCCACAAGGACTGCACAAACACCCAGACCACGGCAAAGATCTGTATGACCAATACAAATGTTGTCGTGTGCGGGGATCGAACCCGCAACCACCCGCTCTACAGCCACAAACCAGTGCTGTAACTGCTGCGCGAACGCCAATATATGGAAAACGTGAACGTAAATAAAATAAGTAGTAGTGAACTTACAGCATTAGGTATTACAATTTATTAGATAAATTTATTGAAGTTAATTTTAAATGTTCATATTACTATGAACTCTGTACGCAAAGCAAAGTTTAATCTACTCCACCTTAATTAAATTTACCGTGCGTGTGTCTAGTGTAAGATATCTTCTTGTTGACATCTAAAATTACGTTGAGTCATATTATAGGTAACACCAATTTTAAAATGACGTACAAGGGGCGTATTTTAAAATTCAACGCCCCGGGCCATTATATAAGTTTGCTGTCCCGTAAATTAAGGTCAAAACCCAAAGGAAACGTATCTTTTGGGATGTGAGTGTGAGGAAAAAATTGATTTTTTCCTCACACTCACAAAATAAATAATCGATCCTTAGAAAT
Source organism: Melitaea athalia (assembly GCA_905220545.2). NCBI lineage: Eukaryota > Metazoa > Arthropoda > Insecta > Lepidoptera > Nymphalidae > Melitaea > Melitaea athalia. Next base: position 1,960,109 of record HG992184.1, read on the forward strand.
TTTTAGGGTTACCTTTTTTTAGACCGCCTAGTTGTATCAGTCCGTCGGGTTCCGTTTCCGGCATCAGAACTGTCAACACCGCAGTGATAAACTCCGAGTGAAATTAAGCGAAATAAAATAGTAAACGTAATTTCTGGTTGCTAGTATTCGTCAATACAGTACTGGGACCTCTTGGAAGCGATTAAAAACATACAGTGAAGTGCGATTACTGGAAATCACCGTGAATCTACAACCACAATATCAACTATTGGATTAGAGGTTAGAAAATACGAAAACAACTAATCGTTCACTCATGACACTTGTATTAAACGTCAATAGATCTGACATATTAAACAGTGTTGCCAATTGTGAAAAATATTTTCTACTATCTTCTACTATTGCGTCTCGTTACACGTAGTAAAAAAAAAAAAAAGATGGAAGGTCAATTTCAAATATTATTTGAAAAAATGAAATTAGAGATGCAAAGTCAAAATGCTGAATTGAAAGATTCTATAACAAAGAGCATTATGGAAAAGATGGATGATAAACTAATCCCTATTATAGAAGAAAATAAGAACCTGAAAACTAAAATAGAAAAACTGGAAAAAGAAATAGATTATTTTAAGAGGGCAGAGAAAAACAATAATATTATAGTATTCGGCTTAGAAGAAAACGAAAAATCCTCTTATGAACTAATACAAAAGCTCAAAGAAACTTTCAATCAAGATTTGAATATTAAAATAGAAGAATACAATATCAACAAAATTTATCGCTTAGGAAATAGAAAGAGAGAGAACAGCAAACCGAGACCGGTACTGTGTTCATTTATAAACAACTGGAAAAAGACAGAAATTATCAGAAGTAAAAAAAAACCTAAAAACTATTTACATTGCGGAGGATTACTCGAAGGATGTGTTACAAAAAAGAAAAGAGCTGCAAGCCAAGTTAACTGAAGAGAGACAAAAGGGCAACATAGCATATCTGAAATATGATAAATTAATTGTAAAAGAGAACAACTACAGCCAAGAGAGAAGGAAAAGGGAAATATCCGCTTCACCCTCTTCAGAAAATAATCAACCAAAAAAGCAACAAACCCTAAACGCAACGAAGACAAACAGGAAAAATGCTTTTGATTTAATGCGATATAGATCCAGCTCCCTTTCGAGCATGCCTAATACTAATAAAAACCAATAGCAACTAAAGAACGGCAAACGGAAACCAAAACCAACCAAAGAAACTGCCAATAAAGAAACAAAAAACCAACGAACTCCCCCAAGCCGACTGGTCCTCGAGGGGGAAAGCGACCACAACCCTCCAACCCCTAAAGACAACAATCACCGAAGAAAAGAGGCCGACCACAGAAAAGGTGGGACGATGACGTTAGACAAGTGGCAGGAGCCACATGGAACAGAGTGGCTCAAGAAAGAAAGGAATGGAAGAGGTTGGAGGAGGCCTTTGCCGACTGGCAAACAGATCTAGGAAAGATAACCAAACAACAAATATTAGTCTAAATTTTTTCATGTCTATTAAGTTTAATATTTTAATGTTAGTTCTTTACATAAGCTAAAAAAAAAAAAAAAGAAAAAAAAACACTGTACTAAGCGATCTGAATAAAGGCTATATTATTATTATTTATTATTATTAGTTGTATCAGTCAGTCAGTTCAGCCTATTGCAGTCCACTGCTGGACATAGGCCTCCCCAAGCTCGCGCCAGATCTCCCAGTTTTTCGCAATCCTCATCCAGCCTACACCAGCAATCTTACGTAGATCGTCGTCCAGCCTATTTGTATAATTTTCATGAAGTTAGCAATACCCATTATATTTCTCTTGACCATTTTTTTCCGAACAAATTGATTATTTTTTTTATATACCCTAATACATATACCTACTGGAAAAATGTGGAAAAGTTAGTGGATAGGTTGAGGTGCTTCCCCAGACGGCGGCTCCTATATATGCAATATGCATATAATTTGCGGAATTTGTATTATTTCATTTTTTAAAATAACAATGTACAATACGAATCTCTGCACAGTCTGCAATATAAATATAAATATCTCTTAACATCACACGGCCGTCTGTTCCTATGTGAAGCAACTTAATGCTTGTGTTACAGGTAACAGCCTACTGTTATAGCTAAATATATATATATATATATATATATATATATATATATATATATTTTGATAAATATACGTAGAAATAACACATATACACATACACATATTACACCCACACTCAGGCGGGAATCGAATCCGCAACCCGCGGGACAAAGAGCAGGGCCACTACAAATTGCTCCAACGGGCCAGTCAAAATAATGTTACCTGAAACATACTAGTCAGTGATTATGGTTGACTAACGATTTAGCTGAGGCTCATTTAGCTGATTGTAGCTAAAAGTATCACACAGTTTTTAGTCCTTTCTCACCATTAAAATCCACTGTCGCATATTTTTAATCATAGCCTCTGAACCCAGAAGTTATTTAAAAGTTAATTTATCAGTTGACGTAAAATCAGGATATAGCAGCCGGTAAAATAGTCCATAAATCAGATCCACAACGAGAAGTGCCCGGTAGCAGTCCTGTAGTGCGCAATCTATGCTTGCAATCAATTGACCAAACGTATTGACCCAAAATAGAGACTTCCCGTTTCTATCGCCACCATTCAAATTGCGTATATCGTCACTGTTAAAAACGTATGAATTTATGTTTGTATTTAATAAATATTTTATTACATCGGTCTTTAAATTTTAGGTACCTACTAGTCATTTCTTAGGTTGTCCTGCGTTCACTTTTATAGCCTACTAGCTTCTGCGCGCGACTTCGTCAGCGTGGACTCCGCTCCTATTGGTCTTAGCGTGATGATACATAGCCTATAGCCTTCCTCGATAAATGGGCTATCTAACACTGAAAGAATTTTTCAAATCGACCCAGTAGAACCAGAGATTACCGCGTTCAAACAAACAAACAAACAAACAAACAAACAAACAAACAAACAAACAAACAAACAAACAAACAAACTCTTCAGCTTTATATATTAGTAAGTATAGACTAGCCGACCCGTGCCCACTTCTTTTCACATTATTTTTGTGATGCAAATATATAGTAAAATTTTCATCTCGCTCGCATTTCTCCGACTTGATTTTCATATACTATTATTTTTCACTGAATTTTTTGTTCAATAACAATAAAATACAGTCTATATCACTCCTGAATAGTGTAGCTTTCTGTTAGTGAAAGAACTTTCATGATCGGATCAGCATTTGCGAAGATTACCCCCCATAAACAAACAAAGTTAGAAACTTTACCTCTTTATAATATTATTAGTATAGAATATTTCGCTATAAGCTTTATTGCGGACGTTACTTGAATACCTTTTTAGAATATTCTAAAATGAAATTTAATCCCCGATATGTAGATACATTATGTGCGTACAAACGCGCATAGCTTTCGAATGACTACAATAAATCGGATTATTCTTTTTGTATAAAAGTAAGTGAAGAAAATGATATATTCACAACAAAAAAAATATGGTATTACGAAATATGCCTGTTGTAACAAATGTATGGCTACAATGAGTCAGTCTTCTAATAGGAAAGGATTATTAAAATCTGTTCAGTGATTTTTTTCCGTATTAGTATGAATGCAGCAATTAACGGATTTGTGTGATTGTTAGTAGGTATCATAAACAAATACGTGTAGAATGCTCCCTGTTCTGTGTAATGTTGTGGCCACTGATGTACAGTTCTTACTTGCAATTTTTATTTTTGTTAATAAGTGCTAGCTTAAAATATGGTTAAATTAATTGAATAAGCTTGTAACATCCTATTACTGGGCGTAGGCCTCTTTCTCCATATATGAGATTGGTCAGTCTTAATTCACCACACTGCTCTACTGCGTGTTGGCGTATTTTATTTTTTAATATATTTTATAACTAGGTAGGCAAACAAGCATACGGCTCACTTGATGGTAAGCGATTAGCGTAGCTTATAGACGTCTGCAACACCAGAAGCATTGCAAGTGCGTTGTCAATCCTATCTCTACTTTCCCCCAGGCTCTGGTCACCTTACTCACCAACAGGAACACAAAACTGCTTGAAAACAGTATTATTTAGCTGTGATATTCTGTAAGGTCGAGGTACTACCCCAGTCGGGCTACTAAATATTTTGAGCAGGAAATTTCCTGCTGTGCCCTGCTCTACCTTAGTTAAATTATTATTATTTATATGCAAATTTATCATTAAAAAATAATATGCCGCTACATTAATTGACTGTTATCTATAACGCAGGAATTAAGTTCATATTTTCTCCATATTTTGCTCCATATTTTGAAGAGTAGCGATCACTACCAGGCGTCTATGATAACAACCGGGATAGTTTCACATGTTTTTCCACGCACAGTGGGCAGACCCACAGAGATAGACCCATAGACACTAGAATGTGTACCTACGTACCTACGGTAGGTAAGCTAATATTATTGATATTTGCTTGAAAGAATAAATTTGTATTAAATTATAGGTACCAATTAATGAAATATGAATCATTCACAAATTGACATGATCTATTATATATTTAATGACTACACTTTCAATTACACATACATGATACAAGATGGCTAGGTATATATGTGTTCTTTTTTACATAACGTATAAAGTAACTTTAGAACATTCAATGTCCTAATTTTTTGTTTAGTTAAATATTTTAACAAACATACTGGCTGTGCTACTAATATTCAACCGACCACATAAATGTTATAGTATACCTATGCAAAAAAATAAAAGGTATATTTTACTTCTAATACCTCCAAGAATATATGTAAAAAAGTTTCATGATGATCGGCGTTACAAACAAACTTACATCCACATTATTTTATAATATTAGTAGGGATTCCTATTCAGTGATTATTTCAGTGATTATTTCAGTTCATTATTTCAGTTCCGGGGCCAGCAGGAAATTTAACGACCCTACAAATTCATTTAATTTCTTTAATAAATTAATTTAGCACACTCATTACAAGAACAATTTCATTGTGTTCATTAACCGACTACAAAAAAGGAGAAGGTTCTCAATTCTCCTGAATTTTTTATGTATGTTAAATTGCGGACGCATTGGAATTCTTAATTTTTTTAGTTGGAAAAATCTACTCGACGCGGCGCCACTGCTCCTATTAATTATTTAGGCCTTTTTTTGTAAAATCACTAATTAATTTTAAATAATACCAGCCAAAAGCAAAATAATTTAACCAAAGATACATAAGTCGTTTTATGTATTGTGTCATAGCTTCCTATAATAAATATCTATATAAAAATAATAATCATAAAACAACTTTAATAGCGTATTCATCATACGGTGATACGGATCAATCTTTTGTTCTTATTGGTGTTACGTAGTATTAAACTATAATTTGTCATAATTACGCAGGTACCAGTTGTAATACAAATAAATATGAACCTTTTGTGTTGAGGCTATCTCTACAGTGAGGGTCGGTGATGATCTAATACAGAAACTATGTACAGAAAGTATGTAAGGTGGCGCCACTGGTTTTTGTTAACAAATTTTAAAATATTTTTGCATTCGTTTCAAAATCTTAATTATATACTTAATTACGTTACTTGACCGATTCTAATCTTTGCACAACGTGTGCAGTTTGATCTAACTTGACAGATAGTATATATTTTATCTTCATATATGTAATTATTATATTTAAGAAAAAAAATTAGTCGCTACGAAGTCCGCCAGGTCAGCTAGTAGACGATATAGAGCAGTAAATAGAACACGTGAATCAAATCTGAAATACCGCTTTTGAGTTTTAACATCCTTAAATTTATTTTATATTGAGGAGTAAAGAAAATATCTTGAGTAACAAAGATATTATGAAAAGAAATTTTGCCGCCATAATCACCAATCCACTATATAGCAGTATGGCAGATTACACTAAAATTTCTTCACAAGAGTAGAGAACATTATTCAGGATTCTTCCTTTGAAGCTTGCAAACGTAACAACAAGGAAGGGTACACAATATTATATAGCATATTGTTAATTTCAGTCAATATTTGTTTATATTTACTACCAAGTTATAATTGTTTCAAAATATCGTACCTATAATTTGTACCAAAATATTTACGATATGCCCTTTTTGAACCGATGTATTGCTCAACGTGTTGGAAGTATAAGTCAGTAGTCCACAAAGTAATTATTAATTACTGCTGAGACACGGCAATTGAAACTGACCTTCATGACCAGGTATACGTTTGACAGGCGTAAGCTATGACTATGATATATCAATGACTACGATGCGGATACGTCAAACAGCAAAACATTGCATAGTCCACAATTAGAGGTCCATTACGATTGGTTTTTGACGTAGAAACGTAACAATTAATATTGAAAAAGTAATCTAAGCATATTTATTACACACAACATACACATAATTCAGCCTATATCATATTTATTATTTTTAATATAAGCTATATCTCAACAGATTCAATATATTAGCCTTGTTTTTCATAAGTAAATAATTTACACGTAGTAGATAATCAAGCATTGACGTTTCGAAATAATATGCTTTTGTTATACGAGTAGGTATATACGTGTTGTCTATTACCTTATTTAAATTAACTTAATCAATCAATTTGAGTCAAAATATTGAATATTATTCTCGATGTAAATAATCACGATCGATCACGATTCAGCCTGTAATATCCCACTGTTGGGCATAGGCCTCTTCCCCATGTAGGAGAAGGATCGGAGCTTAATCCACCACGCTGCTCCAATGCGGGTTGGTGGATGTAAATAATGTTTTGTCGTAAATTACGACTTTAAAATGAAGTAAAGGAAACCTAAAACAGGACCAAAGATTTCATTTAAAAATAGAACAAAAACATTATTTTAACAAAGTAAATAATCGCAATCCTTTAAAAGTCACTGGATTGCGAGGAATCTTGTAACATATGAAGCGAATAAAGTGTTTTACGAGGTTTTCCGCAATATAACTAATAATCTCGGTGGGAGGAAATAAAAGCATCCGTGAGTTGTCATGGAGATCGAGCACATCCTAATGAGTGCAAGGACGCTGGACGTGTCGTGTCAAAACGACGAAGCAAGCCGGGGTATGATTACCTACTGCTCGGGAAAAATCGTCCGCAAGGGTTTTCCTTGCAAGTCGCTTCATCACGTTTACAATGCTACCATGACCGCCATGTGTATAATTCTGATATTCTGTGCTGTGCTAACACATCAACAAAAGAACCTGAAATTGACTACTTCCATATACATTATATTATCTTCCATATAATATGTTGTCCGTATAATGTAACAAAGGTTTTAATTTCGATTGCACCGATCAATCTCCTTCAGTGGTCAATTTTCGAGACTTTTCCTAGTAAATAGTGTAAGGATATTGGCAAAAAAAAATCTACTCCCAAGCGATCGTTAATTCGTTACTGACTAGCGTCTCATGGACTCAAGTCCTTAAAGGGTTAAAATTGTAACATAGATGGCAGCACGTGTATCAAGATAAATATAGCAATTATAATAATTATGTTCAATTAAAGATAATACTAATATTATATAATTTTTTTAATTGATCGACTTCCTCAACATAAAACGATATTTTATATTTTTCAACTTGTTTTTCAAAATATTCACAAATACTTTAATTACTTGTGCTATTCGCTAATAGATGTCACTTCTTGATGGTATTGTCATATAACATCTTACTTCGAATATATTTAAATTTTTTACTTACGAAACAAAAAACGATGGATGTACAAAAATGCTGTGTGGTTACGGCACTAAAGAATGTAGCCACCCCTTCTCTTCCCGTGGGTGTCGTAAGAGGCGACTAAGGGATAACACAGTTCCACTACCACCTTGGAACTTACAAAGCCGACGGATGGCGGGATAACCATCCATGCTGGCTTTGAAATACACAGGCCAAAGACGGGCAGCAGCGTCTTCGGTGCGCAAAGCCAGCCCTGCAGTCACCAACCCGCCTGCCCAGCGTGGTGACTATGGGCAAAACACATGAGTTCGCGTCATAATGTCGTGCGCGAACTTGTGGAGGCCTATGTCCAACAGTGGACTGTGATAGGCTGTAGTGGTAGTACAAAAATTTAAAAGATGAATCATTACTATATAAAATTTATAAAAAAATATTATATTATATTATTTCAAAACGAACTTTAATATCATGAATGTAGTTATAAAGAAATAAATAACTTCATTTTGATTTCAGGTACTCTGCACCAATGTTTAACAAAAACTTAAGTAACCGGACGTCAAAAATGTACTCCGACTGTAATTACTCCATTAAATATTTAAGGGAAACAAGTATTATTCTGTGGGTTTCAACGGTATCGTGACAGTAATTCACACAACAAGCATGAGTAAAGAGACTTCATCTTACGAAATGCAAGTAAGGAAAGATGAGGTCCAGAAAGAAACTAATACTACTACTTCTGCTAATAAAACGAAACCTACTCTTTCCTCTGGAAAGATATTCTATCGACCTGGCCTCACTGATGAAGAGACAGATGAAACCAGCGTTCTTGACAGTTCTGTGATAGAATCTCCGATACTTGGGGTGGGATACGGTGACAGTGGATTCTTGAGGCCGCCGCTACACCAGACGACTAGTCTACATAGAGTCCCAACTTACAGCAGTTCGATAGGACAAAGCACTGTTTATCGACACGACATTTGTAGGTAAGATTTTATTATTATGTTAATATTTTTCACTATATCTTTTGATATAGACACTGTTCAAAGACGTTCTACTTATTTTGTATATCACATAGAAACATGTATTTGTAAATGAAATTTATTCAACGGCGCTTCTTGTTTGGAATTATAAACAATTTTCTAGGTATATTCACATTGCTCTAAATTTGAAGGCTTTTTTGCACTATCACAGATAACATTTTATACATGTATGTGTATACAAGGAAATCTTGAAGTGTGTCTCATTAAAATAATAACTAGGTTGATCTATATTATGTACCAAGGTTGTTGACTATAAAAGATTCCAGTAAAAGTCCATGGTTAATAGGTATCATTTGGTATTTTTGTAGTTTGATTAGTATAGATATATATACATATTTATTGAAATATTTAAAATTTAATTAATTTCAAATGAAATTAGTAAAAAAATTACTAAAAAAATAGGTATTTACATAATTATTTTTTTCTAAATTTAAAACATTTTTCATAGAAACAAAACAGTATAAAGGACGTGTAAATAACATGTAATGTGTTACCTTAAACACTAGATAAGCGTTTTAGGTGGAACATTTTGCATAACTCTACGGATAAGATGGTACGTCATGTCTAAAATGACAACGTGGATTTATTTGTTTATCGATACTAATATCATAAAGATAAAAGATTTCTACCTTTGTTTATTAATAATGAATACACTTGGATCCTAGTGAACCGACTTTAATAGGTACTTAGAAAACTACATTAACTATCTATTAGTAATACAGGCTGAGAAATATCACAATATGAATATGGCAGCCAAATGGTAGAAGTCGCTTGGGCTAGTTACTTCTTGAAGTACTTAGTATATGCTGTCTTTGCCTATAAATGGATGAGTGCAAAGATTTTCTGTACACTATGTTGTAAAAAAAAACGTGTACCTATAATCTATTGGCAGTCCTTTAAAATTGGAAAAATAAAAATTTAGTCACTTGGCGTTTTGCACGGAATAAGTTTTTAATTGTTGGTAAATATAACTGACGGCAAAAGAGAGTGATCCAAACGACTAATCAAATGCTGGCTGCCAATAATAATAATAACCTTTTTTTACGTGGGGAAAATCCATCATGGATACCCTCTGGCGCGGGGGAGCTAGTGGGTTATGTCAGACTCCTACTGACTAAAAACCATCACGTGTGAGCAGTCGTCCGAATAGGTGGGGCGAGTTGGGGTCGCGCTAGCAGTCGCCACCCCAATAATAATAATAACCTGACTTTTCACAGGATTTACTTTTAGACCAAATGAGTTATTCCAATTAACAATTTCAAATTTAAATGGGACCGCATGAAACGCACCACCTTTCAATTAAAAAAAAATCAAAATCGGTTCACCCACTCAAAACTTCTGAGGTAACATACATATACAAATACAACAATAAAATATAACGGCCAGTGGTCGAAATTCGACTATAATAAAAAATTGAAATGAAAAAAAAAATTAAAATAAAGTACCTTTTTCAAAAAATTTCAATTTGACTTCGGCTTTGACAATCAACAAAAGAGCATATACATATACGAGTATATGCGTATGCATGTCGAATACATGGTAGTGTGTGTATTGATTTTTTATGCATAATTTAAAAAAAAAATCAGCATTCTGCACTCCTTCTCTATATAAACTATAAGTGTGCGAAATTTCATACTCCTCCGTCCGCGCAATTTTCGTAAAAAGGGTTACAATGTTTTTGCTTCACGTATTAATTATATGTTACTGTAAAAGCTGGAACTACGGTCATTCGTGCATTTACAGTAACATATAGATTAAACATGACACCTGTCAATATGTTACGCGATTAAAATAGTGCATCGATACGCTATTTTTAATGTTTCGACTTAAGCTGTTTATTGCTTTATGTATAAATTAGTAAATATCAATACTAATTGCATGTTATCAAGACACCTAGCGCATTGGATGAATTTAAATCCTCGACTGCTCAATATCTAATCAGAATAAAGATAAATTCCTTACTTATCGAATAGTTTTTTAAAATTTTCGTAAAAGTGTACACGTGCGCGGTCTTGCTCCTTGGATGTGAAAAAAAATCGATAGAATAAATAAAACATATAAAATTAGGTGAAGTGTTTCAAGATGCGTCGACGACGTAAATAATATGATGATAAGAAGACATTATCATTATTGACCAAGTTTGTTCCACTTAGTTTTAAGAGTATTGGAGTGACAACATACCTGTCTTGATGGGTAATTTAAAAAACACATTTGTTATATTGATTACTTAATATTTAATTATGTTTTTTTTTTTGTTTCGTTATTTTGTTTTTATTTTCTATCAATCGTAAAAGTATTTTGATATTCAACGTACTTTTAAATGAAGGTACTCATTCGCCTGTATTGGAGAAAATATATGAACAGATCTTTAGCTAAATTATATTACCTCTACTGGTGTTACAATAAGGTGCATCAATTTTAAGAATATATCAAAAGACACTTTAGACATAGTACTTAAAGCAAACAGTTTGTTAGAAGAATTATTTTTTCCGTAAGAACTAAACGCAAAATGTGACCTTGTTTTAATAGTAATTAAGTTTATCAATACTTAAAGTAAAAATAAACAATCACGTCTATAATTGATATTATAATTAGGCCGGCTCCACACGTTGGCCCCAACGCTCGTACCAACGTTGGACTGCATATTCGGAGAGCCGTACACACGTTGGCTATCAAACTAGTTCTGTCCCGTCAGGACCAATGTGAAGACGTCCGATATAGAAATCGAAATTGCTCTGAGCGCTTTTAAAGTACTGATTGCACATTTATATTTGTTATTGAGAAAAAATAAAAATCCACGTCAAAGATCGAGTAGAGTCACTAATTTTTTTTCTGTAAAGGCGATATGTGCTCATTAATGATTCTCGCTTTTTTTTTAAATCTTTGATTGAGAAATTCATTCCCATATTCTGTTGAATGGTGCGCCATGCATCAGCTAATAAATTTTTATTTTTATGATCCTTTCGAGTAGCGTCCCATATTATTAGATGTGAAAAAGTCATGGAATTTATTGAACTTTATCAAAAGTTCAATAAATTCTATGATTTTTTCATTTGTCCATGCCGGTGGCGATTTTGTGGATGAGGAAGCCATTCTCGCTCGACGTACGCACTCGCTGCGTGTTGCAACAGAACTGAGCAACGCGCCAACGTGTGGACGGATCGCGAACGTTGGCGCAGATTCCTTTGATAAAACCGACACGAGCCGGCGAACTACCAACGCTCGCCCCAACGTTGGGACGGATGCCATTTTCTAGCTCCACACGTTGGACGAGTAACGTTGGGACCTATGTTGGGGCCAACGTGTGGAGCCGGGGTTAATCTGTTGATAAGACTACGAAGTAGAGACGACGAAGTAGTTTAATGGTGCGTGTGCCGTGTCGGCGGTGCGTTAACATATTCGGTCACGAGTTCGATTCCCGCTCGGAGTAGATCTTTGTGTTTATACAAATATTTATTTCCGGTTTGATTATTTATCCTTGTAGATCTCCTCATCGTGCCTCGGAGAGCACGTTAAACTATCGATCCCAGTTGTTATCATATACATCTGGTAGCGATTGTTAACCAACCCGAACTGGAGCAGCGTGGTGGATTAAGCTCTGATCCTTCTCCTACATGGAGAAAGAGGCCTATGCCCAACAGTGGGATGTTACAGTCGGAATCGTGAATCATGAAGTAGAGAATAATTGCTGTCAACATTTATGAACATTTTGACTTCGAATTATTAACTTCAGCGAAATCCTTTTACAATGTTCAGGTCTTGTACAAAGATATATGGAGATAATCCTAGTCCGTCTTAAGTAATCTCTTTCACCTTACGTTGTACGTGTCACTCAAGGTTCCTGAAGTGTGATCCAAGACTGCTCGAAACTGGTGGATAAACGCTTAATCCGCCAAATCCCTATAAATCGGTAAACACTGATACGTGTCTTGATAATAGTGATTAATGACACCCTAACATCTTTCCACTGAATATTGTAAATTACAGTACTTTCATCGTAAAACGTTCAACTAAAAACCAAATATTGTTTCAAAGTTTTAATAATAATAAAGAATATACTTCCTACTAATAGAGTAAATGCGAAATTTTGTGAAGATGGATGTGTGTTTGTTTGTTAATCTCACGCAAAAACTATATCCACAGACATGCTTTGATACAATATTATAAGAACCATTACTAAGCTGTAATTTTTACACCATAGGTCTTGTCATTTATTGTTGGAAAACTCATTGATTGTTCAGACAGGTTCACTTTCTGCTCCAGGGTTGACTTTTAATTGCCATTCGGTGACTGAGTTATGTATATCTATTATCTATTATATATATAAAAATGAATCGCTGAATGTGTTGCTAAGCGCAAATCTCGAGATCAGCTGAACCGATTTCGCTAATTCTTTTTTATAACATTTCGTGAAGTACGAGAATGGTTCTTACGGAGAGAAATTTTTTAAAAATGGCCAGAAAAATTCTAAAAACAACATTTTTCTATATTCCCATACAAAAGTTAAGACAGGACAACGTCTGTCGGGTCAGCTAGTAATAAAATAACTTTATTGCACATCAAAAATTATTACAAGGTAAATTACAAAGAATCCTAATTAGTGGAGTCTGTATACATATCTGTGACATATTTTATTTTTTATTAACAACTAGATGACCCGGTGAACTTCGTATAACCTACATATATTGCGAAAATTCTCTGAACGCATCTGTACATATTTGACAACCAAATGACATTTTTTTTTGACAAAAGATATCAAATGTTTTACAGCTAGGAACATTTTGTATTGGAAAATTAAATTGTCGTTTTTTGTATTTTCCGTTACTTATTATTTATATGTTAAGCGTTTAAACCGTCCCTGAACTTCCACAAATATTTCAAGATGAAAATTAAACAAACCGGTCCAGCCATTTTCGAGTTTTAAGAGAGACAAACGAACAATAGTTAATTTTTATACACGTACTAGCGAACTCTGTCCTTCCATATTTTTTACTTGATAATTAATCACTAACATATCATATAATAAAACCTTCTCCTAAACACGCTGCATATTATGGTATAAGTATCTATCATTTCGATCGGTTCAGCAGTTATCGCAGTATAAACGAACAAAAAAACCGACTCTACGTTTATTAGTATATAGATAGATAGATATAGATAAATGTTGTAATAGCGTAGGATTTGCTTTTCTTAGCTTGCTTCCATTAGAATATTAATTAAATTTATAATTCCGTTTGCTTGCACACGAAAAAACCAACTTCAATTTACATCATCTAGTAATATGACTAGCCCGTTGGCGCAGTTTGTAGTGCTTTCTATTTCGCGGGTTACGAGTTCGATTCCCGCCTGAGGCTGAGTGTAATTTTTCTATTTATATATGTATTATTTGTATGTATATTCCTCGCCTTATTGCCTCCACTGATGACAAGAGGGCTAGGTGCATTTTTTGCCCCGAGAATCGGCATAGCGATTCAACGGGGAAATGCTGCCAGCATTCTTGGCACAATTCCACGCGGATATGATTTGTATCAAAACTATCTGTAAATATTTATTTCTTAAGTTGTGACTTGTAAATGTGGATAATGTTTAAATAAAGTATTGTATTCTTTTTCAAAAAAAAAGTATTTAGCACGTTAAGTTACTTTTGGAATAGTCGACCGTGTGTGTATATATCTATATATAACGTAGGCGGTTGAAAAAACACAAAATTAAATACGCTCAAAAGTACTCGTCAGATCTCAATCTACCTGAGACCACAATGAGAGACAAGACGACAAGCACGAGCACGAGAGAAAAGAATCATCAAAATCGGTACACCCAGTAAAAAGGTATGAGATAACACACATAAAAAATGCAATCGAATTGAGAACCTACTTCTTTTTGTCGGTTAATAAGTTAACGTAATTGAAAACATAACCCGTAAACCAAAAAACACAAAATCGGCACACCTAGTAAACAGTTATGAGATAACACGCATTAAAAATACTTAACCACCCTTTTTTGAAGTCGGTTAAAAATGCAGCAAGTTCTTGTATCGTACTCGACACGCGCTTCACGTAAGTGCATTATTACAGGCAGCGGGGACAATTTGCAGGGTGTCACGGACTGCATTCATTTTGATTTATATCGTTTTGATCGGGATGTGGATCAGATTACTGGACTATTTTTAGCATACTCACTCACTCACTCACTTCAGCTTATTCCAGTCTACTGCTGAACATAGGCCTCCCCAAATTCGCGCCAGACATCCTGGTCTTCCGCAATCGTCATTCAGCCTACACCTTAGATCGTCGTCGGTCCAGCGGGCCGGAGGACGTCCCACACTGCGTTTGCCAAGACGCGGTCTCCAATCCAGGACACGTTTGCTCCAGCGGTCATCGGTCCTGCGACACAAATGACCAGCCCACTGCAACTTCAACTTGCTAATTCTGCGGGTATCTCGGTTACTTTCGTTCTCTCGCGGATAGTCTGATTTCTAATCCTATCTTTGAGAGAAACTCCAAGCATAGCCCATTCCATTGCACGTTGAGCGACTTGTGGACCAGTCCCTTCATCAGTGTCCACGTCTCGGCACCATATGTAATACAGGCAGGATGTATTGCGGCATTGCGGAATCTTCGAAGAGAACAAAATAGCTTTAGCATACTATTTTGAGTTAATGACGTTTTGTTAATAATACACGTAATATGAGGGGTAATTTTATATAAACATTTTGTTAATTAATTATGTAATAAGCTATTATTTAACACACATAAAAATACAGTTGAATTTAGAACCACCTTTTTTGAATTCGGTTAAAAACACAGATGATTTCGTCATTGCTGAGTCTGATCGAATTAGTTATACAGTAATGGTTTAAAAATATTTTTTACGTTTTTATTCAAATTAACGCGGGTGAAACCTCAGGAAACAGCTAGTATTTGTATAAAACTCAATAAATAAATAAATGAAGTTTGAAAAATGAGTTGTTTTGCCTGAAGTGACAGTAGTACCCACTTCAATGCTTCGCTTATGAGGCGTGCAATAGTAAATTTACAACCTCACTCTCATCATAAGACTTTTCATTACTCGTTATTTTGTTTTTGACATGACAACGTCTAATAAATCGAGATAATCGAAATAGTCAAACTGACTTTTTTTTTGGTTAAGATTTCTAAAACTTCAATACATATTTCAAAAAAGAATTTCAGATTAAGCCTTTTAATGTGAATACAATATATAAACAAGGCTTGATAATAAATTATCTCACATTTACAATTGTTTTTAACCGACTTCAAAAAAGGAGGAGGTTACTCAATTCGATCGTATATTTTTTTTTAGTTTTTTTAATGTATGTTCGGGGATAACTTCGTCGTTTATGAACCGATTTTGATAATTCTTTCTTTGTTGAAAAGGGGATATCCCAACTTGATCCTACCATGATAAGGAAACCAGGATCTGATGATGAGATTCCAGTGAAATCGAGAGGAACCCTCGAAAATCGTAGTGACGACTAGTGCGTTTGTTAATTAATTTATTATTTATTACTTGCCGATGCAATTGAAGTCGGTTTTTTTTTTCGTTTGCTAACACAATTATTTAATGTATCTACGAGAGGTTACAGGCAAAATATGCCATGTAGGTACGTCCTGCTCGCGGTGTACATTGTCATAATACTATAATTATGCTCGTTGAAATAAGTAGGTATACCAATTCTTACTGTCGTCATAAGACGAATAAATACATTATACAAATATAGGAAATCGTGGATTTTTAATTATAAGTACCGATTTCGTATAAGTACACACCCACTTTTATTAGGAAAAAGTATACCATAATATTATGTAATTTAGGTATATTTGGAATATTTTCATGATCTTCGGTAAAAGACAAATATTGCAAATTAGTGTATCACGTAGTATTTACCGTCATAAATTAATAATAAACGCTAAATCGTGCACATAACTATTTGCTCGGAGGTGTGGTGCGAATTGAAAAATTAATATATACCTATTGTTAGACCCTTGAAAAGTCGTAAATATGTTTATCAAAAATCATCTACGTTATTACGTCACACGTTTTCATTGGGTTTTAACAGACTTAAAAAAAATGAAAAGATTCTCAATTCGACTGTAGTGTTTAGGTGTCACCTAATGGCTTGTCGTCTTGTTGTGTGGTTGTACTGATCTTGATAATTCAAATCAAATCAAATCAAAACATTTATTACGTCATAAGGTGTATTACACTCTTAACGAAAGTCAAAAAAATCATTTACAAAAAAAAAAAAAAAACTAAACAATGCAATATAAAGTTAAGGCAGCAAACAAGCAAACAATACAATAAAAAATAAAAATTTATATCTTAACATTAGGTACATTACAAACTTACGTAATGTACCCAGTGTTATAAGCAACCTTAACTTAGTCAAAATATTAAATTATTAATGTCTCGGTAGACATTATATATATACCTACTTTATCCTCGGTTTTATTAAATATTACAATAAGTAACTTAGTCCCTAGTGTAGGCCGAGAGAAAAAAAAGCCGGCGGAAAAAAAAACTCTCGGTACTCTTTTAAAAAATTCAAAGTGAGATACAAGATAAAAACGCAGTAGTGGACCATGAAATGATCAGGACAAACACGAGACAGCCAATCGTGCGTGCCGAGACCGTCCCATGCCACCTGCTCACAATAATTGTAACTATCTAATTTACAAGGCGGGTAATAGACATAGCCTGTTCGAGCTTTATTCAATCCCATGCCTTTTCATCAATAAGGTATTCATTGATTGTATACGATTACGAACGATTCAGCCTGTAATATCCCACTGTTGGGCATAGGCCTCTTCTCCATGTAGGAGAAGGATCGGAGCTTAATCCACCACGCTGCTCCAATGCGGGTTGGCGGATATATTCCCTACTATGAGTAACGATCGCTATCAGGTGTATATGATAACAACCGGGACCGACGGCTTAACGTGCTCTCCGAGGCACGGTGGGGTAACCCACAAGGACTGCACAAACACCCAGACCATGGCAAACATCTGTATGGCCAATACAAATGCTGTCGTGTGCGGGAATCGAACCCACAACCGCCCGCGCAACAGCCAATCGCAATCCAGCGCTGTAACCGCTGCGCCGACGCGGCGTCATTTGTTGTATAATAGGCTTTATTGCATAGTGCTCGCTTTATAATTTTTTTAAACTTCAGTAAAGGCAGAGATTGAAGCGCAGCCGGAATCTTATTATATATTAAGATAGATATTCCTATAAAGGAACTACTTTTCTTCTTGAGCCGGCATTTAGGAAAAATTAATAGTGTTACATCATTTGAGGCATTTCGATCACTACGACTAAGAAACAAATGCCTATTTTTCCGTATGTACATTATATTTTCATAAATATACTGCGATGCAAAGGTCAGGATGTTGATCTCTTTAAACTTCTCTCTCAGAGACTCCTTACATCCCATTTGATTCTTATTTTAATCGAAAACTGGGCTTGTTATTAGGTCCAAAAAGAACCAAGAACGAAGAGATCCAAAAAGAAAAATTCAAAAAAAAAAATTTTTCCTTCCTTAACCATAAAAATGATATTTTTTCTCTCTTCGTTCTTGTCAGGAAACCGGTATTACCGGGTAATCCTCTGATTTTGGATTTTAATTATTCTTGACTTTATTCTTGAAATCAGTTTAAATAGCTTTTTTCTGTCTTAATTACTTGGATAATACAATAATAATCCTAATAGAATCTCGTATCCTAAAGTAATAATAATAAAAGAATGATATAAACAGATTATACTGAAATATAAAAAAAATCATTTACAATTGTAAACGTAAGGAATGATATAAACAGATTATACTGAAATATAAAAAAAATCATTTACAATTTTAAACGTAGGTATTACTATAATTTAAGCTGGTATAAACGCCATATATTTTTGATAAGCTAGCTGACAGTCATTGCTTGTCAAAGTTTCAAATGCATTTAGTAATCGTTACATAAGTATTCTGAAATTTTTCAATTTTCGGAGCAATTTTCTTTATCTTTTAATATTCTTCAAGACTTATCCTTTTACAAAATATAAGAAAACCTAACAAAAATTGCTGAAATTATTTGAATAGAGTTTTATGTCCAGGGTGGGATGTTATAGGCTGGGTCAATTAATCAATGATCTATATTAATATTAAATAGCTAAAGACTTTGTTTGTTTGTTTGAACAATTTCAGGATCTACTGGTTTAAATTGAAATATTATTTGTATGTTGGATAGTTCATTTGCCGAGGAAGGCTATATTATAGTATGAATTTTTCTAAAATTAATGCGTAAGAAACCGCTGGGCATAGCCATGTACTTCTTAACCAAGGAACAAAGACCGCATCCAGAGCTAAATAATAAGAAAACTTATAGTACGGGATCCCTAGTACATATTTTTCACCTGATTACTATCAAGCTAATTTTCCGGCAGTAAATTTGATGGTACTTTGAAGTACACAGGCCGAAGACGGGCAGCAGCGTCATCGGTGCGACAAAGCCAGCCCTGCGGTCACCAACCCGCCTGCCCAGCGTGGTGACTATGGGTAAAACACATGAGTTCACGCCATTATTGGCGCGAACTTGTGGAGGCCTATGTCCAGCAGTGGACTGCGATAGGCTGAAATGATGAAATTTGATGGTAATATTGTCCTACAAATTGCGTGATACGTTATCCCGGTCCTACGCTCACTGCTGCTCTATCTCCTGCTAACTCTATTATCTACCACAATCGAGAGTTTTCGAAGAGGAACTTTTTGTTCGTCTCATCAAAATGAAGCTACTGCCGTAAAATTAGCTTGATAGTAATCAGGTGAAAAATATGTACTAGGGATCCCGTACTATGACACGTACAACTTCTTTAGCTTCTGATAGACCTCTCTCTCTTGCCCCTACAGTAATATACGAAACGTAACTCTCTCTCTTTCTATTTTCACTAACTTATATCTTCCTCTCAACTTCCATTCGCCTCGACCGATCACACTTTTCGTAACGCTCTCGTCACGCATTCATCAGCTTACTGCCCAAGTCAAAGCAAGTAAAGAAGTTTTATTAAAAATATGCAAATTGTAAACAATATTTGGTTTTATTTTGCAACTACAAAACCCTTAGGAAAATGTAAATAATTTCATGATCCTGTACAAACTTTCTGTTAGGTCTCATTTAAAGAATAATTTTATTTAAACGTACTCGTTCTGACGCTCGCTCTTAGGACAATATTTCAATTGCTTTTTAATTGTACGTAACATAATAAATTCTTAAGAGCTTGTGATAACTACAAGGATACAATATATTATATTAACTAGTACAATAATTATAGGCTCAATAAATATATTTTTATTATTATTTTTATTTCAATAGAAATGTTTTTTTTTTCTTTATTTAGGAGTTTTAGATTGTATGTGAACATTATTATTTATGCTTGAAGAATATTTCTTTATTTTATTTAGTCATAGCCATTTTAAATTCAATTTAGTTTATTTTCTTTATAAACTCGGTGTAACATCTAGTAAAATGGAACAATGTTGTATTTTATTAAAACTTATTATAAATAAACTAAAAGCGCTGCTAACGTCTCTCTCTATCTCTCTCTCTCTCTCTCTCTCTCTCTCTCTCTCTCAGCGTCTCTCAGCGTTATCTCAGCGTATCTCGTCACGTCACTGTGTGTCAGCGTCAGTCATTTCACAGCCATGATTTCACTTCTCATATTTTTTCATACTCAAGTTTCTTAATTAAGAAATAAATTTGCAAAAAAATGCTGCTTTAAATATTCTACACAGAAAATACTCCATAATTACCTATAATGAATTTTCAATAGCTTTAAAATAATAAATCTATACTATAATATTATAAAGCTGAAGAGTTTGTTTGTTTGTTTGAACGTGCTAATTTCAGAAACAACTGGGCCGATTTGAAAAATTATTTCAGTGCTAGATAGCCCATTTATCGAGGAAGGCTATAGGCTATATATCATCACGTAAAGATCAATAGTTGCGGAGCACCAATTACGAATGTTTCAAAATCGGGTTTTTTTATTCTGTTTGAGAGCTTACCCAGTTAGCACAAAGTAACTATTCCACACGGACGAAGTCGCGGGTAGAAGCTAGTAATATTATGCAATTGTACTAATGTCAATAGCGATTAAGAATGATCTGTTTATCCGTTAAACTTTTATTTCTTGGGTTTTAATCGAGACAATCTAATAAACGGGTAAATAAAGGCTTATGACGTGCATGACCAGATAAAATGTATTTTTTAAACAACCTTCAAACTATAACGTCGAGAAATACAAATTAGTGCTTTAATGATGCGCATTAACATACTAATTTGCACTGTCAAATCAGAAATAAAATGAAAACTCGGGGAGGCACGTCCTTACACAAAGGTTGATATGATTAAATTTTTGTACACACAATTTGTGTTTTTATAATTGATCTTTACAAAACTTTTAAGCAATTATTCTTTTAGATATAATAGAAATATTGATGTTACGTTTAACATTTTAGTATATTTATAGAGAGCTATAGAGATTGTTATTAACATATCTCTTTATTGATTTTCTGTATTATACTGTGCATTCCCAAGGAGGGTTGATGTCAGGCAGGCGGCCGGTCGTAAAAAATAACATGCCAAATCACTTACAACATGAGTCAGAGGAAGAGGAGAACATGTTGTGCCGAGCCTATATAAATAGGATAAGGGCAGGGAGATGATGATAGAGAGCTATAGAGAATTAGAGTCATACAAAATCCTAATATCGTTGATAGTAAAACCGTCACTTCTTTCTTTCATTAACTTTAACTACTAAATTAATTTAATCTTAGCCAATAAAACTAATTAAAATAGAGAACGAATAATTATTATTTTATTTTATCAAAACTAAGTAGGTAATAGGATTTTAGATTAACATGGTTACTTCTATTACGAAAATTATTCAAGAACGGGATATTTACCATGTTTATTATTAATACTAGTGTTTTAGTTTACTAAATAAATATCGAGCTCCGCAAAGCGAAAATAATAAACATGGTAAATATCCCGTTTTCGAATAATTTTCGTAAGTAGGTAATGATATCCATGAATAACTTCACAAAGAAAGAACCTTTGTCTATATTTAAAAACTGTAATTATTTAATTTCAATAATATCACGACGATAGCGAAGTGCATATGAAAATATCAAACGTTAAATATACTTTGTCTAGTTTTAATTTATTTATATTATACGGAATCAATACTATTTGCTTTAAAGTACTATACATTGTACACGGTAAAACACCCTGTAAGCGCATGGACATCAAAGTAGATGCAAACAATATTTTGTTTACGACGTAAGCTGATAATTTTTGATACAGAATTTCGCGATACAATTATAAAGCGTTTAGCGCGTCGCCTCGAGCACGATACAGGCAGTCGTGATCGCGACATTATCGCGTGCGATGCTTCAGGAGGCACGAGAGCTCCGAGGGATGATGGCGCAGACGATCGCCTGCAAGTGAGCCGTGCGCACGACGCCATGCACGCCGACCCCGAGTCACCCGCCAGCCGAGAGGAGGCCCACCTCCTGCCCGACGAATGGCTCAAAATCAAGCCAGTTCCAGGGAATGGAAACCTTTCCCCTGGTGTCTATTATCCCACCGTCAGCAAGAGGTTCGTCGATGCGCTTCAACCTGTGCCGTCTCCTACCGCAAACACCCCGTACTGTTGCTTTTCGTTTTTTTTTTTTTTCAAAATTTAAACATTTTTGTCTTTGTGATTTCCGTATTATTTCATAATAATATATCATATAGAGTTTATGTTTAAATGTTGTACATTAAGAATATTAACATCGACGAAGGTCGTAGCATCGTAGCAACTATACGAACGTGATCTACGCGTTCACACTTACAGTCAATCATCTACATATGTTAAGAATCATTGACATAGAACGGTGTAATAAATACTTGTTGTATTTGTTTGCAGAAGCCGATCGCACAGGCATGGAGCTTCTAGAAGAACTAGAAGACGGGCCGTTCTCAAAAATGGTGAATGTAATATTCTCAAGTCAAAGATCTCACACCGGCGTTTACGGTTCCTTCAGGATATGTTCACAACGCTCGTGGATACCCAGTGGCGATGGACTCTACTCGTGTTCACGCTTTCCTTCATTTTGTCCTGGTTGGGTTTTGCTCTCATCTGGTGGTTGATAGCATTCACACATGGCGACCTCGAACCGGAACATTTACCGCCAATGCAAGAGAGTTCAAACTGGAAACCGTGTGTATTCAACATTTTTGACTTCACCTCGTGCTTCTTGTTTAGTATTGAAACTCAACATACCATTGGTTACGGTGCACGTACTACGACAGAAGAATGCCCGGAAGCTATATTCATAATGTGTCTGCAAAGTATAGTGGGTGTAATGATACAGGCTTTCATGGTAGGTATTGTCTTTGCTAAGATGACGAGACCGAAGCACAGAACTCAGACACTTTTATTCTCGAAATTTGCAGTAGTTTGTCAAAGAGATGGAGAACTGTGTCTCATGTTCAGAGTTGGTGATTTAAGAAAATCACATATCATAGGAGCGAGTGTGAGAGCACAATTAATTCGATCTAGAACAACTAAGGAAGGAGAGCTATTATCACATTATCAAACTGAATTGGAACTAAATGCAGATGGATGTGACAGTAATCTTTTCTTCATTTGGCCCATCACAATGGTTCATCGAATAAATACCAGTAGCCCTTTCTACGGTGTCTCCGCTGCTGACATTCTTCAAGAAAAGTTCGAAATTGTAGTTATTTTAGAGGGAACCATAGAATCGACGGGACAAACGACACAAGCGCGATCTAGTTATACAACAAGTGAAATTATGTGGGGACACAGATTTGTGCCGTTAGTGACATATAACCGCGAACGCCAGGGATACGAGGTTGATTACTCGAAATTCGATAATACTGCGCAAGTCGATACTCCTCTATGTTCAGCTAAGGAGTTGGATGAGTTCTATGGGAACCAAGCTGACCGTAGATCTATTGGTAAGTTCTTATTAATTGTGAAATAAGGTGATGGCATTGTTGTCTAATTATTTGTGGAAAACTGTAGTTTGTAATCAAGACGTTGCTTGCTTTGTGTATCGGCTTATCTTAACAACGAAAGCCTTATCATAATTTTCAACGATAGATTGACGTTAACTATGTAACTTCCTTAAAATGTTAAGAATAAACCTCGTAATTTTTTTTTGCAAATTATATAGAGCTATTAATTTATGATTTCATAAATTTCCATTTCCGTGACGCGCTATTAGAATTATCTAAGAAAATTTATCTAAGGTTAACAAACGAACTATCTCAGCTATTAGGTACTTTAAATTATAACTTATTTACTGCCTAAGAATTGATTGCGGAAAAGTGCAGAATAAATTAATAATTATGCTTTTTAACCCACTTTGCCCGCTATCATTGTCATTTATCTTAGTAAATATTTTTTATTATTTGTTTATGTAATAAGTAGTACTTTACAGTTTAATAACATTTATCGATAAATTAAATATTATAAAATACTAATTAGATACTTATTTTTAATTATTACTTATTTTCGAATAACAAAAGAAAAGAGCATCCGTTATTTACTCTGAATCATTTTCTGAGGAGACAATATAATATGTGTAGGATATTTACTGATATATTATTCACAGCTTGTTAGAATATTCACGTGATCCTGAGTTTGTCGCATACAATACCGTAGTACTATTTACTAATCTGTGAGTTCTGTGACGATACTAGAGGTTTTCTAACATCATATTGTTAAACGAGCGACGATTACTTCGTTCTAGGGTATCGGAAAAGTGAACATTGATTTTACATATTCCTTAGTAACTTAGAATTCTGTATAAAGATTCAAATATCTAGATAAATTTTGGTTTGTCAAATTTATAACCAAAATTTTTTAAGGTTCAAAGCTTAGCTGACTTAACATTGTATAGGTGTATTGTATGGCTTTATAAATAAAGAATATAAAAATAAAAATAAAAACAGTGTAAAGCTTAAAATACAAACTATGCGCTTGCAGTTATTCTAATGGCAGGATTAATTTTCTATTTTCCTCAAAATTAAATAACTTAAAAATTTCAATCAATCATACTGATATGACAATTTTTTTAAACAAAATTTATGTTGAAGATAGTTTTTAATTATAATAATTTTGACAGGACAAACTAACTTGTTAGCCAATGATCACAAAACAACTAATTAAAAATTAAGAAACGAATGACAAATAAGACATGAAGAAAATATTTTGGAGATTATACTTTGTAAATACCCATAGTTATTATAGTAGGGGAGACGTAGAACATCGACCTTCACCGATCTGATAACTCGATGAGACATATTTTTTATCAAATATAATTTATAAACAAATATGCCTATGATAACTTGCCTATCGAAAAGTGGGGGTGGTATTTTGTGAAAAATTTACTAGATTTAGGTACTTAGCAAAATTTTGTTTAAAGTTTGATTTTTTTTTTATGTAACTAGGTCGGCAAACAAGCGTACGGCTCACCTGATGGTAAGACCGTAGCCTATAGACGCCTGTAACACCAGAAGCATCGCAAGCGCGTTGCCGACCCTATCCCCAGGAGCTCTGGTCACCTTACTCACCAACAGGAACACACTGTGGTCTTCTGTAAGGTCGAGGTACTACCCCAGTCGGGCTGCTCCATATTTTGAGCAGAAAATTTCCTGCTGTGCCCTACCTCAGCTATGAGGTGTATGATAGATTCACCATTTTTAGTTCAAACCTTTTAGCTCTTGTAAAAAGTAACAGCGTAAGCGCGTCCCGATAAATACTTCTTCCCATGCCGTCAAATCTTAACCGGACGTTCAATTTTGGCAAATTCAACAGTCCCCCAATTTAAAACAGGATATAAATAATATTTCGCTCACGTTTTGCGAACAATTTATTGTGTGAATGGTCTTCAGTCCATTATCCTTATGACCACAAACAATTGACTTGCCGTTTATTCGAATCACCGAGCAGACGACCGGATTTAATGACTTTATATTACTTAGTAATCGATTTTTAAAGTTGAAAGAAGTTTACATGAAAACATTTTAAGTAATACAATCGGCTTTGATCTATATGAATAGATGAATTAATAGGTTTATTTATGAAAGGTGTAAAATATTAGAAACATTAATATTAATACAACTTAACAACATTAATATTAATGCAACTGAGGTAGGGCACAGCAGGAAATTTCCTGCTCAAAATATGGAGCAGCCCGACTGGGGTAGTACCTCGACCTTACAGAAGACCACAGCTAAATAATACTGTTTTCAAGCAGTATTGTGTTCCTGTTGGTGAGTAAGGTGACCAGAGCTCCTGGGGGGGATTGGGGATAGGGTCGACAACGCGCTTGCGATGCTTCTGGTGTTGCAGGCGTCTATAGGCTATGGTAGTCACTTACCATCAGGTGAGCCGTACGCTTGTTTGTCGACTTAATAACATTAAAAAAAAAAAAAACTCTTCTATTTTTAAATATTATATTCAAAGAAATGTGTGAGTTTAAAAATGTATTTAAAATTAAAAAGATATAGCGGTTGGATTCTATAGTTATCACAATTGAAATATTTGAATCTACTTACAAGTACACTACAATTTTTTGCTCTAAGTATATTAAAAAATCATTAAAGTACTAAAAGGCATATTTGTGATCGTCAGAAAACATTTTGCAATAGAGATTGAATGACGATAATTTAAAATAATTTAATATCTAACAATTACATGACGTCTACTGACTCTTGATAGTTAAACGGCTGATTGGTTAATGTCGGAAACTTAATTTTCTCACGTCGAAAGAAGTTTTTTAATTTTCTTCTAACATTAATATTTCACTGTAACGATGTGTCGCATGAGAATTAACCGCATGTGTTATGGTTCTAAACTAACAAAAAGTAAGTACATTTTGTTTATAACATTCTTTCTTGTAATGTTGTTACTCTCGTATACTTACAAAAATTGCCAGCTTGCTTTAACTAGTATTCTGCAAGAATAATTTCTAATTAATTGTTATAATATGTTTTATCACAGTCATTAATAAAGTCACGATAAGATATTAATATAATCAACAATTAAATATACTTATGTAGGTATAATGTACTGAACCGCATTATACGAGTTGGTAATCTGCGTTTTGTTGTATATATAATTGTTCTTTTACTATTTTGTTTTAATTATAGATTTGAATATTATTTATATCTAAAGCATGTAGATAGTATTCTGATTTTGAAGATAACATAAAATTAATAAAATTGATACTAAAATGTATGTTACATACTTTGGTAGTTAATTAATTATTAAATGAATATAACGCTGAAACGTATTTTCCTATATGTATATTGTTGTGCCACAGAGAGTACGGAGCCAATGGTTTTGAAGTTACCGGAGCGCGCTCTCCGCACGCCTGTACCCGCCGCCGCCGCTGAAAATCCTGCACCAAAAGCCGAACAGAAGAATGGAGATTTTACCGTTACGCTTTAACAATATTTTTATGTAAAGTTAATGTGTTTATTATCGAAAACAAATATGTATAATTATAGACAAAAGTAACATTATTGACAGATATTGTTTTCTAATGTTTACGCGAAATTTACTCATTGAAATGAAACAACTTTTACGGATTTTATCGCCGCGATAAAATCCGTAAAAGTTGTTTCATTTCAATTATTGACAGGGCCAGATTTAGAGGTCTTGGGGCCTCGGAGCAACAACGGAGTGGAGACCCTTGGCCCCAAATTATTTTCCAAATAAAATGGACAAATTTAAAAGGTAAAATGCGAAGAAAATTATGAAAGGAAAAGTTGTTTAATAGTATTTAATAGTCTGAATTTGAATTTTTTTTCCAGTCTCTATTGTTGGTGCTCCTATTTTTTGAAGGCCCCGAGGCTGTAGCCCCGGTTGTCCTCCCCTAAATTCGGCCCTGATTATTGAATCTCTTTTCATGTACTTCGGTTTTTTAAATAACAGTATTTTGTAGATTTCAACTAGTCTTCATGAAATAAGAGGTTATTTTAAATTCATTTCACTAGTCATTCCAAATTATATATTTTATCGAATTTCCAACAGAAGTAGTGAAATTATCAGATAAGAGATTTCTTTACTTGTCTTCCTTTAAGGTTGTGCGATAAAGATCGTTGTTCAAATACATTCCATTATATTTTTATAAGGAAAATAAATTATTATCTTTATATGATAAGAAATAAAATATATAATATATAGAAAATAAAGCTAAGTTCTAGTTAAATACTAACTTGTAACGACTTGTAATTTATCACTTATACAAATAAAATTTTCAAAAGATATCCCAGTATTGAAATTTGTTTTATCGATGTTGAAATATTGTTTGTTTGATATATTTGTTTTGTTGTTACAATATATATCACATGCGAGAGATAGCATCACTATT
This sequence comes from Melitaea athalia, assembly GCA_905220545.2. Taxonomy (NCBI): domain Eukaryota; kingdom Metazoa; phylum Arthropoda; class Insecta; order Lepidoptera; family Nymphalidae; genus Melitaea; species Melitaea athalia. The sequence continues at coordinate 1,988,303 of HG992184.1, forward strand.
GTGTTACTAAATCTTGTTCGATGTAAATATTAAATGAATAATTTATATTGTGACGTTGATTCGTGTTTAATTTATAACTCCTCCTAAGTCGTAGTTTGTAGAACTCAGTGAAGCGTAGAATATTCTCTAAGTCAACGGAATTCAGATATGAGGCGCATTGTCGCTAACGTGTTTCGACAATCCTATCCTTTTGATTCGAACTAAAAAAGATTTTGCAAAATCAGTTATAGGTAGGGATCCCTAGTACATTTTTTTCACCTGATCAGTATCAAGCTAATTTTTTGGGAGTGGCTACATTTTGATGAGGCGAACAAAAAGTTTAAAGTTTAAAAGGCGAAAAAACAAGTACAAAAAAAAAACAAATAAAGAAGTACCTACCTCGTACGTTGTACGTTTAATGTACGTTTAATGTATCGTTGTACGTAATAATGGATCGAATTGAAAAAATCTTTTTGTCTTGGATAGCCCGTTAACAAAGGAAGACAATAGGCTATTTTTTCTCAAATTAACGCGTGTGGAAAAGCAGGGCTTAGCTATTAATAATATACAATGACAACTAAAGCTAAAACTATCGCATGTTTAGCCATATAAAATATGTTTATTTGAAGTAACAAAATCGTATTTCTATTACTTTTCATAGATTTAGATAACAATAGAATGTTCTAATTTTTATCACTACATTACTTTGATAATCATAATCATGTTGTGAATTTTCAGTTATGTATATCATTCATCATCATCATCATTTCAGCCTATCGCAGTCCACTGCTGGACATAGGCCTCCACAAGTTCGCGCCAATAATGGCGTGAACTCATGTGTTTTACCCATAGTCACCACGCTGGGCAGGCGGGTTGGTGACCGCAGGGCTGGCTTTGTCGCACCGAAGACGCTGCTGCCCGTCTTCGGCCTGTGTACTTCAAAGCCAGCAGTTGGATGGTTATCCCGCCATCGGTCGGCCTTTTAAGTTCCAAGGTGGTAGTGAAACTATGTTATCCCTTAGTCGCCTCTTACGACACCCACGGGAAGAGAGGGGGAGGCTAAATTCTATGCCGTAGCCACACAGATTGTATATACATACCCATAATTTTTTCATTATTGTCAGAATTATATATATAAACTAGCTTTTGCGCGCGACTTCGTCGGCGTGGACTCCGCTCCTGTTGGTCTTAGCGTGATGATATATAGCCTATAGCCTCCCTCGATAAATGGGCTATCTAACACTGAAAGAATTTTTCAAATCGGACCAGTAGATCCTGAGATTAGCGCGTTCAAACAAACAAACAAACAAACAAACAATCAAACAAACTCTTCAGCTTTATTATATTAGTATAGATAAAATATAATTAATTTGTTTTACTTTTTATAAACCCTCTACCTTTTGTATTTTACAAATGAATATAGGTAATTTAATTATTTTATTACATACAAAGTCACAAGTACAAGCAGTAAAAGAACATTGTACATATTTTGATGAGGGTAAAAACATAGTAGGTATAAAACAACACCAATAACAGTTTCAATAGGTAGGTAAATCAATTATTAAACAATTTTTTATTTTAATTTTATGTTTATTTTTTTCCGAATTTAATGGTGCTTCTTTTAACTATTCTTTTAATCGTTGTTACGAGTAAGTCGCTTGCAAATATATGTTCACAGATGCTTGTCATTTATGTGTTATGTATTTATTGTTACCAATATTAAATTTCAATAAAGGGTATCGAGTTGATCGTTATTTAAGAATGATATATATATTTCCTTCGTTTGTTTCTTGTGATGTCTTTTGTCCCTTATTGTAAAGTGTTATATATGATCAACGAGTGCTGAAAGTCTTAAGGAGAATGTATTTTTGCACCAACTTTAAGCTGTAAATACGTTAATCCTATAAACTAAAAAAAATATATATATTAATCTTGTGAATTTAGTAATCGTTTTGTTTCCTACAATTTATACCTAACTAGCGACCCGCCCCAGCTTCGCACGGGTGCAATACTGATACTAAATATAAAAGAAATATAATATATGCGCCAAAAATTGTGTTTATTTACGACGTCACATTAGAAACCTCTGAAACTATCAGTGTTCCTCTACTATATTATGCATGTATTACACATATAAACCTTCCCCTGGAATCACTCTATTTACTAAAGAAAACTGCATCAAAATCCGCTGCGTAGTTTTAAAGATCTAAGTATACAGACAGCGTGAAGCGACTTTGTTTTATATTATGTAGTAGGTAATTGTATTACCAATTTCAGATTGTAATTGATAAACACAATAGGTAAGAAAATAAATTTACTTATCTAAATTTTTATTATCCTGTATCAAAAATAGCAAATAGGAGAAATGGAAATGGTAAAATGTAGAATCACGATCAAAGGCAGATTTACTTGGATATCGTCTGTTCCGAAGATATGCAAACTAATGCTGGTGTTTTAGATAACAGTCGACGGATATAGATATGTAGGAATCAGAAGTGAGGAGAGGATGACGGATGGCCTGGTTAATTCACAATGTAATTTAAAACAAGATAATTACACTACTTAGTATTCAATGGACTCACCGAGCGGGTACCGTCTATCGCGTGGCAGAGAGGCAACTCGACGCAGTGCCCGGGACTTGTGACCCGAGTGTTGGTTTACGGCGGCGCCGCCTAACAATGCGCATTGGCACTCACCACCACCGGTCGAGTTGCCCAATCAGTAACAATTAATTCGTGTACACAAACTAACTATTAGAAGAGTCGAGGTTAAGCTACTAGCAGGATACACAAGTGCACCGTACCAAGCCAGAGCCAAGACTGACTTAGCTGCGGTTGCATCGGTCTTTTATACACGACTGAATTACTCGAATAATAAAATGAGGGTAGTTGAATGTCGACAATATCACAGGTACCCCCGACACGGCCATTCTGACGCGCGTGCGTCCTCGCGCGCTATCCATTAAAATCTTGGGTATTAAACAACAAAATATCGCTCGACTATCCTGACAAAAATCTATCCAACATCTTAACATCTGGTCCGGTCCACACTGAACCTTCCGACCAGAAACAATTGGTTTTGGTTCGCCAGTAAGTCACAGTCACAGCAGTCATTTTTTTTTAAATATGGTTATCATTATCACTTATCGTCATCATCATAATGCTTTTTTTAATGCTTTTTTTAATGCTTTTTTTTAATGCTTTTTTAATGCTTTTTTTAATGCTTTTTTTAAATGCTTTTTTTTAATGCCTTTTTAATGCTTTTTTTAATGCTTTTTTAAATGCTTTTTTTAATGCTTTTTTAAATGCTTTTTTTTAATGCTTTTTTTTTCATCTCTTTTTTTTCATTTTTTTTTCACATTTCTCTTTTTACCACTTCTCTTTTTTTACCATATATCTCCTTTTTTTAACCATTCATCTGTAAAGTACTGTCGTCAGTTCTGTGAACACCAGCCCGCATCATAATGTTGAAAGATTCAGATTGTACAAAGTCAGTATTAGAGTTGGCAGACATAGTACCAGTTAGCAGTCATTGTATCAGTTGGCAGTCGTAGTATTTGAATCATAATTATCATCAAACCAATTATAACTAATTACTTCACACAAATACCACAGCCATGTACCATCGACGTCATTACAACCAAAACTTTAGACGTATGTCTACTTCTACAACAAGTTACAACCAAGCTTGCAAAAACCTCGAGGAAAGACTTCTAACACCACGGCTCTCTAGGCGAAGAGTAATCACAGTACATGTGTCAGTCACATACATCTCAGTACGCATATCTATCGAATGGATCACCCGTGTCAGTCACCTCTTGTGACTACACGCTACGGTATCAAACACCACGACCTCCGCCAGAGTTAAACGCACACCGCACACCCATGAACTCTTGGGTTGCCCCAAGAGACACCTTCTATAGGGCTACGACTACTAAATAACTACACTGGTACGTTTGAACACATTACGGTCGATAGAGTCGTTCACTCGAGTCTCTCCCTCTACTTAAACTTGAACATCATCATTATCAAAAAGATCATAAATTACATCAATATCGTCTGGTACATGACGTGCTGGCATTTCTCTTAACCTTCCGTGAGCAAATTTGTAGGTACATTGACAATTTAAGCTTTAAGGGTATACCGATTACCTTCGAGAACTTTTATTACGCGAAAAGGGCCTTAATATTTCGGATCAAGTTTCGTTTGACGCCGGTCCTCATTTTGTAACAGAACAAAATCGCCAATAGGATATTAAAAAGCCTAACTGTCCCTATGAAGGAAGTAGCGAAATCATATAGCTCCATTTACAACCCTTGCTTCCCAAAGTTACACAATAATTATTAGAACAGATGGAAACATACTCGTATCAAGACTTTTAACAGTTACCTACAACGACTGCCTTAAAATGTAACTGCTCACGCGTTAGTGACATTTAACTTTAAAACGTGTGGTTAATAAAGTCTAAATCAAGTCTATAACAACATAGTTAGGAAATCACATACCTGTCTACTTATTTATTTAACAAACTGGCTACGTAATTAACTAATATCGATTGAAATTTCTTCTTATATAAAAATCGATTATTATTTCAAATCAAATTGGTATCGTGTGAGGGAGTCACTAATTTCAATTTTTCTTGAACTGTTAAAAGAACAAACGAATGGACAGGGTATAGTAAGAATTTTTAATAGTTACATACCTACTCATAAACAAAATTATTAATCTGAGGTTACCTACCTACAACTATTGCAGTTGTAATAGGTTTACGATTGTACCAATTAGGTGTTATCAATTAACTCTATAATTTAAACGTTCTTAAACAGAACAACTAAAACAACTTTTAAACAGTTTAAATAAATCAATCAAAGGTAGAAAAAGACTAAAACCCTCAATGAAACAATCATTTCTCACTTCTAATCTATAGTTCACGATACACACTTTTAACTATATCGAATTAATTATTATTACAGTAATCACAATACAACACACGCCACGTAATTGAAACTACGTAATTAAACAATAACTGCTTATTCACTTGCAAATTACAACAATTCCGCCAATAGATGATAAAAATGGCGACTGAGTAATCAGAAAATTAGTATTAACTATTCGGAAGATTACGTCTTTAATTTTACGCTCTTTCGGTACTTCGACAAATAATATTAGTTAAAATATCGTGTAAGATAGTAGAAACAAACTCAAAAATATCCGTTACAGAGGGTAATCGGAAATACTCAAGCTAAAACGATATTAACACTTTATCACAAACAAGTGGGTAACCACAAAATCTTAACAAACAACCCAAGTACCACGACTTCGCTCGCAACATTGAATATTGTAACTTTGAACTTAGTTTATTCCTCAGTCATACCAAGTAAAAGTTTATGAAGAGACAGGTTACTACTACTATTAAATCGGTTTAAATGATGACGACTCGACTTGCGCTTCGATCGCACGATAATTCAACTACGGGACTACCATCACAAAAACTTAAAGCAAATATAACTATCCAGAGTCATGTACCAACGTCAATCAAAACTTTTAATAACCAAACTTATTTTCTACCACGACACTAACAACTATGTAAGCCACCCTTCCAAGGCTTCACAAGCCAAACAGCAATTACAATTGCTCCACATTCTACGTGTATCCCTCTTGGATCACGTCACAGTGTATCCCTCTTGGATCACACATTCATCACAGTGTATCATCCTCTTGATGACTACACACTACAGTCTTTAGAGTGCTTACATCAGTTTTCTGTCACATCACTAAGATGTTCACCATTATGATCGTCATCTACATTAAACTCAATTGGTACATGAACTTCTGGCATCTTCCTTTAACGACTGTCGCTACGACTACCGCGACGGCTCACACTACGATTACGCTCATGATCTGACATTGTGACTGAATCGATACAAAAACTGAATCGCAAAATCTAGTAGCAAAATTAGTCACTACACAACTACCTACGTATCACAATAAAACTGAATTCAACAAATAACCGGTGAATCGAATTACGTAATCGAACACTGAACAAAAACCACTTGTACACCGATAAGAATAAAACAGAACGACCGAAAAGAACTAAAATATAAAATATCGATGTACCCACTAATCACCACGAAATATTGCAACTTACTATCGGCGCACGACTTTCGCGATGTGGGTCGTTAAGGTTGCATCCCACTTCTGATGTAGGAATCAGAAGTGAGGAGAGGATGACGGATGGCCTGGTTAATTCACAATGTAATTTAAAACAAGATAATTACACTACTTAGTATTCAATGGACTCACCGAGCGGGTACCGTCTATCGCGTGGCAGAGAGGCAACTCGACGCAGTGCCCGGGACTTGTGACCCGAGTGTTGGTTTACGGCGGCGCCGCCTAACAATGCGCATTGGCACTCACCACCACCGGTCGAGTTGCCCAATCAGTAACAATTAATTCGTGTACACAAACTAACTATTAGAAGAGTCGAGGTTAAGCTACTAGCAGGATACACAAGTGCACCGTACCAAGCCAGAGCCAAGACTGACTTAGCTGCGGTTGCATCGGTCTTTTATACACGACTGAATTACTCGAATAATAAAATGAGGGTAGTTGAATGTCGACAATATCACAGGTACCCCCGACAGATACGTATTGTTTTTGATAAATATAAATATCAACAATTCATATGTAAATAAATATTTATGTATGCTACACCGAGACTCAGGGCGAGAATCTAACTCACCCCGGAGTAGCCAGTGCGGAGGGGCTAGTCAATAATATAAGGATAAAATCACAAACACATATCTAAATATTTCGATCGCTAAGTTCTTACGGCGCATTTAATAAACAAAACATGATAATATCTCAATGATAAAAATAAATACGTGAAACGTAGGTAGTCGAAAAATAGTCAATTAATATATATGTCGGTACCTGCGATATTGTTGATGTTCACCTACCCTCACTTATTCTATTATTTGAGTCTTTCTAACATGTATAAAACGAACGGTGCAACCGCGGCTCAGGCAGTCTTGGCTCTGGAGTGGCGCGGTGCACTTGTGTATCCTGCTAGTAGCATAACCTCGACTCTTCTAATAGTTAGTTTGTGTACACGAATTAATTGTTACTGATTGGGCAACTCGACCGGTGGTGGTGAGTGCCAATGCGCATTGTTAGGCGCCGCCGCCGTAAACCAACACTCGGGTCACAAGTCCCGGGCACTGCGTCGAGTTGTCTCTCTGCCACGCGATAGACGGTACCCGCTCGGTGAGTCCATTGAATACTAAGTAGTGTAACTATCTTGTTTTAAATTACATTGTGAATTATTAACCAGGCCATCCGTCCTACTCCTCACTTCTGATTCCTACATCAGAAGTGGGATGCAACCTTAACGACCCACATCGCGAAAGTCGTGCGCCGATAGTAAGTTGCAATATTTCGTGGTGATTAGTGGGTACATCGATATTTTATATTGTAGTTCTTTTCGGTCGTTCTGTTTTATTCTTATCGGCGTACAAGTGGTTTTTGTTCAGTGTTCGATTACGTAATTCGATTTACCGGTTATTTGTTGAATTTAGTTTTATTGTGATACGTAGGTAGTTGTGTAGTGATTAATTTTGCTAATAGATTTTGCGATTCAGTTTTTGTATCGATTCAGTCACAATGTCAGATCATGAGCGTAATCGTAGTGTGAGCCGTCGCGGTAGTCGTGCCGACAGTCGTTTAAGGAAGATGCCAGAAGTTCATGTACCAATTGAGTTTAATGTAGATGACGATCATAATGGTGAACATCTTAGTGATGTGACAGAAAACTGATGTAAGCACTCTAAAGACTGTAGTGTGTAGTCATCAAGAGGATGATACACTGTGAAGAATGTGTGATCCAAGAGGGATACACTGTGACGTGATCCAAGAGGGATACACGTAGATTGTGGAGCAATTGTAATTGCTGGTTGGCTTGTGAAGCCTTGGAAGGGTGGCTTACATAGTTGTTAGTGTCGTGGTAGAAAATAAGTTTGGTTATTGGTACATGACTCTGGATAGTTATATTTGCTTTAAGTTTTTGTGGTGGGATGCTGTTCTCGTGCCCACTAAGTCTTATTACAGTGAGTAAAAGTAATCTATTTCACGATGCCACGAGAATCGCGTTCGCGTAGTCCCGTAGTTGAATTATTGTGCGATCGAAGCGCAAGTCGAGTCGTCATCATTTAAACCGATTTAATAGTGCTAGTGGCCTGTCTCTTCATAAACTTTTACTTGGTATGACTGAGGAATAAACTAAGTTCAAAGTTACAATATTCTATGTTGCGAGCGAAGTCGTGGTATTTGGGTTGTTTGTTAAGATTTTGTGGTTACCCACTTGTTTGTGATAAAGTGTTAATATCGTTTTAGTTTGAGTATTTACGATTACCCTCTGTAACGGATATTTTTGAGTTTGTTTCTACTATCTTACACGATATTTTATCTAATATTATTTGTCGAAGTACCGAAAGAGCGTAAAATTAAAGACGCAATCTTCCGAATAGTTAATACTAATTTTCTGATTACTCAGTCGCCATTTTTATCATCTATTGGCGGGATTGTTGTAATTTGCAAGTGAATAAGCAGTTATTGTTTTATTACGTAGTTTCAATTACGTGGCGTATAAGTGATTACTGTAATAATAATTAATTCGATATAGTTAAAAGTGTGTATCGTGAACTATAGATTAGAAGTGAGAAATGATTGTTTCATTGAGGGTTTTAGTCTTTTCTACCTTTGATTGATTTATTTAAACTGTTTATAAGTTGTTTTAGGTGTTCTGTTTAAGAACGTTTAAATTACAGAGAGTTAATTGATAACACCTTGGTACGATCGTAAGCCTATTACACCAATAGTTGTAGGTAGGTAACCTCAGATTAATAATTTTGTTTATGAGTAGGTAACTATTAAAAATTCTTACTATACTTTGTAATTACGTACCTAGCTAGTTTGTTAAATAAATGAGTAGACAGATATGTGACTTTCTAAGTTGATTTAGACTTTATTAACAAAGCGTTTTAAAGTTAAATGTCACTAACGCGTGAGTAGTAACATTTTTAGGCAGTCGTTGTAGGTAACTGTTAACATTCTTATGTTTCCATCTGTGCTAAAAATTATTGAGTAACTTTGGGAAGGAAGGGTTGTAAATAGAACTATATGATTTCGATAATTCCTTCATAGAGACAGCTAGGCTTTTTAATATCCTATCGGTGATTTTGTTTTGTTACAAAACGAGGAGCGTAATCAAACGAAACTCGATCCGAAATATCGAGGCCCTTTTCGCGCAATAGAAGTTCTCGTAGGTAATCGGTATACCCTTAAAGCTTAAATTGTCAACGTACCTACAAATTTGCTCACGAAAGGTTAAGAAAAATGCCAGCACGTCATGTACCAGACGATATTGATGTAATTTATGATCTTGTTGATAATGATGATGTTCAAGTTTAAGTAGAGCGAGAGACTCGAGTGAACGACTCTATCGACTGGAACATGTTCAACCGTACCAGTGTAGTTATTTAGTAGTCGTAGCCCTGTAGAAGGTGTCTCTTGGGGCAACCCAAGAGTTCATGGGTGCGCGGTGTGCGTTTAACTCTGGCGGAGGTCGTGGTGTTTCATACCGTAGCGTGTAGTCACAAGAGGTGACCGACACGGGTGATCCATTCGATGGATATGCGTACTGAGATGTATGTGACTGACACATGTACTGTGATTACTCTTCGCCTAGAGAGCCGTTGTGTTAGAAGTCTTTACTCGAGGTTTTTGCAAGCTTGGTTGTAACTTGTTGTAGAAGTAGACATACGTCTAGTTTTGGTTGTAATGACGTCTATGGTACATGGCTGTGGTATTTGTGTGAAGTAATTAGTTATAATTGGTTTGATGATAATTATGATTCAAGTACTATGACTGCCAACTGATACTATGACTGCTAACTGATACTATGTCTGCCAACTCTAATACTGACTTTGTGCAATCTGAATCTTTTTGCGGGCTGGTGTTCACAGAACTGACGACAGTACTTTACAGATGAATGGTTACAAAAAAAAGAGAGATATATGGTAAAAAAGAGATGTGGTAAAAAGAGAAATGTGATAAAAAAAAAGAAATGAGAAAAAAAAAGGTGCAAAAAAACGAATGTTTCCAAAAAAAAGCAGGAAAGAAAAAAAAGCGTAAAAAAAAGCAAAAATAAAGTAAAAAAAAGCAAAAAAAACAAGCAAAAAAAAAGGATGAAAAGTAAAAAAAAGCATTAAAAAAAGAGATGAAAAAAAAGCATTTAAAAAAAAGCATTAAAAAAAGCATTAAAAAAGCATTAAAAAAGCATAAAAAAAGCATTAAAAAAGCATTTAAAAAAAGCATTAAAAAAAAGCATTAAAAAGTTTATGATGATCATAAGTGATGATGACGATAAGTGATAATGATAACCATATTTAAAAAAAAAAATGACTGCTGTGACTGTGACTTACTGGCGAACCAAAACCAATTGTTTCTGGTCGGAAGGTTCAGTGTGGACCTGACCAGATGTTAAGATGTTGGATAGATTTTTGTCAGGATAGTCGAGCGATATTGTGTTGTTTGATACCTAAGATTTTAATAGATAGCGCGCGAGGACGCACGCGCGTCAGAATGGCCGTGTCGGTACCTGCGATATTGTTGATGTTCACCTACCCTCACTTATTCTATTATTTGAGTCTTTCTAACATGTATAAAACGAACGGTGCAACCGCGGCTCAGGCAGTCTTGGCTCTGGAGTGGCGCGGTGCACTTGTGTATCCTGCTAGTAGCATAACCTCGACTCTTCTAATAGTTAGTTTGTGTACACGAATTAATTGTTACTGATTGGGCAACTCGACCGGTGGTGGTGAGTGCCAATGCGCATTGTTAGGCGGCGCCGCCGTAAACCAACACTCGGGTCACAAGTCCCGGGCACTGCGTCGAGTTGTCTCTCTGCCACGCGATAGACGGTACCCGCTCGGTGAGTCCATTGAATACTAAGTAGTGTAACTATCTTGTTTTAAATTACATTGTGAATTATTAACCAGGCCATCCGTCCTACTCCTCACTTCTGATTCCTACATATACCTAACTGAGAAATATAATAATACTAGCTGACCCCGCAAACGTTGTTTTGCCATATATGTTATTAACCCCCTCAACTCCCTCTTTTTTTGGAATTTCGTAAAATACGTTCTTAGCTGACCTCTACTCCGACACCGCGTTGGCGCAGCGGTTAGAGCACTGGATTGCGATTGGCTGTTGCGCGGGCGGTTGCGGGTTCGATTCCCGCACACGACAACATTTGTATTGGCCATACAGATGTTTGCCGTGGTCTGGGTGTTTGTGCAGTCCTTGTGGGTTACCCCACCGTGCCTCGGAGAGCACGTTAAGCCGTCGGTCCCGGTTGTTATCATGTACACCTGATAGCGATCGTTACTCATAGTAGGGAATATATCCGCCAACCCGCATTGGAGCAGCGTGGTGGATTAAGCTCCGATCCTTCTCCTATATGGAGAAGAGGCCTATGCCCAACAGTGGGATATTAGAGGCTGAATCGTGATCGCGAATCGTGACCTCTACTCGACGAAAGGAATATTCCTACAAAATTTCAAGTCTCTACGCCTTATGGTTCCAGAGATATCGTGCTGAGTCAATATATGGGTGGAAATCTCTTTTATATATACATATAGATAACCACTCGACAAGCACCAGCCTTAGAATGAAGGATTGTCAAAATCAGTACACTCAGTAAAAAAATAGGTAAGGGGTAACACACATAAAAATACATTAAAATTGAGAACCCAGCACCCACTCTTCTCTTTGAAGTTTGTTAAAAATACATTCTCTTTATTCACATGTTTTGCTATTTATGTTTAGAAGGTTCAGGGGTGTGGATAAAAAAACAGGTAATGTATGTATGAATTTTTTTTTAAATATTCGTAATATAATTTAATATACATATTTTCCTTTACAATAATATTACGAACGTGTTGATTTTCAAACAACTTATCAAAGCGTAATTACAAAAATATGTGAGAAACAATGCGTTAGCTTATTATAAATAATGTAAAAATTATTTCACGTTATCATTACATTACATTAATAACAGACATATTTTACTTACTAAATATGGAGATATATTATCATGTAGCTATTTAAATAATCATACCTTAGTAGTTACGTCATAAATATTTTAATTTTGACGCAACGGTCACAGCACTGGTTTGTGGCTGTTGCGCTAGCGGTTGCGGATTCGAACCCCGCACATCACAAACATTTGTATTGGCCATGCAGATGTTTGCCGTGGTCTGGGTGTTTGTGCAGTCCTTGTGGGTCTCCCCACCGTGCCTCGGAGAGTACGTTAGGCCGACGGTCCCGGTTGTTATCATGTACACCTTGATAGTAGGAAATATATCCGCCAACCCGCATCGGAGCTGCGTGTTGGATTAAGCTCTGATCCTTCTCCTACATGGGGATAGAGGCCTTTGCCCAGCAGTGGGATATCACAGGCTGAAGCGAGCGAGCGAGAAATATTTTTATTTAAGAAATATTTTAATTCTTCAATTTTTGAAATAATAAAAAAATATATATTATATTTTCAGGCTACACAAACAGCTCAACGGTGACTGGTATTTTTGATGACAAACCAATCTCACCTCTCACAAACGTAGTCAGCAGACTGGTTGTTGATGCCATTAAGCGAACGAGTCTAACCAACAAACCCTCAGTTGTGAAATACCCACCTGATTACTTTAATAGTATTCATACTGAGGAACACGCGACGTCGTCCAGTGAAGATGAAACCAAAAGGAGAACGTGAAGGAAAAAAAAACGAGTATAATCTCTTTTTTAGACATACGCGCGCTAACGCCATCTTTCATCGAGTAGTTGTAATATATTTCAAATCGTGTTCTCGGTGAAAAAAAATATGTTTGTAATAATCATCTAATAATATTTTATAAATATTGCTCTTTTATAAGTTTATCCTTTATAATTATTTGTTTATAAATATAGAATTACTGTATTTTATTCTTACATAATTGTCTATAGTTATATTAAAGAAATATTTTCTTAAGTCATTACTACTCATTACTTTTAAAAAGTAAACAATTAATTGTAAGTAAAATAAAAAGGTTGAAAATAAAAGTCTTGTAAAATGTATATAGACCATGTTTTATTTTATATCTAATATACATAATTTATGAGCGAGATAAAAAGCTTTTATATACATAAATGTATACTTGGCGGCGCCAGCGCCGTTTTAGGCCCCTGATTTCTAATAACAGTTTAAAAAAATATTTCTATTACAGCCGTTTTAAATATATCGAATTTTTTTTTAATAAACAGCATCTGATTGTGGTATGGTACACAGATAATAAATTTTAAAATAATTCAATTGAGTAAATAGTAATAGTTACACTACAATGTATAATAAAAAAAATATTAGATACATTAAATTTATATACACTTCGTCTATAGCATTAGTTAAACTAACACTAGTAAATTAATAAAGACAAAATGTTAAAAGTATATTGATATATAATATATATAGATAAAAAAATCACCTAATTATTATTAACTATTCATAAATAAGTGCTTAACATGACTATGATAAAGGAACGCGAAATTTTTTCAATACTTTTATTAAATGGCATTAAAATCAAGCGTAGACTATAAATATAATATTTGTACATTCGATTGTTTACATTCAAAATATATCGAATTAATTTAATTTTAAACTGTATTTATACCAATCAATAGACTAAAAGCCGGTACGACACAATTATATAATATTTTACATAGTTAATAATGTAACAGGGGCCGCATTTGTACAGGAAATTCGGTATATTCACGGTCATTCATGCGACATTGAACTATAAAATGGAAAATTTTCTATCTGTTTGACTGTTGATAGAAAAAAAATTAACACATTTTTTTTAAACCTTATACATTTAAAAGGAAAACATGACTGCAGTAATAAGGTGATAGGGTTACTGAAGTACATGTCTCTAATTTCACTAATTATGATCTAAATAAATAGTTTGTCAAGTACAACCCTGTAATTCATTGCTCTGTTGAAGTAGACGAGGCGACGAGAATAATTTTAACAACTTTACTTTTGCCTTGAGGAGGTTATTTGTAAAAAAATCAGAAAATATTCAGAAATAAACTATTAAAATAGATTATTTTGTTATTTTCGAAACATTTAATTTGAACATCGCTTATATTTATATAATTTCATTATAGCTAATGACATCATAGCTGATCAGGTGACAAGTTAAATGATATAAAAATAATTGTTCTTGAAGCCAGTATGGATTCGAATACACTTCATTTGAATTAAATAATATTATCACCGTAGGTTAAAAAAATATGTTAAAGAGCCAAGAGGATTAAAGGTTTTTGAAAGGTTTAAATATCTACCTACAGAAAAATTACACTTACTTGTATTGAAAAAAAAAAAGAATTTTCATTTAGTTCATTATAAGTTCTTTTATGTTGTTTATTTAAGATAATAAAGACAATTATATAACCTCAAAACAAAGAGGTTAGTTTCAAAACTCGTAATTTCATTTTTTTTAAATAGCTACGAACTTAAGAAATATATTTAGGGGCTTACATTATATGACTTTCGAAAGGCTAGGTTTGAAAGGAATTTAATTGTTTCTAATATTCAGCAGAAATAACTAAAATTTTCCTTAAAAAAACTTAATTTGAAGATAGCTTTGGAAATAAGTAGTACATTGTAATATGTTCTAGGGTTGTACAACTGTACAAGTATACGTAAAAGAAGCAATTTTAAAATAAAATTACAGTTTTTTTTAAATACAATAAGTTATAAATTATTGAATGTAATGACTGGACGGTGTTCGTTATATTAGATAGCGGATAAAATAATTACGCCTATTATTTACGCAACTTTATAAGCAGCGTAACGTTATAACGTATTATTAAAATATAGCCGTTGCGAACATCTCTAGTTATAAACAAAGGACCTGTAAAAAACGCCTCCTAAAAAATTTGAGCCAGAACTTACTACGCACAAGGAAGTGACGATGATTCATAGTACCTACATATATAAAACTCATAATAGTAATAATTCACTACTACAAGTTAATGTTTTACTCATTTTTTCTAGTTGTATTATTAATAGATTTGGATTACAGCCAGATTATCACAAATGCATACAAACTCTTTGCAGAACAGTTATGTTGCCTGCTATTTTGTACGTAGTTATAATAATATTTTTAAAGAAACTATTTGATTTTATTAATAGTAAGGCAGGTGAGTGAAAGGATCGGCTGTAAGTAATTTCTGTATTAAATACTGGCGTTGTTATAAACTATTGCCAAACACCATGCAGCAAATACGTTGCCAAACTTTCTAAAGGGTAATTTATTTTGATTATAATCTTTGGTCTAATATTGGACGAATTATATAAAGCAAAAAGATGTGTAGGAAATTACTAAAGAATATACATGTATAGTATAAGATACATTTAAAATTGAAAAGAACCATTTTTACATCATTCGCTTGTCACTTCAGTTTCTAAAGGGTGAGTATTTAGAATCCATTTTTTTGAAGTGAAACTTCTTTAGGCGCATGAGGGTAAAATTTTTACGGATGAAACGAAGATGTGCAACGTTTTTGTCGAACAAGCAACGTGCAACGGTTTTGTCGAACAACAGAGCCACCTAGCGTGTACTACAAAGGTAAATGTAACAACATTAATATCGATAGTATTACATTGCAAACTAACTAGATGGCGCTGGAACGAAAATCTAAATCTTTAGATTTGTATAAATATCTATAAATAGATTGCCAAAGAGGTTTCACTTCTGACATGTGTACTTTGTACGCACGCACTTTTTTTTAATTTAGTGGAACCAAGGTTGATTGGTATCCGTTAAAAATAAATTTTCTAACGCTATCATAAATAATTTATAGTATTGATATTAATACTTTCACATATCACAATGTTTCTCTATGTAATAGATGTTGGCACTTAATTTTTCCTAGCTTTGTTTTATTTCTTGCTTTAACTCTTATAGACTTCATCTTATTATAACGTAAGTTTTATTTAGTAGTTGATTACAATACATATAAACTATGGAGATTTTTTCTACCTATCTAAAAAGATTTAAATTATGGTTGTTTTAAAATAGCCTTTATAAATTCAATAACATACAATAAACAACATAAAACGCCATATCTATATTTATTCATCGATATAAAACTATTTCGAGGCTATCAGAATACGAAATTATTCAAAAACGGGATATTTACCATGTTCTCGTGAACAAGACATTCGCAGTTAATGTCGAAATATCGAGTTCCGTAAAATGAAAATAAAAAACATGGTAAATATACCGTTTTTGAATAATTTAGGTAGTAAAAATAACCATGTCAATTTAAAATCTTATATAGAATACGAAATAGTCCAAATAGAAAAGATCAGCAAACCGCTCTGTCACTATTGAATACGTCTTCTATACAGCATTATAAAACATTATCGTTACTGAACAACAACAGTGTAGGTATAAATATTTCCAAAATTATATTTTTAAAGTTTTTTTTTTAATTAATCAAAATTTGTTTAATTTTTTATCTGTAACCATTTCGTCTACTTCAACTCTCCTCAATAGTCAGTCAAGCTTCCGTGTCCGGTGACGTCACGAGGATGGGGATCACTGGAGTCTGGTCTGCTATGTTGTTATCGCTCGGGGATCTGGTGAGTATAAATTATTTATTTATTTATTTGTTTGTTTAACATTTTGTTTCACATTTTTGAAGTGAAACTTTTTTAGACGCATGAGCATAAAATTTGAGCGACCGCTAACGCGGCAACGTCGGGGACGGTCAGTACCTACTTCGATGGGTGACCACCTGGGAACAGCGGGTGACGTGACAACGTTGGCTTTTTGTTTTTTTTCTCAATTAGTTTTTTTTTTGTATTTTTAATTAGTTTTTTTAAATTGGTTTGCCAAAGATGTTTCACTTCTGACAATATTGTACTTTGTACGCACGCATTTTTTTTTTAATATTACTAGTTCGGCAAACAAGCGTACGTCTCACCTGATGGTAAGCGATTACCTACCGTAGCTTATAGACGCCTTCAACACCAGAAGCAAACGCGTTGCCGACCCTATCCCCAATCCCCCCAGGAGCTCTGGTCACCTTACTCACTAACAGGAACACAATACTGCTTGAAAACCGTATTATTTAGCTGTGGTCTTCTGTAAGGTCGAGGTACTACCCCAGTCGGGCTGCTCCATATTTTGAGCAGGAAATTTCCTGCTGTGCCCTACCTCAGTTAATAATATTAAATTTAAAATTACATAAGGAAAATAACAATATTTTAATTAGATATTTATTTAAATTAATATTGATTATAATTAAATCGTAGGAATTTATTACTAGTATTTTTTATTTAAAATTAATGATAAAAGTTTAATTGTTAATACTAACTTTGTAACTTTTATATTAATCGGAAAGTAGTTCTCAAAGCTATTTAAATTAGAATTGGCAAATTAACGCCAAAAAAAACAACTACAATCAAAAATTAGCGAAACTTACTTTTTAATTCTATTAAGTTCAATTTTATGATCGTGTCCATTGATGTGGTTGACACCGTTCGGTATCAAGCCGTGGACCCTCTTCATGCTGGCGTGGCTGTGGCTTCTGTGCATGTGGTGTTCCTTGGTATCCATGTTGTGTTTGGCGAGGCCGTCGAGTCCGTTCTCTACGGCCAGGTGCGTGTGGCTGCAGCGCGTCTTCTCGTTGACGTGCTGCACGAAGTTGTTTTGAGCCATCAGCCTGTTCTCCCTGGCCCTCGCCTCCGGTATCTTGATCTCGATGTGCTCGTCCAGCGACATCGAGTCCACTGAGCTCATGTCCAGCGTGTCGTTTGAGAAGGTCTTCGGTATCGTGCCTAGCATCCGATCTGGAAATGTGAAATTATTTTATTTATATAAATACTAGCTGTGCCCCGCGGTTACCCCCGCGATTTGAGAAAAATCATAGCTATAGCCTTTCCTAATTTCAAGTTTGTAATCCCAAAAGGGGGTTGATTTCTCAAAATGCATTATTAGTACACCTCAACACCGTCTATAGACCATACATTTTGAATTTCAAGTCTCTTACTTCTAAAACATAGGACTTTCATACAAACTTCCAACCCCCATTTTACCCCCTTAGGGGTAAAATTTCGTAAAATCCGTTCTTAGCTGACCTCTACTCGGCGAAAGGAATATTCCTACCAAATTTCAAGTCTCTACGCCTTATGGTTCCAGAGATATCGTGATGAGTCAATGGGTGGATATCTCTTTTATATAATTACTATGTATATAGATTTATTCAGTATACTTTTTAATAATAATAATAACGACTATTATAGTTATTTTTTTGTAAAATAACAATTTAAAAGAGATTTAGTATTTACTTTTATTTACTTTATTTTACGCTATTTGAATAAAAAAAAAATCCTATTATTTCATTTGATATTAATTGCAAGACTAAGATTCTAACAAAATAAAGGTTAAATTTTATGTATATGTCACTTCTGATTCCTACATATATTCAAATGACTGAGACAATATTTATCTACTTGATATCTCAAGTTTGTTTTGTTATTTATAGTTTAAAAATTTAGGTATTAATTTTTTTAGATTAAAATAAAAACAACACTTTTTAAGAACATTAAAATTATTATACTCGTATAACTCGATCTTCCCTTTACTATCACTACATATTATAAAACAAAGTCTCTTCCCGCTGTCTGTAGTATATATGCTTAGATCATTAAAACTACGCAACGGATTTTGATGCGGGTTTCTTTAGTAAATAGAGTGATTCCAGAGGAAGGTTTATATGTATAATACATGCATAATATAGTAGAGGAACACTGATAGTTTTAAAGTTTTCTAATGTGATGTCGTAAATAAACACATTTTTTGCGCTTAGATTGCAAATATTTATTTTATATATTTTAGTATCAGCATTGCACCAGTGCGAAGCCGGAGCGGGTCGCTAGTAAACTAATATTATGGCAGAAATTCTGTATAGAACAGGTTTAAAATATTCTCAGAATAATATCGAGTAATATCCTCGATATACATAGATACATATTATCAAGTTGTCAAGGAAAATTCGTACTCACCTAACTTCTGCGAAGTAGAGACCGTGGCCCGCAACTCGTCCAGTTGCTTTGCGGAACACAATGGTGTGTCTACTTCATATGTATTGTTGAACCTCGTGTAATCGACCTGAAACGAATATATAAAAGGATGAGACAAACGTCACAGTACACAACCATTGTTTGGACTTTATCAGTTCATATAGATAGAGACAATTACACAAAAAAAGATTTTTTTAAATTTTTTTTATTATGATTATATCCAATATATGTTTAGCACGGTCGTATAGGCAACTTAATTCCTGTGTTATAGATAACAGTTAATTAATGTAGCGGCATATTATTTTTTAATGATAAATTTACATATAAATGATAATAATTTAACTAAGGTAGAGCAGGGCACAGCAGAAAATTTCCTGCTCAAAATATTTAGCAGCCCGACTGGGGTAGTACATCGACCTTAGAGAAGATCACAGCTAAATAATACTGTTTTCAAGCAGTGTTGTGTACCTGTTGGTGAGTAAGGTGCCCAGAGCTCCTGGCGGGATAGAGTCGGCAACGCGCTTGCGATGCTTCTAATGTTGCAGACGTCTATAAGCTACGGTAATCGCTTACCATCAGGTAAGCCGTACGCTTGTTTGACGACCTAGTTTTATAAAAATAACATGTGTAAATAAGTACCTATATTACTCTAGCTATGTCTAATAAGTTCATTAACGTGTCAATAAAGTTTATTTAAGTCGTTTTTGCTGTAAATCTTAATGTATCCTTACATAATTTTCATCATTCATTCATTCATTCATTCATTGGGGTTTAATGCTAATTTAATTTATAAAAAAAATTTGTCAGACAATAAAAAAATTTAAGCAAAATTATTTGTTTCGTCTTTATATCCTTGAATCGTATTTACAGATGTTTTAACAGACATTAGAATTGTCAAATTAATTATGTGATCAATGAACTCAAATTATGATTTAGAAGTGTATGTATTACAGTTATTTATTTAGTTACCACCGCTTTCTCAAATAATGCTCCAAAACTTGATTGTCTTTTGGAGTTCTCATAACGGTAGGTAGCTAATAAGGTCAGGCAAAAGTGAACTGTTATGTTTCATTAAAATAAATTTCTACGCAGGAGACGCAACGCTTTTACTCAATATAAGGAAAAACCAGTTACTTTTTTAAAGTGTGCAACAGGTGACATCACTAGTGATGTCATTTTCGAGGCACACTTATATTAATTTAAAAGTATATTTATGCACAGAAACTACATTTAAAATAAGAACGTTTTTTTTTTCAAAAGAAGAACTGTGGAGTTTCTTGCCGATTCTCCTCTGCAGAATCTACTCGTACATTCCAAATCAATGCTGCATTTTTAACTATAATTAGTTTATAAAACTAATATAATTTTATATCGTAAATTGACGATTTAAGTGTTTTTGAAGTTTTTATTAAGATTTTGATTTACATATAAAAATTAAGTAGGTACACGGTATAACTAATGAAATGAAATGAAAACATTAATTTGTTTCGCTATATTATAGTGTTAAGGATTATACACCACTTAGCGATAGTCAAGAAAAAAGTGTCATGGTAGCAGAATCAACTAACAAGTGCAAAATTGTTGCATTTTAAAATAAGGTACATTCCATACTTAGGTAATATATGGGTAGATAAAGTAATAATCGTAATGAAAATAGCTATTAATTGCTTTTCTTTATTCAGTCTCGTAATGTCGTAACAATATCAAATATAATTTTAAGCTACTATTCGTATTATTAAAACTGATAACATTATATTTAAACTTCACGAACATACTTGAAATGTGTAAAATCCATGATGAACAGGAAGGAAAATGAGTTAATGAGCTAATGATAAAGTTGTACGACTGTACGTGTGGTTTTACAACAAATATAAATAGTATTTTATACGTTGACAACGTACTTAAGACTTAAGCGTTTGTTTAATATTCTAAGAAGAAATAAAAAAAATATCTTTAGAAAAACATAAGGCAAGTGATTTCACTCAACATTAGCAGGTATAGTACCTATAATTTAAATGCAAAACGATTATGTAATTTGTACATAAACTGAATTTGATATGACCGTTTCTAAATTTCTTTTTGCATTTGTATAATTGTTTTGCTAGCAAACGAAAAAAAAGAGACTTCAATTAAATCGACAAATAATAAAACATAAGTATAGACGAAAAAATAGTCAAGTAAATACGTAAATATATCAAAGATTACTCAAAAAGTAGTCATCAGATCTCAATTAAATTTAAATAGAACTACATAACAAGCATCATCTATCGATTACAAAAAAAGTCATCAAAATCGATACACCTAGTAAAAACTTATGAGGTAACACACATAAAAATATAATCTGAAAACTAACTTTTTTTTCTTCATTATTTTGGTATTTTAATCTTAAAAACTGCGTACAATATTCGTACTGCATTAAATGTACTGTTTTTACGCAAATGCGACTCTCACTTAGCCAATTTTTTTATTTAAGTTTAACTCTTTGTTTTTTTTTACTTATTCTACACGGGTATCAATGACCCTTCCGCAACTTATTCAAATATTTTCATAAGAACTGACATCATATCTTTATATTAATATGTGAAGCAAAAACTTTGTACCCGTTTATATAATTATTATTATTGCTAACTAGCTGAACTTCGAACTTATATCGCCATATTTTTTCCGGAATAAATTGATTTAATTTTAATAAACTTTGTTCCGGAAATAACGAATATAGAAAAAGGATTTTCAATTTGATACAGTCGTTACGCGTGTAAATTTCAATGACTCATTTATATTTATATTATGGGCCCCGTAAACGAACAAACATGTTTGTCAAACATGTTTGATCAAACTTCATGTTTTCATATAAAAACCATATCAAAAAAGCCCGCAGCCCCGCACACGATCAAATAATTTGACAAACACTTTTGGCAAACAGAAATTTAATATGAAGTTTGATCAAATATTTGATCGTCTACGGGGCCCTTTAGATATACAAATACTCACTATATACACTCAAACATGAATAAACAATATATTCCACAGTTTTTATAGATAGACTAATATTCCAAGTTAAATAGAAGATTGTAAAAATATTAAATTTATCATTTATAATGCTCGTCACCGGATGACATTTACTCCCTTTTTGAACTACTTTTCTTTCTGCCTTTCTCTCTTTATTTTTAATTATAAATAGTTTATTAAACATTATACATATATTTATAATTCACAACAAATATTTACAAATAGTTATGGTACAAATCATGTCCGCGTGGAATTGTGCCAAGAATGCTGGCAGGATTTCTTATTTATTTATTAATTATTTATTTTCTCTTTTTATTAAAGACTAGCTTTCCACCGCCATTTCGCCCGCGTAGATTACAAGATCTTCTTGACTGTTACCTACGTTTTCTTACATTAAAATGCAGGCTATTACAATGAGTGGTGACTTAGCATTTTACTGGTAAAATAATTTTTAAAATTGGTCTAAAACATTTTTGTCTCTATTACATACAAACAAAAAATACATATATTTCATATTTGTTATGTTAGTATAGATACTTAGTCCTCAAATAAATTATGTGTATATATTTTTAGTAAAAAGTGGTCGTCTTCAGTTATCAAATATTGATTTATCACTCAGTGTATTATATAAAGGAGTTACATAAAAAAAGTTACACAATGGAAAAATATTTAAAACTGAACATTTATATGCATTAATATATTTTAATTTGAAATCAAATCGGTTAAAGATAAGTTTTTATGTAATCGTTTTATAATTGTTAAAGTATGGCAAATGAAACTAACTTTAAACTATCAAAATCTGTATTATTTATCTATAGTATTTCCAATCTAACATAAGACGTATTTACCTATTTTATGTTTTTGTAGATATATAAATGTGGATTCTATGGTAAAATCCATCCACCTGATTATTTTATTACTAATGAAATAGCTCGGATGCTTAATTAATATAATACATTCGAGCTATTTCATTAGTAATAGAATAATCATGTGGATGGATTTTACATTAGAATCCATATTATAAAATTCTCGTGTCACAACGTTAGTTACCATACTCCTCCGAAACAGCTGAACCGTTTTTTATGAAATTTTGTGTGCATATCGGGTAGGTCTGACAATCGGCCAAGATCTATTTTTCAAACCCTTAAGTTATAAGGGAGGGGGGAATTAAGGGGGTTAACAACATATATGGCAAAACGACGTTTGCGGGGTCAGCTAGTAAGTAGCTTTAGTGGTTTGCTAATAGTCTAAATTAGTCTAAAACAATAAAAATTACATTTAACTGTTGAATTGTCAAGTGTTTGTTTCCAACGTACTAAATATTAATAATTAAAATATCCGCGTACAAACTCCCTATTTTTGTTAAACATTTTTATCAGAAAAACAAAAAAATGTGTTATCTATACTAATATATAAAGCTGAAGAGTTTGTTTGTTTGGTTGTTTGTTTGTTTGTTTGAACGCGGTAATCTCTGGAACTACTGGGCCGATTTGAAAAATTCTTTCACTGTTAGATAGCCCATTTATCGAGGAAGGCTATAGGCTATGTATCATCACGCTAAAACCAATAGGAGCGGAGTCCACGCCGACGAAGTCGCGCGCAGAAGCTAGTATGATATATATCAAATTTATATTTTTAATTAAGCTCCTTCTCTTACTTAGAAAAAGAGCCCTTTGTCTAAAATTGAGATGTTAATCAATCAAACAAAAATCAAATTTAAACTTTTTTTAAGACAGTAATAATTAATTGAAACTCACAAAACTGAAGCAAAACTCGTCACTGTGCCAGACCGTCTTAAAATAGATACGGTATACGTAAATCTTAAAATACTTGACTTTTTATCTCACCTCATACTCTCCCGTGTCTTTTCGGAATGATACCATAGTTTCAAATCGATGTCCCCACTGAATCTCCGATGGCAAGTAACTGCTTCTGGCCTGCGTCGTCATACCCGTGGACTCTATGACTCCCTCTGAAATATTATAATTGATTTTACCTATAAATAGGTATATATAATTATATATCCGCCAACTTGCAGTGAAGCAGCGTGGTGGATTAAGCTCCGATCCTGTTCCTACATAGAGAAAGAAACCTATGCCCAGCAGTGGGATGTTACAGGCGGAATCGAGATACATAATATGTATATGAAGTATATTTAGTACCTAATTAAACTTAATGGTACTAGTATTTATATTGTACAGCAACTGAATATATTAAGTCCTAGCTTTATTAATCTATGGAGATAAGAAAACAACATCCTGCTTTATCTTTTAAAAATTTAAATGATAATTGTTACCACATAGTGTTTTACGTTCTATCATTTTGTAAATAAAATTACTATTTTATGCATAAATTTAATTTTTATAAATTTTATTATTTGATAGTTATTTATAAAATACTAGATGGCCCGGTGAACTTCGTATCACCTACGTATATTTGTGAAAAATATACACAAAACACTTTCTGAACGCACCTATAAATATTTGACAACCAATTGACAACGTTTTAGACAAAAGACATTCAATTTCCCCGCTAGGAACATTTTGTATTGCAAAATTAAATCGTCGTTTTTAGTATTTTTCGTTACATATTATTTATGTTTCTCACCGTTTAAAGCTTCACTGAACTTCCACAAACATTTCAAGAAGAAAATTAGCCAAATTTGCTTAGCCATTCTCGAGTTTTAGCGAGACTAACGAACATCAATTGATTATTATATATATATATATATATATATAATTATAGATTATGACTGTAAACTATGTGACAAGAAATGTAGAGTTAAGAATTTTGTAAAGATAATTTATTAAACGTAAGGTCGAGTGCACACGAAATATATAAAACGATATATTGTAGAACAGACAGCGCATGTCATATGATGTATATAATAGATTACAAGCATAATTGTGTTGCACGTGTCTGCATCGCAGAGAACGCAGCTTAAAACTATTTCATACTTTATAAAATTTGTTTTTCATTGCTGTGTGTCACCTACGCCGTCGTACATACGACATTGTCTTAAATTACATTATAATAAGACTAGCAATACCCTTGCAATAATTCGCACAAAATAATTTTAATAATTAATTAATTTACAAAAAAAAGCGGTTTTTTAGTTGTGGATGCCGGTAGAGCAAGCAATTATCTATAAAATGATATATATAATTTATGTGGAGTAACTGTGAAGTTTTTTCTAAAAAGGGAGGCAAACATCTTAAACCTTAGCGTATTAATATATATATATATATATATTAATACGCTATAATATATATATATGATTACGATTTGTGAAGTTTGCCGGTGTGCAAAATATTTTCTTCTCTATCTTACTTCAATTACTAATTCAAAATCAGCGGGACTAATATCATTTTTTTTCCAAGGCAGATTGAAATTTACAATGATTTTATAGGTTGAAATAGCCTGGCGGCGATCACATCATTCCCAAGGCGTACTATCTTCTATAAAATCGTTAATCGATTAATATCCTAATATTTACTACATACTAAAAATGTTAATTTAGTTACTCACCTAACATGACTACAATTTCGAACCGCTCCCTCAACATATCCGAAGCAGAAAGGTTATACAGAGGCGACTTCTCATTGATCTTGTGCACTATGGTCATAGGCCAGATGAACATTAGCCTGTCTTCTTCCCCGTCAGCCCCAACCTTTAACTCCTGTTGGTAGAATGGTAACGTCTCTCCCTCTCTTGTGACCTGCTGGGCGTTACGAATATACATTATTATAAAAATTATCGAAAGAAAACAATTTACCTCCACCAATGTGTTTTTAAAAATAAGAAGTGTTTAGTTCATGCGATATGAATTGCAATTAGGAGATGGTTAAGGGTTATCATTAGTAGCGTAAAAAAATTTATACAACTTTACAAAAACAAAACAATTACACAAATAACTGTTAAAATATTCACTTCTACAGACGGTTCAAAATTACAGTGACAGGCAAAACGGCTGCCCAATTTCACAACACAGTAAGAAGGGACAAAAATTAAATTTTTATAATTGTAATCGAATTAGGTTCACACGACACCATTGGAACGAAAAATGCTGAAAAATCGATTTCGAAAAATTTGTTCCTTATTGTATCTTGAAATTGGGCAGCTGAAATAAAACTACGTGCGATTTCAGATCAAAGGAATATGAATATAACTAATTATATACAATACATACCTTAGTTTTAGTTAAATATTAAATTAGTTGCATACACAAATCAAGCAAAATAATATTAAAGCACTGTTTCCACACAGTGATTGTATCGAATATGAGTCAAGTTAGGCAATCCATAGATGGGTCCAATAAAATAAACGTAAATAAATAATTGTATTCGAAAAAAAAAAACACCAAAATATGTACAAAAAAGATAAAAACAGGCGCATAAAACGTGCTTCAGGCAGGGTAGGTAATATAGATACGCCACCTTTCTCCGAATTATCTGGGCACGAACGTGCGCTTCCAAGATATGTGACTTCCGAATATCCCCGACTCTAAATAGAAGGCAATATTCCCCATCTCTTAGACATATTACGGCATTCCTCGAGAACAGAAGTGTCGTATTTCTCTTTTTAGCGCGTGCCAGCTTCGCGAATATTAGACCCACCTATGGACAAGGAATTTGGTAGGTTAATCTTCAAATTAATGGGAATTAAAATCTGTACGGCTGATAAAATTTAGTGGTTAAGAACAGATTTCAATCCCTTTCAGTTAGGTGGTATGAAGATTTAACGAGTCGGATAGAGGTACGAAGCGTGCTGACTGAATTCCCCAATCACTAACCAGTCTCCGCTTTGTCGTAATAATATACCTTGCGGCGGATTATTTGTGCTCTTATATGCG
This sequence comes from Melitaea athalia, assembly GCA_905220545.2. Classification (NCBI taxonomy): domain Eukaryota; kingdom Metazoa; phylum Arthropoda; class Insecta; order Lepidoptera; family Nymphalidae; genus Melitaea; species Melitaea athalia. The sequence continues at coordinate 2,015,331 of HG992184.1, forward strand.
CTTCGACAATGTGAGATTTTCTCATATCACCGACTCGAAACATGAGACACAGTTGACCGTCTCGTAGGCATATTACGGCATTCCGGGAGTAAAGCAGGGTCTGGGCTCGCTTTTTTGGTCTAGAGAGTTTAGCGAACACGATTCCCACCTAAAATTGGAACAATGTTTACATCTACTACCTCTTGGTGTTTGTAAAGTTTGTAATTAAAAACTCATAATCCGAAAGTACGGTTTTTATTTGAAAAAGCCAACCTACACAATCTAGTAAAACGTAAAATTTTAAGTGGGTATATTTAATTTCGTAATTATTTTTAAGAGAGCATCTGGATCACAGATTGGTTCGTATACATTTGGCTTAGTTCCAAGCTTATTTTAATATCATATTATCATATTGGCTACGAAGCAGGAAGATCTTTCTTAATAAAAAAAATATTTTGATAGCCCTTAAAATGATTATGCGTCATGAGATTGTTGGTTCAAATTATATTATCTTTAGCTTTCGTTACTACGCCACTTTGGCTATTAAATATTTCTAATGTGTCGAAAATTTTAAATAAACTCTTACATACAGTACCTATCCATTTTAATAACTAAAAATATGGGTTTATTAAATAATCTCGAACATGACTATGTTGTTTTGTAAATTTGACATTTTCGTCTCTGGTTTGACGAACAAAGTACATAACTACATAATTATTGTATTTGGTTTTGAAAGTAAAATAACGATAATGATATAAATTATTATTCAAATGAACTATTATTTAATTCCAAATAAATAAATAAAACTACTAAACAAAGAAAGAAAACTACTAGACAAAGAAATAATTTTAAGAGTGTTCTAAGATTTGCTCACACAAAAAAAAACAGAAATCAAAAATAATTTGAAAACTTACCATGAAAGCCTGAATGAAAACACCGACAATACTCTGTAAGCACATGACAAAAATTGCTTCCGGGCATTCCTCATTCGTCGTTCGTGAACCGTATCCAATAGTGTGTTGCGTTTCTACAGAGAAGAGGAAGCAGCCAGTGAAAGAATTGACATTGTTCAGGCAAGGGACGAATACTTCGGAGCTATTGGTAGGCGGGGTCAGGTCGCCGTGGGTGAAAATGATTAGCCACCAAATAAGGGCAAAGAGGAGCCACGAGAGGATGAAAGAGAGAGCGAATACGAGTAGCGTCCAACGCCACTGCGCGTCCACGAGGGTCGTGAAGATGTCCTGGAGGTATCGGCGCCTACGCTTCGCCACGTTCCCTTGAACGACGTTACAATCCCCTTGCTTGAAGATGACGCGCTTGCGAACACGTCTCGCTGCATAACGGGCGTTGCGGTATCTGAAAAAGAAACGGTATATGAACAATTTGTACGAAATAATTGTTTGTACTCAAACAAAAAAGGGCAATAAACATTATTGGATAACTCAAAGCTACTCGTCAGATCTCGCTTAGATTTAAATGGGACAAACACGATATGAACCAGGTTTCGAATTAAGAATCATCAAAATTTTCACCTTTCAACCCCTTACACCCCTTTTTTCGCATTAAAAAGTAGCCTATGTCCTTTCTAAGGCTCTAGACTATCTCTGTCTGTGTATATAATTTTATTTAAATCAGTCCAGTTAGTCCAGTAGTTTTGGCGTGAAAGCGCGACAGACAGACAGATAGACAGAGTTACTTTCGCAATTATAATATTAGTATGGATTAAACGATGTTAATTTAAGCAATCAATACATGCATTATAAACAAAAATATCTGTAAGTACAAGAGGGTCAAAAGGTCAAATGTCGTGGATAAATATTTGATACGCTATTTCCAATCGACGTATTTTTTGGAGTTTACTCCTTAAGAATCAATTTTTATATAAGGCGGTATGAAAAAAATATGAGGAGTAAAATCTACTGGACGATGACCTCGTTACGTTTTTGTGCGCCATCTATCTACTACGACGTTTACGACGGTACCGGCTACGACGGTTACGACGGTATCGGTTACGACGTTTTCTTATAATGCCATTTATTTGATTCATTTATTTACAATTTGATATGGTATTAATCTTTTTCTTAGACTATAAAGTATTTTTTGTGCATATTTAGACAGTTGATCTGAAGAAGTAAACTCCAGTCGTGCGTCGGAGCTGACACACGCTTTTTTGTTTTCTAAATAACACAAAAATATTTGGAAAGCACATTATTTGATAAGAAAGTGGAATATATTTTTAGTTACAAAAACAAGTTTGTTTTGATCGAAATTATGTAATAGTTTACTATCGAATCCACAAAATCTATATATATAAAAGAGTTACCCACCCATTGACTCATCACGATATCTCTGGAACCATAAGGCGTAGAGACTTGAATTTTGGTAGGAATATTCCCTTCGCCGAGTAGAGGTCAGCTAAGAACGGGTTTTACGATATTCCACCCCTAAGGGGGTTAAACGGGGGTTGGAAGTTTGTATGAAAGTCCTATGTTTTTGAAGTAAGAGACTTGAAATTCAAAATGTATGCTCTATAGATGGTGTGGAGGTGTACTAATAATGTATTTTTAGAAATCAACCCTTTTTGGGGCTGGAACGGGGGGTGGTAGTTTTATGTGAGCGAGATGAAAACTTAAGTATATGTAAGTATATTATTTGCATCACAAAAATAATTAACGCCCAACGAAGTGGGCACGGGTCGGCTAGTAAGTAAATATAATCTCTCTTTTCAATTTCGTTACATTTTGTTTAAACTACCAAAATATTTTCTGATTTTTCTTCCCTATAGAAGTAGATTTTACAATAAATGCTGCACTAAATGATTGTTATTCAATTGTTATTTAATACACAAGTTATTTAAATTAAATTTTTTCTATTTTTAATTTTATTTACAAAAAATTAAAAATATATAATTTTTGTTAAGATTTTTATTAATTCACCTGAAAAACTTATACGAGTATTCTGTACAGTTCTTCTTGTTAAATGTATTTTGTTTTTAGTTGCTATCGCAATTTTATTTTGACATTATTTTTTTATACTTCACACAAGCGTACAGTTCCGTAGCTTTAGTAGTTTGTTCTTTTAGTAGTTTTGTTTTAGTAGTTTGTTATTTAGCTGTGATCTTCTAGAAGCTTGAATTAAATCCCTAGATGGGCCTCTCCAGATTTTGAGCAGGATATTTCCCGCCTAGCCCTAACTAAATAAAATATCACTACATAATATAAAACAAAGTCGCTTCCCGCTGTCTGTATGCTTAGATCTTTAAAACTACGCAACGGATTTTGATGCGGTTTTCTTTAGTAAATAGAATGATTCCAGAGGTAGGTTTAATATGTATAATTCATGCATAATATAGTAGAGGTACATTGATAGTTTTTGCACCCGTGCGTAGCCGGGGCAGGTCGCTAGTATATATGAATAAGACTGAATGTACAAACCTTAAGGTAAAAATTATACACTGAATGAAATTTTTAAAAAACAAACCACACAAGTATATTGTGTATATAATGCAGATACAAAAAGAACTTTTTGATTTATTGCGAGCCCAGATTTTTACCATCGCGTGTAATCCTTTGCTACATCATCTGAACAACTATTCACTTAGTCACATCTAATCTTAGTTTGTCATCGAATAAAAATGTATGTACCTATAACATTTATTTCATTAAATGAAGTGGAACATTCTATATGTCATATCAGATCATGATAAATGGAAATCTTAATAAACTAAATGAAAGCACTATAGCATTATCTCAAAAGCTGTACGTTTATCTTATCCATAGCCGTTTCATATGGTGGAGTGTTATATTAAAAGATATAAAAGGTTTCATAAAAGGTTCTATATAATAAGGTTATACTAATGAAAGTTATTGATAAAACTATTGGTTTTACTGACGCTAGTTATTCAGTAGTACCTAGTAGTATTATTATATGGTACATACATGTCATGTATGTATTTGTATTATTATATTTGTACTGTATTACGTACTCTAATGGTCCATTTCACAAATTGTGGATAACGCTAGTTGATACAAATAGACTTTGAGGGCGGGAGGTAGAATAGTCCAGTAAGATCTATTTCTTCTCAATTAATAAACTGCAACTTTAAGAATAATATATGCGAACAGAAATCTATACTAATATAATAAAGCTGAAGAGTTTGTTTGTTTGATTGTTTGTTTGAACGCTAATCTCAGCATCTACTGGTCCGATTTGAAAAATTCTTGCAGTGTTAGATAGCCCATTTATCGAGGAAGGCTATAGGCTATATATCATCACGCTAAGACCAATAGGAGCGTAGCACCAATGAAGAATGTTTCAAAATCGGGGTTTCTTTCCTTTTGAGAGCTTCCGCTGCGTAAACGGTTAAAGTTTCGCACAAATCATGTATGACAGAATTGGTCCTATTCCATGGGGACGAAGTCGCGCGCAGAAGCTAGTATTTCATAAATATAGTAGAGTTCTATGGTAAAAAAGAATCAGTTCAGTTCAGCCTATTGTAGTCCACTGCTGGACATAGGCCTCCCCAAGTTCGCGCTAGACATCCCGGTTTTCCGTAATCCTCATCCAGCCTATACCGGCAATCTTACGTCGTCGTCGGTCCAGCGGCCCGGAGGACGTCGTACACTGCGTTTGCCTGCGTTACCGGCCATTGGTCCAGCGACACAGATGATCAGCCCACTGCCACTTCAACTAGCTAATTCTGTGGGCTATGTCGGTTACTTTCATTTTCTCGCAAATAGCCTCATTTCTAATTCTATCTTTGAGATAAACCCCAAGCATAGTCCATAAAAAAGAATTATAAATCAAAAACTTTTTATTGTCGGATACTGTCATCGAGCAATTGGCGTTATCCAGAACAGGTGGTCTCTTTTAACTTATTGAGTACATGTTTATGGTAAACTAGCTGACCCGGCGAACTTCGTACCGCCTAACAGTCGATTCTTTAATTTTTTACTTTTTTTTAATACTTATCCTTCTCGGTACCCCTCCACTAACACTAAAACCTTATGTTATGAAGTTCAAACTGACTTTTAATTATTATTTCGAATATTTTGTATGGGAATATAGAAAAGTGTTGTTTTTAGACGTTTTCAGGGAATTTTTTAAATTTTTCTCTCCGTAACAACCATCATCGTACTTCAAGGAATATTATAAAAAAGAATTAGCCAAATCGGTTCAGGCGCTCTCGAGATTTGCGCTTAGCAACACATTCAGCGATTCATTTTTATAAATATAGAGATAGAGATTATGTTCAAAGATTTTAGTGTAATTCCTAGTATATTACAAGAAAATACAATAAATGTATTGAGAACAAAAATATATAGAAATTAATAATGTATGTTTATCACTCGTTTTTGATTTGATTTTTATTTTGTATAGCTTAGCTTATTTCGTCTTAAAACTCTGTAGTAGGTGTGTTTAAGGAAGAGTGAAGATTTAGAATTGTTATTGTAAGGGCGGAACATTGAAAGTATTGTATGTCGTGGGAGACGATATTGTTACAGTAACAAGTTATAGGTATAATTATTATAATAACAAGAGAATGGTAAACGCCGTAATAACATTATTTTGTTATTACAGTGGCGGCACGTGGGCAGAGTTGCTTTGGGGAGTGACGACAGTGCAGGGTTAGAGTGGATTCGTCCAGGATGAAACTGCCGATTTTCGTGAACGTCGCGTTTCCTGTTCAATTATATAATGCCTTGAATTCTCGATCACATAACGAATATGGCGAGGATTCTATCGCTCTGCCATCGCTGACGACGTCATATATAATTTTTTTTGTTTGTTATCGACATCGTCTGCGCTGAATTTTTCTTTCTTCGATGGAAAACATGTCCGTACCCTATTGCCTACTACTCCAATCCTTATTAGGTCTGTCCCATAACATTTTCAATTCGAACACAGACAATCTAGTGGCTTTGCCGTGAAAGCGTAACATATAAACAGTTACCACGAGTTCCGTTCAGCGAACTTCGAACATATATCTATAAGTGCGACCATAAATATTATTTACGAGTACACAGCTGTTTAGTACTACGATTTAAGCAACACTTACCGTCGTAATCGCTACATAGTATAAAACAAAGTCGCTTCCCGCTGTCTATATGCTTAGATCTTTAAAACTACGCAATGGATTTTGATGCGGTTTTCTTTGGTAAATAGAGTGATTCCAGAGGAAAGTTTATATGTATAATACATGGATATTATAGTAAAGGAACACTGATAGTTTTTGCAACCGTGCAAAGCCGGGGCAGGTCGCTAGTATGACAATAATTTGTAGTATATATTACGTAAATACAATAATTTATATGATATTGTCCAGTGTTGGTTCTATTGACATAGCCGGAGTGGTGACGTCAATACGGGTGACGTGGGTTTTAATAAATATAACAAGGAGGAGTTTGTAAGACATTTATCAATGTCTTAACATAGTCTTAATGTCACGTGATTTTTCGTCTACTGAAGTCAAAATCCAAAGTGAATTTGCTTGTATTATGGAACCTTCTGTAAAAAAACTAATGGTTGTATCAATCGGTTTTGACTGTGCGATTTTCAGTCTTTCAGAGGGAATTTCATTAAAATGTTTTGAATTCCCTAAAAACGATATATTTTTTTTAATTTCATTACTATGTATTCTCTATTAAAGCATAATTATTATAGATAGATTTAATGAAATTGTGTAACCAAACAAGTACATAATACTTTTATAAAATTTTACGTATTTCTTTCAATCATGCCGGTTTTTCTCTGCAGAATCTACGTTCCGAATCGGTGGTAGCTTCACTTTTAAAAATAATAATCACTTTAAAATTTTAATTTTATAAAATGACAATTCGAAAGTGCTTTTGAAGCCTATTTGAATAAAGTTGTTTTTAATTTTGAGTTCAGCTGGATTTTTTAAAATAAGAGAGAGCCAAAATTGGTATTTTTCCTAAACTGTATCTGAACCAAATTTCTTTTCGCATCTTTTCATTCATTTATTGTTACTTATAACCCAACAGTGTACTTTCATCTCCTTTAACCATGTGTCAATAGATGGTAAATACTTGAAAACCAATATCCAATATGCCTAAAGATTGTGTTATAAGGTGACAGATGTAGTACCTAATAATTTCTTGATTAATTAGTTGTTTTTGCTTTCAAACGAAAAAAAAACCGACATCAATTTACATCGTTAAATAATACGACGAGAGGCTCGATTAAAAAAATAATTATCAAAAACGGTCACTGGGCAGTTAAAAGTTATGATGTAACACATAAAAAATACAGTCGAATTGAGAAAGCCCTCCTTTTTTTTAAAAGTCGGTTGATAAAATTGTTTTAGATCTGCTTAGATCTAAAACAATTTTATCATATTAATATCTTTTACAAATATTTATACGGTACATTAAGTGTCGTATTACTTAGGGCCGGTTTTTTGATCCCTAGTTAAGGCGACCATTAGTTAAAAATTGCAACAAATAGTTAATTTCTATAAAATACGTTTTTTGACCCATAGTTAGCTTAACTAATGGTTGTAAAAGTTACAAATAGTTAAAATATTTAACCACAGCAACGTCGAGGGTTTAGCAATATGACCAATAGTTAACTTTTGTGAGAACATCTGTTCTTTTGTTTTATACTGTGTGCATGTGTCCATCAATGATCTTAGAACAAAAAGACTTTTTTTTTAAAGACCATTAGTGTCCATTGATAATTCTGTCCTCAACGCAAGGTATTAGGTATCTATTATATCATTTCATAATTCGTTGATATTGAGTATCGAGTTCAATATTTACGCCGATTTTGTAGGTACCACATAATATGATCTTCAAGAACCGCTTACATTATGATAAAAAGTTAAAAAAAACTTCTTTGGCAAACTAGTTAAAAAACACTAATTCAAAAAAAAAAAAAAGCCAACGTCAAGCGGTGTTCCCAGGCGGTCACCCATCCAAGTACTGACCGCGCCCGACGTTGCTTAACTTCGGTGACCAGACGAGAACCGGTGTATTCAACGTTCTAATTCGACGTGCTATGGACTTTTAAATTATTCTTGACGCCGGACGCGTTTGATCCGTAAAAATTTTACCCCTCATGTGCCTAAAGAAGTTTAATTTATAAAAACAACTCTTGCATTTGTTGCTTGACGTCATTATTTCAGTTCATTTTAAGCTATTCTTTAATCTAATAACCAACTAGGTATCCAAAAAGTTTATTTTAAGGTAGTTTTTAAGCTAATAACCTACTAGGTACCTAAAAATACAATTATAATTATTTTTTATTATAATCTTCGAAATCTTCGAATTGCACAATAACACAATTGATTTAAATTTTGAAAATTCAGTGAATTCACACGAATTTGACAAAGCACGTCACGACTAACGTCAAAATGCATTCGGATCTACAAATATTACCACATGAAAATAACGACTCCCTACGAAAAATGACCTTACCCAAGGTTCATTGCAATGGCAATACTTTAACCATTAGTTAATACTTACTAAAGTTAAAATAGCGATCAAAAAACGAAACCTCGCCTTAACCATTAGTTAGCGTCTTAACTATAGTCAATTTGACAAATAGTTAACTCTACTTTTACTACGGATCAAAAAACCGGCCCTTACTGTGTGCGCTTAATTGCTTTATTTGTTGTTGATCGACCATCATGGTTTATTAAGTGACGTTGAATGATTTTTACAATGCTTGACCACTAATGACCGGCAACATTCAATCAGGAAAATCTCAGCGGGGTTAATCGGCTTAAGGCCTCATTTACGGAGACGCGGGCGGCGGGGCGTCGTGCGTAGCGTGTGGCGTGGCGGAATGCACTAAATTCAAAAAATGTAGGGCGTTGCGATTTTACACGCGTTCAATATCATACATTTTGACACACGCGTGACGCTACGCCACACGCTACGCGCAACGCCCCGCGTCTCTGTAATTGTATTATTTATTTTTGATTCACAAACTTTAGTTACTATTTAAAACAAACAATTCTTGGATTACTGACAAGTTTTTTATGAATAATTCTCTCATCTTAAAAATATCTGAGAAAAATGTTATTAAATCACTGATATTTATTTGTTTTTTGGAATATTTAATCTACCCTCTCTCCCCCTCTCTCTCTTATCGTTAATTTTCTTGTACATACCTATAGTTTTAGAAAAATAACTTACTTTTGTAACTCTTCGTTCCAAGCAGACTCTGATGAATATAATGGCTTTCCGGTCATAAACATTGACACTTGACTTATGCATCTCTTTAAACCGGACATTCTCTTTAACATAAACAATTTACCTCTCTCTATTTTGTTACTTTTAATACACTATAACAGGTGAATACCTTTTGTCAGTCTTTTAAAATTTCTTCAATATAGTTTTTAATGCAAAAGCGACACCAGCGCTTAGGAATTATTTCATAAAAAATGTCTTAACCTAATTAATTCTTTACAAATGTTTCTTTAACAGGAATGACAGTTATAATTACAAACGTGCCTCCGGTCCATCTTTCAGTAACACATTAATAAGAGATTCACTGAACACTTCCTTTATATCAAACAATATAACAACGAACTTTTTCAATGTCTTTATCAAAATCATTTTGAATAAAAAAAAACACACTGGAGTATAGTAAGGTAATGGCGTCGCAGATATATCGAAACGCCGTATTACTGGCACTGATTGTGAACAGAACAGGTCGAGTACTGAAACAGACGGATGTTTAATGAAACGGATGGGAAGATGATCACAAACAAACACTACACAACTGCAAGCGTCCCGTGCCAACGTTGCCAGTGGCGCCGCGACGCGTCTCACCGTCGCCTTACCTAATTTCTAAATTAATCATTCGATCATTAATGATAATATTATAAATCGATTAATCGAGAATGTATTTATTTCCCAACAATCGTATTTTGATTTTACATTTTTTTTTCTAATTATCAAAAAATACGCTTAAACTCTTGAAGTGACAGCTTTTTATAAACTTTGGTTGCGCAAAAAAAGTTGACGTAATATCGTAGTTCCATGGATTTTACGAATTCGACGTAGATGACGCATAAGCCAGTGTGACGAAGATAGAGTCGACGTTTTATACCCGCTACAATTTAATCGTAGTATAAAAATACTTCTAAAACATAGATTGATCGAATTTTAATTTAATCAATTTTGTGTGAATGCGCATACGAATTGCAATGTTGTAATGTTGCAAATGTTGCAATGGTTATAATAAATATAGGAGACCTTAAAATCACATGTAAGTGACAGTGACTTCACGGCTATTTAAGATTTAATTATTCAGAACAATAGCGACTAGCACCACAGACTATTACAATACATACCGTGAAATTAGCTTCACTAATGACATAAAAATTGTGTAATTAAAAGACTTTGTTCATTGTAGGCAAAACATTATTCATTGAAATGTCGACAATTATTTATCATCAGAGAACTTAACTATTCGCTTTTTTATTCGCTTCAGCCTGTAATATCCCACAACTGGGCATAGGCTTCTGCCCCGTTCCGTAGGAGAAGGATCGGAGCTTAATCCACCACGCTGCTCCAATGCGGGTTGGCGGATATATTCCCTACTATGAGTAACGATCGCTATCAGGTGTACATGATAGCAACCGGGACCGACGGCTTAACGTGCTCTCCGAGGCACGGTGGGGAGACCCACAAGGACCGCACAAACACCCAGACCACGGCAAACATCTGTATGGCTAATACAAATGTTTGTCATGTGCGGGGATCCAACCAGCAACCGCCAGCGCAACAGCCACTAAACTATAGTGTTAACTATTATTTGGTTATATTTTATGGTTATGGTTTATCATTTATTTGGTTCTGTAAAGACGTTGCGTGATGCTGCAGGATACAGCTCGTAATGTGGCATTATAATAGCGAAACAGTATTCAAATTCCTTTTCTATTAAATATATGCTTGGTAAAGTTGTAATCGTTGATCAATCATCTTTATATATTTTAAGGTCAGATGATAAAGATCTCAAAGTGTTATGATATCGTTTCAACCAATTTTTATCAAAAACTGCATTTATATACGCTTTTCGTATTTTACAAAATATCTGGCAATATTATTTTCTAGTCGACTTGAGAAGAACATAAAAGAAAGTATCGCAAAAAAGTTGTATTTGCAGTTAGCCCAACGCATGTGATGTAGTATTGGCATTTTTCTAGTCATTATCTTTTTATTTTAGTTTTTCGGTTTCATATTTTTTTTATATATAAGTAGATCGGCAAACAAGCGTACGGCTCACCTGATGGTAAGCGATTACCGTAGCTTATAGTATAGACGTCTGCAACACCAGAAACATTGCAAGAGCGTTGCCGACCCTAGCCCCAGTCCCCCCCAGGAGATTCTTAGAAACGCATAATTTATAATAATGCGTACCTACGACCAACTTATACTATTTAAATCTCTAAAAAGTATTCTAATTTTGTATTACTGAGAAACTGAAAATGCATCTTCAGTGTTCGTGTACAATACACGAGGTATGTTCAAAGCAATGCCAAGTGTTTACGGAACTTGGTCAAGCAAGACTTAATAATAATTGTGTAGATATATTATGTTTCTCAAAAGCCGACCAACAAGGAACAATTAAGCCTATCATTGTAATACCATAAAAACGAGTATGGGCTGAAAACTATCTAATCTTCTATATAGTAAAAATGAATGTTGCTAAGCGCATAACTGGAGAATGGCTCGACCAATTCGCCTAATTTTTTTTCCTTAGGGAATACTTAAAAAAAAAACAACAGACAGAACGAAGTCTGTCCGGGCAGCTAGTATTTGAAATAAGTACATATTATACGTATAACGTAGTCTACGTTGTTTTGAAACACAAACTCACTAAAAAAGTGTGTGTGAAGAATAGAAGTGACACTTGGGAAAAACCGTAGGGAGGTATGCCGTTGTGATTTGTTCTATCGACAATGATTACGCTCTCGTGAAAAAAGTCGTAAGCGCCATGCAAAACGCGTCGCTTACGCGTCTGAGCAGTGATGTATTCTATCTCATTCTCTCCTGTGCTTTTATTTTTATGTGATTGTTTCTTTAACGTGACGCATTTTAGTTTCATCGATTTTCAAATCACAACGATTCTAAAGAAGTTACACTTCAAAAAATTTAATATTATTGTACCTACTAAGTGTACAGCGTAAACGACACTTTCAGCCCCTCTCTCCTCACCTATGTCTAATACAAAAAAAAAACTGAGTTCTCAATTCAAAAATTACACAAATATCGAGTTAAATCGTGTACATACATAATGAGGAATTACTAAATTGCAAGGCTGTATAAAACTAGTATGGGAATGAGTTAGAACAACAATATATTCTTGTATATATTCTTGTATATACAAGAATATTTATACTTCTTCGTTTATCATTTGAAACCCGATAAAGTCGTTTCTTTGGCGTCATGGAGACGCCGCTTGATTGCAGTGTTTCAATACATCGAACGAAAACTTCTTTACAACCACAAGCGTAATTGAGCATTCTTGCGATAAAAAAATGTGATTAAAAATACATCATTGTAAATTTATGTGTCAAATTATGTTATAGTGTGATTTTTGACTGATTACTATGTTCTTGTGTAGTCGATGTTTTTAGTTATACTTACTAAAAATTCTGTTCATTTAACTAATATAGAAAATGAAAATTCATAAGATATAAAAAAATCCTACCTACTAATGCTTTAAAACATTTTCAGTTTCTCAGTAATACAAAATTTACTTTTTAGAGATGTAGGTAAATAGTATAAGCTAAATAATATCGTACATGCATGCAAGGGGCAATTATATAAAAAAAGTACATTAGGTATCTTTTATACCGATAATTCCGACAAGAGATAAAAAAGGTAAATGAACGAGAATAAAAAAAAATGTCGTAATGATTAATTATTGGATAAACAACACTTCATGTGTTTCAAGCTCTAGCTCTACCTATCTCTCCGAATAATTTTAAATAGATTTTAAGTCAAATTAAATAAGCTTTACAATTACAACTCGTAACTGTTACAATAGGTACCTATGTCAAACTAAAAAAATCTAATTACTTATATAGTTTTTTAAAATTGTTTTAAAAATATTGAGGTTTTGTCTGCGTGACTACGTCAGAAACACTGTTCCGAACTCAATTATCGACATCTTTTCAAATAAGTTACAATTATTTAATAACTAGCTGCTGCTCGCGACGTCGTCTGCGTGCGTTCACTGCTCGTTCCCCGTAGGTGATAGCGTGATAATATGTAGCCTATGTTCTGACCCGACTTCTTAATAATATTCGTGCCAAATTTGAAGTAAATCCATGGAGTACTTTTTGAGTTTATCCCGGACATACATTTGAAGAAATAAAGGTTCACTGCTCGTTTCCCGTAGGTGATAGCGTGATAATATATAGCCTATGTTCTGACCCGACTTCTTAACAATATTTGTGCCAAATTTGAAGTAAATCCATGCAGTACTTTTTGAGTTTATCCCGGACATACATTTGAAGAAATAAAGGTTCACTGCTCGTTCCCCGTAGGTGATAGCGTGATAATATATAGCCTATGTTCTGACCCGACTTCTTAAGAATATTCGTGCCAAATTTGAAGTAAATCCATGCAGTACTTTTTGAGTTTATCCCGGACATACATACAGACAAACAGACAAACAGACAAACAGACAAAAATTCTAAAAACTATATTTTTGGCTTCGGTATCGATTGTAGATCACACCCCAAGTATTCTTTTAAAAAAATATTCACTGTACAGTTTTGACTTTTCTACCATTTTATTATATGTATAGATATATAGATATTTCTTCCAAATAGTCGGTAAGGCTTGGACACTGCTGCAGAATACTCTTGAACCAGTGGTTCTTAACCGGTTGTCCACGGACCACTGCATGGTGGTCCCTAGAAGCACCCAAACTGGTCCGCGAAAGCGAGGTGAAAAGTCAGTCACTTGAGGGAGTCTCTCTAGTCATACTAAATAACTAAGTAGATACTCCACATTTTCCCCCCAAATATTGGGTGGTCCGTGGCAAAACAGATATTTTGTCAAATGGTCTATCCTCTCTTAAAGGTTAAGAACTGTAGAATACATTATTTAAATTGTACTTCGGGTATTCTATGAAAAAAGATAGCTTTTTCAGCTTCGATCGAGAGTATACTCTATTCGGGCGCATTCTGGCCAAAAGTGCGTTAGATCAACGAAGGCTGTTTGACCAGTTGCTATAAAGCTTACCTCACATTTTGGTTACTGGAAGATTTTATTACGAAGTCTTCTGAGCTTGTTTCACCTCAATGAACTACACCTTCCAGATTCGCATCGTAAATAATTATTTTTGAAGAGGTTTTATATAAGAAGGGGCTAACGGACAGTTGGCTCACCTGGTGGTAAGTGCAACATCCATAGACACGCGCTACATCAGAGGATTGGCAGGCGAGTTGCCGGCCTTTCAAATAAGAGTATCATCTTTTTTGAAGGTCCCTAACTCGTAACGGTTTGGAAATAACGTAGGTGGCAGCTGGTTCCATATACTGGTCGTGCGAGGACGTATAATAGATAGCTTCATGAGTGACCGATGAAACAGTTTCTAAGAGAAGCAATGGTTATAATTGAACCAAACGATGATTTAAAACAGTTGATACAATATTTATCAGCAATGTAAGATTTATTTGTTAATGTAAGATGTATTTATATCATAAACAATGTAATGCAATCGATACACGGGTTACTAACCTTAGTGTATAATGGGACGCTCAAAACGCATTTGTATACAAAACCTTGTTTATTTAACCAGCATTTCCCATATATCAGCGAACTGATCGAATTAAAATGTAAGCATGCAACACATAATTCGAAGTTTCTCTGATTCGAGGCAAATCGAGTGATTCATCATCTTGTTTTATGTGCAGATGCTTCGCTAATGTTTGGATTTTTATAATTTTTTTATGTTATAAACGAGTATGCAGGTAACTAATGTTGAATGATCACCGCCACCCAACTTTTGAGGCTTTAATAATATATACACATGTAAGAAATTCATTGACTCTAGCTTATTTTGTGTTCTGAGAAAATGAAAAAGAGTAAGAAATATTGAATCCTTATCATGGTACCTAAGTTGGGATATCCCCTTTCCAACAAAAAAAGAATTATCAAAATCGGTTCATAAATGACGAAGTTACCCCGAACATACATTAAAAAAAACATATATATATGTCGGAGGAAGTAGTGAGAATGGAGTTGAATGCTGGTTACATGAAGACGATATCAGTTTGCTTAGAAAATACTTTGTTAAATCTTACTTTTAATTAGTTTAATTTGTTAGATTTCCTATTGTGTTAATTCAATTTAGTTCAAAGGTAATTTTGTATAAAGACCTTTTTGTTGCACATTATGTCAGAGCGGAGGTTAGGCCTCGAGCGGGGTCGAGGCGCCATCTTGACGTTCGTTGAGTGACAGTGAAAAAACGGAGATTGATCGTGGTGGATAATATAATTATGAAATTGTTGTTGTTACGGCGCTGTGGAGTAATACTTTAGTGAAGTCAGATCGGTACCTTGAACCCGCTGCTCGTATTAATCGTTTGTATAAAAACATTCAATAAATGTTATAATATAGTGAATGCTTTGTTTTGTGCTGGCATTTAACCCTATGACGCCCACTAGACCTATTACCACTAATGACGATGTCGAGAGGACCGATGTTTCTCCGACATCAGAAGTGGGATCAGTGCAGGCACAAAACGTGAACAGATCAGTTGACGCGAGCGATGGTTGGCGCGCCTTATTCGAGGCACAACAAAATAGCATGCGAATTGCGACTACTTGTTGAAGCGCTTCGAAATCCGGTAACTACTGAAGACGAGAAAATTACGCTGCCTGAATTACAACCAGAGAACGCAGACACGGATGCCCAGGCTTGGCTGGCGACTGCAGACATCTGCTTATCAGGGCGCGACATAATTATATACAGGGAAGTAAATTAATCATTATGTAAGGCTATTATGTAAGGCTATGAAAGGTAGAGCAGCGACATGGTTCTCTCAGATAGCTTTTCCCAATATGAAATGGGTAGAATTTAAAGATGTATTCCTGTCTCGTTTTGGTGCATTAGAAACATGCGCAGCTATAGTTTAAAAACAAAATTATTTTTTTTTTGTGGTAAACCGGTGAATGTCTCGCTGTATATGCAAGTTGTTTATTCACTTCACTTATAATTATGATAGCAAACGTCCTAGACTAAATCTTACTTTTATAAAATGTTACGCACGTGGAAAACTTGGTCACAGATCTTATGAATGTTTCAGTCGTACGCATGATGAGCTGCAAACAACTTTCGATCGCTCCAACAGAGCCATGGCCGTGACTAAGCCCTCAGTAACGTGCTACAAGTGTGGCGTTGAGGGTCACGTAGCATCACGGTGTGTAAAAACGGTGCCGGCTACCAGCAGCAGCGCAACACCCGCTGCTAAAACAAGCTTGGTGAAACGAGTGGACATATTATGCGACGCGAGGCCTGTCACTGTCATGATCACTCAATTTGGTGAGCAGTTTTCATTTTGTTTTGATTCTGGTGCTTATTGTTCCCTTATGAAAGAGAGTATTTCGCGTAAAATAGTTGATAGATTACAACATTCAGTTGTTACTCTGGAAGGTGTGAGAAAAGCTAGCGTGTTGTATGATTTGCAAGTTCTCTCCTAGGTTACACTTTGTGGGCATGAAAGAAATTTTATTTTACATTCTACTATTATGATTTCCTAAGTAGTGATATTTTAATTGGACGTGATTTATTAGCTTTGGGATTTTCTTTGCATATATCGAGTGATAAACTTAGTGTTATCAAAAAGGTCTTCTCTCGTAAATGTTTGTGCCATAGGAAAAGATTCGGCTACGAGGAAGTTTAAAAGTAGCACCCGTGATCGAGAAAATGAGAAGCAGAAGGTTAGCGTGGTATGGGTACCTATGTAATGAGGAGGGATGAAAGCTAGTTTGGTAAAAGAATGTTAGGGATGAATGTGAAGGACGAAGAGCGATCGGCAGGCCAAGAAAGCGATGGATGGATTGTGTGAGTTAGAACATGAGAAAGAAAGGAGTATGTGCTGAACTGACGAATAATAGATAGGGATGGAAAATGAGAACATGTTGTGCCGACCCTAAATAAGTAGGATAGGGGCAGGGAGATGATGATGATGATGAAAAGTTACGGCTGATTTCAACAATATAGATACGAACATTTAAAAAAAATGATGAAATGATTTCAAGCCTCAATTATTACGTCTCTGTAATAAAATTACTTTAAGGACTTGTTTGTTGAAGGCACGCCTATCAGCAGAGTAACGACAGGTGAATTAGAAATTAAACTTGTAGATCTTTGTGAAATCGTGCAACGTCAGTCATATCGCTTAAGCACCGAAGAACTAACTATAGTACGGAATAAGTATAGCGAATTATTAAGTACCGGAGTTATTAGACCTAGCAAGTAAACGTTTTCAAGTGTCAGATTATTACTAAAAAAAAAAAAACAATTAATTGTTCCTTTACTAGTTATTTTAGTTACTTACGTAGCTAGTTTGTTAAATAAATAAGTAGACAGGTATGAGATTTTCTAAGTTGATTTAGACTTTATTAACCACGCGTTTTAAAGTTAAATGTCACTAACGCGTGAGTAGTAACATTTTAAGGCAGTCGTCTCGTTGTTGGTAACTTTTAAAATTCTTATGTTTCCATCTATGCTAAAAAAATTATTGAGTAACTTTGGGAAGCAAGGGTTGTAAATGGAACTATATGATTTCGATAATTCCTTCATAGGGGCAGTAAGGCTTTTTAATATCCTATCGGTGATTTTGTTCTGTTACAAAATGAGGAGCGTAATCAACGAAACTTGATCCGAAATATCGAAGCCCTTTTCGCGTAATAAAAGTTCTTGAAAGTAATCGGTATACCCTTAAGGCTCTAAATTGTAAACGTACCTACAAATTTGCTCACAAAAGGTAAGGAAAGTGCCAGCACGTCATGTACCAGACGATATTGATGTAATTTATGATCTTGTTGACAATGATGATGTTCAAGTTTACGTAGATGGAGAGACTCGAGTGAATGACTCTATCGACCGTAGTGTGTTCAACCGTACCAGTGTAGTTATTCGTAGTCGTAGCCCGGTAGAATTGTCTCTTGGGGCAACCCAAGAGTCCAGGGTGCGCGGTGTGTGTTTAACTCTGGCAGAGATCGTGGTCTGTTGAGAGCGTAGCGTGTAGTCACAGGGGTGACTGACACGGGCGATTTATTCAGTGAATATGTGTACTGAGATGTATGTGACTGACACATGTACTGTGATTGCTCTTTGTCTAGAGAGACGTGTTGTTAGAGGTCTTTATTCGAGGTTTTTGCAAGCTTGGTTGTAACTTGTTGTAGAAGTAGACGTACGACTATAGCTTTGGTTGGGATGACGTCGATGGTACATGGCTGTGGTATTTGTGTGAAGTAATTAGTTATAATTGGTTTGACGACATTTATGATTCTGATTAAAGTTCTTGAAACAAACTAAGTTATAAATCCTAAATACGAGTACAAGGAACCGTTTAAAGTTGTGGAATTGCTTGAAGGCGAAAGCTATCTGTTAAAACAGTTGTCTGGTAATAGAACCTACAGGTATGTTCACGAACGTTTACGAAAGATTCCTCTTACTGATGTACCTGCTGAATTAAATTTGTTTAATGTTGATGAGTAAATTATAGAGCACATACCATGGCTATTTGGTCGTATCACATGAGGTGATGACGATATGTGTTGGTCGTACCACATGAGGTGATGGCGATGTAGAGGGTGATAGTGGTTGTGTGAGCCATATGCAAAACATTTTAACAGTGTTGCGGTGAAGGTATCTAAGTGGCGAGGTGGCCATTTAGATAGTTAAAGAGGAACTGTCTGTAAGGCGAGGTGGCCGAACAGACAGTAAAAGGCGAGGTGGCCTTATGAATTGTATAGAGGCGAGGTGGCCTAATGAACTATGTAGAGGCGAGGTGGCCTTATGAACTATATAGAGGCGAGGTGGCCTAATGAACTATATAGAGGCGAGGTGGCCTTATGAACTATATAGAGGCGAGGTGGCCTAATTAACTATATAGAGGCGAGGTGGCCTTATGAACTATGTAGAGGCGAGGTGGCCTTATGAACTATATAAAGAGCGAGGTGGCTCTATGAATTATAAGTGGTGAGGTGGCTAAGTAGACAATGTAATGCGAGGTGGCTATTTTGTTAATATGGAGTCAGTTTAGTAAACGGCGTGGAGACAATTTATTAGACAAATTTTGACGAGCGTTGAGATTGAAAATTTGACGATTGTTATCAGACTATATTTGAGTAGAAGATGATAATGACGACATTCTACTCGGTCAGGAGTGGCCGAACCATGTTACCCAAATTTGTTTCTCTTTTTACAGATAATGATGATGTTCGCCCTTCAACATCACACGAGGACGTGTGAAACGTCAGGACGGCCGTGTCGGAGGAAGTAGTGAGAATGGAGTTGAATGCTGGTTACATGAAGACGATATCAGTTTGCTTAGAAAATACTTTGTTAAATCTTACTTTTAATTAGTTTAATTTGTTAGATTTCCTATTGTGTTAATTCAATTTAGTTCAAAGGTAATTTTGTATAAAGACCTTTTTGTTGCACATTATGTCAGAGCGGAGGTTAGGCCTCGAGCGGGGTCGAGGCGCCATCTTGACGTTCGTTGAGTGACAGTGAAAAAACGGAGATTGATCGTGGTGGATAATATAATTATGAAATTGTTGTTGTTACGGCGCTGTGGAGTAATACTTTAGTGAAGTCAGATCGGTACCTTGAACCCGCTGCTCGTATTAATCGTTTGTATAAAAACATTCAATAAATGTTATAATATAGTGAATGCTTTGTTTTGTGCTGGCATTTAACCCTATGACGCCCACTAGACCTATTACCACTAATGACGATGTCGAGAGGACCGATGTTTCTCCGACATATATATACGGTCGAATTGAGTAACCTCCTCATTTTTTGAAGTCGGTTAAAAAAAGAATAAAAAATATCGAATTCATTGTTCTGAAAGTAGTAGATTTAAATTGTTCTAAGTTTCCCGAAACCGAAACATTACATTCATGTTAATATATTATGTGTCTTTAAATTTAGTACCATTAGCTAAAGACTTAAATATCTCAGGATGAACTTCGTCCTCAATGGAAACGCAAATACTGTTGCCAAGTCGCTCCAATGGTGACATGCGAGTTTGAAATAGTCTCGCGTACAGCTGCTATCCTATTTTCGTGTCACATACTCATGGGATAACTTTAATGTCGCTATTCCCTCATAGATGGCATTATCTTCTTACAAAATATAAACCATTTCCTGTACTGCTGCCAACATCATGCATTTAACTTTAAAGTAGTACGTGTATCACAAGTGGATGTTTCCAGAACTAAATTTATTCATTACTTTATTTCGAAATATAATTATGTATATTAAACTATTACAATAAACAATTTAAAATAGTAAATATTCTATACATTTATACAAGAATAATAATAACCCCGTCATTAACTATAATTTAACTAAAATTGAACCTATGATGCCATTTCCTTTAGGTATAAATATAATTTAAAACGACCACATGAACGCGATTGTATAACGAATATTACACGTGTTACTCGACAAATGAAACGTGTTTGATCCTCGGCTTAATTGTGTCGGATTTTTTGTTCGTTGCTATGCAAAGGGCTTGATGGAGAATTGTCTATAGAATGTTCTACGACTCTAGGGTGTAGAAAACTTTCTTACTATACGTTTTACCTAAATGGAAATATATTTAGCTAGTGACCCGCCCCGTCTTCGCACAAGTGCAATGCTGATACTAAATATAAAATAAATATTTGCAATGTAAGCGCAAAAAATGTGTTTATTTACGACATCGCATTAGAAACCTCTAAAGCTATCAGTGTTCCTCTACTACATTATGCATGTATTATACATATAGACCTTCCTCTGGAATGACTTTATTTACTAAAGAAAACCGCATCAACATCCGTTGCGTAGTTTTAAAGATCTAAGCATACAGACAGCGGGAAGCGACTTTGTTTTATACTATGTAATGATACAACTATAATTAAATATGATACTTTTTCAAATAAATAAAAAATTGATTTAAAATTCAGATATGTCAAGGCAATGACATTTATCGTATCAAATGTTTTTGCTTTGTGGAATACAACTTAAATCTCAACGGTTCTTTGAACTGGTTTAGATGAGTCACTCATAGACGCAGACAAAAAAATGTAATAAGAAATATGGAAAGATATTATATTGTACTTTGAAGCGTTATTAATCTTATCAACAAAAAGATAGACCAAGAAAACTAAGTCTGTACATTGAAATGTTACTATCAGGTGCTATTGAACCATGCTACTTCAGTACAAGATGCCTTAAGGCTTAAATCATAATAAACATTAACACACTAGCAACTTCTTTACTGATTTTAAATTTATCTATTGTTAGAATTCGCGGATATAGGTACATAAACACTTTAAAACTGAGATAGGGCACAGCAGTAAATATCCCGCTCAGATCAATACTGCTTTCAAGCAGTGTTGTGTTCCTGCGGTGAGGAAGGTGACAAAAGCTGGGGTTGGGGGTCTATAAGCTACGGTAATCGCTTACCATCAGGTTAGCTGTACGCTTGTTTGTCGACCTAGTTGTATAAAAAAACAACATATATATGACTGCTCTACTACTACGAATGGTAAGGCGAGTTTTAAAACTAAATATGCTACTTTCGGTAATGTAGCTTTCTAAATTTTTCTATAGTGAAAGAATCATAAAAAGCGGCTTAGTAGTCTACCAGACATAACTTCGTTACTGCTTAAAATATAAAGAATAAAATTTCACAACATTTGATATCACAAATTAAATTATATATTTTTACTTATCATATTATTTTCTCTTCATTAGAATAAACTAATAGTATTAGTCAATATATAACCAAAAATATTTAAGGTAATAACAATTCTATTTACCACAGATTAAATATACATAATTTTATTTTAGTAATATTAAGAATTGAAATTATGAATCATATAAAAACTGTATACGTCTTATATTATTTGTAGATATGAATCACTACATAGTAACAATATATGCAAAAGTCTTCAAGGTCTATGCCTTTTTCTCATTAACTACCTAACAGAATTTGTCTCCAATGTCATGTCACTTAGAACATTTTTCAGTTAAGGTTTCATTGTAAATATGAAGCTGTCATATTAGGTTTGATAAGGAAGAGAAACTTCATTTTTTGAGTTGATAAGTAGCTTTTGATAAAGCTTCGATCTAATCTAATCTGCAGTATCTATCTTTTAAGGTTCACTCAGTACTAGTGATGCAACAGATTTCTGTTTCTGTTTCCGCAAGTGCGGAAGTTCCGCACTCTTTTCAACATCCGTTTCTGCTTCTGTTTCCGCAACTTTTATAACGGAGATGTAAACGGAAGTTTACGACGGTTGAGAGTTGAAAGTTTCACTTACCACTACTAAATTTTGAATATTAAAATAATTTTAAGTTGCAATATTGTTTTCTATTGTAGATTTCTAATATATCTATTTCTTATCTAGGCTTGGTGTGTATTTAATACTTAATAAAGAAATATATTTGTAAATTTATTAATTTTTTTTCATATTATTTACACTTTCGTTTCTGCATCCGTTTCCGTTTCCGTTTCTGCTAAAATTTACTTTTGACATCTGTTTCCGTTTCTGGTTCCGTTAAGACACTTCCGTTGCATCACTACTCAGTACTACAACCATAATCTCTTAGCGTAACCATTATCTATTTAAATCAATTTTTTATCTGTTTTTAATAAATTTTAACCAAGCATATTTTATGTTGATTATTTATTACAATTAAAATCATTACATATAAAGAATACTTCGGAAAAATCATATTATAATTTAATGATTTACCAAAATAAAATTTGCATGCTACATATTTCTTATTTAACCTTGATTTTTGAGAAGCTACACTCACATCGCCAGTATTAGTAACACATAAACAGTTAGACTTCGTAAATATCCCTATTCTAAATCGGTTTGTTTGTCTCTAAGAGACAAGAAAATTGACCTAAACGCTGTAAATCCATCAAAGTATATTTACTTTGATGGATCACGCGCAGTACAAAGAAAATTCCGTCAACTGAATTTGTCGAAAATGGGTTAACTGGCGTCTGGGTCGTTGGAATTTTACATTTAACGAACTTGTATTTGATTAGTTTTTTTTTTTACATGTGTACTTCTTGGATATTGATGAAACTTTTTGATATACATAATTATTGAGACGGTAAGCCCAAAAAAGAAATAAAAGACGTTCAGTAAAACAAGGATTATTTTTGCGACGTTCTCACAATAGATTAGCTTTATACTGTGTATACATCCAATTTCATTATTTTGTATTGTCTATTTTATAAAAAGAATTTTTGAGACATGTCCACTATTTAAATGTTTCAATACTCTTTTTTTTTCTCCACAGATCACATTGGTTAATTTTGTTGTTTAATTATAGAAAAATATCTTAATAAACTTTTGTTAAAATGAGTAAAAACACATGAATTGATTATATCTCCATTACAGTTTAATCATGACTCTTTAATGATAATCACGCATATAATATACTGTTTTGTTTATTGTTAAAGTCTGTGGTTAAATTATGGTCGAATTTCGACCACTAGGCGAAGGCGACCACTAGTTTTTATTAATAGCATAGAATACCTATACTTTATTTTTATATCATAAATAGATTCATAAAATTCGCTTATAAATTATTTTCTGTTTTTATCAAATACGGTTGGTACCGATTTTAAAAAGTATAAATAACCACTAAAATATATTTACTAATAACATATTAGTTCTTATATTTAAGTCATTGTTGCGAAATATTTAAACCGTGACGAAAAAGTTTAAAATTGTAAGTACATCAAACGAATGTTTTAAATCTTACTACGATTATAAAAGAGAAATCTGCTTATAATTATTATAAATAGGACATTAGTGAAAATTGTTGGCCATTCAACTGTTGCCTGTTTTTTTAGTGTCTACTAAATAGACTGCATTGAAACTCGGTATTAAAATAGCTTAAAATATAGAATTAAACCGGCGAGAACAAAACTACAACTACACACAATCACACTACTACATACAACTGATCACCAAACATAGCATTAGAACATAGTTTGACCAAGCAACGAAAATATTTGAAGACTTAAAAATATAATTGAAAATACTTTTTTTTTAAATAGAAATCGTATGGTTGGAATTTCTTAATATTTGCAACTAGCTTCTGCGCGCGACTTCGTCGGCGTGGACTCCCCTCCTATTGGTCTTAGCGTGATAACACACAGCCTATAGCCTTCCTCGATAAATGGGCTATCTAACACTGAAAGAATTTTTCAAATCGGCCCAGTAGTTCCAAAGATTACCGCGTTCAAACAAACAAACAAACAAACAAACTCTTCAGCTTTATATATTAGTATAGATGGTAATTCTGCGGACAACTAAATATTCGGGAGGAAATTACAGACGTGAATAGGAATCGAAATTCAGGTCGACCGTTTCTAAGCATCGATAAGGCAGGAAGCAGGGGAACTGTTCTATTGCAAACATTAACATTGGCGCCCGCCACCCAATCGATAGACTAATTTTGTTGCTCGGGTAGTATAAACTCTATTCCCGCAAAAATAAGGACCATAAACAATTTTTTTTTTTCGGAGCTTATTATAAATGAGTTCTACATACGTTAATAACCTCATTGTTGTGCGGATTGGGCATCACGTAAGTATTAGTTCAGAGGAAGTGAACGGCCTCGCGACGTTCTTGGTACAATCGTGCTGAGAATTCGCACAACCAATAAATTGTCATTGGTAATTTATTTCCAGGAACTTTCTACAATTTCGCACCTGTATATACATACAAGATATACAAGACACACATACATAGAATATTATTATATAATTCACGAAATTTTCTTAACTTTTTAACGTGAGGAATCTTCGTTAAGTATGTTCATTATTACAATATAAGCGATAATATTTTTGTATAAATAAAAAAATCAAGTTTTATATGTTACCAAAATATATGAACATTTTAAAATAATAAGCACGTTACACACTATCAGTAGTGGGAGTCTGATGAATAAGCACAGAAAATTTTGTTTAACTAATAAATCAGATATCTTAATATATCTACAAGTACAGGTTTGAAATCATTTTAAGGTCAGGTAAGAGTAATTTATTGATCGAAGCATCATTTTATGTGCATTGTTGTAACAATGCAACAGGATAAAACGCTGTAACCCTGACTAACAGCTAAACGTAAGGCTACATCAAGATTCCGATTCGCCGTCAAACTATCATTGTTTGGGTAGCGTCTCTGCGGCGACAAGTTTCCTGTGTATCATTACCGATCGTGCTAAAAAGAAGGACATCCGTTTCCTTTACGTGAATTTAGCATATGCCAAGAAAGTTCCTACGTTCTTATGTTCCTATGTTGTACGTTAATATCATTCAAAAAAATAAATGAACTTATATATCAATTGCTTCTGAAATAATTATCGGGTTTATTGATGACTAGCTTCTGCGCGCGACTTCGTCGGCGTGGACTCCGCTCCTATTGGTCTTAGCGTGATGATACATAGCCTATAGCCTTCCTCGATAAATGGGCTATCTAACACTGAAAGAATTTTTCAAATCGGACCAGTAGATCCTGAGATTAGCGCGTTCAAACAAACAAACAAACAAACAAACAATCAAACAAACTCTTCAGCTTTATTATATTATTAGTATAGATTTTATTATACATCAAATAAATGATTATTGTAAATGCATGATAATATCGATTGACGAAGTTTCTGACACGACATTAATGAACGTAATAAAAATGTAGGCAACGAAATTGGACGGCAATTACTGAAAACCGTCGATAAAGAAGTAATAAACGCTGGCGAGAATGAAGCCATGCAGGCGCCATTGTTCTTGGCCTCCATGTATTTTTTAATTAAAATTCTTAAGTAGAAAATGTGAATCTAGGGAATTCGGCATTTAAAAATGACTTTTAGTACCCATTTTTAAAGACACAAGTCCAGTTCAATATTAATTATTATTATATTAATAATCTACATATATAAACACTAGCTGACCCTGCAAACGTTGATTTGCCATATGTATCATTGACCCCCTTAATCCCCCCCCCTTGTGACTTAGGGGTATGAAAAATAGATGTTGGCCGATTCTCAGACCTACCCGATATGCACACAAAATTTCATAAAAATCGGTGCAGCCGTTTCGGAGGAGTTTGGCAACCAACACCGCGACACGAGGATTTTATATATTAGATAATAGTAATAAGTCTTACCTCAGAAGAAGGTTGAGGGAACTATCATTTCTGGTAGTTGGGATGTCTTTGACACTGGAAGGTTCACTACGAACACCTCGAAGAGAGAGCCGTAGTTGCCGAGGAATCGACATAAGAAGACCACTGCTGTTTCTGCGTTGATTGAGACTCTTTGATCGTGTTAATTTATTAGCTTCGAGATCAACGACTGGAGTAACGACAGCCTCGTCGCCGCTTCTCGAAATCGTTGCACTCGATGCGTCGGTTTTTATTATAGTAGGAACAGCATCCTTCACGTCTCCTAATAGTTTCTCCCACGGCGACTCGCCATCCTCCTCAGAGATAGTCTCGAAACTTCTTGGACCAACCGATGATGTCGTCTTGTCTGACATTTTGAGGGTAAGTTTAAGGAACAGAAAATAAAAAGAACGGAACGCAGCAGAACAGACACCACACCACTTCGTCACTTTGGATTTTTAGTTTCTTGACAGCACTTCACTCTTATCATAATATCCATTTGTAAATCATAATGTTTGGGATAAAAATGTTGACACTGAAACAAAAAGAAAACGAAATGTTACTTATGTGTAAAGATCGAGTAAATAAAATAAAGTTATACAACTAAGTCTCAATTATAATTGTCGACTTCAATCACATCGACAATTAACACAACGTAGGTAGACGAAGAAAATAGTCTAGTAAATACGCGTTATTAGATTTAACACTAAAACCACACACATGACCACATGTCACGCAACACCTTTCAATTAAAACAAAATTCATCGAAATCGGTCCACTCAGTCAAAATTTCTCTCTCTAACATACATAAAAATAAAATAAAACATTTGAATTGAGAACCTCCTCCTTTTTTGGAAGTCGGTTAAAAACACAGAAAATATTATCAATGTAGTGGCAACGGCTTTAGCTTCTGAATGTTGAAAACTTTTACTTCACTAATAAGCCTTTCTAAATTTGTTTATTAGAGTAATTATGACTGAGAGAAAGGAGCAAAGAATAGAAATTATATGTACCTAGAATCTTTTCAGAATTTCAATTTTTTTTTGTTCTTTGTTACGCCATAATTTGGTGAAACGACTTTCTGTCAGATATTTTTTTTTATGTCGCAACGAGTATAAATAACAGTTATTGAATACGATAACTGAAATAATTTCTCCGTATTCGAGAATTTAGTGAAAGTGTGCCTTCAATGAAATGCAGACTTATTAAATATAATTATGTAATTGACTGTATGTATGAAATAATTAATCTCATCTGAGGTTTACAACCATGTTTATATCAGTTTTCTTCGAAATAAGCTCTGTAATTAGACTTTATTATCGATATTAATTTTTATGCATTTATGACACTAACACTGTTACAAAAACTATAAAAATATTAATTGTTCTAAATATAATTACCTCAGTTATACATTTATATTTATTTTATGTTTATTTAACATTACAAAATTAAGGATTTATATTATAAGGACATTTAAGCACAATTCCACACAAAATTATATGTTTTATGTTTTTACCCTTTGGTACCTAGTATTTAGCTTAGCGAAAAAATTTTGGCGCTATAATGTTGCCATAGTAGGTACAGTGTAGAGACGGCATGGTATCGAAACATATCTACCACCACTGAAAATTGCAACAAATTTTAGAATCTATAAAGCGCTCTTAATATCTTAAATATGGACTAAAACTTTTTTTCGAAGTTCATTTTCTGTTATTAAGAATTCGTTTAGAGAAGAAAGAAAACAAAGTAAAAAAAGTAATGCTGATCGTGAGTTAATCTATAAACACTAAGTACCTGGGTGACCGAGCCCAGCTCGGTATTATTATTTATTTTTTTTTGTTTTTTTTTCGGTATTTTTATATTTTAATTTTATTTAAATAATAAATCACGAGTGAAATTAAAAAAAAAAAGAAAAAAAAGTAATCTGGAGACTGAGATTCGAACCCGGGTCAAAACGATTTGAAATCCGTCGCTTTCCTAATTACGCTGTTACAGCTATGTTAATAATGGTGAAATTAAGCTTCGTATTCTAATGATATTTTTTCATTGCCTAAAAACAGGGATAAAACGACATTTTTTTTAAATGAATCCTAGCTAGATCAATTTTTCACCCCCGAAATCCCATGCATACTAAATTTCACGAAAATCGTTGGAGCCGATTCCGAGATTCAGAATATATATATATATATACAAGAATTGCTCGTTTAATAGTATAAGATAGCATCCTTAAAATATTCATGAGGATACTCATGAGTCTTTTAAGGAGTATAAGAAGATTGAAAATATAATCACAATTACACAATAATATTTTTATAGCTCTAGTACGTTATGTACTAATTACGTCGTAAAGCCGGCGTCGCGTATGTGACGTCGGTTACGGCGCCGGGCCGCAACGCAACGCACCGGGCCGCAACGCAACGCACCGCAACGCAACGCACTGCACTGCACGCACGGAATATTTCGAAGGACGCGCATTATATAATTATGATGAACTCTTTAGATTTACTTGAATCGCTATAGTTACTCGGCGATAGATTTAACATGATCAAACTTTAAGATTTTTTATAATAAAAAATCGTAAAAAATAATATATTGTTGAGAACAAAAAGTTCGGGCACATTTCACAGTCTTTTACAAAGAACTAAGATTACAAATCAACGGGGAAATACTGCTCATAGTGACGCCATTCTACAAGGACATGATTAATAAAGTGATTGTGCTTAAAATTGTTATATAAATATGCCTATGGACTTAAGTTATTCGTATGTATTATAAATATTTATATATACATATTTTATTTTAATTAACGTTATGTCATAATTTAACTTAATAATGAATCTAGAAGACGTCCTGCGTCTTCAAAAGGCTGTGGATCTTTTAGCATCGTTAGATAAATAGCTTGAACGACGTGCATGCAATGTATCTTGTCAGGGTAAACAAAAGCGATAACACATTTTAGCATCATACATTGGTTCATATATTTTTTATATAAAATTAAATAACAGCTGCTTTTGCTATATGGAATTTATTTAAAAGGTGACACCTGTAGTATGGGTTTAACAACTGTTATAAAATTCTCAGTACTTGTATGTTTCAAAGGTGTTTTTACATCAATTTTGTCTTCACCATTCATCGCCATACAATCTGAGTCATAGTTCTTCTATACGTGTTCAA
The DNA here is from genome assembly GCA_905220545.2 of Melitaea athalia. Taxonomy (NCBI): domain Eukaryota; kingdom Metazoa; phylum Arthropoda; class Insecta; order Lepidoptera; family Nymphalidae; genus Melitaea; species Melitaea athalia. The sequence goes on from HG992184.1 coordinate 2,044,894, forward strand.
TGATTCAGAGAATTACGAAATGTTTGATTAAATGACTGATCTTAAAGACATAGGAATCATTCTCTAAAATGTACAGTGTTAAATAAGTATTAAGAAGTATTAATAGCATTAGAAGTATAAAATAAGTATTTTTTTTGTCCTTGAACTTTGGTCCGTGGGGTCCTTGCGCCATAAGGCTCTTTAAGGAAATAGCAAAAAGGTTAGTCGACATCATAGGAGACCGAAGAGCTTTCAGCTACCTCGGACAAAGAATTAGTCTAGCTATCCAAAGGGGTAACTGCCAGTATCTTCGGAACCTAGCCTAAAGGGACTCCTTTTAATCATATATTTTAGTTATTGTATTATATTTTTTAAGGTTTTTAGTTTTAGGTTCATTGTTTTAGTATACATATATTTTTATATTTATTTGTAAATCAATTTTATGATATTTATAGATTTATTAAATAATATAATCATACTTTATACCTAAGTATTGTAAATATTATGCTAATGTCCATTAATATCTATACTAATATATAAAGCTGAAGAGTTTGTTTGTTTGTTTATTTGTTTGAACGCGGTAATCTCTGGAACTACTGGGCCGATTTGAAAAATTCTTTCAGTGTTGGATAGCCCATTTATCGAGGAAGGCTATAGGTTATGTATCATCACGCTAAGACCAATAGGAGCGGAGTCAACGCCGACGAAGTCGCGCGCTAGAAGCTAGTATTTTTATATACATGCGGCTAAGATAATACATGATTTACTACATAGAATTAATACATAATATATTAACAAGTTATCGAAAGAATCGACTTGCGTTATTGCCTCTTCCGTAAAAATATGATATAATAATTAAAACAATGCATAGTGTACGGGACACTTATGACAGACCAACTCAGACTTGGCCGATTTGTGTTAAGAATGAGATCATTATATTTTCCCACAACTAAGTCTATTCAGATTGTAAACGGAGGTTATTTACACTCACCTAGTTTTCTTGTTGCTATGAAATGAATTCTTTGACAAATGCTTTATTGAGAATATTCAAACTGATTCTGTAATTAAAATGAGACGCGTTATGTATAACATAATTATCACAACACTGTCAATATTCCAAGATAGGATTTTTTCGATATTTTTTGTCATAGAGATATGGAGAGTTAATAAACTATGGAAATTTGAATCTAAAACTATATTTGTATGCTAATAACATAAAATTATTTTATATCGAAATCATTACATAATTTAAAAGAAAATATGCGATAGATTTAGACAACTATAAAAAAATATATGGATGGTATAACAAAACGCGTTTATCTCTAAGAATCTTGGCGGTAGGAAAACGTTCTTATTGTAATGAGAATAAGACAGAGTTTTCTATGTATATATGTACTTATATAATGTGAAATATCACGCTGCCAAGTGTCGCTCGAATGTGGGTCAATGCTCCAGAGAGTCCATAATCATCTCTGCTATAAATTTAATAATGCATTTACTTTATTTTTAAACTTTTATTGCAAGATATGAAACGGTAATGTAATCTTATTTGTCTATATACTGATACTATTTACTTCTTGATAAAATCAACATAAAATACGTTTAAAAGTTACTTTATTTCGAAGCAATAAAAATGAAATCTGTACCAAATATTTATAAACTAACATGTGCCGATTGAAATTAATGACATGGCTCTACGATCTCTTAACAAAAGTGCTTCTAAATACTTGGAATTTCATTTCAGTGTTTTTTCTTATAACTAGGTCGGCAAACAAGCGTATGGCTCACCTGATGATAAGCGATTAGCGTAGCTTATAGACGTCTGCAACAAAAGAAGCATCGCAAGCGCGTCGCCAATCCTATCCCCATTTTCCCCTCATGAGCTCTGCAGGCTTACCATGATCTCTTCTACAACTATCATGTTTCCAGAACACTTTGTTATTAAGATTACAATAACATTACTTTGATTCGTACCATGAGCATTTTATAATGTATGAAAACATTATTGTTTTATTCCTGCTTAGAGATGTGCAAGAACGAACGATTTCATAATGATTGTCTATGACATATCAATGGGCCTTACTTACTTTCTGGTACCTTACTCTCCAGCAAGAATACAACACTGCTTGAAAACACTATTATTTAGCTGTGATCTTCTGTAAGGTCGAGGTACTACCCCAGTCGGGCTGTTCCATATTTTGAGTAGGTTTCCTGCTGTGCCCTACCTCAGTTATTATTTTTTTTTTTTATAAAATAAGACAAAATTTTTGGTGTTTGATTATTGGTATTAGGAAGGATAAGTTTGTATGAATATACCTTCATTAAAATGCTAGATATAATGTAACTTCATTATAAGTCCATTGAAAAGAAAAAAAAAATATGTATATATACATATATCGAAACAGTAATTTTGAAAATTAATTTTTTAAGGTCATCCTTTCAAAGAGACAAAAAAAATATTGCAAGTAAATTCACACGGTTTGAAAATTCCGCAGACTATAAATAGATATGTTTACTCAATATAATAAAAATAAGGTACTAGCTTCACAGGACATCGACTTTGTTATTATTGTTTTTAAATACATGACAGATAATATACAAGAAACGATTACTTCGTCGTATTCAGTCGCATTATGTATTTTATTTATATTTCTATACAAATGACTCAGTATGTTATGTTCACAAAATTAATCTTATAAAATGTACAAGATGCATAAGAATACGATTGATCGATGAAAATTTGAAGATATGAGAAGATTCCATGACAATACCTGTTTTCACGTAAACCCGGAAAAAACAATGTTACTCATGAACACGATAACATATGGGTTTTCAATAATAATATTGTTTTTAGTTTAAAATAGTCAGGCGTATCACCTGACGTCAACAATAAAGTCCGCCACAAAAGCATTGATGGGAAATTAACCTTTCATATGTAACATTTTAACAATCAATATTGTGTGACTGATTATTTAACGATTTTTGTTCTTTAATATTTTTTTTTTATGAAACTGGGTTGGCAAACAAGCGTACGGCTCACCTAATGGTAAGACCGTAGCCTATAGACGGGTGGTGAAGCTAGGGTATAAGTCTTGGTGGGAATCGCTGATAGTGAGAACAGCATTACCCGTAAATGCCATGTAATTGTCTGCGGTGTCAGTGGCGGAACACTAACAAAGCAGAGCCCTAGCCAGTCCGAGTCATCCACGTCCCCGCTCGTCCACCTGGAAACTTCTGCATCCGCGCAACAGCGCGACCGCCACCCCTGAGATGCAGATGAGCTGAGGATGCAGGGCGCCAGCGACGATTCTGCGCTATAACAGAACCAACTCACAGGGAGGATACCCGAAATAAAACCGAGCCAGCCCTTTGGCTCCGAGGTGGCACTCCCACCTATGGGCTAGGGTATAGTGGGCTAATCACTCGCTTACCTGAAACTAAAGGATTACTGAAACAGAAACAGTGCAAAACCGGACCGATCCTAAACCAACGACTTTTGGCATGAAAACACGGACACGAATTGCTTGCTGGAATGTGCGAACGCTGAGCGACGATAGCCGACTAGCCCAAGTGGAAGCAGAAATGCTACAGTACAAACTGCAAATACTCGGCCTCAGTGAAGTTCGTAGAAATGGATTCGGTGAACTGAGAACGTCAAGAGGACTTACACTTCTCTACTCTGGAAAGGAAGACGAAAATGACACCCGTGAGCATGGCGTGGGATTTCTTCTTTCCGACGTGGCCAGAAGAGGCCTTCTCGACTGGAAACCGATCTCAGACCGAATTATTACAGCCCGTTTCTACACCAGAGCCCGAAAAGTCAGCATCGTACAATGCTATGCACCCACCAATAATGCAGCCGAAGAACTCAAAGACAATTTCTATAGCGCACTGAACTCCACACTCAAGAACATCCGCAAGCAGGACATAGTGATCGTCATGGGTGATTTGAACGCGAAGGTGGGTACAGATAATGCTGGCTGTGAAAGACATATGGGCAAAAATGGGTTAGGAGTGCGCAACGGGAACGGGGAGCGATTTTTGGAGTTCTGTCAGAGCAATGACCTTACCATCGGAGGGACCTTATTTATTCACGGAGACCACCACAAATACACTTGGAACTCACCCGATGGCATCACCAAGAATCAAATTGATCACCTGGCCATCAGTTCGACATGGAGAACATCACTTCTGGACGTGCGAAACCGCAGAGGTGCCGACATTGATAGCGACCACCATCTCCTAGTTGCAGAAGTGCGGCTAAAAGTATCTGCTACTCGTGTCTCAATCGACACGGCGAGAACAGGCCGACGATTCGACGTCAGCAAGTTGAAGGATCTAGTCACCAGCCAGGTTTTCAAGATGGAGCTCCGAAACCGTTTCTCCCTTCTGGATGTGAATCAACCAACAACTGTCGACGCGGAGTGGAATCGCATAAAAATGGTCTACACAGAAACCAGCTCCGTCGTTCTTGGACATAAAACTGGCAAAAGAGAAGAGTGGATGTCACAAAGGACCTGGGACCTCATTGGCAAGAGGAAAGAGCTCCATCTCCAACTTATTGCCCCGAATGAAGAACAAGTACGGGAAGATCTCAGGCTGCAATATCGGCAGATCCGCAAAAGCATATATCGCAGTAGCCGTCAGGACAGAAGGGTGTGGGCTGATGGTATTGCCGACGATGCTCAGCGCGCAGCGGACTCTGGTAATCTAAAAGAGATGTACAAAGCCACGAAAACTCTGACGGGGAAAAGAAGCTCACGGAAGAAACCCTTAAAGAGCAGAGAAGGGCAACTAATTGTGACATCCGAAGGGCAGCTACGACGCTGGCAGGAGCACTTCACGGAAATCTTCCGCCTTCCCGAAGACCCCACTAACACAGCGCATATAGAAACAGTGCCTCCGAGAAGAAGAACACTAAACATTGACTGCTCCCCACCAACTGGAGATGAAGTGCTAAACGCGCTCCGCGCACTCAAGAATGGAAAAGCCCCAGGAGTCGATCTCATCGCCGCAGAAATGCTGAAAGCAGACCTGGCCTCAGCCGCAAATGCCTTGACGCCCCTACTGCAGCGCATTTGGAGGGACGAAGAGCTACCGGACGACTGGAGCAAAGGCCTTCTCATCACCGTGCCGAAAAGGGGAGACCTCAGCCAATGCAGCAACTGGAGGGGCATCACTTTGCTTTCGATTCCTTCCAAGGTGTTCTGTAAAATCATCTTAGATAGGCTTTCGGGGGCCGTTGACCCCCTCATACGTGGTGAACAGGCAGGCTTCCGCCCCAACCGATCATGCATAGACCAGATCAACACTCTACGTATTATATTAGAACAGGCATCAGAATGGCAAAGGGAGATGTATCTTACCTTTGTGGATTTCGAAAAAGCCTTTGATACGTTGAGATGGGACAGTATCTGGTCCCGACTACAAGAAATCGGTGTCCCCGACAAAATAATTAATATCATAAGAGCTCTGTACAGGAACTACTCTTGTAAAGTGACGCATAACGGGCTCGTCTCGGAGGACATAGCGGTTCATGCGGGCGTTCGACAGGGGTGTCTTCTTTCACCTCTTCTCTTCCTTGTCGTTCTGGATGGTATACTGCACAAGACAACTGACAACAAGCGCCGCGGTATAGAGTGGGGTATAACCAACCTCCTAGAGGATTTGGATTACGCTGACGACATATGCCTCTTAAGCCACACACGCGCAGATATGCAGGCCAAATTGAATGACCTACGAGATGAGGCAGCGAAGACGGGACTTAAGATTAACACCCGGAAGACTCAAGAGATGAGGTGCGGAGCAACGAGTTCCTTTCCGTTGGTCATCGGCACAGAGGCAGTGGAACGCGTCCACAAGTTTACATACCTCGGAAGTTGCGTGTCCGAAACTGGAGGAGCTGAAGATGACATCACTTCACGGATCGCCAAAGCACGAGCAACCTTTGCGCAGCTTCGGCCCATATGGCAATCACGGAAACTGACACGGAGAGTCAAGCTCAAGATATTCCGGTCCAACGTAAAGACCGTTTTGTTGTATGGGTGTGAGACGTGGAAGGTCACCAAGGATGTCTCGCATCGACTCCAGGTCTTCGTTAACCGATGCCTTCGCAGAATCCTCGGTATTTACTGGCCCGACATAATCTCCAACAAACAACTTTGGGAGCGCTGCAGCGAAAGCCCGATCGACCAGCAGATCAAACGCCGGAAATGGAGCTGGATAGGCCACACTCTCCGGAGGGATCCTAACCATATACCGAGGCAAGCCCTAGACTGGAACCCCCAAGGAAAGCGCAAACGTGGCCGTCCAAAACAAACCTGGCGGCGGACAATAATTGACGAAGCGAAGGCCATCGGAAAGACCTGGAGTGAGATCAAGCGAGATGCTCAGGACCGCTCGGGATGGAGATGCACTGTGGACGCCCTCTGCCCCAGCTAGGGGACACAGGAACATAAGTCAAGTCAAGTAGCCTATAGACGCCTGCAACACCAGGAGCATCGCAAGCGCGTTACCGACCTATCCCCAATCCCCCCAGGAGCTCTGTAGTGCTATTCTGTAAAAAACCATTTCGATATCGAGCTTTACCTGAGTGACAGACCTCACTTCGAAAGCAAAACCCACTTGACCTTGATTTGGAATTCTGTAAACACAGAATACCGATACTCATACTCAAACCTACTCATACTATTAATGTCAACTTTCTCACGCAACAGGGTTCGACTCGTCCCTACACTCACCAGTGTTTCGCTACCGGGACTGTCGAGTTTTAGAGAATACGAATTTGATTTCTCACCGCGGATTCCGCTGTCGAGACACGAAAATGTTCTTACAGAATAGCACTACTGGTCACCTTACTCACCTACAGGAACACAATACTGCTTGAAAACAGTATTATATAGCTGTGGTCTTCTGTAAGGTCGAGGTACTACCCCAGTCGGGCTGCTCCATATTTTGAGCAGGAAATTTCCTGCTGTGCCCTACCTCAGTTAAATAATAAAATAAATAATAATAATAATATATAAATAAATTGACAATACATTCATCATCATAGTCATCATCATCGGCCTTTACGTCTTTTACAGACGATTTAAACAGTGCCTGAAGAGCATTTTTTCTGATGGCTAGTACAAGCCGATACGGGAGCGGCAGACTCTACCACACACCGAACAGGGAAAAGATGCGCTAGTGTCATTATTGTCGCTATTTTGTTGTTTTTTGATTCTCCTGTCCGATAAGATAATACGTTATTACTCATAATAAAACATATAAAATAATTTGAACTAATTTTGACAATCAAACCAACTAACTCCAAGGATCCAATCAGTCCTGGATTAGCCTATAAGCTATTTAAGCAATTGCTTAGGGCATCCCGTCTAGGGGTCTTTTTTCTCGGTCGTTTTTTTTTTCGAAAAAAAAACGAGCACATGAAAGTTAAAGCAATTTCAAAATTAGCGCGTTTGAAATTGGAACAACACATACATATTCTATCTACGATACGCATTCACATTTTTTTTTCAATTAATTCTTTATAGTTCACTTAAGGATAGGGGGCCCACATTGCATTGGAAGATTGCTTTGGGCATCAAGTTACCTTAATTCGCGACTGACTCCAATAACACTGGTCAACAAAAAACACTGTCCGTAACATGATACATGAACTCTTCGTCTAATTATAATTAAGAAATGACACAGTATGTGAAACTTCATACATCTTTATAAACTAACTTTCTGTTTTATTTTTCTCACTTTTGACTTGGAGAGTAAGCTGTTGAATGCGCGACGAAAGCCAAAATATTGTTTATAATTTGCATTTTTAAGTAAAAACTTCTTTACGCAAGCTTAACTTGGGAATAAGCTGGTGAATTCGTGGCTAGAGCGTTACGAAAAGTGTGATCGGGCGAGGCGAACGGAAGTTGAGATGGAGATATATGTTAGTGAAGATAGAAAGAGAGAGAGTTACGTTTCATATATTACTGTAGGGGCAACTAAAGAAGTTTTACTTTAGTTGTGTGGTCTAAAGCGCACTCATAGCCTTCGTCGTTGAATGGACTATCTAACACTAAAAGACTTATTCAATTCGAACTAGTAGTTCCTGAGATTGGCGCGTTTAAACAAAAAAAAACATTTCAGATTTATAATAAGTACTAGCGACCCGCTCCGGCTTCGCACGGGTGCAAAATAAAAAATATAAAATAAATATTTGCAATCTAAGCGCAATAAATGTGTTTATTTACGACATCACATTAGAAAACTTTAAACTATCAGTGTTTCTCTACTACATTATGCATGTATTATACATATAAACCTTCCTCTGGAATCACTCTATTTATTAAAGAAAGCCGCATCAAAATCCGTTGCGTAGTTTTAAAGATCTAAGCATATATACAGACAGACAGCGGGAAGAGATTTGTTTTATAAGTGATTACTATATAGATAATGTAAAGAATTATTCAATTCGAACTAGTAGTTCCTGAGATTGGCACGTTTAAACAAACAAACATTTCAGCTTTATTAGTATAGATAATGTACAAAAAACATCTTAGGCAATTAATTTAATTTTTTTTTTATATAGAATATCGATTTTAGTGATATATTGTACCATTCAATTAGACAGATTATATCATAGAGAACTGCTGTAAATACTGTGTTATTATAGAATTACATATACTGCCTATCCACTTTACTATAACAAATACACGCAATTATTGTAAATGCCTCGCCAGCTTTCCGTGTACAAAGACATTGGCGAGCTTGCAGGCGCCACTACCTACCACTAGTTTAATTTCAAACCGCATTTGTAGACATTTCGTTGCAATAAATATGTAGAGAATTCAAGGCTAACTGGACAGATTGGATTCCAGTTAGACAATCCCATAGAATGCTTGTGCTGAATTATCGTGTGATAAATCTTATAGGATTGTCGTTTAATTAGTTGCTACGAAAAGCCTCCTGTTACACGGCTTTGTTATATCATATTATGCCTTTATTGAATAACTAGCTGGGCCACGCGATTACACCCACGTGATTTCCATTCCCGTGGAAACATCGAGATAAAAAGTAGCCTATGTGTTATTCTAGATCTCCAGCTATCTGCATACCAAGTTTCATTAAAATCGGTCTAGTAGTTTTTGCGTGAAAGACTAACAAACATGCATACATCCATTCTCACAAACTTTTGCATTTATAATATTAATTTGAAGTTATTTGTGTATAATCTTGTGCTTATGACTTATTTTAGAGTATCCTACAAAGTGTGGGAACAAAACCCTGTCGCTAAGAATGCTTGGTCCGTTAATATGTCAAAGGGTTGTATATTTTACTGTAATAGGTAAAACCTTCATAATAAAAAATAATGTTAAAAATTAAAGAATCCTGCTTTTGAAAAAAAAAGTGCTCTATCCGGTTTTTAAAGCTCAGACTTAAATTGCGCATGGCTTGCATTTCAAGCACGGTTCCCCTACGCTTTTACATAACATTTTAAACTTTTTTTATACTTTCCCCATTCTACCATTGTACTTAAATTCTATAAAATATTATAAAATATTTTAAATACGTTTTAAAAACTTAAAAAATTGACAATGATGTTCAACTATGGTCATATCAACACTTCTAATACTCCAACAACTACCTACCTACCGCGATTATCATTACACGTCATGGTCACGGGTGACGTCACAGACCACAGAATATACTCCGTGGGTGACGTCTACTACGTCGCCGAAACATCGGGACTTACAAAATGACAAACCAGTCCCCTTAAATATAGATAATAAAAAATTATAGTTTAAAAAAAAAACCTTAAAAACACGCTTTTATAAATAAACCAAACTAAAAAGTAGAAAATCTTATCAAATTAGTGTATTGTCATCAGCCCTCGATAACTCTATGTACCAAGTTTAAATGAAATCTGAACGTTAGAAGTGGGTCAAAATGAAGCCCAAAGTATAGATAGAAAAGCCTTGATTATTGTGCCAAGCTGTTAGGATGATGGAATAATTTTATTAAATTAGTGTTTTGTCATCGGTCCTCGATAAGTCTACCAAGTTTGAATGGAATCTGAACTTTAGAAGTGGGTCAAAACGAAGTCCAAAGGAGTCGGTTACAAACAAACATACATATTAACAAACATACAAGTAAAGCTAATAAAAAGCGTGTAAAAAAATGACGGTCGCGATAAGTCGTGCAGAATAAAAAGTGTTGATATAAAACCTCTTTTGATTTTAAAGCCATTATATTACGATGTAAATCTAATTTTGTAGAGTCGAGGAATACTAGTAGCTTTTTAAAGGTAAGGCACTACGATTGTTAGTATAAAACTTATACATACTTTGTGCTATTCCGTCCAAACAAGCCGGCGTTCAGAGTATCATCCAGGTTACGGGCACAAGAATTTCAATCTCTTTTATATAATTTATTTCGATTCAAAATACAAGTCTTGATTTAAATCAATCAAGGGGTTCAGATTTTTCTACGCGCGCCACTGTTTTATATCGAAACTACTGTCACTATTGCAGAACAGCCTTCGCTGAGACTCACTAACATAATATCAGAAATTGCGACGTTTTTATTTAAACCCTCTGATAGCACTTCCTCGAGCAATTATAATAATTTTTTAGTTCACGGAGCAATAAACTAATAAATGAATAACAACAAAATACATTTGAGTGTTAATCAACTTCCATTACGGTCATTTAGTCTTGTTATCTGTGACGCTCTCAAAGAAAAAGGACATAAAACATAGTCAAACAATAATAACAGACTTTTTATATTTTAGTTTTTATATTTTCAAAATGGTGCGTTTGCCGTGTCGACGTTACGCAAACACCGACGATCGCGGGTTCGATTCCCGCTCGGAGTGGATATTTGTGTTTATACAAATATTTATTTCCGGTGTGTTTGTTAGTCCTTGTGAGTCTCCCCACCGTGCCTTGGAGAGCACGTTAAGCTGTCGGTTGTTGTCATGTACACCTGATAGCAATCGTTACTCATAGTAGGAATATATCCACCAACCCGTTTTGGAGAAGCGTGGTGGATTAAGCTCTGATCCTTCTCCTAGATGGGGAAAGAGGCCTATGCCCAGCAGTGGGATATAACAGGTTGAAGCGAAGCGAATGAGTAAGATACAGAACGCAATGTATTTTTTACTGCCGCGCTGTTATACAAGTCATAAATTATACTGAAAAGTTTAGATCTTCGCAACGATTCATAAACAATGTTTGTTTACAGAAATGACCGCGAGACACGATGTAATAATTATGGGTTATTATTGTATTAACATATCTGCCAAGCGATCAAATCCAGTATTAGATCAAAACAAATCGTGCGATGGATTACGGTACGTTTCTATTGAAACGAGTAAATAAGTTTGTTTTTAAGCTCTCAACGCTCATTCTTAGAAACGTTACTTAACGTTATACTAATAAATAATAGCAATCATAATAGTAAATAACTTGTCAGTGTTGCAGTAGAAATAAACATTTTAAACTCATTTTCTTTATAGAGACGATACATTCTTCAGATTTTAAAGGGTTATTTAACTTCTTGGTTAATAAAAATAATCTATACTAATATAATAAAGCTGAAGAGTTTGTTTGTTTGATTGTTTGTTTGTTTGTTTGAACGCGCTAATCTCAGGATTTACTGGTCCGATTTAAAAAATTATTTCAGTGTTAGATAGCCCATTTATCGAGGAAGGCTATAGGCTATATATCATCACGCTAAGACCAATAGGAGCGTAGCACCAATAAAAAATGTTTCAAAATCGGGTTTTTTTCCTTTTGAGAGCTTCCGGTGCGTAAACGGTTAAAGTTTTGCACAAATCATGTATGACAGAATTTGTCCTATTCTACGGGGACGAAGTCGCGCGCAGAAGCTAGTCATTCATAAAATATAAGTACAACTATTATCTGTAACACAAACACACGGTTGTCTATTCCTAAGGTAAGCACTATAACGCTTGTGTTATGTAACAACCGAGTGATATAGCTAAAAAAAATTTTTATTTCGATATACATACATACAAATAATAGACATATAAATAACTATATTACACCCAGACTCGGACTGGGGGCGAACCCACAACCTCCGGAACAAAAACAGGGTCACGAGAAACTGCGTCAACGGGCTAGTCAAAAATCAATAAATACATTTTTAAAATAAAATAATTTAATCAAACGTCTTGCCATGGAGCTAATTGTTACGACATTAAAATAGAGCATGTTACATCACTCTGTCACGTGAAGCTTAAACAACCGCAACGTGGTTAGATTGTAGCATCATTTCGACTAAATTACATATAAAGCTGTTGCCTGAATGTTTTTTTTTTTTTTTTTTTTTTTTTTTATGTTACTAGGTTGGCAAACAAGCGTACGGCTCACCGGATGGTAAGACCGTATCCTATAGACGCCTGCAACGCCAGAAGCATCGCAAGCGCGATGCCGACCCTATCCCCAATCCCCCCAGGAGCTCTGGTCACCTTACTCACCAACAGGAACACAATACTGCTTGAAAACAGTATTATTTAGCTGTGGTCTTCTGTAAGGTCGAGGTACTACCCCAGTCGGGCTGCTCCAATTTTTGAGCAGGAAATTTCCTGCTGTGCCCTACCTCAGTTTCTCGTAATATTTTACACAGCAATTTTTCATACTCGACTGTTGAATCGATTTATTTGTTTCTGCGGTAACAATACAATTTATAGTAAATAATGTACCTAAATATTTGATATTGTTCTTATTTATATGTATATTATTATTTGGCGTCCTGAAGTTATTTTCCAATTAAAGCGATAAAAAGTAGTATTTAATAGGATATTGGCACACAAATAATACAACGGATCCGTACGTGCTTCTATGTTTATTCGATAACGGGAGATTACGGTTTTTTTTAAGTGGAAATAAATGTTATTTTACTGCAATTTTTTTTATTTGGAACACCAACAGCACATAATACATTATTTGAGTACAAATTGGACATTTCGACTAAGCCATTTACAGGTATTCGCTTATGGTAATTGCTTGACATCATTCGAGTACATAATTAATTTTGACTTGCTTGATATACATATATATCTACTTTTCTAATAATACTACATAAATATATATTGGTGTTATTACGATTTGAGGAATTTTATATAGTTTTACATACAATACATAAAAAGAACAAGTTATCGTTTTTTTTTTGTTATCTTAGCAGACGTGTTAGGGTCGCATAACGTCAAAACAGTCTTATCGCTAACCGAATAAAATTTCACCAAAAAAAAACACGAGTGACACAAATATATGTATATTTATAACGAGAAATGTATTTACAATTTGATATTCTTAACCTAAATTTGTATTTCCGTGTGCATGAGCAATTATTTCTCGGCAAGGGAACCAGAGCGTTGGCCCGAAGCGTAGGTACGTTCACCGCAATTTCGCGAAAAATAATGACAAAGCGGTTCATTCACGAAACCGGTCACATTTTGGATAATAATATCGATTTGCGCAAGTAATTTTTGCAACTCTTTGAATCGGCTTTTACTTTAAAGTGACCATTTCCTATGAACATTCCTATTTGTCGTGTATCGATAGTATCGAATATTTTTCTATTCATGAATTTTTTGGAGTTTACTCCTTAAGAATCGTTTTCCATATAAGGTACGGTATGAAAAATATATGAGGAGTTAAATCTACTGAACGAATGGCCTCGTTACGTTTTTGGTAACACTATTGAACCCTATTGGGTTCCGATAGACTAGTAAGCCTTTTTTGTGCCTATTTAGACAGCCGATTTGAAGGAGTAAACTCTAGTTGTGCGTCGGAGCTGAAACACATACTTTTTTTATTAGGACTCCGATCCTATTGGTCTTAGCGTGATGACACATAACCTACAGCCTTGCTCGATATATTATGGGCTATCTGACACTGAAAGAATTTTTCAAATCGGCCCAGTGGTTCCAGAGATTACCGCGTTCAAACAAACAAACAAACAACCAAACAAACAAACTCTTCAGCTTTATATATTAGTATAGATAAATACAGGCGAATTGTTGGTATGTTTGTTTTGTTAAATTTAACGTGACAGCTGACTGAACGCGTTCTGCGCCCGTATGACCTTTGGACCCAGCCCAAGGTGTAATGCAAGAAACCCTTGAGAAACTGTTTGTTAGTACCGCGTAAAACACTCAGTACAGATAGGATATTGAAGGCTGTGTAATAAAATGTAAATTTCTAACGACCATCATTAAAAATAACAATTGTATAGAGATAACATTAAGATTATTTAAACACATCGTACGAGTATATAATGTAATGGGAATTGTAGTTGCGGAAGATGTTCTGAAAACGACGTCATGCACCTCAATTCATTATTTACAGGTAAATTACGCAGTACAGTATTTTTCTCACACGTTTAAAGCCTTTATTTAAATTGCGACATTCGTAAGTATATAAGTTGTTTGAAAATTGCAAGACGAATCTTAAGCGGGCTTTACACGCTACGATAAATTGTAACAATTTATCGTAACGATCAAGATTGTTACAATTTATCGTTGCGTGTAAACGGGAGATTGTAGCGATTTATTTGGATTGGAGTTGGAGTGAACAGTGCTCTACTCTTTCGATTTGTTGGAGCGATAAATCGTTCAATAAATTGTTACAATTTATCGTAGCGTGTAAAGCCAACATTAGTCATACATGTCAAATAGTACGATAAAGCACGATAATATACTCGTATCAATAGCCTTGTACTCCGTTTGGGTTAAAAATAATGCTGTTTATTTGCAAAGGAAAAAAACCGACTTCGTTTTAATCGACACGGTCCGACGTTCAATTTAAATGGGACCACATGGCAAGCACGGCTTTCAAGTAAAAAATACAATAGAATTGCGAACCTCCTTTTTTATGGAGTCGGTTAAAAACGTGCGAAATCGTGACGCTTTCAATATTATGAACGTCAATTCACTTAAACGATGTGAATGTGATATTTGGAGAAAGTCTGTCCTTTCTGAGTTATGTAAGCTGTTAGCCGCGGAATATAATTATGCAAAAAGATTTTTTTAATGCAAATAAAACACTTTAATCCTTATCAGTGTGAATTTGCTTATCAAAATGAATACACGATGAAAATCCGTCATTCCTGTATGCGTCTATTTATTATTGACTAACGATAAGTACTCGAAAAGCGTAAATATTTTTACATAACTAGGTCGGCAAACAAGCGTACGGCTCACCTTATGGTAAGCGATTACCGTAGCTTATAGATGTCTACAGTCTATTACACCAGTAGCATCGCAAGCGCATTGCCGACTCTATATCCCCAATTCCCCCAAGAGTTCCTGGTCACCTAACTTACCAACAGGAACACAACATGCTTGAAAACAGCATTATTTAGCTGTGATCTTATAATACTAATGGTTTTATTAAATTAATTAAAATGTTTACGTAGTTATAATATATTTTGAATTACTTATATAAAAGAAAACAGTTTAAGTTCGATGACATTCCGATAAAAGTAATAATCCTTTCCTTGTATAATTAAAAAAAAAATATTGAAAGCGAACAAGAATTAATATGTGCATAATTATGTACCTATCTATTATTAATAATCTAAATGATTGACGTATGTAATGTATAGTACAATGTAATCTGAACACATTTTATGATAAACTTTACACTTGGGTCCTAGGCGGGTAATGACGCCACGATAAAAACCTATTATGATATAAATTCATAACGCGCATTCAGTTATTAATTATTTAGGTATATCTAATTAGAGCAGGCAAAAACAACTTAAATTAATTATAAATGTTATAATATTAATTGGTATATTACGTTATTAAAATATTTCCTTTACACGTCAATCGAACGTGAAGTTCATCAAAGATACGAAAACAATTTAAATAGTAGTTCAAGTCATTCTATTGTTATTCTTGTTTAATGCAAAATGAAATTAAAAAAATTAGGTTTAGATTAATGTGCATAACGAAATTTCGCTTTCACAAATGTTCTAGTGTTTAACTCTACATTTGTGCTAAGTACATAATAGCGCAATTATATTTATAACAAAAATATTATCGTTACCACACACGCAGTATTCCAATAATATTAAAAATAACCTCGCGTCTTTGATATCAAAGTTCTTTGTCGCAACAGCGTATAGATTATGGTGTTCATGGGGTGTTAGACTGCTTTTACGGTAGAATTTATGGCTTAAGTGCACACTTTAATTACCTATTGAAAACTGAAGAAAACAATATTACGTCATCGTTCGATGCAATAATACGTATGCAGAAATGCTTAGAAAACCAATGATTCATTGCAAAACACGTTTATTTCAATATCTGCAAATTTAGTTTCTAACGTATAGAAATTAAAAAATTTAAGCACTTGTATTAATGAAATGATTCTGACCTGTACATATAATATACAATAATAATAACTATGGAAATGACCAGGCGATGTCTGTTCGTAAGAGATATTCAGAAAAATTAGTTATACATAATTATATAGGCGACCATAACAGCAATATTCAAATATACTCGTAATATTCATTAAATCAAATCTTCAAATATTAAATATCTTTATTTTCTATAGTCTTCTATACTGCTTGAAACAACTTTTTCGGATTTTATCGCGGTTTATTAAGTTGTTTAGATGCCCTGACGTTTCGGATACTTTACCATGGTCACGGGAGGACTGAGGGATGGATCATTATAATGAGTGAAATTCGCGTAAAAATTAGAAAGGCTATACTATCTTGTTTATCGACTGTTTTATAGTTCTACAAATATACTGAAATCGTATTATTATTATTATTACTATTTCACTGAATAAAAACCACGTTATAATTGATTAACATAATTATTTTGCCTCTGACTGAAGGCTATTAAAAATGTGATTTGAAAATAATCCGTCAATTGTTCAGTATTCAGTAACTATAACAATATTTATTGAAGGTCCAGCAAAGGATATGCAAAGAATAAATAATAACCTGTTATTCTTAATTTTCAACAATCGACAAAATACAGGAAAAACAAGTTTTTACACAAACATTCTTTTTTTTACATTTGAAGACTGTATTGCAAAAACATGATTGCTAGTCAAATTAATGAAAATTGCGTTTGAATGCTACGTCCGTGAAAAATATTGTTATTACGTGATTATCAAAATACCCTGTCATTTGACTATTGAAATGTACTAAACGTAATTTCCTAATAGTAGGTATTTTATGAGTATCAACGCTTTGAAATCAGCTTACGCTTTTGGTCACAGTAATTTATTAGAAAGATTACTAAATTACCGATTATTTATGCTTTAAATTCCTTTGCATGAAATAATGACATTTATATAACACGGGATATATATTATAAATTTGTAAAAATAACTTTCTGCCTGCGACTTCGTTCGCGTGAACTACGCTAACCCTTTTGCCGTCTTTTTTTCACCCCATAAAGGTTGATTTTTTTGATATCCTGAAATAAGTCATTTTAAGTTTCTAATCAAGTAGCTAAATACCAATTTTATATCAATTAAGCTTCAGAACAAACAGTTTCATACAAACTTACCTCCTTTTTAGGGAGTAAAAGTTAGTGGCAAATTTTTACAATTCGTTTCGAAGTGCTCACATTTGCAAAGTTTTGAGTTATTTCTAATCCTAATAGTTGGGGCTGTGCGGAGTGCGTTGATATATCAGTCATTGAGTCAGTTTACCTTTTTATATGTTTAGACTAACTGTGCCCACGACGTCGTCCGCGTGGAATAGTGACTTTGGACAGCAATTTTTGGACATATCTTTTGGTTTATTTTGGATTATAAACACCTCGTTTGGGTAGTTACATGTTCAACGTGATTCTTTAAATTGGCATAACTTTTTTATTTACGAACTGATGGACATGAAACAAACACTAAATGTTAAGTGAAGCTTACCACAATATATTAGTGAAAACCGTATCTAAATCGGATAAGCCGTTTTTGAGATTAGCGTGCATAAACATATTACATTTACATTTTTATTATATGTATGTGTGATGATAATGATGATATTGATTATAATGTATGACGTAATGAATTAGATATTAACATACTCATCAATATACATATATGTAGTTAACTGGATGCTTAAGATGTCTTTATAAAATTTGACTCATTAGACAAACAGCTTTTATCTACACGGATTTAAAAAAAATTCTATTTAATACTTAAAAACTTTTAATGAGAAGTATTTTAACGTCTATGATTTGTATAAAATGAAATATGGAACGTGAAACAACTATCATGTTGTTCAACAATGATTTTTTCACAGAGAAAATCCCAAGCGATTCCATACGTACGCGAGCATACTTTATTGTTATTATTTTGACCTTGAAAACATACCCTAAACAACTATGCAATGAACATTATTAGCAATATATTACATATGTATCATTTAAACATTAATACTTTTATACTTCTGCTATGGAATTATCGACGATAGGATAACGAAAGTGATTAAAAATATATGTCGTCAAGCGGATTAAATATAATATAGTAGGTACTTTTAAGGTAAAATTTACTTTTTATTTATTTATTTATTTATTTATACTTTATTGTACACCACAACTACATTTTAAACATTAAACACATTTAAAGACATTTACAGACTGTGAATTACAATGGGCAGACTTATGGCTATTTAGCTATTTCTTCCAGACAACCCATTTTTAATGTTGATGATTATTATTCGATACTAATAATCGCTTCAAAATATGTTTTATGAGTAGGCGTGTTCGTTTCAACCACGATAAATGTCGATATTTTTTAGATAGAGCGACACTAATGGTTATTGCTTCGCTTCTATGGCCCAGCGTTATGTTTGCGGTCATTCAAGTATTACGTAGGCAGAATTTTAGTAATGTTTTAACCCTCTCCTCCCCCTTGTCAGCGAAAGTCAGCAAAACCCTAACCCCTCCCTTATGCTTACGTAAACATATTGGTATATATATTTTTAATCTATTCAGAAATAATAAATAAATATTTCTGACGGATCTAGAACCCCCAACCCCTGTGTCATAAAAAATAAGCAAAACAAAGACTCCCTTCAGTGTTTACGTAATACTGGAATAACCCTTTATAAGAATACTGGTAACTTAAAAAAGAATTATCCTTCCATTAAATTTGGCACAATTTTAAAATACGGAACTCTACAAAATAAGTGACTTACATTATTTGTAGTTTTTATCAACTTCTAAAGGGCCCCGTAGACGATCAAATATTTGATCAAACTTCATATTAAATTTCTGTTTGACAAACGTGTTTGTCAAATTATTTGATCGTGTGCGGGGCTGCGGGTTTTTTTTATATATATGGTTTTTATATGAAAACATGAAGTTTGATCAAACATGTTTGATCGTTTACGGGGCCCATAATATTTCTGTTTCGTAGATTGCCATTACGTACAACTAATACTGCTTGAGTTAACCCTTAATAGAGAAAGCATTCTTCAAAAGCATTTTAAATTGGTTATATTTAGTCGGTATAAAGTAATAAAATAGGAATAGGTGGGGCTCTACATCACTTACACGTATTTGATAAAGAGTTAAATATTTCAGTTTTCGCGAATTTAGAAATAATATTCCGAAAACGATTATTTACATTTCTAAATAAATAAAAATCTCAAACTAGTTAATATTAAAATATATATATTTTTATAGCATTTATGTAATACGCGATAAGTAATTTCTGTAATAGTTGTGACCTCGTGATAGCTATAATCGCTCTATCAAAATTGTGTAGTTTCCATTTCATTTATAATTTAGCAATTTAATTAACTTAATAATACTAACTAGTAATTTCTTAACTTATTACTAATAAATTAACAGTTTATTTAAAAAAAATTTTTTGATTTGTTGGACGTAATAAATCTCAAAGTTAATCAAAATCATTTTTCAATTTCAAATTACAAACATTTACGGGGTATTTCTATTTCAATTTGCAACGAAATGTCCTATTGCGTGAAATGTGAAAATCAGTTCTTGAAAATAATGAAACAGTGAGTATTACAAAGACAACACCGCTCTGGTACAGTGGTGTGTGTAGTCGCCTAAAACACCGACAGTTTGCGGGTTCGATTCCCGTTTCCCACACGTTTATAGATATTTGTATTTTGTACAAATATTCCTTTCCGATTAGGGTGTCTGACCTTGTGGCTCTCCCCACCGTGCCTCAGAGAGCACTTTAAGCCGTCGGTCCCAGTTGTTATCATATTTAAGTACCTCATAGCGATTGTTATTCGTAATAGGGAATATATCCACAATACCCGCAGTGGAGCAGCCTGGTGGATTAATCTCCAATCCTTCTCTTACATGGAGAAAGAGGCCTGTGCCCAGCTGTGGGATGTTACAGGATGAATCGTAATCGTAACAAAGACAAGGCAAATGTTTTCAACACTTGGTTTATAGATAAATATTGTTTTAACCTTAGATCATTTACTACCAAATTAATCTATGAAGTTATATTTGTTTAAACTTAGAAATATTACTTAAAATAACGAAATAATGTTTAAAAAAAATACAATTATTAACAGGTTCAATCATATATAAAGACTTTAATTATATACCTCCATAGTTAAGTAATGAGCATTTATACGTCTTTATATTATACTAGCCGACCCGTGCCCACTTCGTTGGGCGTTAATTATTGTTGTGATGTAAATAATATACTTACATATACATACTTAAGTTTTCATCTCGCTCACATAAAACTACCACCCCCCGTTTCAGCCCCAAAAAGGGTTGATTTCTAAAAATACATTATTAGTACACCTCCACACCATCTATAGAGCATACATTTTGAATTTCAAGTCTCTTACTTCAAAAACATAGGACTTTCATACAAACTTCCAACCCCCGTTTAACTCCCTTAGGGGTGGAATATCGTAAAACCCGTTCTTAGCTGACCTCTACTCGGCGAAAGGAATATTCCTACCAAAATTCAAGTCTCTACGCCTTATGGTTCCAGAGATATCGTGATGAGTCAATGGGTGGGTAACTCTTTTATATATATAGATAAATTTCGATTTTAAATTGTAGAGACCATAGATTGAAGAGTGGTAGAGAATGATTACACAAATAGTTTGTTATTTAAGCTATATTTTATTTATTTAAACATATATACCAGGATATTATCAGCTGAGTCAACTGGAAGTTTTTTGACTTCTACAATATAGTATTTATTTTGTTCAATACCTACGTTATCTTCAATACAGTAAATGTATCATCAATAACTTATAATTTTGTTTACATAAGATCCGTATTTTACGAGTGTTATACACAGAAACCGACATAATTTGCTAGGCGTATGTGTATATATAAATTTTAATGGCATTACAATTTGTTAAAAGGTTTATGATACATGTGTTTAATAGGATATATTTAGGAATAATAAAAATATATTAGTGTTTTTAATTTTTTAACTAATTGATACAACCTTAACAACCAACAACCAACCAACCAGTGACCTTAGAATTACAACTGTACCGTCATTTTGTTTTAGGTCAATGTTTACAAAACTACATGAAAAACCAAGGTTTCCATATAATGGCTAATTACGGAATTACAATAAAAACAAATGAATGATTTTAAAATTTTTTCGCGTTGAATATTTCAGTTTTAAATGAATTGACAGACCTTGATTGTGAATGACTGTGGTAGGTTAATGGTAGTTTTATTTTTATTTAAATATAAATGTGTGCGATAAATATCAAGTATAACATAAATATTAAATATATTTTATTACAAAGAATCCTACGAATATTATAATTGAGGATGGGTGTATGTTTGTTGGCCTTTCACGCAAAAAGTATTGAACCGATTTTAATGAAATTTGGTAGGTACGTAGATAGCTGGAGATTCAGAAAAAGACATAAGCTACTTTTATCCCGACATTCCCAAGGGATCGGATATGATGTGTCATCTATAATTTTATGTTTCATTTTTAATATAATACACATGTGGAAATATTATTTAGCAAAAACGTTGCTGAGTGCTGACAGACAAGCCTTTGACCTGGTTTCATGCTCTAGAAACATTTTTCAAAATACTATGTCACAACGACTTAGTTATTTAAAATAACTCGGACGAATTATATTAAAACTAAAACAATTGTATTAAGACTGCAAATTGACTCACCTTCATATATGGACCTATCATAAAGACCGTTTATCACAACGTTTCGCGAAATAAAATTCACGAAACTATACAGTTAAAAAATGTTTAAATACACTTGACTAAAAAGTTTCACAACAATTATCACAGATTATAAACGAAATAGGCACTTTTTACGGGAACCGTAAAGTCACACGATTTCACAGTTTACCATACGTTCTGGTGGAATTCGCGAGCAAAAAATTTAACTTCTAAAACAAAATCTACTTAATAATTTAGCTATTTCTTCTTAGGCATATTTGTACTATAATTAGTGTGTATGAACACAGGAATGAAACGTATAATATTAAATTCGATATTTAAATAAGTCGCGGGAAATAATTCGCAAGGACGCGTCGCGAATGTTACCCGTGCGTCGTCTGAACAGTGACTGGCTGAATATTATTAAAGCCAACACTTGTATATTCGCAGCCGTTAAAAAATAAATACGACAAGCACAAGGTGCGATGATCGAAGGCCTGTGGAACGTTTAAAAGGAACTGTTATCTAACCAATAGCATTTCCAATGGGTTCTGACGAAACCACGTGATGGCATTTCCAATTTTCCATTGATTAATCAAATTGTAACGGCGAGTTGAATGCAATCGGAACAGCTATTTTTAGACCACACGTGAAAAGTTTAATGCTAACGTTTGGAACAATTGAATAGTATTTAAATGAATATATGATTATTTATTTCCTATATTACATTACATATGAACGCTTAGGTACTGTTACACTTTGAACCTATTAATAATTTATTTTTAATTAATTCAAGGACAGGATTATTATTCAAAACTTACGCTTTTAATTATGTCGCCGACTGATAAAGTTGTAAATTTTAAAAACACAAACACATCTCACATTAAATATTCTAATCTAAACTATAAAAATAAATACATGGAATAGAAAGTAAGAAAAAAGTGTGTGTGTCAGTTCCGACGCACGACTGGAGTTTACTTCTTCAGATCGACTCTAAATATGCACAAAAAAGACTTTACAGTCTAAGAAAAAGATTAATACCATATCCATATCTATCGATGGATTATTAGAAAACGTCGCAACCGATACCGCCGTAACCATCGTAGCCGGTATCGTCGACGTCGTAGCAGATAGATAGTAGCCAAAAACGTAACGAGGCCATTCTTTTAGTAGATTTTACTCCTCATATTTTTTTCATACCGGAGGCCTTATATGAAAATCGATTCTTAAGGACCCGCTAGGACTGCACAAACACCCAGACCACGGCAAACATCTGCATGGCCAATACAAATGTTTGTCGTGATCGGGGATCGAACCAGCAACCGCCAGCGCAACTGGCACAAACCAGTGCTGTGACCGCTGCGCCAACGCGGCGTCAAAACTTTTAGTTATATCATATAATAAAAATACTTTTAATAATTTTGTTTGTACGGAACCCTCCTCAGTGCGCGAGTACGACTCGCACTTGGCCGGGTTTTTTTTTAAAGAATCTTCTACAGAAGATGTATTTTATAATGACGTGTAAATTATTCCGTATATGTACTTTTTCTTTCGTCATATTCTCATTGATCAAAACATGTTTTTAAAGTAAAATTTTACAACAACAAAGAATGTTTTTCTTAGATAAATATTTGATTAAATGAAAATCGATATCGTCAGAGACGTCACCAGTATTTTAAGTGCAACTTATCTTATTTTGCCACAAATCTTTGAGTAGTTTTACAAAGAAGTATATTATGAAAAACCAATATTCAAATCGTTTAGCTTCCTACCTAAATAAAAAGTTAAGTCTAAGTACAATAAAAAGCAGGCGTAACCCAAAGCACAAAGCGGGCTTTACACGCTACGATAAATTGTAATAATTTATCGTAACGATCAAGATTGTTACAATAATTTATCGTTGCGTGTAAACGGGAGATT
Organism: Melitaea athalia; assembly: GCA_905220545.2. Lineage (NCBI taxonomy): Eukaryota > Metazoa > Arthropoda > Insecta > Lepidoptera > Nymphalidae > Melitaea > Melitaea athalia. The sequence continues at coordinate 2,068,937 of HG992184.1, forward strand.
GTAGCGATTTATTGGCATTGGAGTTGGAGTGAACAGTGCTCTACTCTTTCGATTTGTTGCAGCGATAAATCGTTCAAAAAATTGTTACAATTTATCGTAGCGTGTAAAGCCAGCATATCATTTCTTTACCGCAGTGAAGTAAAAATAAAAAGAATTATTTACGCGAACTTTGATCTCACGCGCTCGTTTACGTTGCGTAGTCTGCATTTGTTTATAATACCTACAAGTCTACTAAAAAAAAAATTAAAACGCTGACAAAAACTGTTTCCTTAAGTTTGTTCACGTTGTCATTTTAGTTATGAGTCATTCTTTATTATAACATAATGTAGCATAAATCGTTAAAGATGTGAAACCAGTAGGTGCTGAATAGCAAAAAAAAAAAAACAAAAATAGCGTAAAATATTTTTATATCGACGAAGCTATTTCCTAATAAAACCTATTTGTTACATGAAAATCTGTTTTGTTCTTTTTCAGGCTAAGGTCGCTGACAAAAAAATAATGGACAACCACTATAAATTATTGTTTTGACCACAGCAGCATAAGGAAAATACATAATATATACTAATATTATAAGGCTAGATTGTTTGAATCCACTAATTTCAGGAACTAATAATTCAAATTATATAATATTTTGGGAGCTTTTTCCTTTAAGTAAACGCGAGTGTAATCGCGGGGAACATTAAGTAAATAATATTCTACGTACAGAACTGACATCTCTACAATTTAATTATGTAGGTACATGTAGATAGGTTTATGTGTCTCGGTTTATCATGATAATTGTTTTTGTTTCAGATACAGATTCACGTCAAAGGTCAAATAACATCCTTCAAGTTGTATATTGTATACATTGATATGCATACACATCAATCTTGTGGTAGGTATATGAATACATGAACTTGAATACATACAGATAACCTATAGCTGGTTAATTTTAACTCACGTATATGGTTCGACCTTTTTCGTTAAATAATAGACAAATTGTTTTTATGTGTAGGTATATACTGTGACTATTTGTATCATCATCTCCCTGCCCTTATCCCACTTATGGGGGTGTACATGAGTCATGGAACTCATGTTGTAAAAGATTTGGCATGGTATATTTTACGACCGGCCGCCTGCCTGACATCAAACCTCCTTGGAAATTCCTGGCTAAGAAGAAGGATAGGTGGGAAGGATTTATGTGAGAACAGGATCTGGGGTTAGGGATGGCAGTGCCACGGATTACGGGGAGGGGTGTGATAAAGCAGCTAGACCAGTCCGGGGTCGCGTACCCGTAGCGGTTTCAACCAGTTATCGGATAGATATCTAGTGGTCCCACCCTCTGGATATTTGTATATAATATCTTAAATATTCATTAGTTAAGTAACTATTATTTTATTGTTAAATTTCAACTGAAGCGTATTGTTGATAAGATTTTGAATCGGTTGTTAGAGCCTCGTTTGGTTACAAGGTTTTGTAATAAGACACGTTTCTTCAATGAAAATTCTAATTCTTAAAAAAAAATACTAAAGCCAACACAGACTTATATTTTATATTACTTTGTAAAATAGTAATGTTCAAAGTAGCCTAGAACTAAGTGACTTTTATGATTTGTACTTTTAATGTGTGTATATAATTTGTAAATATATAAGATGTACGATAATAAGTCTTTGTATCGCAAAAAAAAAATCGAAAGTGATTTTTTAATTTTTTGCAATAACAAACAAAAAGTTGTAGTAATTTGCAAGTGTGCATGTGTGCGTTAAATTGCGAATGTGAAAGTAGCCCAGCTTCAAATAACGTCTGTCATACAAATAGTGAACCTCAGGCGACGAGTACTTGCTAATTAACTTTGTTCCTTTTACGTTTCAAAGAATGCAGACAGGTACACGATAAATTTGATAGTCGGCTCCATTCAGAAACTGGTTCTAGAAAAAAAATGCCTGACGTGTTCCATTTTTAAAAAGCTGTACAGATTAAATATTCGTGATTAATAAATTGAAGTTTAATTTAAACTATTTTCTGAAATTGCAATTACGTCCTAAAATAGAAGGTTTATATAATTATTATGTTCAGGTATGATAGAATTACCAGTCAGATTAAAAAAAAACATTTTTAACTTTGTTGTTCTAGTTGTTGTAGAAGATTTTTAGGCTATAAAATAACATGCTATGAATTACAGAAGCAGAGAAATATAAATAAACGTTAGTCAATTCGATAATAATTATTTTGACGTAATTGTAGAGTAATCTAGAGTTGAAGAATTAAAAATAATCCGTTATAAAATTACGTATACACTCAATTATGATTAGTTAGCTTCTTATTAATTAATTTTAATTTAGGTAGGCTTATAATAATATCTCTGGCAGCTTTTAACCAGTGTTGTGTTCCTGTTGGTGAGTAAGTTGACCAGAGCTCCTGGGGGGAATAGGGGATAGCGTCGGCAAAGCTCTTGCGATGTTTCTAGTGTTGCAGACGTCTATGAGCTACGGTAATCGCTTACCATCAGGTGAGCCGTACGCTTGTTTGCCGAACTAGTTATTTAAAAAAAAATATCCCACTTCTGGGCATAGGCCTCTTTCTCCATGTAGGAAAAGGATTGGCTTAGAAGAGCTTTAGAAAAGTATAATTTTGAGCTTAATCTTAGTAGCAAGCCCATCAGAGCCTTTGCTAACATGCCCGATGAGCTACAGAAAAAAGGCTGCAATAAATAACATTACGAGATCCGGCTTAAGAAATATATTATAGCCCTATGTTTTTAATGATGATGATCCTGTACATATGTAAGATAATACATATATCGACATATATGTGATAGGGTATCTAATGAAATCTCGCCCAGACAACGTTAATTAATTAATTAAGTAACTGATTCAAGAAGGTAAGTTAGTTCTGCATAATCCGTCCTTTCATTGTAAATTATAACCGTGCTTAATCGCTAATACAAGGTCTGACAAAGGGCATTAAATAAACTAATTATAAATGATACTTGTGAAGTAATACAATACAAAGATAAGTCTCTTGTTGCTTGCTTTGTTCCGAGAATATCGTAAACTCCAGTTCGGTAGTACTATTTACTAATCTGTGGTTCTATTATTTTTTTTTTAATGTAACTAGATTGGCAAACAACCGTACGGCTCACCTGATGGTAAGACCGTAGCCTATGGACGCCTGCAACACCAGAATCCCCCAATCCCGCCCCCCAGGAGCTCTGGTCACCTTACTCACCAACAGGAACACAATACTGCTTGAAAACAGTATTATTTAGCTGTGGTCTTCTGTAAGGTCGAGGTACTACCCCAGTCGGGCTGCTCCATATTTTGAGCAGGAAATTTCCTGCTGTGCCCTACCTCAGTTCAGTTTCTATATACATATATATATATCGTTACACTTCATCTAATTATAAGTTCCTAAATACTCGTATTTACGTCAGAGGAACGTCATAACGGTCATATTATATAGACTTCCTCGTGCTCTTAAATAGAAGACAATAAAGAAAAGGTATATTAACCTGAATCTTTAGTAACTGTTTGTTTGTGGATGTCTAGTGCTGCGAGTGGTTGCTTAACACTTAGTCGCAATTTTTTTTTAATCAAGAAGCGACGCATCACAAATGCCTAGATTGTGAAAAAACTATTGTTATTCCAATAGTTTTTTTACACATATAAAATAATAACTGTTAGTTGAATCATTATGAGTTATGACTACGTCATAGTCGTCATATAAATTATATTTAAAAGATATGCTTGACTGATTCATCACAGTTCAGCCGAAACGCCACTTAGGCGACAGATGCATGACATTTGGTTTATTATTTATTTTTATGGCGGAGGCTTACTTAGAAATTATTTCACCAAACACCTATTGCTTCTATTTATCACTCCTATTACTAATTTTATTCTCTCTGGATGAAATTCTGGTGAATTGGGTAAACTGAATTGACTGTTATTGTGTATTACAGTAAAACAATATTGTATGGACTAAAGCTACATAATATATTACATGGTAGGTAGGTTAGCCCTAGGTTGTCTAGAGGAGATACTTTTCAGCGATAAGGCCGCCTTTTGTACCTTAGGATACTTTTTTAAAATCAATCTGCTATAGTCTAGTCGACAAGATGAATATTGTCTAAAATAGAGACTGCTCTTAAAATTATGTGTGATAGCTCGTTAGATCCGGAAAGACGCCTACAAAAATGTGCCAAAAGCATGTACCTATAAGCACATAAAATATTTCAAAAGTTATAAACAATTAAAGATGGAAAAAAATGGCATTTCGTTTTTTGCCAATATTTCATAAATTATTAGTACATATTTAAGAAATTTAAAAAAAAAATATTCTGAAAGAAGAGGAACTTTCCAATAACTCCGAGCTCTCGGAACTCTATATCCATTATTTATAATTTTAATTGAATGCTGAAAATGGGTCTCTAACTCTCTACGTGACATTTTTAGGTTGCGCGCACAGCGTCAAAGACGACACATTGATTAATTTATTTAAGGTTTGAATATATATATTTTTTAAATTTGAAAAAATTATGGTGTATTCTGAACACTATAAATACTTAATTCTCTTTGGAAATTTTACTTAAAAATTTTTCTCAAACATCCGGTTCAATCTCTATATCTATAAAAATGAATCGCTGAATGTGTTACTAAGCGCAAATCTCGAGATCAGCTGAACCGATTTCGTTAATTCTTTTTTTATAACATTACTTGAAGTACGAGGATGGTCCTTACGGAGAGAAAAATTTAAAAAATTGTTTAAAAGTCAAAAACAACAATTTTCTATATTCCCATACAAAAGTTAAGACAGGACAACGTCTGTCGGGTCAGCTAGTTGTAAATAAAAAAAAAGGTTTAACCATTTCACTGTCGTAAAAGTTCTTCATCGTTAAGTTGACATTTATGACTACTGTACTAATAATATAATGAAATGTACTTCCTTATAAAAAAAAACAAGATTATATAATAAACTTTAATAAGAATAAAATTATAATAATTCCCGCAATACCTTCGATACAATTATTTACGTATATTTTATCACGTTACCGATTATATTTTACACGAAATAAGTTGGTCGTGTTATTGCAATTTGTTACGACTAGCCGTGTACCACGTGGATGGTCATATAAACGACTTTCCGTGTTCAATACACTGGAAATAATTCTTAAAAAAATCTTAAATAACTCATTAGACTTTATAACTCTACAAAATTCTAAAAAAGTCAAATATTCTCTGAAATTTCGGACTATTGAAGAGTTGTAGAGTTGTTTAGAGTTTTACTTTTAAAAGTACCAGGGTATATGGCTAATTAAAATGTTCGTATTACACATTGGTGTTTTACATTTCTTTTGGTTCATATATAATTCCATCAACTTTTAGATGCAACAAAATATAATAATATTAACCGCAATGAAATTACAGAACGACCACACGAACAAATTACAAAACAAAAGTTTAAAATGTTGCTGAGGCACAACAAAACGCATAAAATCACTATTTTCGCATACATAGTAAACGTTCAGTGGCACGGAGAGTAAATATTTTGACTTCTACCACGTACGTTTAATGTTGAAAAGAAACAAGCTTGGCTTAAATAAAATGAAAGTATTCATTTGCATTAACGCCTTTTCCTTTGATCCGCTATTAAATTTAGCTGTTGACTTTGCAGTATTTCGCATCTGTCGAGTTTATCGAATGCATCGTTTCATGACTGGACGAAAAATTGATTTAATTATACCATTAGTTAATACAAAGTACAATATTTATTTTCTGTCAATATTTTATTCAAAAAAATAAAAATGTGGTTTCCCGTACCGGGAATCGAACCCGAGCCTCCTGGGTGAAAGCCAGGTATCCTAGCCACTAGACCATACGGGATACAACAAGACGAGGGAAATATTTATACATTTTCTTAAACTTGACTGTAAATTACCGTTAATTAATGTTCGAAAATTTGTATTTCAACATTTTACAATATATTACATACCTATATACAGTTCACAACAAAAACTAAATATTTAAAGATAGTTACGGTATAATTCCTGTCCATGTGGAATGGTGCCAAAATTCTATTATAATGAATAAATTTTTTCTTTTCATAAATGTGATTCCTGTATTATTACGAGCTATTATAATTCACTCATTGGTTTTATTATAAATCAATTAACTCGCTAAGTATTCTTATATTTTCTATATACAAATGACATCTTACATAATATGTGATATCTGTTGTAGTTCTGCTATTTGACACTAGATGACGCTAAACTATAGTACGGTATTAAATACCTACTTGATTAAAATTGTTAAAACGTTAAAAGTAATACAGAAAGGACTATTTAAATATTATTGCACATTTTAAGAAATTTAATTTATCTTAAAACACCTGTTGATTAAGTTATTCGTTTTGATGACGTTCAATACCTACCTACCTGTTTATAATGTGGACTCTACCATCTCCACATTGTAGAGACACGGAACTTACCTCGTGTTTTCCTGGTTTTTAAACAGATGTCGCATCTGTGCATCTTAAAAGAACTTTAAATTGTTCATTATACGGGTATATAGAGGGCGTCACTGACACTAAAAATATGTTGTTATTAGTATAAAACGCTTACTTTTTTCGTCGAAGTTTTTATTTGGTTCGTTTTGGTCTCATGGTCTGACTGTATTTGTCCTTGTGTGTCTCTCCCCCTCAGAGAGTATGTAAAGCTGACTGTCCCAATTGTAATCATAGAAACCTAATACACTCGTTACTCACTACTTACTTAACACGGTATCGTTGTGAAGTATAGACTAGTTTCCTTTATGGAAAAATAAACCTTTGACCAGCATTTTTGTACGTTAAACACTGAACGAAATGGTTCAATCCTTGTCCTATACAAAGACTTAAATGTTTAAATACAGTCAAAATATTCATTCAATTATTTATTGTCGTGATTCCAATTTTTCTTTCGTGCTTTAACCTTTCACAAAAAATGTTTTTCGTGATGCTGGTGCGGATGAAATGAAATGATGAACTTGAGAAGCAGTCACGATACAAAACTTTACTGCCTTTACTTTGAAAAACTTTAGGTTTTATATTCCCAACTACACTTTTCCGAGATCAAAATTCGAAGAAATAGATTTAATAGTTCACTTCAGTAGTTTCTTAATATTTCAACAGTACAAAAGAACAGACAAGTCGATAGAAAGTAGATATTATTTTAACCATTTATTAAGTATCATTTAAACAATGAGAACTACAAATTAATGACCATACAACTCTATGGCCTACTCTCACAGAACAGCAAACACGGTGCATCGAATATTGCGTGTTTAAAATTGCTCGTAAGAAAGGAAATTGCTTCCGTATTGTTGCAATCCATTAAATGAAACACATGCATGGTTAGGTCTGTTCAATATCGGAGTACGCTTAAGGTTTTCGCACAATACATTTGAACGAAACGAAATTTAACTATAGGTAATAAAGTAATTTTATTTTAATATGGACATCAATTTCAAGTTATCAGCTTCTCTCAAGTTGAGTTCTTTCAGTTTCTCTCAAGGATAGAATATGAAATGAGACTATCCGTGAGAGAACGAAAGTAACCGACATAGGAAGTTGAAGTGGCAGTGGGCTGGTCACCTGTTTCGCAGGACCGATGGCTGTTGGAGAAGACGTGTCCTGGGGTGGAGACCGCGTATTGGCAAACGCAATGTAGTACGTCCTCCGGCCCGCTGGACCGACGATCTACGTAAGATTGCCGGTGTAGGCTGGATGAGGATTGCGGAAAACCGGGATGTCTGGCGCGAACTTGGGGAGGCCTATGTCCAGCAGTGGACTGCAATAGGCTGATATGACGATGATGATGATGATGATAAATTTCAAACTGTTATAGTATTTTATCATATAATATGTAGAAATAATTTTAAGTTTATCCTTTTTTCTTGTAATGTACAGCCAAAGATATTGAAAGTAAGACGTATTTATTTCAGTCGGTTAATGTGAATGCAGACTTACATTAACCACATACATAGGTTTTCCGCTTCCGAATATTGTTATTCGCGAGTCGAATGAAAACTCAAGACGGGGCAATTTTATTAAAACATATTTTTTTTTTTGGATTTCTATTATTTTCAATTAAACGTTACATAAGTTTTAAATAATAAATACTTACTTAGCAAGTACGTTGAAGAATTTTGTTGCTCTTTTTGTACAATTTAAGTATTAAAAGCCGGGTTGGCTCAAAGTAAAATAATAAGTGGATACTAACAGAAATATTGTCGATTTAAGACTTGATAACGTTGCTTATTTTTCAAATTTTAGAAGAATAATAAAAGAAAGAAAGAAGAGGTAGTGACGTTTAAGAAAAGTCGGCATAAAAATCTGCATGAGAATCTCCAACTTTTCTTTATTAGCCTACTAATGAAGTATATATATTCCTATATACTTCTATACATAAGTATATAAAATTAAATCACCGAAATGTATGTATCTACGCGCATAACTACCGAACATCTAGTGCGCCATCGGATTCGCTTGTACTATACTTGTATACTACATATTATAAAACAAAGTCGCTTTCCGCTGTCTATCTGTCTGTATGTATGCTTAGATCTTAAAAACTACGCAACGGATTTTGATGCGGTTTTTTTAATAGATAGAGTGATTCAAGGGGAAGGTTTATATGTATAACACATGCATAATATAGTAGAGGAACACTGATCATTTTTGCAACCGTGCGAAGCCGGGGCTGGTCGCTAGTTTTATATATAAAGAGTTTATATATACTCGTACTTTATCATCTGATTAATAATAAAAGAGTATGAAAAAGATTAAAATATCCCTACGCTCCGCATATGTATCAGGAAAATGTCGCACGTATTTCCCTCATTTTCCTTCAAACGGCTAAGCCCCGTGGACATACCAATTTAAGCTCTTTTATGTACGATTGGCTCTCACTAATCCTTGAATGCTTATGAAATGTAAAAAGGAACGGAAATATTATTTTTCCGACATAGTAACGGCATCTTTTCAATGGATTCAATGTGACAGTTTATTTTTTTAACTACAGATACCTTAACTGTTTAAAAACGGGATATGTACCATGTTTTTTATTTTTATTTTTCCTAGCTCGAAATTTTGACATTAACTGCGAAATAGTTTTATAATAACCATGTTAATCTAAAATCTTATACAGACAAGTACCTTCCCCATTTTTAATTAGAATAAATTGAAACGCAAAAAAAAATTGCAGTGTAATTAAACACGTTTAATATTTTTATAACAAGAGCAAAAGATATAATAGTTAAGGAAATTACTTGATAAATAACAGTTTCATTGTATAAAAGAAAATTATTTCCAGAATATTTTCTTTCTATTCAATTTAGACTCGTGCAACTACAGCATTCACGTGTTTCATTTAACTCAACATAAATTTTATATCTTTCATTAATCTTTTATAAATATACTCGAACTAAACAATACATAATTAAGATATAAGGAAAAACAATGCGGTTATAAAAGTAATCGTAAACGATATTGTATTCAACCTGCAGATCGTGTCCGCGGAAGATCCTTAGGAGTCACGCCCAAGGCGCAATATTGAATTTAAAATTTGTCTTTACGTTTAACGCTCTTATTGAGATGCAATAGGTGTCATATTACAGTAGGAAAACTGGTTTTATGTTATTTATGGTGAAGTGCATTAGACATACATATATTGAGGTCGCATGAGTGACTCTACCATAGATGACTCTACGTACATAGCTGACCTTAGTTTGTACAAATTTATTAAATTTTTGCCTTGACTGATGTTTTGATATAACATATTTTATTTGTTTACAGACACAAATTAATGCAAAATATGTATATATGATTAATGTTAACAAAAAGTGACAATCTGTATAATATATGAAAAATATATCGCTGCTAAAAGGAACTTCAATTTAAATAATGTTTAGTAAAAAACTAATAGCCTTGATTTTTTTTATTTGTTTATACTTCGCGGACGTCTCAAATACATGATTCGATTACCAATGAAAACATTTGTATTATAATTTATATGACTTGTAGCTATTTAAAACGGTTACTACAGAACATACATCCTTATTAAGCACTCTAACTTAAAACAGTTAGCATATTCTTCATTACACAAAGCTTCCTTATATTGGCATGACTTCAAAATTGGTAAATTATAAAAGAGCTGTAAACTAGTGTATCGTATTTCTCTTTTACTATTATATTAGCTTGCATTAAACTCACGTGAAGTTTAAATACGCCTATGTTTAAAAATTTACATAATAATGTATATACGAATACATACATATAATGAGTATTTACAATTATTGGAGACTATTTGTGCCCTAATACGCGCTCTAATAAATTTAATATAACTCTTTTTAATTTTTTGACACTAATTTGTTAATCCAGGTCCACACCTACCTCTTATGCTAAGAGAAAATATTTGCAATTATTGTTAAGTACATTGCAGCGTAAAAAATAAACAAATATAAGTTCATTAATCAGTTATTTATTTGTCCACAAAACCTTTTGAATAAAATATCTGTTAAAATCAAGATTACGACAAGCAGACCCAGACTGACAGACAGAAGCAGTCTATTCTGTGGGTGCTAATTACGATTTACAATGTGACTACATTAGTTTATGTCGTTATTTGTTTTTAAATCGTTTTATTTTGATAGAACACTTATATCGTCTTTCATCCGCTTTCAATTACTTATTTAAGAAGATAAATGTCCCATCGTAAAAATCAGAGAAAATTTTCTATATACAAATCAGCTACTTCTTGACAAAACATTTTTTTGTAATTTAAAACGTCTTATCATGTTGTGATTTTTGTTAATATGATAAAAATATTGTATTACTAGCTTCTGCGCGCGACTTCGTCGGAGTGGACTCCGCTCCTATTGGTCTTAGCGTGATGATACATAGCCTATAACCTTCCTCGATAAATGGGCTATCTAACAGTGAAAGAATTTTTCAAATCGGCCCAGTAGTTCCAGAGATTACCGCGTTCAAACAAACAAACAAACAAACAAACAAACTCTTCAGCTTTATATATTAGTATAGATTCAAATTCAAATATATGATTAATTTCTTTCTTTTAGTATTTTAGTAATTCAATTTGCTTCCTGCGTAGGCTCGCTATCCTGTTGACTGGCGACAACCAATCAGAATCGAGTGCGGCGGGGAGTGTTTTTATTTTGTTAAAAGTTCCGAAGACTTTGGACGACACTCCATTCGATTACCAGAGTAAGAAGTCTGTATAATTCTAATCAATAATTGTTTTTGTAAATATTCATTGCAATAAATCTAGACTTCTATATCTATACTAATATATAAAGCTGAAGAGTTTGTTTGATTGTTTGTTTGTTTGTTTGTTTGTTTGAACGCGCTAATCTCAGGATCTACTGGTCCAATTTGTAAAATTCTTTCAGTGTTAGATAGCCCATTTATCGAGGAAGGCTATAGGCTATATATCATCACGCTAAGACCAATAGGAGCGGAGTCCACGCCGACGAAGTCGCGCGCAGATGCTAGTACTAATATATAAAGCTGAAGAGTTTGTTTGTTTGGTTGTTTGTTTGTTTTTTTGAACGCGGTAATCTCTGGAACTACTGGGCCGATTTGAAAAATTCTTTCACTGTTAGATAGCCCATTTATCGAGGAAGGCTATAGGCTATATATCATCACGCTAAGACCAATAGGAGCGGAGTCCACGCCGACGAAGTCGCGTGCAAAAGCTAGTAAATAATATAGACCCATGCGAAAGTCTTTGATTTCATCGCACACAAAATGCTGTTTATTCATTCAGCTTCAAGAATAAGAGAGACTCTGACAAGACATTTTAGTCTCATAAAATTCATATGAATATCCTAGACGACTTGAGTTTCTCGTTGTCTTTCAAGTTTTCAATTGAAATGAGAAAACTTTTCCTGAAAAGTTGTTAAGAACAATATCTACGAGTATCTAAATAGGAGTGTAAAATAATTATTATCTCTAAACCAAATTTGTTAAAATGAAAAAATCGGTCGGTCGGGGAAAAAGTATTTCGTATTTTGTACCAAAAAGTTGCAATAAAATCTTTTTGGTTATATTGTTTGTAACTGGCTGGTTTTGATACCACGAAGAGGCGACATTTTAAAAAGAAAATTAAAAAGTAAAAAAGAGTTTCCCACCATTTTTTTATTTGTGTTTTTCTGTCCACCAAAATGGGTGAATCCAACGAAGAAATTCGGTACATTTTACAGTTTTACTATAAAAAAAAGTGAAAAATGCGACTCAAGCAGCGAATAAAATGTGTATAATGCAGCATCAGTAAATGTAGCACTAAATTGGTTTAAGCGTTTTCTGTCAGGAAAATTGTGATGACAAAGATGCATTTTATTCTGGTCGTCCAGTTACGGATAAATGTGACGACATTTTTGAAAAAACTAGATCGACATTTGAGTAGTTACAATATAGCTGAAGATCTGAGAATTAACTATAAAACAATTTTGACCCATTTGAAAAAGGCTGGCTATACAAAAAAGGCTTGACATTTTCATAGGTGCCGCATGAACTCCCTGAAAGAAATCTAATGTACCGTGTCTGTGTCCGTCTCATTTGTGGTTATCTCTTAAGACGTAATGATATCGAACCCTTTTTGAAGAGATTGATCACTGATGAAGAAAAGTGGATCATCTACGATAAGAATGTACGAAAAAAAAAGCGAGGCCAAAGGTCAGTTAAGTTGTACAGACAATTGCGAAACCCATGTTGACACGCAATTAGGTGAAGTTCAATGTATGGTGGGATTAAAAAGGCATCATTCATTATGAGCTATTACCGCCGGGCAAAAAAATCTATTCGAATTTGCGAATAGATTTTTTTGCCCAAGAAAAATTGAGAATATGCCAGAATTAATCAACACAAAAGGTGTGGTGTTTCATCACGACAACGCCCGAACACATACGTCTTAAGCCACTCAACATAAATTGAGAGAGTTTGACTGGAAAGTCCCGATCTTGCACCCTCGGATTTCCATCTGTTTCGGTCTCTTAAGAATTTTTTAGGTTGTATAAAGTTAACATCAAGAGAGAACTGTCAAAACTTCTTGTCGCGATTTTTTTATGAGAAGTTCCTACAGAGAGAGAGAGAGAGAGAGAGAGAGAAATTTCTACAGTAACGGAATCCTGTCACTACCTACAAGATGGCGGCAAGTTATCGAACAAAATGATACATATACATATATTTTAATCTTATACTATTAAACGAGCAATTCTTGTATCTATAATATATATATATATATATATATATATATATATATATATATAGAATCTCAATCTCGGAATCGGCTCCAACGATTTTCGTGAAATTCAGTATACAGGGGATTTCGGGGGCGAAAAATTGATCTAGCTAGGATTCATTTAAAAAAAATGTCGTTTTATCCCTGTTTTTAGGCAATGAAAAAATATCATTAGAATAAGAAGCTTAATTTCACTACTGCCAACATAGCTGTAACAGCGTAATTAGGTAATCGGCGGGTGTCAAATCGTCTTGACCCGGGTTCGAATCTCAGTCTCCAGATTAATTTTTTTTCTTTTTTTTTTTAATTTCACTCGTGATTTATTATTTAAATAAAATTAAAATATAAAAATAACGAGAAAAAACAAAAAACAAAAAATAAAATGAAAATACCGAGCAAGGCTCGGTCACCCAGGTACTTAATTATAATGTAAATAAATGATGTAAAATCTTACCTTGAATTTCTGTATAAAATACGAAGAAACTTTTTTCCCCGACCTAATACATTGTTACGAGTCCTTTTCTAACAAATTAATTACAGGCATGAGCTTTCAAGGTAAGCCCGAGGGATTTGTAGATATACCCACACGGCACACAGTATTATATCGTGTTGGACAATGTAGGTTACAATACTTAATTTAAAAATGTTATACTGTCAACAGTAATATCATAATAAATATGTATGCTTGTTCTCAAACAAAAGGAAACCGACTTCAGTTTACATTGACAATTGTATAAAATACAAAATATAAATGAAACCACACGACTAGCACAAACTTTCGATTAAAAAAAAGAATCATCAAAATGGTTACACAAAAAAAAGTTAGAAATAATACTTCGTAAATGAGAACCTTGTTCTTTTTTTAAAGTTAGTGAAAAAAGAAAATTCTCGAATGATAAATTAATATTTACAAAGATATATTCTAATTTAAATTTCATACAGAGAAGCTCTTTTATAAAGATACAAAAAAAATGTGCAATAAGATAATTTTCACCTGCCTATATTTCTCTCTCTCTTCTATATTCTTTGTATATTGATTTCTAATGTTTACGCGAATTTCCTCCTACCCCCGTCCTCCCGTGACGATGGTTGCTGTAAAGTATCCGAAACATTGGGCATTTAAAAAACTAAACCGCGATAAAATCCGAAAAAGTTGTTACATTACAATAACCTTTGTAATTAAACATTGATTATTTATAATATGTAGTCACACTTTTTTATTACATAAATAATAGTTTTATCTTGCTATTTCTATTTCTGGTCATGTAACTACAACAATAATTTCAATTGAAATGATAAGATTTGAGACTTCACTACATATTATAAAACAAAGTCGCTTCCCGCTGTCTGTCTGTCAGTCTGCATGTATGCTTAAATTTATAAAACTACGCAACGGATTTTGATGCGGTTTTCTTTAGTAGATAGAGTGATTCAAGATGAAGGTTTTTATGTATAATACATGCATCTCTATTCTAGGCAAGCGCGCACCATCTTAGGCTGCATCTTCACTTACCATCAGGTGAGATCGCAGTCAAGCGCTGGTCTATATTTAATAAAAAAAAAAAAAATGCATAATATAGTAGAGGAACACTGATAGGTTTAGCAACCGTGCGAAGCCGGGGCGGGTCGCTAGTTATTTGTATATATCATTTCATTTCAGTTAAAATCATATGCGGCTACTAGTCCGTTTTATATTGAAACACGTCGTCTCGACGTCCGTCCGTCGGATGTTCTCGTACGACCAAAGCATTACAAATCAGATTATGACAAATTTCTGATTAAAGCTTAGTAGACCGACTGTCTTAAACCAGGCTTTAATACTATCTATATTTTATTACTAGCCTCCTTATTTCCTTATTTATCAAACACAAATCAAGTAAAAGTAGACAGTGTGAGTAGATTGTGTGTGTGCTTTAAACTTACTTTTAAAATGTCAGAAAAATAATTAATATACAATCTTTTTACCCGACTGCCAAGGAAGGGTTATGTTTTTCGCGCGTATCTTGTATGTATGTATGTAATATTCTTAATTACCTCATTTCTCTAGAACCGCTGAACGGATTTGCATAATTGAGATATCGTTAGATTTGTCTTAGCAGCCCAAGTGTTCTTAGATAGGTGACATTAAAAAAAACAAACATGGTGGCTGGGCGAAGCCATTGTAGTTAATGAAGAAATAATTTTTTTTTTGGAATACTATAGTATGGGTATCAAATTAAAGGCCTCAATACAAGGATTTCAAAAATGTATATTATGATTATTATTACCGTAATAATAATAAAGAAATACAATAAGAAAGTTTAAAAAATGTTGACTTTGCTCTTTCCGTTTTTTACGCAGGCGGGTTTTTTGTTTTCTTTTAATTATATTACTTGTTATCTTTAGGAAAAAATGTAAAATCATTTTTGAATGGATTAAATGTAATTAATATTCAAAAAGTATTGATGTCAGCTTCGATACGCGACAGGAGATTACTTATTACGATCGATTACTGTGATATAGGTATTTAAAAATTAAAATGTTCCATCACTCACTAATCCTCGTGTGAAACAACTCACGTCGATGCTTAGTGACAACGTCGACGTGAGTTGTTTCATACGATTTCACTCTATAATAATTTATCGAAATTTTAGTTTTGACTTTTGAAGTACAAAAGTCAGATACTGAATAATCGCTAAAAACCAGCAGATACATTGAGACTGACTTGCTTGTGTGACAAGTACCTCAATCTAAATAAATAAAAATTAATCTTGCTAATTATTATTTACTAGCTTCTGCGCGCGACTTCGTCGGCGTGGACTCCGCTCCTATTGGTCTTAGCGTAATGATACATAGCCTATAGCCTTTCTCGATAAATGGGCTATCTAATACTGAAAGAATTTTTCAAATCGGCCCAGTAGTTCCAGAGATAACCGCGTTCAAACAAACAAACAAACTCTTCAGCTTTATATATTAAGTATAGATTATTTTTATTTTTCTTATGTAATATGAAAGGTAATCTAATACTTGTCAAACTCCAATAACGGTTCGTACGAAATGAAGAAATTTGATAAAATTACGCAGAATTAATTATTTATTGGAAAATTTCTAAAAGTTTACACACAACGGCTGTCGGTTCTGCTCGTTAAATAATATAATTGTGTTTGCTTGCCAACGAAAAAAAAACCGACTTCAATTACATCGACAAGTAATACAACGTAAGTAGACGAAACAATAGTCAAGTAAATACGCGTTTTCAAAAATTACGCAATAAATAGTCATCAGATCTCAATCAAACTTAAATGAGAGCACATGACGCGCTACATCTTTTGATTAAAAAAAAAACATATCAAAATCTGTCCAACCAGACAAATTTTTTTAAAAAGTAACCAGTTTTTGGAAGTCAGAATTATTGTATGGGAACGGACGATGACGAACGGTGTAGCCCTTTAAGGCTTTTTACAGGTTACAAAATGAAAATTTACGCATGATTTTTTCATATACGAACGTTATAAGTATTTACTTCGTTTTCATATGATATTATAAAAAATATTATATTCACGACAAATTTACATATGAAAAACATTACAGAGCTTTGTAAAAAAAGTTAAGGAATACATAATAAGTTGACTAATTTAGATATGTTTGTATGACCTAAGGAGTATGTACATGGTAGGAAGTTCATCACCCATTGGTATCAGCAAATAATACTGTAGACATCCAAATGAATCTTTCACGTGACATTATTTCTTAGGATTGAAAATAAAATCTAATTAAATCTAAGTTATTATATACTAAGTTGCTAACTCCTTATATGTCAAAGGTCAAAATGTTGAAGTGCGATTAGATTTTAATATCTAATTAAATCATATTCTAAAATGTATTTTTAAAACTATTACAATTCTTTTAATTAATCGCTTTCAATAATCAAATAATTAATAATTTCAGTTTTCATGACGACTTTTATTTGGTGCCATAATAGACAGATACAAATTCTAAAAATATGTAACTTAGCCACAATCCACATCTATACTAATATATAAAGCTGAAGAGTTTGTTTGTTTGGTTGTTTGTTTGTTTGTTTGTTTGTTTGTTTGTTTGTCTGTTTGTTTGAACGCGCTAATCTCTGGAACTACTGGGCCGATTTGAAAAATTCTTTCAGTGTTAGATAGCCCATTTATCGAGGAAGGCTATATATAGGCTATGTGTCATCACGCTAAGACCAATAGGAGCGGAGTCCACGCCGACGAAGTCGCGCGCAGAAGCTAGTACTTTTATAAAGATATGCAATATTTGCTAATTCTTTTTAATTTTAAATCAACAAGTTACAGGTTGTAGAAATTTAATCTGTTATAATCATAATGTTGACATAAAAATTAAAACAAAGCTATCAACAAAAATTGTGGAAATTTTTGTAGATATATACGGGCCCATATTAAAATGACAAATGATAGTATTATTAATTTATTTTACATAAGTTTGCACTATAACGTTGAATCTTTTGTTCCAGCTTCCGACTCATATTTCATATACTGCAAACATCAATTTGCACAAAAATGAATAATAAAATGTACTCTTACAGAGAGACAGTTGTCACATTCTGTATGCCCTTGTTAATGCAAATTTTTAATGATGGTTATTATAAAGCAAAGCAATGCGAATGTGTTCAGTTTGTACTCCATATTAATATTATTTTCGTTATGTATTGTATTGAATTATAAATGAGTATTAACTTGGAATATAATGTGAGTTGAAAATCTTTTATTTTTATGAGTCAGCAAATAAACCATTTCTACTTCTGAATCACTTAAGCTACAATGTAACGAAGTATGATTTGTTGCAGTAACTGAGTTCAAAGTTTATTTTATTATATCTCTATTAAATGTAAGTAACTTATATATACTTTTTTGCATACACCTAATTATCAAGAAGAAAGTGTGTACTTATGATTATAATACAAATATTAAATGTAAGTAAGTAACTTATATATACTTTTTTGCATACACCTAATTATCAAGAAGAAAGTGTGTACTTATGATTATAATACAAATATTAAATGTAAGTAAGTAACTTATATATACTTTTTTGCATACACCTAATTATCAAGAAGAAAGTGTGTACTTATGATTATAATACAAATATTAAATAATTAACTTTTTACGTAATTTGATGAGTTCGTATTATATTTATTAATTATCTTGGCTGAATTGTCTTATCTGTAAAATTATTGCCATCGTATTTTTTCGGATCATTATTAAAGACTTCGGTTTAATTTTTGACATCGATCTTGGAATCTAAACAGGTAAATACTGTTTAGGAAAAATTGAACAAAGTTTAAAATGTTAAACTCAACAGCCACTTGAATCGATTCCCTGTACGATTTATACATAAACGGCGAGACCGGCGGACCCTCCGTCTAGCAGGGGTGAGACGAGTGACCTTGCTGCACCCTTTCCGGCACGTATTCATTCATTACTCACGGTTCCGACTCGCGACAGATTTTAAAACGAGATAATTGTCGTCTCAAGGTGTAAGAATCTATTAATCGCAGTTCGCAGGTTGTCAATAACAGTGACGTATTGTGGTGACACAAGCAGGATCGGCAGCCCGGTAGGCAGAGACCGCGAGTCACGCACGGTGAGGTGTTCGAGCGTCAGTCACATCGCTCGCGCCGCCCGCGCTGCACGCTTCCGAGTCGGACTTCCAACAAACATGATTCTTATACTGCTCATCGCCATCGTCGGCGCCGCGACAGCTCAGCAATCGCCTCGCCCGCCGGGTCCACACCGGGAACAATTCCGGGTCATCTACGAGTGGCGCACGATAGACTTCGAGTGGGAAACACCAACTCAACGCGAAGCCCACCTCAACACCAGTCGATACATTCCCCAAAATGTATTAATATCGGGAATAAACTTTTACGAAGATAAAATCTTTTTAACTCTCCCGCGTATGTTAGACGGAGTACCGGCCACCCTCGCTTACATTCCTGCACATCAAAACGATACCACGGCCCCGAAATTGACACCGTTCCCTAGTTGGAGTGACAACGAGATCGGTAATTGTGATGCTCTACAGTTTGTGCAAAATATTGAGATAGATCGTAATGGATTGATGTGGATTTTAGACAACGGCCGCGTCGGTACTTTAACACAAAACCCAAGTGTCAAGTGCCCGCCATCGATCGTATTAATCGATTTAAAGAACAACAAAAAGGAGCGTATACCATTTTCTTTGGACACAGTGAATCCCAACACGACGTATCTCAATGACCTGGTAGTGGACAGTCGTGATGATGGTTATGCCTATATTACCGACAATAGTGCTGTTGATCCAGGAATCATTGTGTTCCGTCGTAGCGATAAGAAATCGTGGAAATTACGTGACAAAAAATCAATGTCGTCGGTCCCAGAAGCTGCCTTATTCCGTATCAACGGTACTACAGTAAATCTTCCTGTTAATATCGATGGCATTGCTCTTGGACCACAATTTTTAACCGAAGATAACAAAGTCGATAGGACAGTTTACTACTGCCCGCTTTCAAGTTTTCACCTCTACGCGATAAACGCATCCGTTTTACAAAACGAATCGCTAGCTACGATGGGTGAAGGTGCCTTACGTCCGTACGTCGTCGATCTCGGAACGAAAACATCACAAACGGATGGTATGAAGATGGATTCAACGGGCGTACTCTTTTTCGGTCTGATTGGCAGTTCAACGATAGCAGAATGGAACTCAACCGTCGATTTTCCTAGCGGCCAACGTACGATCGCCCGCGATCCAAATTACATCCAGTGGGTTGATCGGTTTACGTTTGATGACAGCGGTAACATCTATGTGGTAATAAACAGATTGTACAACTTTGTAAAAAATCAAGTAGCAATGGATGAAGTCAATTACAGAATTCTACGATCCTACACCGGTACGAAGAGCTACATATACGCTCAAGAACTACAACCTCCGACTCCTTCACAAAATGCTGCAGCCACTAAAACGGTCGCAGCGTCGATGCTGGTATTTGCTTTCGCACATCTCCTCGCTTAGTCAACATAAGCTCTCGGCCATAACACTGGCCGTGTAATTACGTTACACGACGCTCCATTGAAGCGTGTAAACTTTACCAAATATTTAAAGTTACCTTGACCTCACGGTCTTTCAGTGATAATGCGCAATGTAGATAGCTTTGTATATTATTAATATATCTTAACATAAGTGTAATGTTATAAAGATAAGATCTTATGGCCTTTGTGAAGCGGTTTGAGGGCATATCGAAGACGAACCGTGTCGCGGCATGTGAAACGAAAGGTCGAGGACGTGTTGCCAAATGCAGCGTTTCGCTCATCAATAAACATTTCATCTATAAATGTAAACAAGCTCACATATATATTTTCTTATATAATATTTTTTTAAATTAATCAATCGGATTTAATCTCGTAAAATTTATTTATTTATACCATATCATAATTGTAGTTATTAAAGTAGAGATAAGTGATAACAATGAAAAGTATAAAAGATCGCATATACTACTGATTAATGTGTGTTTCTTATATGTATGGTTGTGACGATATGTGTGACTTAGAATAAACGTGTTTATCACAATATATTATTTGCTGTTTTAATTTACTTTGTATCAGCTTACCACAAAGTGCTAATATACTAAGTAGCTTCATTGAGCACTCAATTACTACTATAAGCAAGGTCGGCATAAAGTTTTACGTAATAAGTTTTGCTACTACCAAGAGCAAATAGTTATCTGGCATCACATTATTTTACTTGCATAAGCGATTTTTTTTTATTGCAATTTGTTTTACAGTATTTCCTCACCGAGTATAAAAAATTGTCATTGTTTTCTATGTACCACAGAGCATAGTAATACTTACAGGTATGTACAATTTCTTATTTTATTTAAAAAAAAAAGTAATATTGAAACTTTTTTTGAAAACAAAATTTATATTTTAGTTCATTACAATATATACTCGTATAACTAAGAAAAAATACTGTGTCAATGTCATAGCACAATTTTTTATAAGTTGATATGTACAAAACATTAAATTATTTGCTTTCTTTTCTACGAAGTCACTCTACAGTCCGTACATAGAGAACGAAATTAGTTACAGTCATTAAATGCTAATAAAATATTTAATTTGACACATGTCAACAAACCTGTTTTCACTGCTATCTTTTTTTTTTTGTTTTTTTGATTGATATCCACCGAAGTTTTTAAGCGACTTAGCTTAATTTAAAAGAGCGTAGAAAGTGGTTCTGCCGGTAATGAAAGTATGTGTTAGACGTATTGTAATGTAAATATATAAAGTACTTATCTTATAATGTTTTAGTTCATTTAGTTATATAGACTTAGACTAGCCCGTTGGCGTAGCTTGTAGTGCTTTCTGCTCCGGGGGCTGTGGGTCGATTCCCGCGCGAGTCTTGGTATAATATTTGATATATTTGTATTATATATAAAATTTGTAGTTAAGCCGTCGGTGCCGGTTGTTATCATGTAAACCTGATAGCGATCGTTACTCATAGAAGAGAATATATCCGCCAACCCGCATTGGAGCAGCGTGGTGGATTAATCTCTGACACTTCTACACGTGGAAAGAGGCGTATGCCGAACTGTGAGATATTATAGGCTGAAGCGTTATTTATTTATATTGTTCTATTTTACGTTACAATATTTAAAACTAATAACTGGTGTGACGTATACCTCGACTTCATACCACGTGACAATTACTGATCTTCGCAAAGTCAGTACTTACTAATCATATTATGGAACGTACTAAGCAAATTTTAGTTTAGTTATATAATCATCATCATCATCATTTCAGCCTATCGCAGTCCACTGCTGGACATAGGCCTCCACAAGTTCGCGGCCGACATTATGACGCGAACTCATGTGTTTTGCCCATAGTCACCACGCTGGGCAGGCGGGTTGGTGACCGCAGGGCTGGCTTTGTCGCACCGAAGACGCTGCCGTCTTCGGCCTGTGTACTTCAAAGCCAGCAGTTGGATGGTTATCCCGCCATCGGTCGGCTTTTTAAGTTCCAAGGTGGTAGTGAAACTATGTTATCCCTTAGTCGCCTCTTACGACACCCACGGGAAGAGAGGGGGAGGCTAAATTCTTTGCCGTAGCCACACAGCAGTTATATAATATTCTAAGTATAAAAATATCGTTAAATATTAATTACTTGAACTGTGACTGTGAATTTACTCAATTGTACAATATTGGTCAATTGCTTTAAAAAAATTAACATTTAAAATAAAACAGAGATTATTCAACTTACAGTGATACATAATAGGCAATATTCATACAAAATTACGTGATTAATTAAAACTTTGAGGTTAGTTAGAAATTAATGTAAAAAACTACACCATTATAACATTAATTATATTTATAATGCTATTAATAAAACTAAAATGTTTTGCGCTACTAGCGCTACTAGTAAGAAATCGTTCACGATTCGCGCGTTAAAAGTAATATCATCTGCTATCGTGGGTTCCGTCAGATGCGAAGTTAATAAAAGATTCAGTATATTGCCCATAAAACATAAATGTCCATTAAAAGTTTAGAGAATACTATTCTTATATTTTTATACGTTTTTCATTAAAAAATATGTGTATAAGCATTCAGCTATGACCTGCGATTGGAGTTTATTGTTTCAGAACCATTACCGTAATATAAATGAATCAAATTATAATTAATTAAAATAACAAAAATTTAAAATTAAAACATGAATTGACGCTTGCTATTCAATATTATTGGTTTCTTTCTCTTGCTCTAGGAGCGCTAAAATTTTGGTTCTAATCTATTATAAATTCCATATTATAAACAAACACCTTCATTCGACTTCGATCTTAATTCGACTGTTTTTTTTATGTTACTAAATCGACAAACAAGCGTACGGCTCACCTGATGGTAAGTGACTACCGTAGCCTATAGATGCCTGCAACACCAGAAGCTTAGCAAGCGCGTTGCCGACCCTATCCCTAATCCCCCCAGGAGCTCTGGTCACCTTACTCACCAACAGGAACACAACACTGCTAATAAGCTAAATAATATTCTCTTGAAAACAGTATTATTTAGCTGTGGTCTTCTGTAAGGTCGAGGTACTACCCCAGTCGGGCTGCTCCATATTTTGAGCAGTAAATTTCCTGCTGTGCTCTACCTCAGTTAAAAGTCCTAACTCGATACGAACTTAAATCCTACCAAGAATCATTTTAATTAAATTATTTAAAAAAATTCAAAGCACCTCCCATACAATATCTTATTTAGTTACAATTTTATTTTAAGATAGATTTATTTTTACCATAACTATACTTCAACATAATAATATTTTAATAACTTGCATTAATTATAGATATTGGCTTTTACTCTTTTAAACTTTTTTAAATATTTGTATAGACAATAGACTATTGAATGTGTATGTACTTACCTGTAGTCAGTTCCGTCATAACATATTTTATTGAATACGTAATAAGTATCTGAGTCTCATTCTGTGTAATGTTTAACAATTGTTTATAAATATAGCGTGACTTAAACCATTCAATACATACATAACAACACAAGCATTTTGTTTCTAGAGGCTTCTCACATAATAAATTAAAATGGTTTTGCTTCTTCTGGTGATATGTAGCTACTCTTTGCGTTATTAATAATTTTTTGAACGCTACAAAATAATGTATGTTTTGTTGATATTTTGTCTTAGACAAAATAATATTAAAAAATTGTAAAGTACTAGATTTTCGTATATGGCTTCGCCTACATCAATTACACTATTTTTGCGGTTCCGTTTTCTCACGCTTAAGGGTGCGTTTCCACCAGAGATGTGCGAGGATGCGTAGCGAGGGATGTGTTTTTGAAGAACCAATAGAATTGCTTCATTTACCTAGCCTCGCTTAGCACAGCTCTGGTGGAAACGGCTCAGTGGAGCGAGGTTTTTTTACGTACAAAACAAGCGAAAGAGTGTGCGAGAAATGTTAAAACATTTCTTCATTGTATCAGCCAGTCCATAGGTGCTGTTTGTTGATGCATCCTCGCACGGTTCGCATCGCACATTAATGCGCATTTTCACAGCTCCGCTACACATCCTCGTACGACACATTTTCCTCGCATAGCTTTGGTGGAAACGCCCACACATTTCCACAGCATAGCTAGACATCCTCGCACGACACATTTCTCTCGCACATCTCTGGTGGAAAGGCAACCTAAAAATATGCCCATGTCAGTTGTAACTTCATTCTAGTGGAAGAATTTTTTAAAGTCGGTTCAATACGCTTAAAACGCTTGAACGCTTCACACTCAACGGCCCTCGGCCAACGGATTTTTTTTGTGTCGGTGGTCCGGAAACACACAATACACAAGAACAAACTCCCAGACCACGACAGATATCTATATGGCCAATACATCGTGAGCTGGGATCGAACCCGCGACGGCCAGCGCAACGGCCAGCGCTGTGACCGCTGCGCTAACGCGTCACCTAAACATAAAAACAAACAAATATTTCTTGTTCATAATAATATTATAGACGTTTGAATTTCTCTTACATATTGTAATTAAAAACAAACATTTTTTTTTTTGTTTCGCTTAACGCAAGAGTATGATATATTTTTTTTCCAATATTAATTACGATTTTGTATGTATTAAAGAATTGATTGCAGTCAGGGTCAATCAGATAGCACATGTGGCTCGGAAAGTTGAAGACACCGTTATGGCAAGTATGCAAACAAGTTATGTAAGGCTAACCAGAATTTTTCAACATACTTTGCATTTTACTACTATTTCATCAAGTTCATTTATTTACCTTTCTTAATATAATTAAAACGAAACATAAAATACGTACTTGTTTAAGTTATTTTACGCATTTCTTTCATAACGCGGCCAGTGAACTGTATTTATTTGAAGATTATATGACTACTCATAAGAAGTAAGCTATTATGAGTATTTGTGGCCAATAAAGCTCAACTTACAATTATTTTATATCTTTGTCAAATACTTGGTTTTAAGACATATATTATATAATCCTTATATAAATATTTTCTATGTGCATATGAAACAGCTAGGTCAGTACTTTTTTTATAAAATAACTCGTAATAATTAGTACGTTAATTAGACGAATTTAACCTAACTGGGTCACCATAAATAGTTGTGGAGGTTATGCGACGCTTACTGTAATTTATTCAGTTCAATTTTAATCTCAACAAATAAAGGTTTCGTTTATTTTGTTATCTGACTTCAAAAAAGAAAGCATCTTTCCTCTCTCCTTCTCAATTAGATTGTACTTTTATAATTGTGTTACCTCATAACTTTTTACTGGGTTTATTAATTTTAAGATTCTATTTTGGTCGAAACCTGGTGCTTGTCATGTCATCACTTCAGCCTATCGCAGTCCACTGCTGGACATATGCCTCCCCAAGTTCAACTTATGTGTTTTGCCCATAGTCACCACGCTGGGCAGGCGGGTTGGTGACCGCAGGGCTGGCTTTGTCGCACCGAAGACGCTGCTGCCCGTCTTTGGCCTGTGTATTTCAAAGCCAGCATGGATGGTTATCCCGCCATCCGTCGGCTTTTTAAGTTCCAAGGTGGTAGTCGAACTGTGTTATCCCTTAGTCGCCTCTTACGACACCCACGGGAAGAGAGGGGGTGGCTACATTCTTTAGTGCCGTAGCCACACAGCACAACCTACAAGTATACAATATTTGCTGGTGTGACTAATTTAATAAATGTTGAATAAGTTATTGAAATGCTAGCCACACGTAACAGCTTGGCTTGGGAATAGCCCACTGCTTCGTAAATGCCTATGTGAATGGAGTTTATTAGGCCACTTTGCTCTAATTAAGACATGCAGGTTACATTACGACAGACATGTTAACATACAAATTATATTTGTGAAATATTGACATCAGGATATGTATCGACCTTTATACCTTACTCTTTCGATTAAGCTTTATTAAGTGGATAATGCTGATTAACTCTAATAACGTTATCGAAATCCGATTTATAAATAAAGCCTGACTAGATATTTTTGTATACAAGGTCAATAAGAGATCTCTATCAGGTTTTTATATTGTTTCCGCAATCGTTCTGAAATTTACTCAATTCCTGAACTATACTTTGATATTTAACTTTTAGATGAGATTGAAGTTTCTAAAATTAAAATCGATAAAAAATTAACAAGTTAATTTTATTAAAATTTATAGTTATCATTTCATGACGATCTTTCCAACGATTGTTGATTCGATGTGATGGCCATCGCTTTGTTATATTTATATTAGTATTTATAGTTATTTTACTTCCTCGTTAGTTTTTACAGCGTCTTTATTGGTGCATGTCACGAATTATATTTTCTTTTCCCATTTGAACTATCAAAGTTGTAATCAATTTACATTTATTTAATTTTAATTTCGTTAACACAATGTGTGCGATGTAATCATCGATATTAAGATTTATATCCTTATTAAGCAGGGATTTACGTTGCGAATATAATTAGTATTCTGAGCAGTTAAAAAATCAATGATGTCATCGTCATTGTTTACTATACTTTTAACATAACGTGTCCTGAGTTCCTGACTGACTGACTTTGTGACTGAGTAACTGATTCATTACCCTAACCTAGATTAATAAGTTTGATATGATTTTGATTTTGTGCTGTATTATTTATTAAGGATAGAAGGATAACAAAAATTGTAATAGTCTACAAAAACTTCTGATATCATTCTTAGTCTGAGCAGTCATCATAAAAGTCGATTGAAAAGACGCATCAGTCAGTCAGTTCAGCCTATTGCAGTCCACTGCTGGACATAAGCCTCCCCAAGTTCGGGCCAGACATCCCGGTTTTCCGCAATCCTCATCCAGCCTACACTGGCAATCTTACGTAGATCGTCGGTCCAACGGACCGGAGGACGTCCCACACTGAAACTGCGTCTTCGATGCGACAAAGCCAGCCCTGCGGTCACCAACCCGCCTGCCCAGCGTGGTGACTATGGGCAAAAACCACCATGAGTTCGCGGCAGATGCATCACTTAGTCTACAATAAATGTGACGTTTTAATATACTTGAGAAATGGAAATGACATGAATCAATAAAACTATACACAATAATCCTCGTACAATTTTTTTTTAAGTCACACTCCACATGCCAAAACCCTGCGTCGTATGTATTGTGATTCACCGTGTGACCTCTAGTCGTATTTTGGACGTTTCGTCATGGGTACATGCTAAACATATGTTTTATTGTTTCGATACGAAAAACAACGTTTATATTTATTAACCGACTTCAAAAAAGTAGGAGGTTCTCAATTTGAGTGTATTTTTGAAGTGAAACTTCATTAGGCGCATGAGGGGTAAAATTTGAGCGACCGGTAACGCGGCAGCGTCATAACGATCAGTACTTGGATGGTGCCTGGAAATACCGCGTGACGTTGGCTTTTTGTCTTTTTTTTCAATTGGTTTTAATTTTTTTATATTTTAAATTTCTTTTTTATTAGTTTTTTTTAATCATTTTTTTAAATTAGTTTGCCAAAGACGTTTCACTTCTGACATGTGTACTTTGTACGCACGCAATTTTTTTGTGTTACCTCATAACTGCTTACTGGGTGCACCGATTTTGATTTGTCTCTTTTTTAATCGAAAGCTGATTGGTGTCATGGTCCAATTTAAATTTGATCGAGATCTGACGGATACTTCTTGAGTTATCCCTAATGATGCATATATTGCACTTTGCTAGTCGATATTCATTGAATTCGGTTATTTCCGAACAATCAAAATTATTTAATTCATTTGATTAAAAACCAAGTAATTTTACGTTATATAAAATAATTAAAAATTATTTAAATAGAGTATTTTTTATATTCTTCCTACCTCATTCTTCCAGGAAGAATAATAAATAAATAAATATTTAATTATTAAATAAATTTTAATTTATTATTTATTATTCTTCCTGATCTTATAAAACTTCTTATAATATTTCATAAGTTTTGCATAAAATTTAACACTACAGCACAAATATATTTGAACTTTGTGTTTTATATTCATATATTTTAAACAGCTTCTTAAGCCTTAACACGTGCTCACTTTTTGCCACTCCTCTACTCCTCCAGAGTTGATATTAAAGATGTTTTTGTGAAGTTGTTTTTTGTCGATGAAAATTTAAATATTTGAATTATTAAAATTTTCATCGACAAAAAAACAAATGAAAATATTACAGCTATGTATTGTACGTTACGGATTACAGGTGGTTATAAAAACTGTGTTGTAGTTCGAGCCCATCCAACCACCAAAGGTGTTAAAGGAACAGCGCTCTAATAAAATTAACTACAAAAAAAAAATCTACCATCAAACCCGTGTAAATATACATAATATCGAATTTGTCACAAATGCATGTTTAACAATACATTTTTATACTCTAAATAAAACTACTGCAAGTAACTGTTGTTTATTTAATTTCTTTTTATAGTCGTTTTAATGAATAAATTGGATGTTTGCGCTGCTGATCTAACCTGTTTATCTTGTATTCATCTGTACAATGGCCTCTTGTATATAGGTATTTATGTACTGTTTTAATGCATTGTTTGTGTTTCAACTATGTCTCAACAATAATAATAAACTGTAATACGACAAATAAAAAATATTACGTTACAGCACTGGTTTGTAGCTGTTGCGCTGGCGGTTGCGGGTTCGATCCCCAGTCATGACAAACATTAGTATTGACCATACAGATGTTTGCCGTGGTCTGGGTGTTTGTGCAGTCCTTGTGGGTATCCCCACCGTGCCTCGGAGAGCACGTTAAGCCGTCAGTCTCGGTTGTTATCATGTACACATGATATCTGATCGTTACTTATAGTAGGGAATATATCCGCCAACCCGCATTGGAGCAGCGTGGTGGATTAAGCTTTGATTCTTCTCCTACATGGGGAAAGAGTCCTATGCCCAACAGTGGGATATTACAGGCTGAAGCGTAATAATTCTTATTTTAATACAAAAATATTTTCTACACGAACTAGTAGTAGGTACTTCTAGCGTACCAGTAGTACGTACGTATTTATGTAAGGCAGTATTTAACAAGACAGACAGTAATTAGTACAGGCCCGCGCATCATTGTCTTGAGTAACTTTAGATTGCACATAAAATCTCCTGTTTACCGCCGCTCTCTACTCAGCTCGGCCTTCCAAGGCAGTACTATAATTTCTAAGTGTATAATACAAACTTAGATAAAGGTACACAGTGTAACTTATATAAGTACTCTATTATGATGTTTGTACCAGAAAAATTAATTAAAATTAATAAAAACTGACACTGCCTGCAGGTCGTTTATTAAACGCCTCCGAAGGATACTAAATGTTTAAAAAGATGTGATCGACTGAAAAAATAAATTCTGGGGAACCTATTAATATGTTTATGGAAATTTTTTGTAAGATATTATGTACATCATGCAAATTACGTTAGTCCACCCACTCGCAGAGAATAACAACACCTTTGCAGAGCGATCGTATATATGTATATACAAATAAATAAAATTTGAGTCCACCACTTCAGCCTATCACAGTCCACTGTTGGACATAGGCCTCCACAAGTTCGCGCCCGACATTATGACGCGAACTCATGTGTTTTGCCCATATAGTCACCACGCTGGGCAGGCGGGTTGGTGACCGCAGGGCTGGCTTTGTCGCACCGAACACGCTGCTGCCAGTCTTTGGCCTGTGTATTTCAAAGCCAGCATGGATGGTTATCCCACCATCCGTCGGCTTTTTAAGTTCCAAGGTGGTAGTAGAACTGTGTTAATTGTTATCCCTTAGTCGCCTCTTACGACACCCACGGGAAGAGAGGGGGTGGTTACATTCTTTAGTGCCGTAACCACACAGCAGTGCAAAGCAAAATTGGAGTGTCTGTTCGTAATGTTAAAATAACCGCTTTTTACTAAATAATAACATTTTTACAATTTTTGTCTGTCTGTCTGTCTGTTTGTTCCGGCTAATTTCTTAAACAGTTGGACCGATTATGACGGGACTTTCATTGGCAGATAGCTGATGTAATATGGCTACTTTTATTTCAGAAATTTATTTATTTTATAACAGTGAACTGAACCATTTTTTTTTTTTTGTTAAATTCCACGCGGACGTAGCTAGCAGTCGCCACAGAGACCAGTCGCGGGCACGGCTAGTTTACTATATAAATAGAAAATTCTGACGATTGCGTGATCTATCGTGCGTGTTACGTGAAGGCGTCTAAATACCGGCGGCCTCGGGTTCGATTCCCGCTCGAAGTTGATATTTGTGTTTATACCTAGATTTATTTTCGGTCTAGTTTTCTGTCCTTTTGGGTCTTTCCGCCTTGCTTCAAGAGCACGTTAAAAATTCGGTCCCGCCTACTAGTTGTTATCATGTACATCTGATAGCGATCGTTACTCATAGTAGGGAATATATGCGCCAACCAGCATTGGAGCAGCGTGGTGGATCAAGCTCCGTCCTTTCTCCTACATGGGGAAAGAGCTGTGGGATGTCTAAGGTTGAATCCTAATTCTTATCGTAAAAAGAAAACCAGCAGTACAATAAACTGGTTGATATAAGATCATTATTATTTCCCTCATACTTACTGAAAACGTGATGCTGTCCTTAATGACTTACCCTTGTGAAACGTGATTTCACCGGCCACGTGTTATCGAGCTGCACAATTTAAAATTTTTAGGCTTCAATTAATGTAATAATATCTTTATTATAAAATATAAAATTTAATTATATTGTTAACTAGCTTCTGCGCGCGACTTCGTCGGCGTGGACTCCGCTCCTATTGGTCTTATCTTAGCGTGATGATACATAGCCTATAGCCTTCCTCGATAAATGGGCTATCTAACACTGAAAGAATTTTTCAAATCGGCCCAGTAGTTCCAGAGATTACCGCGTTCAAACAAACAAACAAACAAACAAACAAACAAACAACCAAACAAACAAACTCTTCAGCTTTATATATTAGTATAGATTTACATAATATTCTTTGTATAATAACGTTTATAATATTATCACTATTAAACTAATGGAGTAGAGTAACGCCCGGTTTCCCAAAGGCTGATCAACGCAAAAATTAACTAATCATCTGTCAAATAGTCCGGGATCCCTAGTACATTTTTTTCACTTCATTACTATCAAGCTAATTTTTCGGGAGTAACTTCATTTTGATGAGACGAATAAAAATTTCCTATACGAAAACTCTCGATTGTGGTAGCTAACAGAGGTAGCAGGGGATAGAGCAGCAGTGAGCGTAGGATCGGGATAACGTACCACGCAATTTGTAGGACAATATTACTATTAAATTATATAAATATTAACTAACTTACAGAAAAAAAAAATCAGAAAAAAAAAACAATTTTTGATGACCTTACGAGGTTCCATCTTTGAGGGAAATCGGACTATTTGACAGATGATTAATCTAGTTAATTTTTGCGTTGATCAGCCTTTGGGAAACTGGGCGTGACTCTTTCAAATAGTGACATATATATATAAATATATATATACCATTGTATATTTGCTTTCATAAGACAAAACAATTAACGCTGTCTTATTCGTCTGTATTTTTTTCGTTGTAAATTATTTCTATAAGACTAAGCTTCAGTAATGCGGGTAGAATATGTCTTAAGTAAACTGTTTCTAAACATTAATGTAGTTTTCATAAAATTACGACAGATTATTTTACACAATTTCAAATTTAGATTGTTACACATTTTGAAATTGCTACTCATTTATAAATATTTAAATTAGAACAACACTCAAAACTTTTTTAGTCGCCAGTCATATGAAATAAAGTTTATAAGTGTTCCATTATTTCGTCTAATGGTCCTTATTACCATATTAAATAACATAAAATTAGGCAATCAGCTATATCGTGATGCATGTACCAAGGCCTACATTAAGGTAAAAATGCGGTATTATTTGTAACTCTTTAAATAGCCTACGCCTAAGCTGGCTTTCGAGGCTGCATGAAGCTGTAGGCGCAACCTTGTTTTGTTTGTGTAAAATCGTGCGACGTTTCGACCGAGAAAATTAAAAAAATTACATTTCTTCTGACGAAACGCATGCTCAACGGCCCGTGACGCTATTGTTATTGTACTTTTTTTTTAATTCTCACAGATAATTATAGTCTTTTGAAATGTTATTTTATGCTTCAATAGTGTAGTAGACATTGAAATTGACAATTTTGTAAATGGTTTGTAAATGTAATTTTTGTAATGGTTTTGGGTGTGCTGGAAGAAATCTCTTATAGGGATAAGCACACCTATTATACGTGAGTCTCCATGACAAATTTATTATTTAAGTTTTGTACGTATGATAAATTGTTAAATAAATAAATAAGTGGTTACTGAGTGGATTTTCCAATGGTACGAGAATTGTTCAGATGACCAATAAAGTTTGTGTAAATGACACATAAATATGGTTAGACATATTATGTAGTGTATTAGTAGATTAACGTAGTAACAACAGGGGCTAATTGAATATATATTAATAACTAATTGACGTTTCTATAAATATTGTTAGTTCAATGCGTTCATTTGTTTCTGAGAGCACATAAACAATGTAATTTTAAAATCTCGCGCGAAGAACCAGGTTATAAGCGCCTTTGATCGATACTATGGCTAACTACTCTCGCTAAACTTTTTATATATATTCTAAGGCATTTAGCTTTGTTACTTTACCTAATGAACCGCCCTTCGTGCCGTTAAATAATATAGAAATAGATTATCCCGCTGTCTATCACTCTATCCGACCCTGTGCTCACCCGTCTATTTCAGGATTTTTGGGTAATATAGGTAGTACAAGTTAGGTATATGTACTACACGGTGCAATTATTTTTTTATACAACTAGGTTTGAGGTTCTAGGTTCTAGGTTTTTTAAGAACAAATACAATTATCAAACCTCCTTTTCCTTATCTGTTGAAAAAAAAACCATTAGTTATGATATGGCAATCGACGAAATGCTTTTTAAAAACAATTTTATTTCAATTTACGATAATTATTTATTCAAAATATAAAATTAAAATTAAAATATTAATGATTCTACAAGAGCGTTGATACAAAAATAAATTGAAAAATATATTAAAATTTCAATGATTCCATTGTTCCCGCATTATTCCTTTGTAAGCTGAACTCTTGCGTTATGGCATGGTAACTTATGTCCTTAATTTTATAATCTTCAATAAATTCTACACACACTATCAATGGCCTACCTACATAACGTTGTCGATAGACTTCAACGACAGATTTGTTTAAAAGTTTTAAATATCACAAGTTATACGTAGATATTATATAAATATCGAAATAAACATGTGTGCTGTGTGGTTACGGCACTAAAGAATGTAGCCTCCCCCTCTCTTCCCGTGGGTGTCTTAAGAGGCGAGTAAGGGATAACACAGTTCCACTACCACCTTGGAACTTAAAAAGCCGACGGATGGCGGGATAACCATCCATGCTGGCTTTGAAATACACAGGCCGAAGACGGGCAGTAGCGTCTTCCGTGCGATAAAGCCAGCCCTGCGGTCACCAACCCGCCTGCCCCGCGTGGTGACTATGGGCAAAACACATGAGTTCGCGCCTTAATGTCGGGCGCGAACTTGTGGAGGCCTATGTCCAACAGCGGACTGTGATAGGCTGAAGTGGTAGTGGAAATAAACATAATATATAAAGTGTATTACTTTACCAAATTCAACTTATGAGAAACATTTCGACTTAAGTATGACTTATAAAAAGGTAAGATTTATCTGTTTGTTTACGATAACCTCTAAAAGTAGACCGTTTTTTAGAATTATACTAATCTTAATTTATAGTTATTGCGCTTTAATTAATTGCAGAAGAAAAATAGTCAGTGCTGTGAAAGTAAAAGTCTAGCACCTATAAAATAATACGATACGAAACTTTTTATAGTAGTCAACTACGGTTCATTACGCTATTTTTAAATGTTTATGCTTAAATTTCTTCGTCTTCACATTTCTAAATGAGTCATGAAATATTTTGGTATGACCTTCCTTTTATAGCGTAGTGCTAAAACTGAATTCATTTGCATATTGTTTTTCTTTAACCTTTACTAAGCTCCGAACACAACGTAGTAAGCCCCAAATAATAATACTTGTCGTGGAAAATTATTTATAATTTACATTTACATGTTACATATGACATGCACAAAGAAATAACAACTCTGGAAATAATACCAAGGAAATCCACAATATTGCGAACTATTACGGTCGACGGTCGCTCTCTATACAAGTGTATATTTAAATGGGACCGCAGCACGCTTGGTCAATTTTGGTCATTGAGACACGCTATTCAGTACATTTATACTATGAAAAGATTAAAAGTTTAGATAACTGAATAGATTTAAGTTTACAAGTATTTAAAAATATTGTTTACTATAAAAGTATTCAAGTATGTTCGTTGACGAGTTACATTTGTGATACAACTGAGTATAG
Organism: Melitaea athalia; assembly: GCA_905220545.2. Taxonomy (NCBI): domain Eukaryota; kingdom Metazoa; phylum Arthropoda; class Insecta; order Lepidoptera; family Nymphalidae; genus Melitaea; species Melitaea athalia. Next base: position 2,103,634 of record HG992184.1, read on the forward strand.
ATCACTATCAGGTATTTATGATAGCATCCGGGACCGACGGCCATGCTCTCCGAAGCAAGGTGGGGAGACCCACAAGGACAGACATCCAAACCAGAAAGGAATATTTGTACAAATACAAATATCCATCGCGAGCAGGAATCAAACCCGCAAACCGTCGGTGTTTTAGGCGACTACACGCACCACTACACCACAGCGGTTGTTCACTGTGTAGTGATACAATTAAAATAATTCAGTAGTTTTGCTACTTTGAACTAAATTTTACTTGTTACGTTCGAAATACTAGAATACTTAGTTCGAATTTATACGTTGGGTCCACAGTTAATTTTAGGTATAAATTAAAATTACAGGGCATGAAGAACCGTAACATTCTTTTAAGGCATACGTACATTTGAATAACACGCTCGCTTTAAATACACACATAAGAAGTATAGTACTGTTCACGATTCACGATCACGATTCAGCCTGTAATATCCCACTGTTGGGCATAGGCCTCTTCTCCATGCAGGAGAAGGATCGGAGCTTAATCCAGCACGCTGCTCCAATGCGGGTTGGCGGATATATTCCCTACTATCAGTAACGATCGCTATCAGGTGTACATGATAACAACCGGGACCGACGGCTTAACGTGCTCTCCGAGGCACGGTGGGGTAACCCACAAGGACTGCACAAACACCCAGACCACGACAAACATAGTACTGTTGTAAGGGTTATATTCTATAAAAGTCTTCGACGCTACTGTATGCACAAAACATTTCCCCAACGTGACAAAAACTACACCAGGGAAAATTTGGCTTCTCTGCACCTCTCAATATAATATGAACAGTAGGTACTATGATACTATCCTCTACTCTTGACAGTTTGAAATGAAATTGTTAATAGCGGAAAAACTGCAGAGAAGTTAATTAATAAATTAAGTATTATTGAAGTTAAACTTCTTTACGCACGCTTGACTTGGGGAGTAAGCTGGTGAGCGCGTGACGAGAGCGCTACGAAAAGTGTGATCGGGCGGGGCGAACGGAAGTTGAGAGATAGATATAAGTTAGATGGAGCTAAAGAAGTTTTACTTCAGTCGTGTGATCTAAATCACACTCGTTTTTTTACAATCTATAGTTCATTTATAATTAACCTTATCGAGTAAATAATACTTCAGTAACCTAAGGTACTGTAAGTGAAACAAAACGCATTATCAAGGAGTAGGTATGAAATTACAAGGGACTCCTCACTTATAAATGAAATTGTTGTCAAGGGATACGAGAATGATTGGGTCATGGAACCAAGGGCGGATCCAGCTTTGGCGCCAGGGGAGGGTAGCATAGTCGTGGTCAAGTCACAAGAAGTTATAGTTTAATTTTGATAATGATAGATACAGGTAAAAAGTAGGTATTTTATTAATCTATGTAAGTACTGTACTTAAAAATATCTATATTGTGACAAAAATCTTGTTCAACAATTTTAATTAGTGGTCCACCTAGGTCCTGGACCCAGCCCAGGTCATGACCCCCATGACCTCCCCCCTGGATCCGCCCTTGCATGGAACTAGGTAAGGTACCTTAAATTATGATTAGTGTTATGTAACACTCTCAATGACTCAAACAATGAGTTCTCGTGGTAGATCAACCAAGAAGATGGATGAAAGATGAAGAACAACTAAGAAGACTAAATAAAATCGTTCAAAACAATAAAAACTAAGTGAAGTCGACATAACTTAGTTAATAGAAGTTAATTAAACAATTTCCTACTGTCGAATTGCCAAACACAGGACATTTCTACTTCTAACTAAATATTTCCTGTTTACATTGGTTCGTCTGATCTTTAGCGTCTCATCTGTGGACGTTTACGCTTCACGGTTGACGTTTTCAATCTAACTTTTCAATGTTAAAGATAATGTTTAGCATCAACGTTATAATTGGCTGGCAACGATCTGTCGACGTCTTTGTTTGATTATTCGTAACGAATCGAAGCCTGGTAAACGCTCGCAAGCTACGACTAAGTATTAGGTACTTGAAAATTATAGACAAGTACAAGAAAATAAAGTGCACATTTAAAAAATAACTTTTCAAAAACCAAGCTTTATTCAAATGCGCCAAAAAGAATAAAAGAAACTTTTTCTTTTTAAAATTTTTACTATCATTTATTATGAAATTGTACAGTATTTGGTCCAATAAAGATACTATTTATTTATTTATAAATAATGTTGTTAGACAATTTAAATTATATACCTAAAAGGTAAATAAATTTAGGTAAACATTTATTTTCCTACGTTAATTGTACATTTACGTATCATTTTATGTAATCACTTATTGGTTAATTTACTCAATTAACCAACGAATATAACAAAAACATTAGGAAGGAAGAGCCATTCATTGTACACTTTACACCTTTGAATATATTCGTAAAAAAGGATTTATGAGTTTCGCTTACGGTTACGTGAATATTGGTTGACTTAAACATTTACAGTATTTTTTATTAATTTAATCAATTTTAATCTATCTATATAAAATTATTTTTAATTTATCTATATTTATTTATTATATTATATTTGTTGCTGGTCTATCTTACATGGAAAACGTTTCACCTGTTAGACCGTACAGTTCATACGATCAGCGTGTTTAGACTTAAGACTAGCCTAGATAATTATGCAACTAGCCTATGTAACCTATGTAACAAAAGAGGGCAGTTGTCGGTACATAATTAATTGGAATTTCGCGCAATAACTACACTAAATTCAGTAGTTTCAATTCTGCCGTGTGTGAAGTGAATTACAATACACATTTATTTTGTATCGTTCAAAGGTAATTAATTGCAATAATTGTGTTTGCTCGCAAACCCAAAAAAAACCCGACTTCAATTTCCATCGACAAGTAAAACCTACTTTTGATTGTCAAAAACATAACCATTTAATTACGTATATTAAGAACCCAAAAAAGTACTCCTCAGATCTCACGCTCAAATTTAAATGGGACCACGTAACATCCACTACCTTTCAAATAAAGAAAGCATTATCAAAATACAACCAGTAAAATTTTATGAGGTAACACACATAAAAAAATACAGGCGAATTGAGAACCTCCTCCTTCTGTACTTTAAAAATTAATCGTTTATTTCGATTCCTATAAAAAGTAGAGATTTTTATCATCATCACCCATTCCTCACCCTACCGTGTCTAATTTATTGATTACATGTATCGTTACTGCAGAGATATTACTTTTGATTAAGAATATCAATAAGAACATACATGATCTTTATATAACGACTAGCTGACCCCGCAAACGTTGTTTTGCCATATATGTTATTAACCCCCGCAACCCCCTCTTGTGGGTGGAATTTCGCAAAATCCGTTCTTAGCTGACCTCTACTCGGCGAAAGGAATATTCCTACCAAACAAGTCTCTACGCCTTATGGTTCCAGAGATATCGTGATGAGTCAATGGGTGGAAAGCTCTTTTATATATATAGATTTAAACTCGATTTTTTACATTTCAATCCGATCTTTTTCAGCAACAAACGTCAATTTTAATCTGACAGATTAGGTAGTTGATTAAACTACTCAAATTACAAATGCTTTGACCTTGAGTCACAGTTTAATTGACGATCGCCGTGTAATGACCTCTTAATTTTTTTTAGCACTTCTACATTTTTGCGTAATAGAAACGTCTACTGACCACTGTGCAGTGTAGTGTACAATTGTACATAGCTGTAGTAGATAGAAATAATTCGTATTATTTTTATTTTTGTGTTTCCCACACATGAGGAAATTCTAAAATGTTTTTTATTATCATATCAAAATTTTGATCCAGCGGGATTCGAACCCGGTGCTCTAGCCATTAAGCTACTTAACGATGTCCCGCTGAATAGAAATTTTTGATATGATTTTATTCGATTTTAAACAACCGTGGTAAAATCGTGGTCAAAAACACTAGCAGTTCCCCACATATGAGAAATATTTGTACCTATAGGTAAATAGGCACTTTATTGTTGTGTGTTATTTGTGTGTGATCACCTCGCTCGATCACAGTGTTCGTAACGTTTTCGTCACGCATTCACCAGCTTACTCCCCAAGTCAAGCGTGCTTAAAGAAGTTTTACTTCAAAAACCGTTTCAGTTAAATGTCAATGAATTTTCATTACATTTATCAACATTAATATAAAGTACATAGAATTATTAATACAGAATATAGAAAGGAAATCCTAAAAACTCGTTTTAAGCGTATCTCGGGAATTGAGGATAGTTGGAAACCCTATATAACACGTAACTGGGAAATTACCTGTCTCGAATTGTCTACGACTCTACGTTGTTAAGTGAATCACAAGTTTAGTAATTTTCCGTTGCGACCTTTGAAAACAATACTACTTTATTTTATATAACAAATGAATATATAATTTTTAAATTTACGTTAATTAAAATTTAATTGAAAAAACGTAACTGTATCAATTATTATATTTTAACCGACTTCAAAAGATAGAGGAGGTTCTCAATTCGATTATTATAAATGTACCTATATGTTATACTATACATAACAATTTTAACAACATAAGTCGATGAGGATTTATTAAGAAAAAAAACGAGTCTGCTTTAGACCACACGACTGAAGCAAACTTACAAAACCTTACTCTCTCTCTGTTTCTATTTTCACTAAAATATCTCCCTCTCAAATACCGTTTACCTCATCCAATCACAGATTTCGGAACGCTCTCGTCACGCATTCGCCAGCTTACTTTCCAAGTCAAGTATGCGTAAAGAAGTTTTACTTCGGTAGTTGAGAGGGAGATATAAGTTAGATGGAGCTAAAGAAGTTTTACTTCAGTCGTGTGGTCTAAAACACACTTGTTTTTTACATGTCGTACAATGTGATCAAATAATGCAAGATACAGAAATATAACAGCATTTACTGCACACATAGGTTAGGACCACACTGCGAGCCTAACGCGGTGGCGGCGGCGGGCGCGAAATATCGAACATATGAAACGCATCTTTGCGTCCACACTGCAGTGGCTAAAGCGGAAGCGACTGAGCGATACAACGAGCGTAGTTTTCAAACATTCCTATCCGCGCGTTCTGTCCACACTACGGGCCTAGTCAACAAGCGATCTAATGCGCGGGTGGCAGGGGTATCAAACCATTTCGGTCTTGTCGCTATATATGTATTCGCTTTCTGTAGTTTATACATTTTTTTTTACGTGGGGAAATTAAAATTAAAATTAGAATTAAAATTCTGTCCCCTAAATTGAGACAATTCGTTTAACATTACGTCCGGACTCTTTGTATCTATACTTCGTGGTCACTAATTTAAAATTTTCTTGAACTGTCAAAAAGAAAATAATCGAATGGACGAGTATAAGTTGTAATATTATTGCTTTTGGTAAAATGGCAGTATACACTATACGAATTTTGTAGGGTATAATCTCAATTCTTCATATAAATTAAAAAATTCACATCTCTAATGTTTAACACCTCCAATCTCAAGATTGGACTGTCTAGTAAAAATAATAAATCCTCGTCCATAGTTTGCAACCCCTGATATACGTCAAATCGCTACGCGAGCTCGCGCGTCACTGTGGCCACCATACGCCTCCGTCGCCGCAACCGCCTCCGCGCTCGCCACCGCGCATGCAGTGTGGACGCACGCATATGAATAGCAAGCGTCAATTTGTTTTGAATTTTATTATTTTAACTAATTATTATAATTTGATTCATTTAATCGACCGTTATGTATTTTAAATATCACGTTAATATAACATTATGTTAGATCTTTAAAGACTATTATTGCTTTGTTACATTCTAGTACATTTTGTTCGAAATCAAACCTTGATTTTTTTTGTATTGCAATCTGGGCGTGTTTCAAAATGTATTTTTATTAAGTGTAGAATATAAAGAATAATTAAATAAGGAATTAGAAGGTATAAAACGAACAAACCATTTTCAGTTGTAAATATATTACGACAACAGACTGCCTTTGCGTAGTGGTGCGTGTAGGTGCTAAAACACTTCCGGTTGCGGATTCGATCCTTTTTGCTTTACAGGATGTGTGTCTGTGATTAAAGGTCTCCTCACCGTATTGCAGAGCACGAAAAGCTATCCCGTTTGTTATCATAGACACCCACCTTTTTTTTTACGTGGGGAATATCCATCATGGATACCCTCCGGCGCGGGGGCACCAGAGGGTTATGTCAGTCTCTTACTGACCAAAAACCATCCACGTGTGAGCAGACATCCGCCTGACTGGGGCGAGATGGGGTCGCGCTAACAATCTCCACCCCGCCCCGGCGGTTGATTTTTTTGTATTGCAATATTGCGGCGGCGCCCAGAGGGGCGGCACCCACAAGACCACCCCTCCCGACGACGTGGGATCTCAAACCAGCCGAGGATCCTCGACCCCTAGGGAGTTGAGGAGTTTGATCTCGAACGTTAGCAGGCGGGACTGTGGTTGAATGTGAGAGCGTACCCATGGTCCCGCTAATTGCACTGCGACGGTACACCGTGGGGTAATAGTCAGTAAGAGTCTGACATAACTCTCCCTTTACCCAGGCGGAGAGTATCCATGAGGATTTCCTCGCGGTCAAAAAAAAAAAGCCCTCACACATCACGTCTGCCGGATTGCACCAGCAACCGAGCAAAACTCCAGGCAGCCAGCACAACCCGGCCGGCAAACCGCGCTTTCACACAGGGCGGGCAAGCGAACCCACCCACCCCGTCCCTCTAGTGCGCTCACGGGTCGAGCAGTACCCGGAGCGCACCCCTCAAGTCACACCTACCTACACCAATGCATCATCTACCCCGCAGTGGAGCAGCGTGGTAGAATAAGCTTCGATCCTTCTCCTACATGGGGAAAGAGGCCCAGCAGTGGAATGTCACAGGCTGAACTAACTACATGTAAATATAACGCACAACACAGAAGGAATGAGTCATGGTGTTTGAAATGTAAATTGATATATTAACACAGGTGTTTTATAATCAAGAAGGTACATATGCTTTGCATATTCGCCATTTCTATGTATTGAAATATTATTGTTTTTAAATTCGAAAAATATGAGTAAGAATACAATTTAAAAAAATTAATATATAGGTATGTCAGACTTGAGACAATTTACAGGAACTCTTTTAGGGATCGTCCATTACCTAATTACGTAATGTTATTAGTAACTTTTTAACCTTTATATACTGGTATCTTTTTTATGTAAATAGGTTGGCAAACAAGCGTACGGCTCACCTGATGATAAGACCGTAGCCTATAGACGCCTGCAACACCAGAAGCATCACTTAAACCAGTGTTCCGCAAAGTGTGTACCGCGGCACACTGGTGTACCGTGGTCGTTAATTGGTGTGCCTCGGAAAAACGAGGTTACCTTATAAACTTATTTTAAGTAAATTGTTTCGATGATTATTATTAAATAAATGTTGATTAATTTTATTTGTGGTGTAGGTACTTCCAAAAAATTATCTTTTCCTAGGTGTACCTTGAACACAAAAAGTTTGCGGAACACTGACTTACACTATACCTAACATTTCTTGATTTTATCCAGTCTTTGTATACCTACATTTTAATGTGCTACAAGACGCCCGTTTTAGTAGAACGAACTATTTCCTTCGTGTAACGTAAGACAGCTTTAACATCTAATTTCGTATATACGAGTACAGTGCTACGTAATATAACACACTGCGTAATACTACTTTTATGAACACAAAAATAAACCTTTGTCTTTTGCTGCTTCGTGTACCTACCTACTTATCCGTATTAATATTAGGTATAAATGCGAAAGTAAGTCTGTTTCTTACGCTTTCACGAATAAACCACTAAACCGATTTTGATAAAATTTGCTCCAAAGAGTAGATCTTGATAACTCCTCCTTACTCCTAATGAAATGCAATACACGTTACGGGTACGAGCTAGTTTTATATACGCTTAAAATTATCTGCTTAAATGTTGTCTTTCATAATGCAAAAAGAACGACAACTTATCAACTATAGTGATTTTATACAATCGCCAAAACTTTGTATTTTTTTTTTTCAATAAATTGATAAACCGGTAAATATTTAAAAAACCTGTGTGGTTTTATGAAACCACGGTAAAAGTGATACTTTTTTCACATTATAGACATTTAACTAAAAATTTTTGGAATAATATTTCATTAAGGGTATAAAAATCGCTTTATCAATCTTACTGCGCGGCCGACCGTCGCGCGACATGCAACACACAGACGAAAAAGTTTGAGACGATGTAACAAAAGTTTCACTTTAATAATCACATAACTATCTATTAACCTGCAAATGAAGTGGTGTTTTTTTTCATTTGTTATTTTATTATACGACACAATTTACTGTTACGTAATGAACAATCTAGAATGAATGGAATGTTTTGTTATTATTTATTTAATTTTGCTTCTAATTGAAACGCAAGGTGACTCAAACAGGTTCTAATGACTAGATATATCATCCATACAAAGAGGCTTACAATCAGATATAGATTTTATATAATAGAAACAACCTCTCATGGGAATTGCTGGAAAGCGATCAGGCAGGTCACCTGACTCATATAAAACCCTCAGAATACAGAAAAAACTGTTTTGTATTTGTTCTGTATTCTGAGATAAAACCATAGCTACTAGTACTACATTACTTTAACGTATAAATGAGAGCAGAAATACCTAAAGGAAACTAAAGTATGAAATGGGTCAGAGTGATGTAGGTACTCACATCATGATGAGTACATCATCTCGATCACGATTCAGCCTGTAATATCCCACTGTCGGGCATAGGCCTCTTCCCCATGTAGGAGAAGGATCCTACATCATTTATCATGATGTTATTACTGGACCGGGGGATTCCTCACAGACCTGATGAAACGGTCTGCTGTTAAGCGGAAAGGATACCCGCTCTTTCTAAATACAAACGTTGTCGACTGTTACCTCCGTGGATAATTACACTAGATCAAATATGTATTTTTTGTAACATAAATCCATTAACTGCCATGACCATGCCCCTGTGTCTTTGTTTTTTTTTTTTATAAAGCTGATGTTTTTTTAGTTACATAAAAAAAATTGGCATGCTTTGGAGAGAAAATAGTCGACTACGAAATGCTGTTTTGGTCAATAATTATCTACCTAAAATGATCTGAGCTGCAGTTGTCTCTTTCTTGGCTCGAGGTGCAGCGGCGGTGTACAGCGAGACATGAACATTTTATACAAATACCTACCTATTTTTAAAAAGTCTCTCAGGTGCCCTTTCCTTAATCAGTGAAGCGTCAACCCACTACTCACGAAAACTGCAGTGGTGCAGTACAGCGGGACCATGACGATAATTAAAACTTTTACGGCCTGCTTTATCGGTTGTAGATAACGCTATTTGAAGAATGGCGATATCCAACCGATGAAATTTACTTTCTGATATATTATTCTTTTTTACCATCGGATTTCACTATATTTGTGACTAGCGACCCGCTTCGGCTTCGCACGGGTGCAATGCTGATACTAAATATAAAATATAAAATAAATATTAAATTTGCAATCTAAGCGCAAAAAGGTGATTTTTTACGACATCACATTACAAAACTTTAAAACTATCAGTGTTCCTCTACTATATTATGCATGTATTATACATATAAACCTTCCTCTGGAATCACTCTATTTACTAAAGAAAACCGCATCAAAATTCGTTGCGTAGTTTTAAAGATCTAAGCATATATACAGACAGACAGACAGACAGCGGGAAGAGACTTTTTTTTATAATATGTAGTGATGATGATATTTTTTCATTAGCAAAAAAAACAATTATGATTTGAAGCAATTATGTTAAAAAGAAGTTCTTATGACAACGTTTGGATCTTGTTCTAACACATTATCAATTACTTATATCCTTAGGTACCTACTACTAAAATTTATTTAACAATGACTATACCGAAGCTACAATTCTTAAAATCGAATTAAAAACAAGAAAATGTACAAATGGTTTCAATCATTTAGTACGGAGAGAATTCAATGTCAACGGTGCGTTGAACCATGATCAACACTGATAGAACTAATGGCATTCACTACAAAGTTACAAACACGGGCTAAGTTTATCGCACTGCAATAGAACACCTCAGAGTCTCAGTATATAAGAATTTATTCAATACTAGCCGACCCGTGCCCACTTCGTTGGGCGTTATTTATCTATTATTTTTGTGATGCAAATATACCTATAGTAAAATTTTCATTTCGCTTGCATTTCTCCGACTTGATTTACATATACTATTATTTTTCGCTGAATTTTTTGTTTAATAACAATAAAATATAGCCTATATCACTCCTGAATAGTGTAGCTTTCTGTTAGTGAAAGAATTTTCATGATCGGATCAGTATTTGCGAAGATTACCACCCTACAAACAAACATAGTTAGAAACTTTACCTCTTTATAATATTAGTATAGATATAAATAATTGTTTTATTGAACCTCTGAAGAACATTAATTGAATTTATTGTACAATTTTTATCTTAAAAATTACTAGTGTTGTGTAATTAATAGACAGTTATAGCCCGTACCGCCCCCTATATATTTAGATTATGCACTTACAATTTAATACAATGTAAGAATTCATTCACCCATAAATGCTGCGTTACTTTGAACATGATAAATTTGTCATTTATCTTTTGCAAAGTTTTTTTTTTTTTTTTTATACAACTAGGTCGGCAAACAAGCGTACGGTTCACCTGATGGTAAGCGATTACCGACTTACCGTAGCTTTAGATGCCTGCAACACCAAGCGCCTTGCCGACCCTACCCCCAATTCCCCCCCAGGAGCTATGGTTACCTTACTCACCAACAGGAACACAACAATGCTTGAAATCAATATTCAATATTGCTGAGTTTCTTTCGCCAGTTCTTCTCAGGTCAGAGGCTTATTCTTTCCGAACTGGTATTAGACTCATGACGTTCGGTAAGAAATTGTTATACCTAATTTTATGCTGAATAAAATTTTTTGAATTTGAATTTGAATATTATTTAACTGTGATCTTCTGTAAGGTAGGTACCTCTGTCCCAGGTCCACTACCCCAGTCGGGCTGTTCCATATTTTGAGCAGGGATTTTTTCCTGCTGTGCCCTACCTCAGTTAAATCCGAATTTATACAAAACTTAGGTCATGTTTCACTGTTACGTATGTCGATAACCAACAGATATAAGTTTAAGACATGTTATTCAACATCAACGAAATCCAATTTATTTATGTGATATTTACAGCTACCGCTGACTACAAAAATTGTACTTGATCAATTGACGTGAAACGGGCCCGAAGTTTGTTAAAATAATATCATCTAGCGCATCTTAATTGTAACAGTAAAGAACGTTTAAAAGTTTTAAATTTAAACCTTTTGCAATCGACGAATTACGATTTAGCTTACTATATTCAAAATATAGTAAGCTAAAGCTAAGCTAAGCGATGCGGTGACATACATATCGATTATCTGTCGACCATACTTTCGTCTATATCTAGTAGGTATATACCTACTACAAAATAACCTACTTATCTGATAATTTCTTTAGTCTTTAATCGTCTTTAACTTTCACAAACCTTTTTAACCAAACCGTGATCTTATACAAATAAAAAGATAAAAAAAAAATTCTTCTAATAGAAAGCATGAAGATTGATTCCAGTGTTAAGACAGATTGATATTTTAATTATCTTTCACATTTTGCTTGCTAAATACTTACCCGCTAGTACGCTTCAGCCTGTAATATCCCACTGTTGGGCATAGGCCTCTTTCCCCATGTAGGAGAAGGATCAGAGCTTAATCCACCATGCTGATCTAAAGCGGGTTAGCGGATATAATCCCTACTATGCGATCGCTATCAGTTGTACATGATAGCAGCCGGGACCGACGGCTTAACGTGCTCTCCGAGGCACGGTGGGGAGACCCACAAGAACTGCACAAACACTCAGACCACGGCAAACATCTCTATGGCCAATATAAATGGTGTCGTGTGCGGGGATCGAACCCGCAACCGCCAGCGCAACAGCCACAAACCAGTAATACCGAATATAAATTAAATTAGAAAACTAAAGGTCCTGTGTGCCTTGCAATTTGTTTTTGGTTTATATTAACGATTTACCTTTCTTTGCAAAAAGCCTATGCGAGATTGTCTTGTTTGCTGATGATACTTCTCTTATATTTAACATTGAAAGAAATAAATCAAATTTTGACGATGTGAACAAAGCACTCTCGGAAATACTCACTTGGTTTAGTTTTAATAATCTACAGCTTAATGCAAGGAAAACGAAATGCGTTCTATTCTCTTTACCAAATGTAAAATCTCCACCCATAGAAGTTGTAATGAATAATGAAAAATTAGATTTAGTTGAATCAACAGTCTTTCTGGGTGTAACTATAGACAGAAAACTTCAGTGGCATTCGCATATTGCTGCATTAGCTAGTAAGCTCAGCTCTGCAGCTTACGCTATTAGAAAAGTTAGACAGTTAACTGATATAGATACTGCTAGGACTGTATACTTTAGTTATTTTCATAGCATCATGTCATATGGCATTCTTATGTGGGGATTAGCGGCTGACATTAATGCTATATTTATTTTGCAAAAACGAGCAATAAGGGCTATTTATCAACTCAGCTCTAAAACTTCTCTTAGGGAGAAGTTCAAAGAAATTGGTATACTGACAGCTGCATCTCAATTTATATTAAATTGTATTCTTTTTGTGCGTCGTAATATTAACTTATATACCAAACATGGCGATTTGCATGGTCGCAATACAAGGAATAGGAATAACCTTATAATGCCTCTCAGTAGGGATTGCAATCCGGAAAACCGGATCCGGTAATCCGGCGGATCCGGCATCATTTTACAGTTACCGGATCCGGTAAAAAATGCCGGATCCGGTGACCGGATCCGGTATTGGCGTTTTTGAGAAAATGACCTCTTTTTAAAAGAAAGAGCGTGGTTCTTAAATACACGAGCCCTTTGACGTTAACACTAAAGACTTGATTGATAGATTTTTGCCATTTAAATTAGTTATAGTTGCATTATAGTGAAGGTATTCAACTCTATTTACAGCTGAAAAAACACTGAAGTTGCTTGACTTATTGTGCGAATATTAAATAACTTCACATTGCGGTTACTTGCAGAATACCTAAAAATATTAAGATTCAAACTAGGGATGTTATTTTATCGTAACCAAACTAGTGGATATACGTAATAAGAATGTATCTGTAACCGTACCATAAACCGATATTAAAGTTTCGGATGATTTCGCAGGGATCTATCGCAGAGGTAATTTAAATACTACATTTTTTGCTATATGTTTATGTTTTTACATTTTTCTGGTCAAATAACATTAGCCGAGCGCGTTCTTCATTATCATAAGTCAGTCAATTTTGCAACTAAATTATCGTGGGAGTCATCGCTGTTCAATATAGAGTAATCAGAATTTGTATCAGTAACTAATACAATAAACGTTAATTATTAACTTATCGTAGGAAGTAAAATAAAGTATTGTGGCATTTTCTCTCAAATCGAATATCTGTAACCGAAACTAAACGATAATCCGAACAAATTTAATATTTGTAACCATAATATCATAACATCGACGGTTTGCTGGTTGGATTCGCCGCATATTTGTATTTGTACAAATATTTCTTTCCAGGGTGGATGTCTGTCCTTGTGGGTCCGCCCCTCCGTGCCTCGGAGATCACGTTAAGCTGTCGGTCCCGATTGTTATCATAAATACCTGATAGCTATCGTTACTCATGTCATAGTAGGGAACAAACCCGCTGATTAATCTACAATCCTTCTCCTACATGGAGAAAGAGGCCTATGCCCAGCATTGAGATGTTACGGGCTAAATCTTATATTTGGAACCATATCATATCTATAAATATAATTCGTACCTATATATACCGAAGCCTCAACCAAGTAATAGCTTGATAGCTAGCGTGAAACTTGTGTTAATAGTGAAATTGGAACTCGGCTTAATTCAATTTGTATCAATAAATTCGACATATATGAATACTGAGAAATAACTCCCACGGCTACATTTTTAGCTCTTTAAAGTTGATTTAAACATTTTTATCTTTTCATTTGATAGATATATAATTTGTTTTGAAACTGAGATTGAATTTAAAAAAAATATATTTCAAATCAAATCAAAAATAACTTTATTCAAATAGGCCCCATGAGCACTTTCGAATCGTCAATTTACAAAATTTTAATTAAAGGTCATTATTAAGTTTTTTTAAGAAGCTACCACCGATTCGGAATGTAGATTCTGCAGAGAAGAATCGGCAAGAAACTCCGCAGTTACTCTTTAAAAAAAAAATGTATAAACTGTAATTTAGTACAAAATTAGTAATGTCGTGCATGAAATACAGCGTCACTAAGTCCACACATCTTTATCAACCATGTAATCCCGCACCGAATAATACGCTTTATCTATTAATCTCTTTTTAATAAAAACTTTCAATTTATGTATTTATGTTTAATTAAAATGTACAATTTTTTCACTTCATTAACGGTCAACATACGTTTGAATCCGGGCCGGATCCGGCCGGATTGATAAAAATTCGACCGGATCCGGCCGGATTGAAAACGACACCGGATTGCAATCCCTATGCCTCTGTACCGATTAGAGAAGGTGCGTGGGTCCTTCATGGGTCAAGGTATACATATCTTTAACAAGATTCCAAGTGATATCTTGGAGTTACCCTTTGAAGAGTTTAAGAATCGTATAAAAAATTGCCTCCTCAAGAAGGGCTACTATACTGTCAAAGATTATTTAAATGACGGGACAACTTGGTCATAAGCTGACAATGATTTTTACTTGTAGTTGTATTTTATTCGCCACGTCTAAACAGTTACTTGTCTATTTGTTTGGAGCGCATTTTAAAGAAACTACCTTTTAGGAGGTGTCTAGTTCTTAAGTAATTGAAAATTATTTACTGCTATGATTACCGGGTATTTTATTTTGTTTAAGATAAATTTGTGATGGAAAGTGACCTTACATAATTTTTTAAGTCAAAGTCATTTTTCAATTTGACGACTCTGTATGAAATATGACAGGGAGAAAAAAATAGCCCTTGACGAGTTTCTTGCCGGTTCTTCTCGTTACAAGGTCTCCCGCCGTAGGATTTGCGAACCGATGGCGTAGCTTCATTGACGTTCACAAGTGCTGTATCAGCCTAAAATGAATAAATTATTTGAATTTTGAATTTTGAATTATGTTACAGTACTTCATATCAATATACACAAGTATAGTAAGATTGTGAAAAATATATATATTATAATCTTTTATCTATTAACGCGACCGCTCTGGTATAATGGTAAGTGTGCCGTGTCGGACACCGACCTTATTTTTCTAGCAATCGGCCCACTTTTCCTTGGCAAAATTGGCTTTTTGCAAACATAATTATTCGTCTCTATAGCCCTTTAAGCGCCACGCCTTAAACCCATTCTCCTGCCCTGTACGCCTACTTATAATCATTGTGTTTGCTCACAAACGAAAAAAAACCGACTTCAATTACATCAACATGTAATCCAACGAAGGTAAATAAATAAGTCAAGTAAATACGCATTATTAGAGATAACTCAAAAAGTACCTATCTACTTATCGAATCTCAATCACATTTAAATGCGACTACAAGCAACAGATTTGATTTTAAAAAAAGAATCATCAAAATCGGTACACGCAGTAAAAAGTTATGAGTTTACATATATTAAAAAATCAGCCAAGTGCGAGTCGGACTCGCGTACGATGGGTTCCGTACCATTGACTAGGTAAACAATAGAAGGTAGGTACATTGATTTTGATATAGGACAAAAAGCGGCTAAAAAATCACTTTTGTTGTGTGAGAGCAAAAATAAGCAAAAATGACGTTTTTTGTATGGGAGCCCCCTTAAATATTAATTTTATTTTCATTTTATTATTTATTATTATAGTAAAAAAAACAACTGAGTGTTTTGTCAATATTTCAAGTGCCTACCTGTTGCCATTATTGATATCGAGCAAAAAAGGGCAAGAAAATCGCGTTTGTTGTATGGAAGCCCCCCTTGGGTACGGAACCCTAAAAAATATAGTGGAATTGAGAACCTCTTCTTTTTGAAGTCGTTTAAAAAGTAGTATTCTTCAGATTCACGTCTATAATAATATGAGACAAGGATGTAGAAGTTATGAAGTTAGAATTTTTCTAAGCTGAGACAAATCACAACTATATATTACATTTATCCCTATGGAAATAAAAAAGCTAATATCTGGAAACTAATTTTAATGAGCCCCAAAGCTTCCAGTCTACGTCGTTCCAATTTTGATATGCGTCTTCACTGTGTGTTTGTTGTAATATCCATTTTTTATTGTTATCGCACATTAGCAGCAACTGTTTTGTAGAATACATAACGCGTAGTTATATTTTCAACAGTTCGTTTCAGTATTTACGCAATAAACGTTTCACCGACGTCGGAAAAGGAAGCTACCTGCGCGTCACGGTCGGACAGGCTTTTATTGAAATGTTTGTAACGAGCTCCTTGGATTATAATATGTCAGTCACGTATTTTTCTTTTTACCTAATAATGTAAACAAAGAATAACGTATAGAGCATACTTGTTATGAACATAATGTTAAGAATGGAAATATATATTAAAGATTATTACACAAGTTATTTATTGATGTTCTAGAAGATGATGTCTTCAAGTGTAAGTATATTAAATCAGGACTTAGGAGGCAGCAATGAATTACATCACACGAATTTCAAGATTTTTGAACCCCTTCCCCATTCTTGTCACAGTTGGTCACATTTCTGAGAACCTCCTACCTAGTGTAACGTCACAAATTTTGCATTTTTCAACTATAAATGGTTATTAATTAAATTAAAACATCCAATTCGACATTGTTTTAATTTCCATTTAACAAAAACAATTAGATTTATTCTATTTTGAAATGTAATGTCTCAAAATATTGGATCCCTCCCCACCCCTTGTCTTCGTAGACCCCCTATCCCGCCTCTTAATGTGTGACGTGATGTACACATATTATCATATATTAGTATATACATATATTACATTATTGATTATAGTATACATAGTTATTTATATGTACAATAATTTAGTAAAATTTCGACATTAATTTGTAATTTTGAAAAATAATGAACCGGCTTTCATTTTAATTTATGTAATTTGAATTCTATACCTAGTCATAATTTGATTTATTTTATCACTAGCCGACCCGTGCCCACTTTGTTGGGCGTTATTACTTTTAAATTGCAAATACCTGGTAAGGTTTTCATCTCGCTCGCATTTCTCTGACTTGATTTACATATAGGTACTATTATTTTTCACTAAATTTTTTGTTCAATAACAATAAAATATAGCCTATATCACACCTGAATAGTGTATATCTTTCTGTTAGTGAAAGAATTTTCATGATCGGATCAGTATTTGCGAAAATTACCCCCTACAAACAAACAAAGTTAAAAACTTTACCTCTTTATAATATTAATATAGATGTCAGCATTAAAAAGGGATATATATTTTTTCATCTCACATCTCGTCTATTACAATAAGTAGGTAGCATAATTCGCATTTAATAAGTAACTATCATGTATGTCATAAAAATCTTTTTTATGGTCGCAATGTCCCCATCACGAAGTTATTATCACATTAATGGCCGGTCTCAATAACGTAATATATTTACGATATTTACACTAACGAGGACTTTTTACCTTCAACTTCGTCGTATTGACCTGATCACAATTAAATAAATTATAATATCTATACTAATATATAAAGCTGAAGAGTTTGTTTGTTTGTATAAACTGAGGTAGGGCAAGCAGGAAATTTCCTGCTCAAAATATGGAGCAGCCCGACTGGGGTAGTACCTCGACCTTACAGAAGACCACAGCTAAATAATACTGTTTTCAAGCAGTATTGTGTTCCTGTTGGTGAGTAAGGTGACCAGAGCTCCTGGGGGGGATTGGGGATAGGGTCGGCAACACGCTTGCGATGCTTCTGGTGTTGCAGGTGTCTATAGGCTACGGTCTTACCATCAGGTGAGCCGTATGCTTGTTTGCCAACCTAGTTACATAAAAAAAAAAAAAAAAAAAAAAAAAAGCGGTAATCTCTGGAACTACTGGGCCGATTTGAAAAATTCTTTCAGTGTTAGATAGCCGAAGCTAGTATAATATAAATAAATTAATAATTACCTCGACCTTACAGATCACAAATAAATTAGCTATTTTCTTCCTTGTGGACAATAATAGGGTATTCCACGATGTTTGAAAAAGTACTTCAAAATGTTGATTTTCTAATAAAAAGCCACAAAAAAATATATTTCGGCAAAATAAACACGCTTTCACGCCATAAAATTGATTTAAATTTTAAACCTTTTTTATTACCGCGAAAACGCTACAGCCATTTTGGTGACGTAATATGTGCAATAACAAAAGTTTAAGAGAGTTACATAACCTACAATTACTATGACAGCTATCAACAAATTAGTAATGAATGCATATTATTTCAGTTGGAACAAGATATGAAGAGTTATTATACGAAAGAACACAACTATTTCTCCTTCAAGTTAAAATTGACAGATATTAGATATGGACCCCACTGACAGAACTTTGTTATTGCCCGTATGACGTCACACCAAGGCGGCTCGTGTTTTAGGTCACGTGATATACAGATTAAAATATACGACTTTTAATTTCAATATAATAAATCAATAATGTGCTTTTATGATTCCAAATCAGAATATTTAGGTGTATTTCAATATAAATTTTAATTTTTATCAAATTTTATAATTTATTTTTCACTACGGAAAGTACCCTATTGTCTTGGGTACGTTTAAGAAAAAAAAAACAGGGCACTTTAGTCACTGTCCCCGGAAGGCTTTGGATGGGCTTACTCATCACAGGAACACAACACTGCTTGATAACAGTACTATTTAGCTGTGATATTTAAATAAGGAATAAAAAAACAACAGTAAATAATTATAATAATGTATTTCTTTCATACAAAATTATTTACACCATTATTATGCACATATCCGTTGTCATATAAATCATTACATTTATAATTGAGATAAATTATTATTTTACGCAAATTTACAGAGCTGTATCGTAACTACACTAACTTAAATAATTACAGATCGTTAGGCACCTTTCCCTAAATATGTAATTAAAACCTACACATTATTTATACCTATCCCTATTTACATACATAAAAATGGATTCAATATGTTATGTAAAAATACGTCAGTCCGTTGAATTATTTGTTGGTGACAATCAAGTGTGATATAAATTATTTAATAGAACAATGAACAGTTAGTCAATAGATAAATAAATTAGTAACGTATTATTTCACATAAAGATGTATTCGACTGACATATTGTTGCATAACTATCGTCAAATTTTATTCAAACTTGTGACGCATTAACATGAACGATACAAAACCATCTATTTTTTCTAAATTCCATCAAAACACGAAACAATCGAACTATTTTTCATTCCGCACCACAATTTACACACAACATATTAAATAAAATGTGGTTCGAATTAGATTGATTTAAAATAATAATGGATTTGAAAATAAAAATGTTTCACTTTAGATATTAATCCAGAGGAAAATAACTATTAATAATAATAAGTAATTACTTAGATATTGCCTTAAAATGTATTTTTTGTTAGAAGTGTCATCACAGTTCTAATGTTACTTCTGATTATCATTTTAATATAAATAATTATAAAATCTAAAACGTAAAATTTAAACAATGGCTCGTTCATTGAAAATTCTTACAAATACGAAAAACATGAGAAATATAAACAACGTATTATATCAAAATAATTTCATTTCCTAAGCCCCTCACTCGAATCAACTATCAAGCCATATTTACATCATAAGAACTAATATAACTATGTTACACTATAATAAAAACTAATACTAATTAATATTTTTACATCGTGTAATACTTTCATTGAATACAAATTTCGACTAATGGATATTAATGTGTATAATTATTATGGTATAATCCTACGGTTAGACCGATAAACGGCAAACCATTTTATAGAACGTATTTATTGTCAAAGCAACGAGAAGCATCAATAAATGTTGTAAAACCCTAACTATATATTTACGAAAACAACATTGAAAACTTTAAATAATATATCGCAAATCAATTCAACAATACAAGGGCGGTAATTCATTTTGTATCTTTTATCGATTACGTCATACAACAACAATTTATTAATGCGAAATACATGTAATGTATATGTATGAAATTCATACAATTGTGACCTAAAACTAAATATTAACAATGAAAATTTGTACAGTAAATATTTCTCGATCCAATGTTGCGTACATTTGAGATTTTGAGTGGAGTTACAGAGTTTGAGAGTTATACAACGTAATCGATTAAAGATGCAATACGTTGACATAGTTAATGTTTCAGTCTTGCTTTTGTTATTTACATGGACAATAAACACTGACCACGAGCTACAGCTCATGACTTACGAACATATTGTTCGACCGACTACAACTATACTATAATCAGTTGATGTAGAATTGGCTGTAAATATCACATTTTATTCATGTTGTCTCATCGTTACGGACATAATCTAATACATAATCACTAAAATACTGCAACTACAATGTTGTAGTGTAGTTTTAGACGTATATCATGGTTTTTAAAGCAATTTTAATCAGTAGAAATGTATCGGTGGCCTCGCACAAAGTTTCTTCCGTAACAAATTTGAAGATATGCTACTAAAACTAGCTGGACATCTACATCTTGAACATGATTGCTTCAATATATTATAATAAGGCCATCAGTGTGTTTTATTAACATAAAAATAAGCCAAGAATTAAAAATACCCTTAACAAGTTAACAATTAATAAACAAATACCTAATTGTAAATTTTTTCTTCTTCAAATTCTTCTGTCAAGTATGTATTTCTTGCAATTTTAATTAATGTTTTACACTGATGGCCAATATTTCATATTAATAATATCAAAGTAATGAATGTTCTTGTTATGTGCCAAGACCTAATCTGTATATTATTATTCTTATTCAAAACTGTATTAAATAAATGACAACTTATAAAGAAAATGTCAAAAAAGTTGTCAAAGACCAATTTGCTACCATTCATCCCCGCAGTTTCATTAAACACATTCATTTTTGATCACCGATTCAATAATTTATTTACACTTTATATATAAACTCACAATTTAATGAAATTTGCATTGTAATTGTTATTTCGATTCATTTTGTATTAATAAATACATTATTTCTAAAATTTCCGATGATGTAAAACTTTTAATACTTTGATAAAAGAACTCTAGCGTAATATGATTAAAATTGGTGTTCTAAAATGTGATAGGCCGAGTTCAAGACGTAATAAGTTAACTTATTATATGTATGGTAAATATTCCACGCGTGTGTTTATCTATCTAGTGCGCGCTAGACTTAACTGTAGAACTTCATCTGTATAGTATGCACCCAATCTTATACAGTAGTAAACTGTCAACAGTTGTGTCCCAATGTGTCAGATATCCCAGAATGTATTTGGTGGGCACTAGCTGTCGCTGATGTATCCCAGTATACACCAGATGTCCTAGATCATCAACGAGCACTAGACGTTACTAGGTGTATTCTAGTGCGCTCTGGACAAAATTTATTTCAGTGCGCACTAAACGTTGCCCACTAGGTACCAGATGCCACGTATATAGGAGTGTGGTTAGACCTCACACTAGCTGCCACCAGTTAGGTGGTAGATAATACACTAGGAAGGCGTAGGTAGTATATAGTACCACCGAGTAGGTGGTAGCTAGTACCACCGGGTAGGTGGTGGGTAGCGCACTAGTTAGTGCGCGCTAGTGCGAACCGGAATGTAAGTTGTGTTGAGCCTTCTTCTTGCGTTGTGCGAGCATGTCGTAGAACGGATTGTGACTTATAGAGCGTCGCAAACATTCAATCCATTCGTCGCGTTCTTCCGCGGTCGCCGCTGACATTCTGAAATTATATAATTAAAGCATTATTAAAATCCATTCGATCGATTCAGCCTCTAACATCCCACGGCTGGGCAACATTCTCTATGTAGGAGAAGGAACAGAGCTTAATCCACTATGCTGCTCCACTGCGAGTTGGCGGATAAAAATGCATTATAAAAGCTTATTTCAAATAATTATTATAATCAATAAATCAACACAGTAAATGACTTTAATATTATTATTTTACTTGAATTATTTATACCATCGACCCAAGTTTCTCAGATTTAATCTACGTAAAGGACTTGTTGATGATTATTGTTGAAAATGTTGTGTGAGTGTGCTAATGAAAGAAAGTCCAGATGGAGTCTTGGACACAAATCAAAATAAAATTAAAATCTTCACGTCCATCTTCAAGTTTTATCTAAGAGTACGTTAAATATCGTATTTAAAATTATTCAAGCATTTGCAAAGAAAACTCAAAATGTGGCATGTTTTTGAAATTTTATCTGTCTGGCAATTTATTTTTATTGTTTTTATTGCGTTTTAGCAACACAAATATTAAATTAGTAATAAAAGAGTTGTCGGGTTTACCTGTACACCGTATGCTTCCCTTCGACCACCTTCCCCTCGGAGTCCGTCTTGCAAGCCTTGATGAGGTCGGCGCCGCCGCTCGCGTACAGCTCGAGGCAGTGTGGCCGTTGGCGGTCGCTTGCCGCGCGGACCTTTAAAATAATAATCATTTTATAATATTATAACGATCACGATCACGATTCAGCCTGTAATATCCCACTGTTGGGCATAGGCCTCTTCTCCATGTAGGAGAAGGATCGGAGCTTAATCCACCACGCTGCTCCAATGCGGGTTGGCGGATATATTCCCTACTATGAGTAACGATCGCTATCAGGTGAACATGATAACAACCGGTACCGACGGCTTGACGTGCTCTCCGAGGCACGGTGGGGAGACCCACAAGGACTGCACAAACACCCAGACCATATTATAACAAATTAATTGTATTATTATCTATGGAGGAAAACCAGCGCAATACAAGCAATTTAGTGTCATTTTTAGACTCCAAAGACACTAGTATAACAAGGAAATTTTTCAATTGTTAGTTGCTTGTGAATTTGTTATATATATTAATTTGAAGATAGTTTTTCATGGCAATAATAAATCTTCTCTTTTCCTACTTACATTAATAATTACGTAAAAAAAAAAACGTGTGCTTTACACCACACGACTGAAGTAAAACTTCTGCACAACAGCGCCCTGCATTGTGTGTTTGATATACGAAACGTAACTGGCAAAGAAAGAGAGAGAGAAAATGTGTGCTCGCAAGTCGCACCTCTCTCTCTTGCTCCGTTTGCCTCGCCCGATCACTCTTTTCGTAACGCTCTCGTCACGTATTCACCAGCTTACTACCCAAGTCAAGCGCGCATAAAGAAGTTTTACTTCAAAAATAGTTTATTAAATAGGTAACTTACAGATATGTTTTCTAATGGAATGATCCCTCGCGGCTCCTTGTCCGTCGTGTACTCGAAGTAGTACAGACAGTTGTCGTTTAGTATGAACCATCGTCTCTTCCATGACTTGTATCTGAAATAGTATAAATATAGATTAATTTAATATTTAATAATGATAATAAAATCTTGAGTTAGTGCAGTCGGATATATCTCGTCAGTCTCGTGATCAAGACATTCGCAGTCAATGTCGAAATATCGAACTCCGCAAAGCGAAAATAATAAACATGGTAAATATCCTGTTTTCGAATAATTTTTGTAATAGAAGTAACCATGTTAATCTAAAATCTTATATATCTCGTCAAAATCTGGAACAGCCCGACTGGGTAAGTACATCATCCTTACAAAAGATCACTGCTAAATAACACTGCTCTCAGTCGTATATGTTCCTGTGGTAAAGTAACCAGAGCTCCCAGGGAAGGTCTAGGTTATGGTAGGCAACGCGCTTGCAATGCTTCTAGTATTGCAAACGGTTTGTAGGCTACAGTGATCGCTTACCACCAGATAAGCCATACGCTAGTTTGCCGACCTATTCGTATAAAAAAAATACGTAAACGCCCTACACTCAACGGCCCCCATTAGGATTAACTCCTGTGTCGGGCGTCCGGAAATACACACAATACACAAGCACAAACGCCCAGACAAGGGCAATATATGACCAATACAAACTAAAACACAGTTTATATACTATTTTCAAAAGAGTAACTGCGGAGTTTCTTGCCGATTCTTCTCTGCAGAATCTTCATTCCGAATCGGTGGTAACTTATTATTACTTCACTTGCCGTCCCTATCCCCAATTTCCCCCGTGAGCTCTAGTCACCTTACTCACCACAGGAACACAACACTGCTTGAAAACAGTATTATTTAGCTGTGGTCTTCTGTAAGGTCGAGGTACTACCCCAGTCGGGCTGCTCCATTATTTGAGCAGGAAATTTCCTGCTGTGCCCTACCTCAGGTAACGATAGTATGTAATTTAGATTCAAATAGGTAGGTAACGAAAAAGTCTTCTTAGTGTGTAAGTAAGACATTTTATTTCGTTTTTATTTTTATTTTTTGTTATTGTTTAATTCTTACCTCATATCAAAAATGTCGATCTAGCGGGTACATCGTTCCGTAGCTTAATTTGCTAGAGCACCGACACGGTCTATCGAGGGTGAGGGTTCGAACCCCGCTGGAGCGAATTTTTGATATGATATTAAAAATATTTCAATCTCACCTGCCGCCCTGCTTCCAGAGCCAGCCTTCTTTGTCGGGGTTGAAGAAAGTATGCATGAGATCGTTACCGTCGTCCTCCGGTATTTTGAACGGCTCCGTCTTTATAGACTCGTATAGAGACTGGAAACAAGACGAAAACAATGTTTTAGAAATAGAAAATTTTGTAAAGATGATGATTTATGTTGTACACTTTTAAACTATGAAGTAATGACGGAAAGAAGAAACAAAGCTTAATTTTTCAGTAGCTCTAAATATATTCAATACTTTATAAATACACAGACATACATAGACAAAAATACAAGTGTTAGAATATTTATTATGAGCGGTCATAACCTTGCATAATTTTTAGTACCTGGGTGACCGAGCCTAACCCGGTTTTTTTTTTGTTTTTTTTTTTTTTTTGTTTTTTTCTCGGTATTTTTACAGGGATAAAACGACATTTTTTTTAAATGAATCCTAGCTAGATCAATTTTTCGCCCCCGAAATCCCCTGCATACTAAATTTCACGAAAATCGTTGGAGCCGATTCCGAGATTCAGAATATATATATATATATATATATATATATATATATATATATGTGTATGTATAGTAAAAGTTTTAAGGTAAAAATTTATTTTTTTCGTTTTAGTGCATTCAAATAAAAGCTTGTTTTTTAAAAATGTTTTTTACTTTTAATTTATTTTTGACTTGTTAGTCGGTTATCACGTCACTTTATTCAAATTTTTCTTAGCAAGCCCTTTCATTTGATACCCATATTGTTGAAGTGCACTAAAAATAACTAGTCCGCACTCTTGGATATGCCGCCCTATTGGATTTAGAATGACGTCATAAAGGTAACCATGCATTGGCATCCAAATTGAACCTATATACAAAATTTCAGCTCAATTGGTTGAAGATATCTGCTTCAAAATTGAGTTGCAAGATTTCACCCGAACAAACATACATACATACAAACCATGCATTGTCATCCAAATTGAACCTGTATACAAAGTTTCAGCTCAATTGCTTGAAGATATTTGCTTCAAAATTGAGTTGCAAGATTTCACCCGAACAAACAAACATACATACATAAATACATACAAATCATGCATTGTCATCTAAATTGAACCTGTATACAAAATTTCAGCTCAATCGGTTGAAGATATCTGCTTCAAAATTGAGTTGCAAGATTTCACCCGAACAAACATTCATTAAATTTACATACATACATTGCAAGTTAAATAAAAGCTTGTAAAAAAAATTAAATTATACATCATGTATAATGCAATAATAACAAAAGCAGTATTCACGATGAGCGGTCAATACCTCCCAAATAATTCATTGGGAACATTAGACAGTACCTACATAAATAATAACACTACAAACCCACCAGTGAGGAATATTAAAACAAATAACGCAATTAACACAACAAAATGTAAAACAACCTAGTAATCAGTTCAATATAAGACTAATTTATATCAAACATCGTGCCTCAACTAACTTTTCAAACTGAACGTTATCAATTCAGTTAATCTATATGTATAATATTGAAACTGGTATTTCCATTTATTGTTTATTTCGTTAATTTTTATAATTACTTGTTTAATTAAAAGTAATATAAACGACGCAAAATTACACATAATTATAGAGCAAAGGTTTTAAAGATTAACAACCTTAATCAAATGAGTTTGGAACATTATTTAAAACTAGCTGCGCCCACGACTTCGTCCGCGTGGAATAGTGATTGCATTATTGGATATCTTTTGGTTTATTTTGGATTATAAGCACCGTCGTTTGGGTATTTACATGTTCAACGTGATTCTTTAAATTGGCATTACTTTTTTATTTATGAACCGATTGACATGAAACAAACACTAAATGTTAAGTGAAGCTTATTACAATATATTATTGAAAACCGCATCTAAATCGGATAAGCCGTTTCTGAGATTAGCGTGCACAAACATATTACATTTAAATTTTTATTATATGTATTGATAAATTAAATTCACAAGTAGACATGATTCATAGCGGTAATTCGGTCATATAAACAATTACGTACTCAATTTCCAATGACTGTGGGAAAAAACCGAAAACAATATTATCAAAATTGTTATTAGACAACACAGTAGAAGTCGCAGACTGGAAGTAGTATCTTGATAAGTGGTTATTTTGACACCACTATCTTTAGCGGTTTGCTATCAGAGTGCGTCATTAAGGACGCGTATACGAATCGGACAAAATCATGCTCTTTTTCAGGTCATTTTGTGACAAAACTAAACAAAATAATATATAACGAATAATTATTTCATAGAGATTGGGTCTTCATCTTCAAACAGTTTCACTTTTTTTAAATCTAGTTCTTATATATATATCGTATTAAACGTTTTTCCATTACCATTTTCAAGAAAATGAACAAAACGGGTAGATTTTCGGGTGATGTTTGTTCTATTATACACATATCGCACTAATAATACAATAGTGTAGTAACTCAAAATTGATCATTTTTCAGAATCAACGAAAAACTGAATACTCACTTCCTGTTATAGATACAATTTTTTTAATACTTTTTTTGTTTTCTAAATAAAATTCAAGCAATTATGTTTTTTACCAATAATGAAAAAAAATACGGATACTGAAATTATTTAAGAATTTTGAGTTAATACAGTATAGTTCCAAACAAAATGTTCAAAATGAAATATTATTTTTAGTTACGTCACTATTTTTGAAATATTTTGTGTTACTACAATTTGATTTATTAAATAATTTAACGAATTTATGTTACTTTTAGGACTTACAACAATTTCGACAACTGATTCTCAATATTACGAGAATTTATATTAACGTTTAATATGATATCTTTAAATCTTTTCTTTAGGATATTAATAAATAAAGCCAGGTTGCTTTTTTATTCTTATTACGGTTATAAATGCAATAAAATTGGACAAAAAAACAATGCTTGTAATTACTATAAATAAAATAAACCTTCCAAACATATATAATTATTCCAAATAAAGATAACAAAATAAACTACATGTTCTTAAACATTTTATACTTAATCAATGTTTAACAAAAAACTTTCTAAAACAAAAAATAAAAATATGAACAATATTTAGTCTTATATGAAATCAGTCAGTCGCGTAATTCTTTCTCTATAAAACCACAATCGGTTTTTTTGTTGTTGATAAATCTGGTGCAATTGGTCTATCGTTTATTGCAACTGTATTTTTAAAAATTGTTTTCCAGACTCTAAAGTTAGCGTCTTTTACTTGAAAATGAAATGTTGTGCTTAGTTTACGAAAATTTTGAGTATAATTATGAGTATCTTTATTTTGGTTTAATGTCTGTTTATGTCTCCCAAATTCCAATATTTGTTGAAAATACCCTGTCTTGATGTCTCGTCTATTTTTAAACGACAATTTCACCTACATTTTTCGCCACGTCGGATCCATTTTTCTTGAGGGACTTGTTTTTTACTGACTGATTCATACGCTTTGCCAGAATTACGAAGTCGTTTAACTACCTTGTATTTCCAGGTTCCCACATTACGTAACCTCTTTTTACCCGTAGTATTATTGTTTTGCTCTTCCGAATAAACATTCGATTCTATACTCAACTCACTGGTTTCAGCAATCTATACTAATATAATAAAGCTGAAGAGTTTGTTTGTTTGATTGTTTGTTTGTTTGTTTGTTTGAACGCGGTAATCTCTGGAACTACTGGGCCGATTTGAAAAATTCTTTCAGTGTTAAATAGCCCATTTATCGAGGAAGGCTATAGGCTATGTGTCATCATGCTACGACCAATAGGAGCGGAGTCCACAAGCAAGCAGCAAGTCGCGCGCAGAAACTAGTGATACATAAATTATGTGCTACTATATCATCCGAACAACTTGATGAAGAGCTACTTGATGAAGAGTTACTTGATGAAGAACTACTTGTCAATTTTCTTCTTCGACCTCGAAGCAAACTGAGGGCTTTACTTTGAGTATTTCAATCGTGAACAAAATGCTGATCATTATCAGAATCATGAAAGTCGATCTGGTCTTAGTGCATAGGTGAAATGTAATATTTTCTTTGGTTGCATAAATTTATAAAATTGACATTAGTAGCCATACTTTTTACGTCAATTTCTTGAAGTACTTGATTAATTGTTGATGGTGAAAGTATCGAAATTGTCGATTGTTCTTTCAAAACGTCGCTGTCTTCTCTCTGGGTAGCAGATTCATTTTTATAGTCACGGGGGAATTCAGGGCAAGTTCGTCATTTTCTGTCTCCTGGTGATGACACATGGTTTTTGTTGCCATATCAACAAGTAATCGTCCACGATGCATACTAAACCTACAAATAAAACAAGTATTTATTAAGTTAAATACGTACTTGGTGCATACGTGTCATAAAGACCGTATTAACTCTAAAATTATGAAATAATTTCGTAAGTAAGCATTTTTCTAATTACAATGCTACATATTTGATTGAGTTATTACAAATCCTATAAATGACAAATAAATTTAATCATTAAATATTTTGTAAACTATACAAAAAATCGACTTAAACTTTTGATTCAACAATACTGTATCATGTCAAAAATATCTAACTGAACCAATAATAGTGTCGTAAGTAGAAATATTATTTTAAATGACGTTTGTGTAAATCAGTAATAGCGTAATAACTAGAAATAACAAAATATCAGGTTCAGCTTTAAATCAACAATAATGAGTTAAGTCAAAATAAAACTATAAATTTTACATACCTGATCTAGTAATAACGTCGCTACTCGAAATAAAGTGCAAAGTGACACGTACTTCCTCGATCACTGTTGGTTGCGACTAAAGATGACGCAATATTGAGAGGAACGTTATAACAGTGGATCAGTCATTAATACTGTCTTTTAGCGCGATCTCTCATTCATTTTTTACATTATTGCAATGACGGTTTTATTGACTTGTGGGGCATTGAATTTTACGTTTAAGTATAGTGTTAACTCAAATTCGACAAATTTTGAGTTACAACACTATTGTATTATTAGTGCGATATATTAAGTTTTCTAAAAATAGTATGAGCAGGAGGATATGTTCAATTTTAAATGATTTCAAGAAAATAATACAAAAATGCCACCAATAGTCTTAAAAAAAATAAAAACTGGAGCTAATTTTTATACACATTTTGCTATTAAAGATGATTCTTATTCCATTGCAGTAAGGTTTATTTTATTGTTGGTTTTTGTTTTGAAACATAATTCAATTTTTCGAATGAGAACACGGGCCGCACGGGCGAACAAAATCAGTCGCCTTTCGGCTGTCGGACGAGGAGGCTATGTCGCTCACTGCGTGGTGGCCGAATTTATTGTTTATAGAATTGACCCTAAAATTTTCAATTAAAAGATATTGTAAATAGTACAAATATAAATACTACGTAGAAACTAAGTTTGTAAATATGTATTTAAAGTAGTTTGTAATTTGTTTTGTTTTGAAGTTGTCAAAGAGTAAGCCCGATTATGCATAAACATAAAAACAAAAGTAAATTAAGCGTGGCCGAGATAATATCTCTTGCTAAAATAACTAATACACATCCTAAATATTTCAATTACTAAAGTAATACTTACGTAGGCGAGGTGAATCACTTATTTCAAAATAATCATGAAATAAAATAATAAATAAAAGATGTAGGTAAATCGTACATGATTTATATAAATAAATAAAATAGTATAATAAAAATATAATCTAATAAAAAATATAATAAAATAGTATAATAAAAAATAAAAATAGTCTCAGAGGGCGAATACAATAACAACGCAGCGACACATCTGTTTTCTTGCGTAATCTTCATCAGTTCCTTCCAATGTGTGGATGTTTTATAGTAGTAATTACGTACGCATGTTGATAGATGGTTGCGCCATCTAGTTCTTGCCTAAAAACGAAATCGCCAAGGTTATTGAGCGAGGAGGCCCCCTTAAAGGTTATTTACATTATCAAAACAAACAAGGTTGGGTCAAACAACTAACTTGCTCTAAATGTATAACTAATTTGTTTAATTTGTTAT
Organism: Melitaea athalia; assembly: GCA_905220545.2. Classification (NCBI taxonomy): domain Eukaryota; kingdom Metazoa; phylum Arthropoda; class Insecta; order Lepidoptera; family Nymphalidae; genus Melitaea; species Melitaea athalia. The sequence continues at coordinate 2,134,335 of HG992184.1, forward strand.
TAATATTATGTACGTAATATTTTTAATTGCAAAGTGTTCCTTATTTTGAATTCTATGTTATGATTGGGATATTATAACTTTATTTGAAATGTATCTTTTGAATTTAAACTGAATTTGTAATTATTTAAATATAATTACTCTACGATACGAATGAATTCGTTTAGTTATAAATACTGTACTGTTGTTTTTTTTTTTTTTCATGAACGAAACTTCTATCTAAAGAAAAATAAATACATTATCACTTTCAAATTTGATTTTTTCTAAAAAGAGAAAAAGTGAAAACCGCAAAATAATTTTCTTTTTTATATATACATAGATTTTCTATTAAAAATCTTAAATGTTTACACAGTCATATCAAACAGAAACTAAGCGCCGTTATCAAAATTATCAATCAAGATAAAGAACCGGCACACGATTATAAACGACTTAGGAACATAGTTTTTACGTTGCATACGCAGTTATCCAAAGCACAGATCTTGCTAATATATTTTTTGTTCAAACTAAATTATTACTATGTATATGTTAATTATATTTTTTGCAGTCATTCCAATATCGTTTATAATATTTGTCATTCAAAATAAGACTGTGTGATCTTAGGTTTTACATATTCATTCAGTCAGTCAGTTAGTTCAGCCTATTGCAGTCCACTGCTGGACATAGGCCTCCCCAAGTTCGCGCCAGACATTCCGGTTTTCCGCAATCCTCATCCAGCCGACGCCGGCAATCTTACGTAGATCGTCGGTCCAACGGGCCGGAGGACGTCCCACATTGCGTTTGCCAACATTTACATATTAATTTTTACATATTCATAATGCTATATACCTAACTAATTTCGTGTATGTTATTATTGATGTAGTTTTAGGTGAGGTAGTAAAACCCAGACTATTAGAGAACTGCAAAGTTTGAACGAACTAATTTCAGGAACCGGTCGGAATTGAAAATTCTTTTTGTGTTGGATAGTCCATTTTCCCGAGGCTACATAATATTTAGTACCCTTTTATTCTCAAACTAACGCGAGTAAAATCGCGGGGTACAGCTATTTCAGATCCCGCAAACGTTGTTTTGCCATATATCTTATTAACCCCCTTAATCCCCTTCCCCTTATAACTTAATGGTATGAATAATAGATGTTGGCCGATTCTCAAACCTACCCGTTATGCACACAAAAATTCATAAAAATCGCTCCAGCCGTTTCGAAGGAGTATTGAAACTAACATTGTGACACGAGAATTTAATATATAAGATTATAGGTACATATATTCGTAACCTACACGAAGTACACATCCATATCCTAATCCGCAATGTACCAGCGAGATAATCCTGTCCACAAAGCAAATTGCTGCCCTTTGCCTATTACGACAATGAACAAGCTATTATGATAAAACTTACCAAGAGCAATTCTTGAGGTAGATCACCGCCATTATTTATCCCGCGGTTCATGGCGACAAATTGTTCCGGCGTCGGTTTGTCCTTCACACTCGGGTTGTGTAGGGACGTATTGAGCATTATTATCGCGAAACTGAGCACGTAACACGTGTCCGCATTCGTAAATATATCGGGGTTCAGTTGGCAGTAGCGTTGAGCGAAACTTTCCATCATACGGTCGATCTTCTGCGCTTCGCCGGGCAAGCGAAAACTCCATAGGAACTGTCTGTAATTGGAAAAGTTTTTATTAGGGAGATTTCTTTTAAAAAGTTTTTTCATTGCCTTTATTACGTTAAGGAAAACATAATAAACGATAATGAAATGACGATCTCCATCCTTAATAAAGTTTAAGCACGAATTATAAAAGATATACATCAAAATACACCATTCTTATATAGATTTCTAAATCCGTTGCATACTTTAACTACTTTAAAAGCCGTGTTACTTGCGGCCTGTACTATAATTAAGCAATTACTTCGCTCCTACCTAAGCGCCTGTACAAGTATTAAGTCCGTGAAATCGTGTAGCTCGACGAACGCCCGGAGAACCGCCTCATTGAAGTCCGAACGTTCTCCGAGATAGTCTCCTATCGCTGTTTTACTGAGCCCTTCGCCCTTGTGTAGAAACTGCGCTACGTCTTCCGGCGTCCTTTGTAACAGCCCATTTTCATATAGGTATTCGATACCTAGAAATAAAAATTAATTCGTTAAGTGACGATACAAATATTAAATAGAATTTTTTAAAGTAAAACTTCTTTACGCACGCTTGACTTGGGGAGTAAGCTGGTGGGTCCGTGACTAGAGCGTTACGAAATATGTGATCGGGCGAGGCGAACGGAAGTTAAGAGGGAGATAGTGAAGATAGAGAGTTACGTTTCGTAAGTTTTACTTCAGTCGTGTGGTCTAAAGCACACCCGTTTTTTTGTTGTTCGAATAAAACCTTAATGCGACGAGGGGTACAGTTGTGAATGGTAAATAAATAACGAGAAATATTATCAAAGTGCTTACAAATATGTATTCTATTTGCTGCAAAAAAGTCCATAAACGTGTAAATTAAATATTTATAAAATCGTTCCCGCTATCCGCACGTATTAGTCGTGAAAATATTCGTATATATATGAATTCTATACTAAGATATTCTACCTTATTAAATTTTCTTAAAGCTGATATTATAATGAGGAAAGATTTTTTTTTCTTTCTTTGTTTGTAATGGATAATTACTAGATCGATTTTAAAAAATCTCATAACAGGTTATATTTTAACGTTACAAAACGGAACAGCCACAACAATGGAAGGAATAGAATTACAGACACAGGATTAAAACGATTTTCAAAAAAGCAAAATTTGTTCGATTACATCTGAGGTAGGGAAAAGCAGGAAATATCCTGCTCAAAATATGGAGCAGCCCGACTGGGGTAGTACCTCGACCTTACAGAAGACCACAGCTAAATAATACTGCTTTCAAGCAGTGTTGTGTTCCTGTTGGTGAGTAAGGTGACCAGAGCTCCTGGAGGGAATTGGGGATAGGGTCGGCAACGCGTTTGCGATGCTTCTGGTGTTGCAGACGTTTATAAGCTACGGTAATTGCTTACCATCAGGTGAGCCGTACGCTTGTTTACCGATCTAGTTGTATAAAAAAAAAACGTTATAAACTTCATATTTCAGTTTACAAAACAGAGGATGGATTTTACATGTCATGTTTAAAACAACATTGATAACGTCAATCCGCTTCACATGTTTGAAGCAAAAACCACTTCAGCAATGTTTAACAACCTCCATATAAATAGATAAGAGTATTTATAACGATAGTAAAATGAAATTTTTATCAGTTTGACGTAACGAGATCCTCGAAACGAGCTCCTTGCTCACGTCACAAGTATCTACGTATTTATTCCTTAGGCGTCGTTAACGTGGGCAGCTCAGCGTATTTCAAATATTAGCAATAAATGTTATATTATTAGTAAATTGTAAAAAGGTTTATAAAATAGTAAAGTATCAGAGCAGATATAAAACAGTCTTTATCTCGAACGTAATGATGCTAATATTTATGTATAATCGCATAACACTATGTTTGTATGTACTTATAGCATACAGAGTTGAAGACGACTATGATAAATTATCCGGTATCAGATAGACGCTAGACCAGTGTTTCCCAACGTGGAACCGTGGAACGTCCGCCCCACAGGGGGGGGCAATTTGAGAGTTAGTTAGCAATTCATAATTTGATTCGACACGACTAACTCTTTCTCACCGGGATATTTAAATGCAATGCTAGATATCGATACCAAATTTACCAAAAAAAGCAAATTGTTATTTTAAAAAAAATGCTGTAAATAATTATTGGGTATTATTTCGTTCGACGTTTCCTAAATACTAACTGGATGATTAGAGTTATTAAATTTAAATTTTACTTTTTCATTATATGTTTTGAAAAATCACTTCCTGTGTTCTGATAACAAATTCAGTGCTTTCTTCCCAAAACCTTATTCTTTGTGTTTGATAGGTACACACATCTCTTTTTTAATGGTTAAAATTATGTATGGGGGCGATTAAAGTTTTAGAAATGTAAAAGTGGGGCACGGGGTAAAATAAGTTGGGAAACACTGCGCTAGACCAATTGCCACTGACGTTAAAACCCTTATACAAAGGCAAAAGTAACGAGCTAGCTTGTTAGCGAACGTTTCTACTTCATTACCGAATTGAAACGATCGAGTTGCGCGAATTCGAACACATTGCAGTGATTTTTATTAGCCTTGATGTACATTATTAACGATGATAAATGAATCTCTTACGAGACGTGAATGCCTTCAGATGTTATTCCTTCGTACTTACAGCGTGAAGGTCGAACCTTTTACATTAATTACATGGAATACGAAAGAGGAAAATATTGAACGTGTTGGTGTTTTTTTTTTTTTGTCAAACGCAACTAATTTCGAATATCTTTATACAGTGACGCTAATATTTAAATAATAAAATAATAGGAAAAGACAAATTGTAATGACCACGTGAGCAATGACTTCATAAGAGGCAACAACGCGTTTTTCCTTGTTTTTTTCTCGATTTAAGCAAACGTATACAAACGCAAATAAGTAAATAAATATACATAATACTAGCTGCCCGGACAGAGTTCGTTCTGTCAATAGTTATTTATAATTTTTTTTTTTTTGGTTTTACCTTCGGTGGACCTTAAGGAACATAAAAAAAAATAGCCGAATTAGTCGAGCTATTCTCGAGTTATGCGCTTAGCAACATTCATTTTTATTTATAGATAGATATTATATGACTAAACTTGAACCTAATTCTAGCGACGCACAAATCACATACCTATAGCTTATAATAATAACTAAATTTCAACCACGGTATTATTCCTGCACACGGTACTTTGACCCGAGTTATAGCATGGATTGACTAATCGAGATCTCTTTTAGAGATAAGTGTTCGCCCTTGCAAACTTCATATATAATGACTATTGTAAAATTATTTAGCGCAAAAAACATACCCATCAGTTATTAAATTAAAATACATATATTTTTCTCTACACTGCACTGTAAAAAACCCCAATTGATATCGTTATTTCAAGTAAATTAACATAGCACGCATAACAACATACAAAGCTTACACATTTAATAACCACAGAATGCCACACCACTATCAGTATTTCCCTAAGGAAAAAGTTCTCGTAATAACGTACATACTTGAATTATGCATACCTATCACCCTCCCATGCAATCTATCAAGTTGAATTACATCATAGTCACAGAAGCAATATTTATTCTACTTATTTAACACGAATTAAATTTCATTAACAATAAATTAAAATAAAAATCACGTACAACGGTTAAAACAAAGTTTATTTTTACACGTATAACATGTTGAGATTTTTGTTTTGTTGTTATTGTATGTGTAACGCACGAGACAGAAAAGGTTATTGTAAACGCCGTAACTCGTTCAGTATTATTATTCAACTTAATGATGAACTACAAATTACTAAGTACAATATTATAAATTGATTACGTACTATAATATTTGCAGTTAAAAAGTAATAGCGCAGTGCCTTTTGTTAATTGTTATATCTCTATATAATACTAATTTTCGTATCTCGGCAACTAATTCACACCACTGAGTTCATGAAGAAAAATTTCATCATGCTTATATGCCTTTTGTTAATTGTTATATCTCTATATAATACTAATTTTCGTATCTCGGCAACTAATTCACACCACTGAGTTCATGAAGAAAAATTTCATCATGCTTATATTTTAAGATGTCATGATTAACTTATGTCCATTTATAAAAATACTCTGTGGTCTGGGTGTTTGTGCCGTCCTTGTGGGTCTCCCCACTGTGTCTCGGAGAGCACGTTAAGCCGTCGGTCCCGGTTGTTATCATGTACACCTGATAGCGATCGTTACTCATAGTAGGGAATATATACGCCAACCCGCATTGGAGCAGCGTGGTGGATTAAGCTCCGATCCTTCTACATGGGGAAGAGGCCTATGCCCAGCAGTGGGATATTACAGGCTGAATCGTGATCGTGATCGCGATAAAAATACTTTACCCTGCTACAGATTTAAATTGTACACCTTGTAGGAAAAATCTCACATTTTTATTAGATTGCGCTAAAAAACCGTAAAATTTTCCGTCAGTGAGAGAGCACTGTGAAGAATATCAATGAGACATACCTACATCTGGCCTCAATTTTACGGCAGTTCATTTAATGCATTGTGAAGTACAACGTTTTAACCTAAACCTCGGTAAAACGAGAACTTAGAACGAAGTCATCAGAGAACTTTATATTCTACGTCATTTCAATGATTACCTACTCTCTTTTCTAACAATGAAAGCTATAATTACAAAGCTGGACAATAGATTACTAAACACTGAACAGATACACAATAATTAAAATGCACATTTTAAGTATTAACTTATATAAGAATAAGATACTACGAACATCCCGTTTTTTTTTTTTTTTTTTTAATTATAAATCAAAGGTTTTGAGTTCGGACAGTTAATATAAACTTTTATATAGCAAGATGTTGGACTGTAATTTTTAACGCATTTTAATTTAATAATTTCGGAAGTTTTGTTCTGAATTGCAAAGAGAAATTATTTTTTATGAGTTTATGTCGGCTACGATGTATATAGTCCGGGATCCCTAGTACATCTTTTTCCTAGGAAATTTTTGTTCGTCTCATCAAAATGAAGCTACTCCCGGAAAATTAGCTTGATAGTATAATCAAGTGAAAAAATGTACTACTAACCCGGACTAATAATGATGTTTAGTATAATTAATTTATAGTGTCGATAGGAATTACGTAGTTTCATCATCATGTAAATAATGTAAAGACTAAGGTTTTTTAGTTTTGCAATAGTTAACATTAGTAGTAAAACCGCCTTTGTTCGCTCACTGTACTTCAACGGCGTTCGACTCTCGTTGCGGCTGAAGAGGTACTCGGCGACGGAAGGGTTCGATTATGTCAAGGGGAATAAGATCAGAGAGAGGCTAATAGTGTCAGAGTGCTTGATTCCTACGATAAATCGGCAAGAATATTTTCAAACGTAATCATAAATGTTTATATATGTATATAAATTACGCGTCACGTTGTTTGTCCGCGATGGACTCCTAAACTAATTAACCGATTTTAATCAAAGTTCGCCAGGCCAGCTAGTGTTTATTAATTAAAACATTCCTTAGTGAAAATATTGTATTGTGTACAATATAAGTTTTAAACGTGTACAGAGAAGAATTAAAAACAAGCATAAACACATTCTTGGGAAGGTCTGGACCACAGGGCTGGACCGCTTTGGTTCTTTTTTTTTTTTAATTTCATAATAATAAAAACATTCCTAAGATAAAATTAAGATAAAGAGCATCTCCAGAATATTAAAAAGTAGACACGGATAATACTTTACTCAGTACCAACAAACTTTAACTACAAAAACCAATTATACATTAAAAAAAACCCAGCTTCAACCAATTCATATCGCGATTGCTCGTTCCCATGACAGGTGTAAAAATGGTTACACAGTAGATTTATCGTGTATGTCAACAATGCAGACCGTCTGTCCGTCCGTGGGAACGGCGCACCTGCTCAACGAGAACGTTAGAACAGCCTTCGTTAAGAATAACTGGGAAATATTGTCATCATACTCGTATTAATACGTAATTCATTCTTACGAAATACAACTTTTTAAATCTAAGTATTTTCGAATGACGTTATATTCATTGCAATTTGAATTCATCATCTTCATAATATCTCTTTATGTTTATTACCAAAAGACACGTATTAATTTTGCATTGTAGCGGCTTGTATTGTAACTTTTTTTTAAAAATAGGCGATTAAAAAGTGTAGTCCCTGACCCCGAGACAAGCGTGTTAAAAAAAAACTACTTACAAATAATTAAACATAAATTACTAATAAAGTTACTACTACATATTTACATAGGTACTAATAAAGTTACTAGTTAGCTACTAGTTAATATATATATATACATATATATAGGTACTAATATAATATACATACTAATAAAGTTACTAGTTAAAATTAAAAATAATTTAAAATTAACTTAAAAATAACTTTTATTTCTGATACACGTTAAAATTACAAATTCTATACACGTTACGTAACTAATAACAGTTCCTCACCTTTTTTGGGGTCCATATTAAATTTCTTTCTACCTATGCTCATCTGTTTGGCTTTACTATTCTGCTTGCACTCCTCCTGGCCGTCGAGGGCCTCCAGCTCGGCCACCACTTCGCCGAGCTCATCTTTGAGTTGCTGGAAATAAAGAAAAAAATAACGTTCAGTAAAGGAAAATTACTAAATTTTTTATTTCTCATTGAGCTCATCTTTGAGTTGCTGGAAATAAAGAAAAAAAAACGTTCACTATAAGTTAATTAGTAAATTTTTAATTTCTCACTGAATTTTATATTCATAACTACATAAGGTGAACCGACAAACGTGTCACATATTCAAGGAATAATTAACAAGGTCACATTATCAGGTCCGGCAAACACATTAGCTTTCACGCAACTCACGCACCATTAAGTTTTCGTACTTTACAGTTTAGCTCTAAAACTAAAACGTACATTTTAGCATCAAAATTACTAAAAAGAATATTTTACTTTAGCTAAAGTGTATAAAATACAAAGAACACGTACGCCACTGTTTATTTAATTATATATGATGGTTTTCCAAGTAAACTGACGTAATTGAATTCAGTCAGGATTTTACAATAATAAATAATTTTCAGTAAACAATATCATACTATCAGTAATATACCGGTTATGACTCTTAGATATTAGCAAAAGCAAATGTTTTTTGATTGAAAAAATGACCTAAAAGGATTTAGCTTAGAGTTTTATATACATAAGTACCTTCTTACAAAAACAAAACTTGAATGGAAGATATAATACTCCTAAAACTTATACAGCCTCGGATCGATTTCCAGTCAAGCGTTTCGATAGTATTTTACCGACTCGGTTTAAAGCTCTCTCTATAACGTCACGGCACGACAAGCTTTTCACACAAACGTCATATCAATTTATGACGCATTTCTGTGACTCCACTGACTCCACTGACTCACACCGCAGCGATATGACAAACCGCAAATTGACTGGGAATGTGTTGTCTTGTCAACTTAATAATATTATTATACTTTTAAAACATTTTAGGATCGAAACTATGTAAGGCAATAAGAACTTCAATTATTTATACAAAACAATATCTATTAAATATTAATATGATGTAATAGAAATTCTTAGAATTAATCCGCCAACCAACGCAGTGTGGTGGATTAAGATAATACAGGCTGAATGCGAGAATAGAAATTAACCGAAAGATATTAGTGTTTTGTACAGTGGCGTAGCAAGGAGGGGGGCAAGGGGGAGCATAATGAACCGGGCACTACTCACAAAGGTGCGCCAAATGGTCCGCAAAACAAAAAATTGCTGGACATAATATTAATTATTATATGGTTTTCGAATGAGGGGGGCGCTAAAAAGGTATTGTGCCCGGGGCACGAGGCGCGCTGCGTCACTGGTTTTGTAAATTTGTATAGTACTTTTTCATAATTATTTAGTCAGCCGCCCACGTGATCCTGGAACGCGAGGGAGTGGCCGCAGACCGGGCTGCCATACTTAAAGAAATAAGTACGCTCCGAGAAGCCTGTGAACGCCCCAGGAGGCTTCTGAGCTTCTGGAAGGAGCTGGGGTGGCTGAACTAGTCAGCCCTTTCTCACGCATAATGGACCATATTGAGTCTAAATGCGGAAAATCGGGCCCACACCAAAACAAAACAAACAAACATAATTATTTAGTTTCATAATAATGTTAAATTTATATTAAAATTTAAGTTGTAGTATCATCGTGTTTCATTTCCTAAAATTCTGTTACCTCATTAAATTCAATTTTTTTCGTATATTTACAAGTTAATGTTCTATAACAGACTTGATAAAGAAATAGAACAGAAAGGGATAAAAGTTGAAAGGTGCTACAAAGTTCTTAATTAATTATCATGTCGTCGTATATCTTTTTAATGACGATTGATGCTCTATTCTACATAATTATATTTTTATATTTAAATTTTTTTACTGTTTCTTTTAACTTCTTTTATTATTATACTAGCGACACGCCCCAGCTTCGCAGGTGTGCAATGCTTATACAAAATATAAAATAAATATTTGCGCTAAAAATGTGTTTATTTACGACATCACATTAGAAACCTCTTCCTCTACTATATTATCTTGTATTATATATATAAACCTTCCTCTTGAATCACTCTATTTACTAGAATAGAAAAGAATAGAAACACGTTTATTCAGGACATTACACAAATTGCAGACAGTTTTTACACAAAAAAATAAAAAAAAATAGCTAAATACGAATAACAATAATTAATACTAAAAAATTAAAAAAAAATCACAAGAGTAAGTAATATAGGCTACAAAAACAAACAAAAAAAAAAACAAAAACAAAATCAATCAATCAAAATCAAACAAATAATTAACAATCCAAAAAAAAAAGAAAAAAAATGTATTGCAAAAATATACAAAAAGTTATATAAAAAAAAGACGAATAAACTAGAAATATTATAATAAATGTTATATTCAAATAATACCGCCTGCAGCTAAGTGTTGTGCCCCAAAAAGGTGTATCACTCAGCTTAGAGTTGGCTTTCATGGAATCAAAAACCAACACTGATTTTCAGTGATACCCTGGACTAAAGAAACCGCTACTAAAGAAAACCGCATCCAAATCGTTGCGTAGTTTTAAAGATCTAAGCATACATACAGCGGGAAGCGACTTTGTTTTATACTATGTAATGATTTAAGGGTAGTTTGATATTAATGAAGTTATTTAACATCAAAGACTACACAGTGTCATATATTATTTTAACCTACATAATTACTTTATAATTATCTAGGTTAACACGAAAATTAAAATGAAAACATAATTGATAACTCGCGTCTGAAAAATTAAAACATAAACACGCTTATTTAAGATTACAGCATGCTTTGCAATTTTTAATATGATTGAGCAAAATTAAATTAGGCGTTTGAGTTGTATAACCGGTGATAATATCGCGTCAATTGAAACATCAACATGTTATTGCGGACTTTGTTTCATACAAGTACATAATTATAATGCTTTGTGGCGAAATAAATCCGTACATGTCCATTATAAGTGGACTACAATGAATTGTTAATGAAAAAAAATTCTTTGTCTATCACAAGCCTTTGTAACTGTTATTTCTTATTTTTGTTCCTTATGTTTTATTTTCGAAATACATATTCATAATAGGCGTCAGACGATATAAATTAATAGGCGTCAGACGATATAAATAGTAAATACAAAGGCACAATTTTTTTATTTTTTTTTCTTTTTACCAAGCAACAAAATATTAGAATACAAAAATTAACTAGACTCAAATATTTCAACGGAATAAATAAACAATGAAAGAAGTAATCTAAAATATTTCTAAAGAAAGAAGTTAATGATAAAAGTAAGTTTCTTATGCAACAACGCAGTGACGCGTCAAACAATTCTTTCACCGAAAATCATCCATCACAATTTACAAAAGAAATTCTGCATTATCTATCGCTACAACAAAAGCAACATTCAAATAATGGCGAACATCGCCGGGGCAAAACGTCCAACGAACAATTCATTCTTAAAAATTACGCCTAGGCAACCCCGTTCCGACATAGTATCTGCGAGGGAACAAAGCATTTCTCCATTTACTACGAAAAGAGGATAATGGACAGGCCGCAAGTTTTAAAATTTAAAGACCCGCAGTTTTACTCGTCCGTAACTCGGTGTCTTTTTCGAAACTTTCGTAACACTTAGCTTACTTTTAACTTTAGTTTAATTTATTTTAGAAGCAGGACTTGTGCATGACGTCGGCAGACTAGTGCACTTATTGTTGAGCGATGAGGACGGCGACGTATGCATCATTTTTCTTTTTAACTTTTTCATACGAAGTTAAAGTAATATTTTAACGGGAAACGTTTTTGGTTTTTCCGAACGCAACATAGACATTTATAGGTATTTTGGTACGTGATAGCTCTTCTGTTTTTATTAGCTAGATGTGTAACATGTACACATAATTATGTATTAACGTAGCTTTGGAATATCACGAAAGCTTCATATTATAATTTTCATCGATGAACGTAATTTTTTTTTAATTGTAATCGAATATATCGTTTATTTTTAATATAACGTTAGAAAGTCAAGTTAATTTAGATATACAATAACAAAACATTTACTGTATACGAATAGGTAATCATTCTTTTTTTCCTTTCAATGCCCATAAAAGTAAATATATAAGTAGGTAACAATGCATTCGACCGGGAAATGAAAATCAATCACACAAATTGAAGACAATTACATGCATCGGTATCAAAACACATTTGAAAGTAGAGCACAAGTAAATATGCGATATTATTGACGAACAGTAAATCACACACTGCGCAATTTGATTTTACTGACCACAATTGCAACGAACATAATAACTATAAAGGACATGAGACATTAGTATCGTATTAAACATACTAGTGGTCACCCAGAGGTCCAAATTCGACCATGATTAAAAATTTAAATTAAAGGAAACCAAATAATTATGAAGTAAGAGAACCTTTTTTTAAAATTTTTCAATTTGACTACAGACTGACAATCAACAAAATAGTATAATATGCATGTGTGTGACAACTACATGGTAGCGTGTGTAATGCTTTTTTTATTAATTGTATGTATAAATTTTAAAAAAAAAATTAGCATTCTGCACTCCTTCTCTATATAAACTAAAAGTGTGCAAGATTGCATACTCCTCCGTACGCGCAATTTTCGTAAAAAGGGGTAAAAAATTTTTGCTTTAATATAATAGAGGCGCGTTAAAGTTGATATTAAAGACGTGATAATTGCTAATACGACAAACAGAGAGTTCGTACACAACGCTTTGTCCGCAACGGTCTAGCGAATCGCTAACACAATTTGCGGTCGGCAACCCATCCCCCAAGGGACACGAACCCAGTCTTCCTTGTCTAGACGATGTAATGATGACGAAAACATCGACGTTTCTAATTGAATTACTAATTATTCTTTAGAAATGTGAGCTTTAATTAAAACCTGGTTTAGAAATTATCTAACAAATACGATAAAAAAATGCATAGCTGCTAGAATGCGTAACTTCAACGTTTTACCGCATTTAGCTTAATAATCACTATTAAATACTATTTAAATGACTAGCACATACTTTAGAAAAAAATGTAGACATGTTCAGTGATGTCCATGCAAGTTGAACGTATGAACCTAGGCAGCAAATGAATCGATTACTTTGGGAAGGTCACATGTCCAGCTGAATAAACTTTACAGGAGGCACAAAAAACCTTCTGTTGGAAAAAAAATGTATGTAAGGTTCAAACAAGTTTATTAAACTTTATAAGTTTATCTAACACAAGGTTGCCTGAGTTCTTGTTTTTTGTTTTTATTTATTGGAAGGGACACAAAATCGCAAAATAAGGTGCTGGACTTGTGCCCTTACCAAAATTTACAAGGATATTTAAATAAACAACTACATTATTTTTTATAAAACACGGGATTTATTGTGATATAAACCTCAATCATGGTAAAAAATACATATTTTTGTTACGGAGCATCTTCTTCAATAGTTTCTGTCTTTTTGGTGGGCCAACTTGTAATGTGATTATAAAATTCCTGATATTTTGATGGAATGTGAACAGACACTTTCTTTATATCTTCTATTTTTTTTTCATTTATAGGCACACAGGTCATATAGGCCTTTTTGACAGGCAAGACTACATCTTCTCTTCCGTGACTTAACTTGAAGTCATATGTGACATTATTATCAATGAACTCCCTCGCTTTAACATACCCTGGTTTCTGGGAGTCATAATGAAATTGACTGAACAAAGACACATTGAAGTTCATTTTTTTGTCTCTAGGGACTTTCTTCCCTAGAGATTGGATGGCCAGGCAGTTTTTTTTTATAGTACCTACGCCACCAAGTTTTGTATTCTATTATATCTTCAGTAGTTACTTCATATACTGAAAACTTGTCTGAATTTGTACTTTGAGTAATCATTTCTTCGTATTGTTCAGGCAAGTAAACACGATCATGTCTTCGTATCTTTTTTTTTACAAGGCCAAAGTCCCTGTCACATGGCAGGAACGAATGACCACGTTGTGGGAAGTAATGGGTTATAACGTTGAACTTTTTTAAAGTAGTCAATGTGAGAAGAAAGCGCACTACTGTATTATTTTTGTTTTGACCAGCACATCCGTCAGAAAATATGTGCAGTTCCTTTATATCTTCAGATATAAAATTATCAAAGTAATGCTTAAGAAATGAACAAACTTCATTGGGTCCCTTGTTGGCAATGCCTTCATGGTAGGAGTAAAACATAGCCTTTTGTGTCTTAAGATTGTGAACACAAAACTCATTCACCCAAAGCTGACGATAGTAAAATATTTCCTGAACGGGAATATGCGGCAATGGTAAGTTCTGCATATAATCTATACAAATTGCCCCAACATCAGGTCTTGTTTTACAGAGTTCTGTGATTTCTTCAATTTTTTTGTAGAACTTTTTTGCTCTAGCTTTATGAATCATCAGGTCACAAACTGCTGCTCTCTTTGCAGATTCGCATAAAAAGGTACTTTTAATTTTGACATTTAACTCCTCACACTTAGAGCAAGCATCCACCTGTGGTCGCCCAAAACGTAAACTGTAGTTGTCTTTAAAAAAACGTCTATAGAAGGCATATGTTATTTTACTACCAGGATGTTTTTCTAGAAACATTTTATGCATTTTTTTATGTCTAGTGAAGCATCCAAATATTTTTAACTTACATCACCATAGTGCACAATCTTAACATCAAATGAGTCTATGTGTTCTTTAACTTTTAAAGTTTCTTCTGGTTCAACAGCACGCCTCGATTGTATTGCAGTACCACGCTTATCCTTTGGTATGATTCCATCTCTTTTAAGAGCAGCTAAACGGCGGACTCTCTTGTTTGTCAGAGCATAGATGGATATAAAAGCTTTTTTACATACTTCTATATCATTTGAATTTACTTGCACATGGTACTTGTAGTTTCCAACTCTATTAAGATGTTTTGCAACATCTGGTCTAAGTCGCTGTCTCTTTTTTTCTAGAGGCTTTATTAAACTTTGCAAATATATCTTGCTCGTTTTTGGACTCAATATTGTGTAACATAGCAAAGCATTCATTACGATTTCCTTCAAGGATTTTTTCAAAACACTTCATTTTGCACCTGAAATTAAGTAATATATTGTTTAAAAGCATAACCCTTAAAAATTAAATAATTCAATAAATCCCATTTTATTAATAAATCGCTCAGAATATTCAAAACATTATAACTAACCTGCAATCGTCACCGACAACTTTAGCTGGTATATTTTTCTTGGAATAAAAACTGTAATACTCTTTCCCACTCAATCGCTTCTTTTTTACAACATTCTGCGCGTATTTATCATCATTTCTTACTCCTCTCTTGCGTTTTTTCACTTTATTTTCCTGATTTTCAGTCTCACTAATATCACTTGTTGACGACATTTTGAGGTTATGTCATCTGTCAACATGACATTGATTTTGGGAAGGGCACTAGTCCGGACTAGTGTCCTTCTCAAAATAAACACAGAAAATGATAGTGATTTTTTCAATGAACAATTCGTTGGACTAGAACCGTTTTCGGTGAAAACACGCGTCTCTTCATGTAAAGTGTTGCCACATACTTAACTCGGTTACGAAAAAAAATGGACTTGTGCCCTTCCCAAAATAATCGCTTCAAATATTTTAAATGAAAGTCTTAACTTTCTAGTACTCAAGGTGGAACATAAAGGTGTTTAGATTTCAAAATTTCAACTATATTGATTATGTTTGTTCGAGTAAGAGATTTTACTGAGAAAGATTTTTACCCAAAACGGTTCAAGAGAAAAATAAAATAAAACGGCGGAATTTTTTAACAATTATTCAATATTATACTTCCGTGTTATGCTAATACCTTCTGTATTAAAAGCATATGTTTGAGATTGAATTTGTTGTTACATTAAAATAAATTACGCAGAAACTAAAGTTGACAACAAATACAGAAAAATATCAAAACAAATAAACAAAGAACGGAAGTTCTGTTTTATCAGCGATAGGTATAGCCCGAGCACAAAGAGCAGGCGCAATCTGGTACACAATAAAATCCACTGCTCCGTCAATAAAGTTGACGACACTACAGAGTACCTAGTAATAATGATTTGACATTGTCGTTCCTTTACTGTACCGATGCCTACGGGTGGCACTGTATTTGTAATGACGGTCTAGACTAGTTTTTGCTTAGGTACTAGGTATAGCAGCAGGTGCCGAGATGAATTCTCATATACGAACTTGAAATGTCGCTAAGAAATCTCAATACTCGATTATGGGAATATATCGAGACATTATTTATGCCAATTTAGTAACGATGGCGACGAATGCATTCAACATATTGAATTTAACTTTTTTAATTCTCTCAAAATCACATGTAACAAATAATTAAACGGGAGAAACAATTTTTAATACTTATTTAAGATAAGTATGTTTTTATATTATGGCAATAATTTCCGTTCACAGCAAAAAAAAAAAACTTTTATTGCATGCAATTTTATTTGGCGTCAAAAAATATTATGACCATTACAAACTGGAGCGGTTTTTTTTTCCTTGTTTTATTTGCTTACACGAACAAGCTTTCTCGAAAACATAACAAATAATATATTTGTCATTTTTTATATAATGAAAAACTTTCACCGATAAAAGAGAATGTTTTTAACCATCATTATATTTAAAAAAAACTCACACAAGAAATAATTTTAAGTAAACTTAATATTATGCAACAATACGAAGCGTATTTTTAACATTATTATCTTTATTATTCCAAAAATATTAAAAACGTTATGCCATATTTTCAAATTCACACCAAAGTTGAAACCAGAACGAAAATTTTGATTGTAATTTCATTATTTTATTTTTCAGAGATTTATACCGAGCGTTTAATATAAATTTAAAACGATTTTTTATTTATTTATCTACTAGCTGCTGCCCGCGACGTCGTCTGCGTGCGTTCACTGCTCGTTCCCCGTAGGTGATAGCGTGATAATATGTAGCCTATGTTCTGACCCGACTTCTTAATAATATTCGTGCCAAATTTGAAGTAAATCCATGCAGTACTTTTTGAGTTTATCCCGGACATACATTTGAAGAAATAAAGGTTCACTGCTCTTTCCCCGTAGGTGATAGCGTGATAATATATAGCCTATGTTCTGACCCGACTTCTTAACAATATTCGTGCCAAATTTGAAGTAAATCCATGCAGTACTTTTTGAGTTTATCCCGGACATACATACAGACAAACAGACAAACAGACAAAAATTCTAAAAACTATATTTTTGGATTCGGTATCGATTGTAGATCACACCCCAAGTATTCTTTTAAAAAAATATTCAATGTACAGTTTTGACTTTTCTACCATTTTATTATATGTATATAGATAGTTTATTTATGCTATTCAAATCGGTTATTCCTGTCACCTAATAAAAATTTGTCTAATGTATAAAATCTGAAGTACAAATGTACTTTCCCGTAACATCGACACCGTCGCGGAGATTAATTTCAAGATATACATTCGTTAAATCAGAAGGCTTTATCTCGTCTAGACGTATTCAATGCATAGGGGATTTCTCTTCATTCGATACGGAATCGGGCGTAACTCCTTAGAAACAGATGATACAATATGAAATCGATTTCGTAAGGTATTACCAAATGCCTATAGCTTTTATGTAATACTGCAAGTTTTCTTATCATTGATTTGTAAAATAAATAATATGATAGAATGAGTCAACTGTCGTTATTATTAGTTCGCTGCTTAATTAATTACTTGTAACTAACTTGGAAGACGATGTTTTGTCTTGGCTTGCAAACTGTCGAAAGTGAAATTTAAATAATCGTTAATTTTTCTGAAATTCTCTTGTTTTGAGCTAATTTTTTTCTTAATTTTTGATTCCGTAAGAATTCCCTTAAAAGTATTTGAAAATTTGAAACAAAAAGGTGAATAGAGAAGTTAATGTCGTTCTCAAGTCATGGCGTGACCTAACAAAATATTGATTAATATCATACATAATTATAGAGATGCACCGTATGCACTATATAAACATGACATATATATTATAATAAAACTGTCTGTCTGTTAAGCGATTAGGATTAGTCTCGTTATAAATAGAAGGTCGTTTTGAACTGTCCGCGTGTTACGACAATCCACACGCGGCCTAGTATTGGCTGATAATAGCCTGGCATTTACTAATTATGTACCTATTATGGCACTGTGAAGAATTTTAATGTAAAATAACATAAAAGTTCACTAATTACATTCTTTATTTTAGATGATTTTCTAATTTTAAGAACAGACCGATCAAATATTATAGTACTAGCTGACCCCTCAAACGTTGTTTTGCCATATATGTTATTAACCCCCTTAATCCCCTCCCCCCCCCCCTTATAACTCAACTCAGACCTACCCGATATGCACACAAAATTTCATAAAAATCGCTCCAGCAATTTCGGAGGAGTATTGTAACTAATATTGTGACACGAGAATTTAATATATAAGATAACAATAGATTAAACAATTTTTAGCAATCACCGTAATGTAACAAAGTATAAAACTCAGATTGCTCCGTAGAGTCAAATGGTGTAATTTACACTGCGTCAAATCCGCAATTATGACCCGTGAAAATTATTACGTCACAATAATTCTTGGTCACACTTTCATCAATTTAAATACAACCCGTAGTTAAATATTCGATAACGATTTAGATAATAAAACAGTATCAATAAAATATTATAGGAAAGTGTAAGTATTTATTGTTTATTGAGAATCACTTAAAAGTGAAAGAGTTGTTTTTACAGACCCAATGTTACGTGTTATTTTCAATAGCTACACAGATTTCTCTCAAGCAATAAAATATATATAAAACTACTAGCTGACCCCGCAAACGTTGTTGTTGTTGTGGGTAGAATTTCGTAAAATCCGTTCTTAGCTGACCTCTACTCGGCGAACGGAATATTCCTACCCGAGTCTCTACGCTTTATGGTTCCAGAGATATCGTGATGAGTCAATATATAGGTGGATATCTCTTATATATATATAGACTATGATGATCTCTTATATGATAGACTATGATTTAGAAATGGATATTAAAAGCACTCAAAGAGCTCCTTTAGAGGCACTTTGTATGAACCATCCTGGTTCAATGAATCGGATCATAAATCTATATCAAGACCAATAGTGCAATTGGCAATCACGTTATTCAAACTGCAAGATATATATGCAATTTCGTCTCTGAAGAGTCGAATCGTTTTCCGTCCGTTTATCGGTTAAACGCATTTGAAGTTGTTATTTAATTAAGGCCATGTTTTGAAGCAATGAAATCTTAGAATATATGTATGTTACACATATGATTTTTTTATGTAAGTATATAATATAGGTCGGCATACAAGCGTGCGGCTCACCTGATGGTAAAACCATAGCCTATAGACATCTGCAACACCAGAAGCATCGCAAGTGCGTTGCCGACACTATCCCCAATCCCCCCAGGAGCAATTGAATTTGAATTTTTTTTATGGTAAAAAGTGAACTTCAATTAATTTGAATATACTTATTACATGTATAACAAATTAATCTTATGTCAAAATTTAGCTTATGTAGGTACGTACAATACATCCTTTCGTAAGCCACCTCCTCTAGTAGTCCTTTTAGTTTTACCGAACCAAATAGAAATATTTTTGTCGCGTATCGAAGATTATACTGAACGAGTTCGCGAATCCTTCGGCACTTTCCCCTATTAATTCACTTTCCCCAAGTTTAGTTCTGATTCGCAGCCGGATACGCATGGGATTGTGATGTGCTTGCATAAAATCGATGAAAGTCTACAGAGCTTGTGTTGTTTTTAGGGTTCCGTACCTCAAAAGGTAAAAACGGAACCCTTATAGGATCATTTTGTTGTCCGTCTGTCTGTCAAGACCCTTTTTCTCAGAAACGCGTGGAGGCATCAAGCTGAAATTTATATTAAATACTCAGACCTGCTGCCTCTTAAAGCTGTGAAAAAATGAAACTTCTAAGCCAAGGCAATCAAAAGATACAGCCGTTTATGCTGCAAATTTTCGACACTCTCAAGGGAATCAAAACCTACAGGGTACTTCCCGTGAACTAAGAATCTTAAAATTTGGTACGAAGCAACGTCTTATAGCACAGATACAGGAAAAATTGCGAAAAGTGTAAATTTTTAGTTACTACATATAAAAAAAATGTTTTAATAATTTTACACTTAATACCACTTTTCTCATAAACGCGTAAAAGTATTAAATTGAAATTTATATCAAATACTCAAGTTTATAATACCTTTAAGCTGTAACAAAATCAAACTTCTATGTCAACGGTATCAAAAGAAAAACCAAGTTAAGCCGCATATTTTCATCGAAAATAGTCCCAAAGGAATCAAAACCTACAGGGTACTTCCCGTGAAGTCAGAATCTTGAAATTTGGTACGAAGCAACGTCTTATAGCACAGATACAGGAAAAATTGCGAAAAGTGTAAATTTTTAGTTACTACATATAAAAAAAATATTTTAATAATTTTACACTTAATACCACTTTTCTCATGAACGCGTAAAAGTATTAAATTAAAATTCATATCAAATACTCAGGTCTATAATACCTTTAAGCTGTAACAAAATCAAACTTCTATGTCAACGATATCAAAAGAAAAACCAATTTAAGCCGCATATTTTCATCGAAAATAGTCGCAAAGGAATCAAAACCTACAGGGTACTTCCCGTGAAGTCAGAATCTTGAAATTTGGTACAAAGCAACGTTTTATAGCACAGATACAGGAAAAATTGCGAAAAGTGTAAATTTTTAGTTACTACATATAAAAAAAAATATTTTAATAATTTTACACTTAATACCACTTTTCTCTTGAACGCGTAAAAGTATTAAATTGAAATTCATATCAAATACTCACGTCTATAATAACTTTAAGCTGTAACAAAATCAAACTTCTATGTCCAGGATATCAAAAGAAACAGCAATTTAAACCGCATATATTGAAACTAGCAAACAACTGACAAGGGAATAAAAATCTAAAGAATACTTCCCGTCGACCTAAAATCTTCAGGTATGAAGCAACGTCTTATAGCACAGATACAGGAAAAATTACGAAAACCTTAAATGTATAGTTACATCGCAACCACAGAAATAGTATGTGTAATGTTGTTTATTTCTGCTTTGTTTTTCAATTATAAAACTTTGCAAAGTAATATTTATTTACTAACTCTTTTTGCACACCAATACACAAAAGAACAATACATAGAATTTATAACAATAAACTTGCATCAATTGCAACAGGCGGCCTTATCGCTAACACAGCGATCTCTTCCAGGCAACCTTTGGGCAGAGGACTTGCATATAAACTAGGGGAAGGGCGCAAAATTTTGTACAATAGAAAATAAAAATCAGATATAAATAAATAACTATATAACAATAGATGCTATATTTAATGACACATATGTACATATAAGTTTCATCATATCGTCATATCAGCCTGTTGCAGTCCACTGCTTGACATAGGCCTCCCCAAGCTCGCGCCAGACATCCCAGTTTTCCGCAATCCTCATCCAGCCTACACCAGCAATCTTACGTAGATCGTCGGTCCAGCGGGCCAGAGGGCGTCCTACACTGCGTTTGCCAATACGCGGTCTCCACTCCAGGACACGTCTGCTCCAACGGCCATCGGTCCTGCGACACAGATGACCAGCCCACTGCCACTTCAACTTGCTGATTCTGTGGGCTATGTCGGTTACTTTCGTTCTCTCACGGATAGTCTCATTTCTTATTCTGTCCTTGAGAGAAACCCCAAGCATAGCCCGTTCCATAGCACGTTGAGCGACTTTAAACTTGTGGACCAGTCCCTTCGTCAGTGTCCACGTCTCGGCTCCATATGTCAACACAGGCAGGACGCATTGCTCGAAGACTTTTGTCTTCAAGCATTGCGGAAATTTCGAAGTGAAGTATTGTGTAATTTGTGTATACATATAAGTTTACTCATATGTATACACAAATATATAAATACATACATACATACGTATATACACTATAAGCAAATTGATAGATTAAGACGAATGACATAACAACATAACGTAACTTCATGAAAAATAATAAATAATAAAATAAAGTTGCTTAACATAATTTAATATGATAAGTACATTTCCTTAACAAGTTTTTCAAATGTCATTAAAGATTGAGCGCGTTAGACAGTGGCAATAAGTTCCAAAGACTATAAGCTTCAATAGTGAAAGATTTAGAATAAAAGGAAGACGAATGTGAAGGTATCTTCAAAGTTAGGCTATCATTTAAGCGAAGAGGTACATATTATATATTTATCTTTAACGCCAGCGTTGATTCTAGACCAGAATGAAGAAAGTTCTTCAATATGTATTCGTAGCCGGCGACCATGCAAGTAACTATGAAACCAGTCAGACACCTTAGGAGATATGTTAAGAGAACCAAGTATAGCTAGTAGTAAGTCAAAATCAACAGTATTGAAATGATTAATGAAATCAAGTAATATTAACACTGTAATGAGAATTCTAGACATTAAAAAATATATGCTGTGTGGTTACGGCACTAAAGAATGTAGCCACCCCCTCTCTTCCCGTGGGTGTCGTAAGAGGCGACTAAGGGATAACACAGTTCCACTACCACCTTGGAACTTAAAAAGCCGACGGATGGCGGGATAACCAACCATGCTGGCTTTGAAATACACAGGCCAAAGACGGGCAGCAGCGTCTTCGGTGCGACAAAGCCAGCCCTGCGGTCACCAACCCGCCTGCCCAGCGTGGTGACTATGGGCAAAACACATGAGTTTGCGTCATAATGTCGGCGCGTGAACTTGTGGAGGCCTATGTCCAACAGTGGACTGTGATAGGCTGTAGTAGGGAAAAAATATATATGTTTAAACAATAGAAGACAATAATAAAAATATTAATAAATTTAGGAAAACATGTTTTATACAAACTTAAAAACAGGTACAAAGGTCAAAAAGGCTCGAATTAAATTACAAAATAAATGTTACATCATCTGTGGGACTATTTAAATAAATAAATAAATAATAAATAAATATCTACTATATATAATATGGTTCAAATTTAATACTTAATAGTAATAAAGTATTTTTGAACCAGATTTCTAAATAGTGACTAAAAAATTTGTAAATAAATAACTTCGATAAAAGAACTTTCCTACCAAGAGACAGGTCAAGGAAAAAAGGGAGACCAATTAAAAGGTGGAGAGATATCTTCAACCAGATAATTATGTGGACCGCTGTGTATACAGAAAGCACGGGAAAGGGATACATGGAAATGTTTAGGAGAGGCCTACGCCGCAGAGGCGACTATTACTATTACCAATATTAATTAAGTGATGTTATAAACATGTAGACGAGTTAATTATACGAGTATAGAATAAATATATACATAGGTTAATATACATACATAATTATGTTTAAACTAAGAATACTTACGCTAGTATTAATTGAAATTTTAATAGTAATAGAAATAAAGGCGATTTTTATTTTATTTATTTATTTTATTTTATATAAATTAAAGGATTAATGAAAAGATAAAGATACCTTTGTCTTAAATTTATGCTCCTCCAACTTTCCATATTGTAATGTTACGGATTTCATTTAGCAGCAAAATACCATAACTTTTACTTATATACCTGCAGGTTTGTACGGAACCCTCGGTGCGCGAGTCCGACTCGCACTTGACCGGTTTTTTTAATCAAACTCACCCATAATCATGCAATGCTATATGCTACATTTCAATTACAAATTAAACGTTGAATGCGGAATGTATGCACCATACATTTACGTAGAAAACTTTAATCAATACATATAATAAAAATGTAACGGATCGCTGTCTATACATCTATACTAAATATATAAAGCTGAAGAGTTTGTTTGTTTGTTTGAACGCGGTAATCTCTGGAACTACTGGGCCGCGGCCGATTTGAGAAATTCTTTCAGTGTTAGATAGCCCATTTATCGAGGAAGGCTATAGGCTATATATCATCAAGCTAAGACCAATAGGAGCGGAATCCACGCCGACGAAGTCACGCGCAGAAGCTAGTGGAAGATATATGAGAAAAAATATTACTGGAACCTTTATCAAAGAAAATAGCACCCAAAACAATGATTGTTAGAATTTTTGTCTGTTTGCCGGTTATCCGATTTCGATGTGGTATTCACTGATATATTGTGATAAGCTTCACTTGATATTTAGTGTTTGTTTCAAGTCAATCGGTTCATAAATAAAAGTTATGCGAATTTAAAGAATCACGTGACACGCAAAATAGGCGCAAAGTCGTCGAGTTGCAAGAGTTGCGGATACCAGCCCGTGTCTAGTGTCTTCCATACCATCTACCAAAGAATCACGTTGAACATGTAAAGTCACTATTCCAAGCGGACGAAGTCGCGAGCACAGCTAGTAACTAATATTTTTCAAACGGACATTAAATATGAATCATAAATGACGGAGTAAAACTAAAATACTTCGGTTTTAATTTAGACTACATTTTTACATTTAACTCAGGTCAAATTTCAAAACAGCCGTGACGAATCAAAACGTAACATGTACATTTTTGAACAAGACAAATTGCCATTAAAGCAAGGACGATAAGGCCTACTATTGCTTGGCACGCCTCGTGTATTTATTAGTTGCCTGTAATAACTGTAACGATGCATTTTCATGTGAACAAACAAAGCCTGTGCTGGTCGATTCTAAAGACGGATGCTCATTTGCATATTATAAATGCATCGTCCTGGAAATAACGTTAATTTTTCAATGTTTTGTTATTAATATAAATGAAAACCGTTAATTATATTCTACTGTTTTGTTTTCATTGATATAATAGGCTTGTTATTTCACAAGATCCTCATCCTGTTAATATAAATTAACCTTCTGAATTAATTTTAAATATTAATATTGATGATTACGATATTTTCATTACTTATAAACATGCTATTCAATTTTAATGGAATAACTGACAACAAAAGGAATACGACCCGACCTTTATTAATAAATAATTGAATAAGGGTCTTCTAAAGTTCGACTAACCTGATGAAGCCAGAATATTCGGAATACGTTTTTTAAAAGCCTTTTCAAACTCTTAAAGTACTTAGAGAATATTAAGATTATTAGAATAGAAGAATTAGTCTTTGACTAATATTCTGTATTCGTACTTTTTATATAGGTACAATTATTACATATAAAATGCGTTTTCATCTGCACTTGATATAACACAACAAGTGGTTAAGATTAAACAAGTTTATACATCTAAGTGATTGAAATGAAAAAAATCTATACTAATATAATAAAGCTGAAGAGTTTGTTTGATTGTTTGTTTGTTTGTTTGTTTGTTTGAACGCGCTAATCTCAGGATCTACTGGACCGATTTGAAAAATTCTTTCAGTGTTAGATAGCCCATTTATCGAGGAAGGCTATAGGCTACATATCATCACGCTAAGACCAATAGGAGCGTAGCACTAATGAAGAATGTTTCAAAATCGGGTGGTCCTATTCTACGGGGACGAAGTCGCGCGCACAAGCTAGTTTATGAAGTAAAATACATTTACTATTAATTAACATTTACTAAAACATAATAATATGTCCTAAGTGTGTCATAATCGCCGAGGTCGTTTTATAACCTATAATAGGTATAATTAATAGTGTAGAACTTTTGGAAATTTCAAATTACGTTTTAAATATTTATGTGAAATAGGAAATAAACAAAAAAATAATTTTAAGCGTTCGACTAGACATACCTACATAAGAAAATTTTCTAACGTTTTTAAAAATTCAAATTTTGTATAAGTAGTTGATTCTCTTTACCTGCGACGAAATGGTCCATCACGGATCTTAAGCACAAAACAAATTTTAAATGCACAAAAACACTGTCAAAAGATTCAAGAGTTAAAAGTTGCATAAATACTGCTGCAAGAAACAGCACGAAAAAATACTGCTGTGTGCGACACGGAACAAGTAAAAATTTCTCTATTACATATCCTACACATTATTAAGCACTCTTTTAATGAATATAATGATGAAGCATTTTTTAACCGACTTCAAATAAGGTATATATTTTTGTTTTTGTTTTTTTTATGTATGTTCGCGGATAACTTCGTCGTTTATGAACCGATTTTGATAATTCTTTTTTTGTTGGAAAGGATATATCCCAACTTAGGTACCATGATAAGGAAACCAGGATCTGATGATGGAATCCCAGTGAAATCGAAGGAAACCCTCGAAAATCGTAGTGACAACTAGTGTGTTTGTTAATTTTTTTCGTCTACTTACATTGTAGGTATTACTTGTCTATGTAATTGAAGTCGGTTTTTTTCGTTTGCTAGCAAACACAATTATATCGTAGTATAATAATTTTATTGAAATATTACATAATCATTTCTTTAAAGGTATAATGGATATTTTTATCTCGAACACCGTTTCGTTTGCCCTAGTGATATTTACATTTGCACCGGCGATTTACTACCCATGTGCCAACTCTTATATTATTGGACCGACCATTATAGAATCAACAGTGATATTTAGCAAACTAATTCTAGAAAGTTAAAAATGTCAATTCATTTTAAATAATAACTCTTTAAATTCGGAAGCGTTATTGGTAATTTATGGACGTATTATCATGAGAAATCCATTAGTTAAAATTAAAAAAAGAAACGACGCTTTGTGAAGTATTTGATTCGAATGTCTATTGATATTTTTTATATTAATATAATTATGTATTATCATAGATATATTTTTTATTTTTCTTTTCAGTAAGTACCTATTATCATTTATGTACTCACACGAAACCAAAATGGGGCCAAGAACAAATGATATCGAGCCTTATGCAAGTGCATAGTGAAAGGTGATGAGCGTCTGTATATTACTCACTTGAACGTCTCTGAAATAACCCAAACAATGCAACGGAACTTTGAAAAACAATGAAGCAAATCTCCACTCACGAAATGTGTGACGACATGAAGAGCACACAATTGTTAACAGTTATTTTATAATTACAGCAATATATTATACTTAAAAATGTCTAAACATAATGCGTAGTTCAAAACATACTGTCTAAATCTTAATATACAATTATATAAATTACGCGTCCCGTTGTTTGTCCGCGATGGACTCCAAAACTACTTAACCGACTTTAATCAAATTAGCATACCGTGTGCAGTTTGATCCAACTGTAAGATAGGCTATATTTTATTTATATAATTACAAAAAAAAAATAAAGCGGTACGAAGTTCGCCAGGCCAGCAAGTTAACTAATAAAGGACTATATTATAGACTTGCTTTGCGAATAGCGAATAAGGGCATTTTTACTTTTAAGTGTACCTTGATAAAAAATACGAATATTTTATTAAACTGTGTTCTTAAGATGTTTAAAGGTCCTAGTTTGTACATCATAGGCTGACGGACAGGGAAGAGTATTTTATTTTGAATAATTAATATATTTTCCTTATTAAAAATGCAAAATAAATGGACATTGTAGAAAATAGTGGTCAGTTTGGTGACAATATAAAAATCATCCTGTTTTAATATTTTACGTAATACGACTTAATTTTTCGTTTCTATTAATAGAGAATATTGCAATCCATCGAAAATAAATTACAATAACCATCAATTGAAATCTAATTCTTCTAAAATTAGATTTTAACTACGGTTTTGTGACAAGTGACGCTACCAAGATCGCTTTTCTTTATATATTCATTTGATAATGTGGTTAGTCTTCGTTAATATTTTTAGTGTTTAATGTAGTTACTAGTTAAAATAATATCCAAACAGTTACTTAGTAAAAAAACTAAAAATAAATATGTAAAAAAATATTTTGTCCACCTGCAAATTGGGACAGTCACTGAACTGACACATCGAAAATCCTTAGGCTGAGGTTACATGGTACAAAGAAAACAGCATTGGTAATTATTATTTTTAATGTTTATAAAACATATGGTTTTATTAAAGTTATCTAGCGACTATGAAATAATGTAATTTGAATATTAATCAATATACTAAAGGAACATCCTCCATTAAGAAATAGCTGCGCAATTAAAATTAAAAGTAATTCAGTCTTCTATAGTTCTTTTATAAACGTTGCTAAGCTTTTCGATCTTTTAGTTTAGATTAATAGATTTTCAGATTGCTTTTTGACTAGTGGCGTTTAAAAAAAAATGATATTCCTCATTGTCGATGTGATCCCAGCCTTACGTGTCAGTTTAGTGACATTTGTAGTCAGTCTTATAAGTGACGGAATAAAAATGTCACTGAACTGACGTCACATTTACGGGCAAGTTTATTGGAAAAATGTTTTTTAATTACAGTTAAACATTTTGCACTAGAAAAGTATGTGAAACTATTTCTAAATATATCAGATTCGTTTGAAACAGCTGGAAGATGTAAAAAGTCCTATATGGAAAGAGAAATAACATCACATACCTGACAAATAAAGTTGGGACAGCTACTGGCACCAACAAAAACCCCCTTTTACTCGAGACGCTATGGCAATTCTGATAATTTAAAATGGCGGAAGTGATCTTCTTTACAAAATGTCACCATTTTCGGTGCCATGACATTCTTTATTAATATTTTTGAACAATAGGGACCGTCACTAAACTGACATGTCCGACCGGCATCAAATAGGAACATTTTTTGAAAATGTATTTTGAGCTTGTCTCATTAGAGTTAAATTGCACAAATTTAATCTATGTGACGATAATGATGTATTTATAGTTGTACCAAAATTACTTGTACAATATGTATTCGTGGTACTATTTAAATTTCGGTTAATTCCATGTACGTAAGGGGTGGGACATGCTCATAAACAGTGACTCTTGATTTTAAAATATTCGTCATTTAATAAGTTGAACATATTTTACCAGGATCGTAGATGAATTCGTAAAATTAATGTAACGATTTACCTTTATATTCCAAAAATTAGAAAATATGGCACTTATTAAACTTGAAATAAAATTTTGAATATTTGGGACAGCCTCAAATCGGCGGGTACACTTAAAATAAAAAATGCCCATAAATATCTCATACATAGTGGATATAGTGTATTTCGATGACTAAAAAAAAAAAAAAACATCAATTTTTTTTAATCTCTTCTATACCGTTATCCGTCAAATAGCGTTATCCACAACTGGTAACACAGGCCCTAAACGTATTGTAATTATTGTAAATGTAGTATAGGAGTATAAAATACATAAAAATCATCAAATCATTTCTTCTATTGATCAGAAAATGTAGTTTAATCAAGGATTACATTCTTGCGTCGGGAAGCTACTGGTAGCGTAGCGAAGCTATTTTATAGGGGTTCCGTATCCAATGAGAATCCGTATAATTTTGGTAATGTAAAGACTATCCATTAACTCAACGGGGATTGTAATTTAAGCGATTTTTGAGGATAAGCCACGTGTTGATTACAGTTACACAAATATGTTTCTTAAATTTCAATTTTTAATCCGTATTATACACGTGTTTCAAAATAATATATGTATACTAAAGACCCGCCCCGGCTTCGAACGGTTGCAAAAACTATCAGCGTTCCTCTACTATATTATGCATATATTATAATACATGCATTAACCTTCCTCTGGAACCACTCTATTTACTAAAGAAAACCGCATCAAAATCCGTTGCGTAGTTTTAAAGATCTAAGCATACAGACAGCGGGAAGCGACTTTGTTTTATACTATGTAATGATATACTTGATATATTTATCTGTCATGTAACTTGACAATATTTTACATACCTAATCAATTCGATTTATTACGTTTATCTTACCAATGATAAGAGACCCGATATAGCAGTCTTGGAAGGAGTTTTCCTTTAGAGACGTCTAAGTTATATCAAGTTTATCATAAACTCAACTTGTAGCGACTTGCATCAGCTGCTTCTATACATTTCATCTATCATGATAACTATTGGACCGGAACCGGAAAACTTTATAAGATTATTTAAGAGCATAGATATTCCAAATAAACAACTTTTTTACGCGATTGATGAAAGTTGATTATTTAATTTAAAAAAATATATTTTAGTTAAAAATAACAAGAATTATCTAACTCTTTTAATGGTGTAGTTAAATACAAAAAGGTTAATAAATAATTTACATATTTTTTTGTTTTATTTTATAAATACCTAAGAAACGAGAAAATTTAAATCTTTCGCAGAAACACGCAACAACTTTACCCGATGAAGTAATTCATAAAGAATTTGCTTAGGATTAACTTCATCGAGTGACATAAGAATAATCTGACCTTCAAGTTTCTTTCCGATAAAAACAAGTTGACATTCTTCATAATATTATCTCACAATTGTTTTAAAATAAATTATTTAATAGTATAAACAAAAACATTTTAAAATCTAAATTAATGTCCATAATTTGACTTCCTTATACAAAGTAGGAAACTATAACGATTGAATTTTAACCATAAATAAATAATATTTTAATAATTCCGTGTGAAAAGGGCGCCTAGGGTCAAATTAAGACATCTTATAAATAACAAATAAAGACCTCGTAGTTGATCCGTCTGCCTATCTGTAGGTCATTAAATAATTTAACATGCTATACAAAATTTCAACGAACACAAAATTTTACTGTAGTGGCGACGACGATATTAATAACAACAAATCGATAAAGCAAAGATAAAAATTTAAGATATCTCATAAAAGAATAAGATCAGAACTAGACATGATCTTCACGAAATTGCTTTTATAATAAAAGTAAGGAATTATTACGATATTTTTAGCTGCATATTAAAATATAGTTAAAACTTGTACACCAAAGTATGGAGCCCATATTGAGTCCCACCGTAAGCTTATTGCTATAAAATATAAACTCTGAACAGGTGATTTCCATTAAAAGCCGTAAAACTTGCTCGTCCTTATATGTTATAAACATCCTACAAGTGTCTTGTTATGTTTTTGTATAGTCCTTATTTCCTGTGCGTTATAATAAGAATATGATTCACTGAAGCCTGAACGAAAGGGTCTGAATAAAAAACTTGTAACCAGTTTTTACGAGTTATAATATTGTAGGTTAGGTATATTTTATATGAACATAATATTCACACAATATAGCTTTTTGAAGTGAAACTTCTTTAGGTGCATGAGGCGTAGTTCGACCGCTAACCCAGCAATGCGTCACGCGGTCAGTACTTGGATGGGTGACCGCATGGGAACACCGTGTGACGTTGGCTTTTATTCAATTAGTTTGTTTTTTTAATTCCTTTATTTTTAATTAGTTTGCCAAAAATAGGTTTCACTTCTGACATGTGTACTTTGTACGAACGCAATTTTTTTTTAATTATTAAAAAGTAGTATAAATAAATAAACGCTTCACACTCAACGGCCCAATAGACTTTGATCCTGTTTCGGAGGTCCGGAAACACACAATACACAAGCACAAACGTCTAGACCACTGCAAACATCTGTATATCCGATACAGATGTATGCCATGTGCGGGAATCGAACCCACAACCGCCAGCACAACGGCCGTAATAAGCCAGGGTTGTGACCGTTGCGCCAATGAGTCATAATAAAATTAATCAATTACTTAATTGGGTTTAATGACTTTCTGTTGAACCAATAGGGCACTGTCGATTTCGACAATGTCACGTATAACAAAAAAAAAAAAGTTAAGTTAACTCTTGATTAGCTAAATATATAATAGTAGCTGACCCGGCGTACTTCGTACCGCCTAAAATTCGATTGGTATTAAAGTTCAAATTGACTTTTAAGTATTATTACGAATCTTTTGTATGGGAATATAGAAAAGTGTTGTTTTTAGACTTTTTCAGGCAATTTTTAAAATTTTTTTTCTCCGTAAGAACCATCCTCGTACTTCAAGGAATATTATAAAAAAAGAATTAGCAAAATTCGTTCAGCCACTCTCGAGATTTGCGCTTAGCAACACATTTAGCGATTCATTTTTATATATATAGAGAAGAGATAGAGATAAACAGACGTATTGTCATTGAAATCTTAATACGTTAAACTTTAAACAATGGAACACAATACTATACTATAACTTATTCAAACAATAGTTAAAAAATCACGAAATATAGTCAAATGCTTTAAACAAACTGAATGCTTTCATGTTATCGACTCTTTGTATCAATTGGATACTTTTATATAATAGTGCATACAAGTAACGAGAATCAGCGCATTTAAATATTTACTTTGTTCGTATTTATCTAGAATCATTCACATATACGTTAAAATGTTGTGACTCAGGCAATAATAAACATTATCAATATCAACACAATTTGTTCAAGTACCTAGATATCGTACTGTTAAGAGAACGTTTCTATTGAAAACAGATAACGCGTGTGTATCATAATGTATATATTAATAGCAAAAACTTTGTACCCCTTCTTAAGGTGGATTTAGACCAAACGAACAGAGAGCTAGAGCTAGAAGAAGAGCATTCTTTCTTGATCTGTGTATACGAAAAGTCTTATGCAGCGTTTACATAAAATGCTCTACGCCTGTTTACACTAAAAGAATTTGATATAGTGGGGATAAAATGAGCATTCGCTCGTCGTAAATCGACCCTTACGAAAATTGCGCCAAAAGTGCACAACTGCACACCTCATAAACTAATTTTTTTTTTTTAAAGTTAATTGCTAATTATAAATAAACTACATTGAATTAGACCGTGATCATCGAAAGGACTTAGTTTTAAATCATACTGAAGCGTATAAAAAATAAATGGACTTGATCAGATAAGTTTTTCGGCTATATACATTTGACAGTCCACGGAATAATTTTTAAACATTTTATTTATTTATTTAAAAAGCAAAATATCTTTTAAAAATGCCATGTGTTGAAACTAATGTTTTTCTATTACATATGTAAATATTGTTTTACAAGTGCGATAGAAAATAAATAAGAGACAATTTCAGTTCAAGAAATCGCATGATTTTTGTAAGGCGAGTATAGAGCACACTGCACAACCTCATCCGCTTCGCTTGTGAGACGTACAAAAAAGAATATTTCCGCTTGTAAATAACTAATCATTTAGGGCCGAGTTCACCGACTATCATTTAACCAATGTTTGAGTAATCAGCCGATGAATTTCTAAACATCGGTTATGCACCCGGTCAAGTATTAACTGTTTACCACGAATATTTTAACCGTGGTTACTAAATCAGGCAATCACCATACGTTCAGAGTGAATGAACCAATAATGAACGAATGCTATAAGTCTACTCATTAGGGAAGTCACATAGTTCTATTTAGTCGACACGAGTTTGGATGACATCTATATTTAGTAGCATAAAATAAAACGCTTTCAACTTGAGAAGGTCGAGAACGCATTGGAAACTGTTAACTTAGCATGTAGTATCCAATTTGAATGGGTAATAACGTTATGGCACGGCGCTGTGATTGTCAAAAAAAATGTTATTGTTTCTTTGCACGTGTTTATATTCTCCGTGTTGATTATTATTTTGTTGTGTTGTGAGTGTTTACTTTTTAAATTACGGTTTCATCCCAAATTAGATTAGCCATTTTGAAAAACAATTAAAGCAAGAAGAAATAAAGACCCAATAACTTATGGATAGTTAGTCATTTTTTTAGGTGTTATACCTGCATGTATATTGTATTGGTAATAAAAATGTTCAGGGACAAGAAAAAAATTATTTTATTGTTGGTATTATATTTTATTTGTTTATTGTTACATACATTACATACTTTTTAAACAAGAATGGTTATAATTTGATATTAATGATCACCTGCTGGGATTTAAATTTCTAACATTATTACATACAGAGCGCTGTATTTTACTTCGGTGTAATATTTCTTCCCATGGTACTGGCAAGTCTAGACTCAGGACGTCTAAAGGCATTAGATCTCCTCTCATTTGTAGGATGTTGTGTAATACCTGCTGTATTGAGACTGCATGTTTATCTATTATCAAAAACTCTTTGAACTAATAACGTAATGTTGCAACTGTTCTAAAATCACAGCAATCTGTTGAGCAGATGTCAAAATATGGCATTAATGGACGGTTAAACGATGCTGTAGAGCTCGGTTATATTAATCGGCTGTTTAAGGGCTGTAAACACTGGTTAACGTGTGGTGAACATTAAAAATGATTTAATCAGTTGTTTAAATGATAAACGGCCGTTTTAAAAGTCGGTGAACTCCGCCCTTAATGTTAGTGACCTGTGACCAGCAGTCAGACGCATAAGTCGGATCAATAATCGAGCATTTGATAAAACGATCCCAACGAGAGTTAAATTGTTGTGTGAATTTTAATTGAATACATTACTTTGAAATCTATACTACTATAATAAAGCTGAAGAGTTTGTTTGTTTGATTGTTTGTTTGTTTGTTTGTTTGAACGCGCTAATCTCAAGATCTACTGGTCCGATTTGAAAAATTCTTTCAGTGTTAGTTAGCCTATTTATCGAGGAAGGCTATAGGCTATATATCATTAAGACCAATAGGAGCGTAACACTAATGAAGAATGTTTCAAAATCGGGTTTTTTTTTCCTTTTGAGAGCTTCCGCTGCGTAAACGGTTAAAGTTTCGCACAAATCATGTATGACAGAATTGGTCCTATTCCACGCGGACGAAGTCGCGCGCAGAAGCTAGTCTATTTATATAAGAACTAACAAAGGCAAGTACCTATGCATACGAAGCTAGCCATAATTTGCGGTCATCTCATCAGGCTATTGATACACGTTGCCCCTCGACCGCGATCGGCTCCTGTCACCGCATTCTTGACCCGCGCATTCACGTCTCGCTCGAGATATCGTCATACGAACAAAGTAGCGTTACTTCATACACAATACCGCGAAATCAATCGGAATCCATTTATAAAAAAGCTTCGTTCACATTATTATAGCTTGACACTACCGCCACGTACGTATTATTTTGAAATTGTGTCATACTGCAGTTGCGAAGTTGAAATACCACTTATCACTGAACTACTTTAGACTTGTGTTACAATAAAATTAAAATAAAGTGTATGCAAATATGTACATTCATACGACATAACGTGGGCACCAGGGTTCTTCGAATTAGTGCATATAAATTAAAGAAATGTGCATAACAATGGCAAAAAACGCAACATGTACCTAGTTGAGGCAAAAAGACGACACGAACAATGGCTACATATTTCCGGTCGGCGGTCACTGAGCGCCAGGAGTTCCACAGATTTTCGCTTCACACAGACTTATAAACCTATGTGTAAGTCATTGAGATATTATGTGTGTAAGTAAATACCGATAGGCTAACTGGCCGGCGGCCAGGGAAAAAACACATCACGGACTCACAGTGTAAGATAATGACGGCAAATAACTCTTGTAAACGTTGCGTTAACTGCAAATTTAAAAGACATGTAGGTGGAATTACACAAGGTCTTTATGTAAAACGTGAGGAAAAATCTAATGTATAAGGAAACCATAAATATATCGACTGAGATGAAATAATATCATAAAGTATCAAGCATATTTTACTTCCTGTATACGACGTTTAAATTATTAAATAGTTCCATTTAAACATATTATTCGATCACATTTTTTTTATGAATAAAAACGCTTAAAGCAATTACTTTTAACTTAACGAGAACAGCAAAATGTGTCGCTAAATAAGTAAAAGCGTTTTACAAATAAAGTGAATACAATTATTTTCGTATCCAGCGAGGGCTAAGCGGACGACAATAAAAATAAAAGTATTGCGGAGGGAGCTAATGAGACAGTTGGTATGAGAAGTGACGCGTGGTACTCACACGGAGACCTCGGCCAACGCCCCCACAAATTCAAACAACGCCATTGACATTCAACCCTAATCAGAAAATACTACACATCAAACTGCCGTCAATGATTTTTTTGAATGAACATTTTACAAATATCAAGGCAACTTTGACAAGAAAGATAATAAAAAATTAAATTCATAAATAATTATGTTCATAGATTTGCGGAATTTCAACGCAGTCTAATTAACAAACATTAGCATTAAAATGACTCATCCACTTTATCTACCCGTTTTATTATTTTAATGAAAGCAAAGCGTAGACGTACCGAATCGTTGTGCGGAAAATCATTTTACTGTAATTGTAATAAAAATGCAAATTCGAATACCGTTATACTTATAAGTAACTTACAAGTTGTAACCATTTGTTTAGTTGTAGTAATATGGAAATAGGTATTAATAATTATAATCAATTTTTATTACATAAAGTACTTCGATATTATAGACGAGAAGGAACACCTGGAGTTAATAGTAATTAATAAGCTCGCTATGAAGTTATATTAGACGAGAATTATTTACACCAAATGCCATTGTAACAGGTGAAAACACCTAACAGGTTTCAGAAACACATGCGCTAACGCTTATCAAACTAATAAAATAAAACAAAATTATCATAAACCGACACACTACTAACTGATAGAAACACGTTTTAATGGGGATATTTGTATTTTCAAGTGGTTCAGTGAAGCCATGTGGCAAGGAACTATCCGATGACCGTGAGTAACTGTAGTACCATATCTACATTATTTTTTATTATAGTAACGAAACAATTAGCAAGGGGCATCATCTGGCGCCAAAATATAACAATGAGGAGTCATGTAAGAATGCGAGCGAACGTTCCCAGAAGCTACTGATTAAAACTAACAATAAAATGTCGCTACGATCACCCATTTGTGACAGACATGACTTCATTTCATTCGGTGCTTAGGATGATTTTATCGTCGACATTGTACTCAATTTATTTGATATAACAAAGTTCAATGGCGTTGAAAGGAAGCGACGGTTCTTTTTATTACTTGTTTAGTTTGTGTTAAAACGAATATTGATTAGCTTAATAATATGTCTAAATGATATTGTCGATGGAATATGCGGGTGACTTGTCAAGTGATTGCAAGTAGGTAGTATTTGGCTGTAAAATATTATATTTTTAT
Source organism: Melitaea athalia (assembly GCA_905220545.2). Classification (NCBI taxonomy): domain Eukaryota; kingdom Metazoa; phylum Arthropoda; class Insecta; order Lepidoptera; family Nymphalidae; genus Melitaea; species Melitaea athalia. Next base: position 2,171,364 of record HG992184.1, read on the forward strand.
TTCATTCATGTGTTCGATGTGCAATAATAGTAAAGTTATGAAACCCTTAACATATCTTATTGATAATCGTTATCTATTTGGCCATCCACGAAAACAATGATAACCTGCTTTCCTAACTGTAAAATTACACGTTGTAACGGAATTTCAGTTGCGAACGGTGTCAATGATGATAATAAAAATATGTGTATATAAAACGTTTTTATTAAAAATGTATTCTTATTAACATTCTATAGACTTATAGAGGTAAGGATTGTTTGTTAACTAAACACTATCTACGGTTCAGGAACCGATTTAAAGACTTTCTTGTGTATAGAAAGCTGTATAATCTAGTAATAACATACCTTGAAACATCGCTACAATTTATCTAAATTTCCATAATGTTGACACGAGTAAAACCAGGCGTCGATTCTACTACAGTAGTTGATACAATTGATGTTAAAAGTTCAACTTATAGTTCATTTCAACCTATTATACTTTCAGTTATTAAACTGTTATTTTAGTGCAACAAAAAATCTACGAAGATAAGAAAAGATTCACGTAAAAAATAGAACTTCGACATAAGACATATGCCAGAACACTTGTGTCACTTAAAAACTCGAATTGTGTATGTTTTCTGTTAAACTCTAAAAATAGACTAGTTCATAATGACAAAATGACATCCTAGTAAAAAAGACTGCGTAGAACGCTCGCGGACGAAGAAATAAGAGGGTCATTAGAAGATAGCATTTATATTCACAAATGTGGACGAGCAAAAAGTTGGATAAATTACTCTCCCTAAACAAATATCTAGAAGGCATTTAGGGGCGGTTCTCGGCATGGAGCCAATTACGTCTTTAGCCTTTTGGAGTGCTTCTAATGTGGCCTTTAAAGAAATGGTAACATTTCACGCCTTTTTGAGTCGCCAATTTCGTTTTGCACACAAAAAATATAAAAAGATTTTCTTATTAACAAAATAATTTTTAAAATATTATAACTTACAATTTTCTAAGTTTACGCGAAACTTCGTTATCTAAAGTTAATTCTGCTGCTAACTAATGTAAAGATTATAATATCATTGAAGAGTTGATAGCTTAGTTGATATAACGCGAAGAAATCTATTTTACAACGAAGTACATGAAATACACCGCCTACATAACAGTAAAGAAGATGTAGTGACAAAAATTGAGAAAGGTATGCTGAGATGGTTTGGCCATCTAGAGAGAATGAATGAAGAACGAAAGACGAAAACAGTGTATAGGGCGAGTGTGAATGGAACGGGTAGACCTAGGCGGACATTTCAAGACCAGATCAGAGACATCTTAAAAAAAGGCCAGGTCAAGAGAACCCTAAACCGAAGAGCATGTATTAAAGGAATAATGAAAGTGGACAAAGCGAAACAAGTATTTAAGGATCGTAGCAAGTGGAAAGAAGTGGTCTCTGCCTATCCCTAAGGGAAAGAGGCGTGATTATATGTATGTGTACATAACAGTGCCGTGAAATAAACAGGTAGACTAAGGGCCGTTACAAACCAATATTCTATATTTATGAGACATTTCAATTCGCATATATTAATGTCAAAGTTGAAGTTTATTAATAAAGGAGAAACAGGTCAAAGTTTGTTTGTGTCATCATCCGTCAAATAGCTTTAGCCACAACTGTTTTCCATAAGTGAAGTTTAATGATACAAGAGCTACTAAAGATTGTTTTTATTTTACTAATACGTATATGGCAGTTACGATATTAATATAATAGGGCTGATAAAAGCTATGTCGACTATAGCTCATTATGAAGCAATGCAAGCTAACTCGTTTGACGGGTAGGTGACCGTGCGGTACGTTCGCAAATCCCCCTTTCCCCGGCAAGGTCAAAGCACCTCCCCGCGTACGTGAGCGTACCTATACTTTATTATCTACAATTTAAAGGATTGAGGTTAATCCACACTGTCATATTAATACAATCGTGTTAAATAAAGAGAAAATAACATCAAAACTGGATGTTGGGTTGGTGATAATACGAAATCAAATCGCTTGCGAAGCGATTCGTTCGTGTCAACGAACTTTAAAATTAATGCGAAACCAACTTATTAATATGATCATTATTTTATTTTTATTTATATATAATACGGTGTAATGTTTCAGAACATATTATTTAAGAACATAAATAAATAATAATAATATAGGTGTTGAATCGAAGGCGGATAAAAATTTCTAAGAATTATGAATCTTACATTCAAAATAAAAATTATTTCAATATACGGGCAAATGACCTTTGGCTGTAAGCCCAAACTTTCTCTATAAGACTTGGCAAAGTATCTTAAATTATTGGCAAAAATCCTAACCAAAATGCCGTCAACAAACAGTAGACATAACTAAAATAAAACAAAGTAAATAAAACCATAAAATACCTAAGAATACTTTAATATTTATTTTCAGATAAGTATATTTTGTTTATTGAACTTTGGAAAGAAGAACGCATGGGTTTTTTATCCATATAGGAGGATAAATATTTCTTACATGTGAACGTCAACAATTACCTACCATAAGCGGTAATTAGGTTCCAGTCTGAGTATAGGACAAGAGCACATCTTTGCAATTTGCATAGCAGTGATAAAGATGCGTCAACCTTGCGACGATGAGTTAAATGTATATCTTTTTCATTAGCGCTACAGTGAATGAACTAAGGTCGTCCCTCTGTAAATGAATACACTTGGCATCGAAACCCAACTCTGTCAATACTGAGTTTTTCATTTGCCATTCGCAATGCGGATATTGTAACTCTTGCTTATTTTTCACAATAAGATTGCCAACCACATTTATATGTGTTTTAGATAAAGACTAAAATATTAAGACATGCATTTTGGTTTATTGTTCTTGGTATAACTTTGACATTCTTACACTTTCTAGTGAAACGGGTTTTCTATAACATTTGTGACGCAAGTTCTTTAAATAATCATATTCGTTTGGATTGGAACTAACAAAATTGAAAAATTACTTTTACGTTCGTTCACACACAAGAACAAAACGACAAGCTCGTTTGACTAAGGAAATAGGTTTCGAGCGACAAACGAAAAGAGTCGTATGTGTTCTGCACCTCTTACCAAATGAAAAAATATTCACTTTTGCGACAGAATCCTCCCTCTGTCATGTTCACAAATGGTATAAACTAGACCACAGAGGATTTTTTGTTGCAAATTCAAAGCAGACCGACACAAAAGGAAATGACGTGTACCGCTATGCTTGAACAACTCATTTATTCGAGAAGGTTTTTCTCATCTATACATATAATAAAATGATAGGAAAGTCAATGTATGTCCGGGATAAACTCAAAAAGTACTGCATGGATTTACTTCAAATTTGGCACGAATATTATTAAGAAGTCGGGTCAAAACATAGGCTACATATTATCACGCTATCATCTAAGGGGAACGAGCAGTGAACACACGCAGACGACGTCGCGGGCAGCAGCTAGTTTAAAATAATAAATACACGATATTATTACGATTTTATACGTCAAATTCTAAACAATGAACCTAATAAAACAGTACTAAGAACTACACAACATAATTGCATCACAAAGATAATTAACGCCCAACGAAGTGGGCGCGGGTCGGCTAGTTAACGATAAATCGATTCTGTCCACTGTCAAGTAAACTTTACCCACACATGTAGGTAAAGAAAATCTCGGAAAAACCGGAATTTATCATCAAATTTTAGCGATTACATAAAGTTACAAAGTAATATTTTATAATGTGCATTTGTTATTTATCATTACAGTATACATAATTCAATACACCTGAAGCAGTTGGTATTTACTGTAGTAAATAAATTGAGTCATGAGTTGTATCTTATCAACGTTGTAATAGTCATCGTTCTACTTTTATAACATTTTGTCATTTGGAGATAAAATCTATACTAATATTATAAAGCTAAAAAGATTGCTTGTTTGTTTGAACGCGCTAATCTCAGAAATTACTGGTCCGATTTGAAAAATTCTTTCAGTGTTAGTTAGTCCATTTATCGAGAAAGGCTAAAGGCTATTTTTTTTTCAAATTAACGCGTGTGAAACCGCGGGGCACAGCTAGTACGAGATATATTTGTAACATTAAATCTTGAAGGAGATGATATATTACTCGTACATTTAACAACCATACTTATGTATCTTATATTAGCACAAGTGCAGTCTCAAAAAACAAATGACGCGAGTCACGATCGACGAGTACAATCAATGCGAACACCACAGGCGCCACGCTCCACTACTGCCACTGGCGCCGTTACAGTAACCAGTAACCCTTCTTTGAAAGATTTCATACGCCGGTTATGAATAATGTTAATATATTCGTAACGTGATCGAAATATAAAACACATTTGCAAAAGTTTGTCAATAGTTACACATTAATAATTTATAAATGGCCTTAAAACCGTATTCTAATAGCAGACGCGTCGGTTATTGTTTTAAGTTTCACATGTGCATATAATTGGGTCGCATAAACATTCCAATAGATACGCCGTAATGATGTCATAACTTGGCAATGCTTTACCAAACACCTTTTGTTCGAAAAGACATTCCAATACTATATCTAATCTTATAGTATAAAGTTAAAATGACAATGACCGTGATTTGCATACAAACACAGGGTACCTACTCTGATCTCATCGACGTATAAACAAAACCATGACACATTCTAGTTAAACGGATAAAACAAAAGTTAAAAGTGAAAACAAACTAGAATTAAGACATACCTAAGATAGCATTGACAAAAGAAAATTTAAGATATACGTTCAACATACGACAAAACCAAGAGCTAACATCCAATATTAACCTCGATTTATCCAATCCAACATCTCGCATTGATGAAAAATATATATCATTAGGCGCCTTTAGACATGAAAATAAAAAGTTATTAATTTCTATTGAATGGGTTTTTATTATACACAGAACAAAACAAGTTCTAGGAACAAGAAATGTAAAAAAGTTGATAGTAGTCAGAAGGCGTTCAGTAAACACGTTCTCATAAAACCGAGGAGGTTAACACTATTTCACCACGAAGTCTGTAGATGAAACAGAAATTCTCAGAATAGGTAATACGTGTGACTATTGCAAAACAATGTAATTATTGAAATACACGTAGGTTAGCTAAAGTTTATCTACCTGTTGGACTAAAAAATTATGACCAAATATTCAAGTCCATAAGCGTGAACAGAATCTGTTTAAATATTTTTTCTTTCTTCATTGGCACCTCGTTTGTGTATTCAACTGGCATAAATCAGCAATAGCAAGAATGTAGGTAATATATATTTATTTATTTTTTTGTATTTCTGGAGTGGTTTAAACGATTTTTTTTCTGTAGAACACAATGTAGTAGTGTAATGTCGAATTCCACATTCGAATACCACGCAGAGTCGCACATATACAATTTTTGTTACAATTACAAGTATTTAAATGAATCCGGTTTTATGTTACGTCGAGAATAATATAAAAACAAAATAAATATTACAGTAAATGTACACGTATTTTATAGTCGAGAGATTAAAAAAAAATATCACGCAAAACAAACCGATAACGTACGTGATTGTTTTGAGTAAGTATAGATAAAATATTATTACCTACAAGTATTTTAAATATAAAAAAATTAATATTCATAACTATTCTCGTATTAGACAATGTTTGATTCATACCCGTTACCCTAGTAAAAACTTTAAATTACCCGCATATTCATAATAGAAATTAAAAGGGCAGCGCCCTATCCAGTGTGTTTATCAACATTCATCGAAGACGTGCAATAATAAAAGTACAGCTAAAAGGTCGCTGAATCTTTTGCAACAATCGTTTTACACGCAGACTCAAAAAGCGTGATCGATCCAGAGCATTTGGATTACTGCCAAAACTTCAGACTCCAGTAGCATGCATACAAAATGCCTTTCACTGACAGATAGTGAAATTTACAAGTATACAGACCAGTCGGGTGACGGTGGTGAGGTCCCAGGCAGACCTCGTCTTGCCGCGAGCCTGGGCGCCCTCCTTCCTTCTGCCTAATGAGCCGTAACCGGTCGGGACACCATTGTCATCACGTTTGCGGCGACCGCCTCGTCTCAACGACGAAAACCAATTTGACACTGAACCACGACGCTCCTCTTCGGCCGCCACGGGCGCGGCCTTGATAAACATAACTCGAGGAACGCTAATGAACTAGGCACATCACAATTCCACACGACTTAGACTATATCCTCGATAATAAACCAACGTCAAGCTCGAATCACACGTAACCTACAGACAAGCCGCTAGCGTTAAATAAACTGGCGTAATTGAAGCAAAATAAGTGAAAAGTGTACGACTACAATGGTTGACGACAAATTCGTCAACGCCTACGTCGATTGCCAAATTACAGGTGAAGCTATTCGTTAAGGAATTTGGTTTCAGAGTGCACAAGAAGCAGGGTCGGTGACAGATGACACACCTGATCATAATCGTCGTTGTAGGTGCGCGCGGCGCGGACGCAGCGCATCAGCACCGGCCACCAGAGCGCGCCGCACAGCAGCCGAACATGCAAGCACATCGCGCGCCATACACTTCCCGCTAAGGAACGCACTCGACTGAAGAGAGGCGCGGGCGCCGCCGAGTTTGGCACAGTGACAAATACACGTAGCCGATTATTATCTTTTACGAGTCTACGTCGGTGACAGATACAGTCTTGTATTGATAAATAAATCTAGTTCATACTTGCTGTTTTATATCATCGTACAATGTTTATTTACATTTAACGTAAAAGAAAAACGTTTAAATATTAAACACTGATACAATCGCACGTTATACTGCCTACACAAAAATTATGATCAGGTTTAATATTGTGTATTTGCACATTTCAATTTTTAATACCTAGTATGTACTGCGGTAGGTACTGCAAAACAATCATTTGTACAGTAAATTAATTAAATATGTACAAACATAAAAATGCTGTGGTGTAATATGAATGTCATTAAAGATATTATAGATTACAGATATTACGGATTTTTTTTAACTATCTGAGTGAGAGTGATATTGAAAGAAGAGTGAATGCAGGAAACGTGGTGAATGGAGGTTTGCACTCCTTTATGAGCAGTCGGAAGGTGTCTAACAAGGCTCGTTTGGCTGTGCATGAGGGGGTGTTGGTTCCAACACTCATGTACGGAAGTGAAAGTTGGGTATGGCAGAAGAAACATGAAAGCAGAATAAATGCAGTTGAAATGAGAACGTTAAGAAGTATGATAGGAGTTAAACTGCGTGACAGGATAAGAAATAGTGAGATAAGAAAACGTTGTAGTCTGAAAGAAGATGTAGTGACAAAAATTGAGAAAGGTATGCTGAGATGGTTTGGCCATGTCGAGAGAATGAATGAAGAACGATTGACGAAAAGTGTATAAGGCGAGTGTGAAAGAAGTGTTGGAAGGGGTAGACCTAGGCGGACGTTTCGAGACCAAATCAGGGACGTCCTGAAAAAAAGGCCAGGTCAAGAGTACCCTAAGCCGAAGAGCATGTTTGAAAGGAATAATGAAATGGACGAAGCGAAACAAGTATGTAAGGATCGTAGCAAGTGGAAAGAAGCGGTCTCTGCCTTCCCCTACGGGAAAGAGGCGTGATTATAATTATGTAATGTAATGCTATTTTAACTAAATAAATTTGAAGATTCTGCTCTTCAATAAGGGGGATCCTTTACCTAACTTAAAGACATACAAATTCCAGTGAACTCTAACCGTTTCATATATTGGATTATTTGGAATGTGCTACAAACAATCCGACATTTCTTATCAAAGCTGCCAGCTCCAGTCCGGAAGCGTTTACAGGAAACATGATAACAACAAATGATACGTATACATCATATTTTAAAAAGTACGCAAAAATAATTAGTCATACAGTTTTCGGAAATATAAACTAAATATTTAAAACAAACAAACTTGTGATGAAACTATATAAAAGATATAGTATCATTATATTTATATGAAGATATTTAGAAGACTTAAGCAGATAGATGAGGGTAGCGTCAGAGTAAACATTGTTAATGGATGACATATAAGTATGACTCACTCAAAGCAAATAATTGTATCGAATATCTTAAACAATTACATTGATACGTGTAATTACATAAAATATTATCAAAGTAATTGTTACTTAAAAATACAAGAACGATGTTGTAATTAACGTAATAAAAAGTACCCAATCAAAATCCAACAGAAATTCAGAAAATCGTAATATTCAAAACAATAATGCATCAATTTTTTTTTTAATTTAGATTTGAAGAATAAACTTTATACAGACATTCCATAACAATATAAACGAACAGCAGTTAAATTATTCTAGATCTAGACCAAACATAGGTTTTATTACGGTATTACCCTCACAGTATAGATTAGTAACAGTAGGAGCATGAAGGTTAACTTGTTTGAATTGAAAGCTATTTAGTCAAATAACTCCGTTGGAAATAAATAACATTTAAAATTATACAATAAAATTTAAAAACTGAAGTCTTTCACTTTGAAACCAAATACAATAACGATAGTGCTGCCTGAATTTAACCAAAATCTTTGATCAAATTAAACCAAACGCAATCGACGAAGCCGTATCACTTTTCACTTAATAGTATAATCACAGAAAAACTTACAAAATAGTAGATAGCACCGAATAAAAAAAAATTACTTCGCGTAAAATTTAATAGTTTTTATCGAAGTTACAAATACCGCGAGTGTTGAATCTCAATGTCGGGACCCGGCGTGTGATGTAATAACACAACGCACCCGTACCGCGGTCCGATACTGACTAACGCTAACTACATACCTCTCTTTCGAACGTAGTAAGCTGAGCAATAGCGGCTTACGTCAATGTGCTCCGCAGTGTTTTGAATGAAAGGGCAGGGGTGAACCGCCGGTTTACGAAAATCCTTAAAGGACATTATAGTCCTTTCAAGGGCGGGCGAGGTTACCGACAAGTACAAGTTTATGTCATAAGATGCAAATCCACTAAAAAGGTTTGATTACAAATGATATACCTACATTTTTTTTTCTATTTCTATTACATATGAGATACATTCTTATGATATTGGCGGTTCCCTTTGATCCCCGCACATGATAAACATTTGTATTGGCCATACAGATGTTTGCCGTGGTCTGGAATCTGGATGTTACAAAAACAATATGTTTTCTATGAAACTACAAGACCGCAGATTTCTCACAGTGGGCTATGCAGACATCAACGAGCCTTATGAGAAAGTTAATAGTTTGCGACCAAATGAGGGCCGCATTAAGAGTCGTCGAACAGTGGTGCACGGACCATGATCTAACAGTGAACCCCGCAGAGGGAACTTGTAATGTTCACAAACAAACGGAATTCAGGGAACCTAAAACTCCCTAAATTATTTGGTACTAGTCTTGCCCTTACCAAGGAGGTCAAATATATCGGAGTAATTCTGGATAGCAAACTTCTTTGGAACAGGGACTCAAAAATCAACAAAGCCAGCATAATCCTCTGCCAATGCAAACGTCTCCTCGGCAAAAGCTGGGGCATATCACATAAAATTACTTTATGGCTTTACAAAACCATCGTCAGGCCTATAATCACCTACGGTGCGGTAATCTGGTGGCAGAGAACAGAACTTACCGCCGTAAAAATAAGCTACAGCGGTTTCAGAGAATAGCATGCTCTGCAATCACTGGCTGCATGCGTACCGCCCACGCGACAGCTCTTGAGGTTTTATGCTTGATCTGGCACCGCTTGATATGTTCATACAACAAGTACACACAATAAACTATGGAGCAGCCTAGTGAGCTATGAACCACTAGTTGCTGCTCCATGTGATAGGATTCCCAAACAACATATTTTCGAAAGGAAATACCACATACAACTATTTGTGACCGAAAGAGACCAGTCCAGCATACGGGAAGCCCGCACTTATACGGATGGCTCCAAAATGAGGGCTGACACCGGTGCCGGGGTGTAGTCACAAGATCTCAATACCAAATTATCACTAACGCTGGGCCAACACAGCTCCATCTTGCAATATGAGTATCTTGCGATAACCCACGCAGCCACGCCGTCCTGTTAAAAGGCATTAAGGATTGCAACATCCGTATTCTGTCGGACAGCATGACTGTACTTAAAGCACTAGGGAGTAATTCGACTAACTCTAGTCTTATATGTATATACGAATGTCACCAAAACCTGGAAAGATTAGCCTCACTTAATGGGATAATCCTCCAATGGATAACAGGACGGAAACGATGCCGCCGATGATCTAGCGAGACAGGTGTTGCCGCTACAATTTGGACCACTGCGCTCGTGGGTAAGGCAAGGCACACGTGCAACTCACAATGCCCTTTGGCTTGGCTGTAGACAGCCCAAAATGATACTCACGAAAGTATCACCGCACTTGTCGCACCGACTACTCAGTCTGAACCGTCTGGACATCAGAATAGTTGTTGGTACGATCACCGGTCACATGGCACTCAACCATCAACTATTCATTATGAATGCAATGGACAGTCCTCTTTGTAGATGTCTGGCTGCTGAAGAAACAGCTGCCCACGTGATCCTAGAATGCGAGGGAGTGGTCACACACGGGCAACCATCCTTAAGGAAATAAGGACACTCCGAGAAGCCTGTGAAAGCCCCAGGAGGCTTCTGAGCTTCTGGAAGGAGCTGAGCTGGCTGAACTAGTCAGCCCTTTCTCACGCATAATGGACCAACATTGAGTCTAAATGCGGAAAATCGAGCCACAACTAACTAACTAAACTAAAAGAAGTTTAAAACAATGTTGAAGATTGTTATAAAGAAATGTAAAAGACGCGTATGTATATAAAAGGCAGTAAACCAGGAATTCAATTAATTGACTGTAATACGAATATAGTCAAATACTTAAAGAGCACTACCAATTTCATTTACATTTTTCAAACAAAATATGACTCAAATTAGAACATCATGTTTAATTTAACGAAATTTACACTTATATTTCTTGTACTTAGCAAGAAAAACTATAGGTAACCATAACATATGAAAATACAATATTCACTAAACAAAATTTTAGTTTGGCTTTTTCCTTAAGCCTTTCACCGACAGGCGCCGATTCGTAACGCAGATGCGATCTAAAGGGCGCCACACACGGCGAAGATACTATAGGTAATAATTATGTTATCTTAACATACAATAAACGTGTGTGTAAAACGTGTATGGCGCCCTTTAGATCGCATCTGCGTTACGAATCGGCGTCTGTCGGTGGAAGCCCTTAATGAAACCTTCAAGAAACCTCTTGCTATAGGTATAGACTACTGATCCCCGGGCATGTGGACAAACACTTTCGGAGTATGCAATAATTGTTGAAATAAATTATTTATTTCAACACACTGGCTTCATCACATATGAAGTTGATGTCAAGATCAGAAGCTACAGCAGATAAATAATCAAATATGTCTAAATGACATAAATATTTCTCCGTGTTTCCAAATTACCTCTTGTCCTATTGTTACATAATTATAGTAGGGAATATATCCACCAAACCGCATTGGGGCAGCGTGGTGCATCAAGCTCTGATCCTTCTCCTACATGGGAAGATGCCTATGACCAGCAGTGGGATATTATAGGCTGAAGCATAGACGGATATTTCAATGTCCAGTGCAGAAAGATTTATAAAAGAATTGACTGCATGACTCATAGTCTCCACTGCTGGTGACAGAAAGGATTGTTTATTTTGCACAAAGAATCACAATTGTGATTCAATAGTAAAACGAGGTTAATTGTCTCTTAGCATTTTTTTTTCAATTTTTCATTGTACCTATTGTAGCATTATAAATAATAAAAATAGTTCAAATACCAATACGTTCAGATGAATAATTCCACAGCATTGTAACACACATGTTATTTTAACCATGCCATAATAATTTATTAGTCCTAAAAAATATTTTTGTATTGGCTGAGGTTTTAAAAGTACATGTCGACAATTTAAATTGTTTTTAAATCGTCAGAGTTATCTTTAGAAGTATGCAATTATAAATGTCCTAAATTTTATACTTAACCTCATATTATTAATTTCATTAGTAATTAAAAATAGTGAATATAATAACAAATAAGCAAGTCTCAAAGACTGAGGTAGGCAGGCCCTTAGAAAGAATGCCGGAAACCAGGGCAGCCAAAATAATATCTGAGTTGACACCACAGCAGAAGAGACTGAGAGGAAGAACCAGGAAAAGATGGAAGGATTGCATAGAGGAGGATCTGACGACGATGGGCAAGTTTACAAACTGGAGGAGGGTTGCCAGAGATCGTGACAAGTGGAAGAAAATTGTGGAAGAGGCCAAGACCCACAAAGGGTTGTAGCGCCACTGGAAGTAAGAAGTAATAACAAATAATGAATTCTTAATTCTTAATCTTAGAAACACAATACTGTGTTTTTTTATACAACTAGGTCTGCAAATAGCAGTACGGCCCACTAGCAGTTACCAAAGCCTACAGAGGCCTGCAACATCAGATGCATCGCAAATACTTTGTAGCCCTCCCCAGGAGTTCTGGCTACCTTTCTTATCACAGGAACACAACACTACTTCTCCAGTCAAGCTGCTCCAGACTTTGGTGATTGCCTCAAAAATTGCCTCAACTTTTTGTGTTAATTTTTATTACTTTTTTTTTTTAATTTATTCTTTTTCTATTTGAATTACCAAAATGTTTTTCTGTTATTTTTTCCTTATAGTTCCAAGAAATTATATCATAATAAAATAACCAAATGTACATACTGAGTTATTTATCATGCTTACTATAAACGGTTGATAAATAAAAATGGCAATGCAAATGCAAGTCTCAGTCTGCTAACAAACTAAAAAAATATAATCAAAATGTCAAAAATGAACGTAATTAAAATTTCAAGTAAATTTCAACATACAGGTACATTATACATATTGCATAGACATTTACAGTATTATTTATAAATGAGATAGACCTCTCCTAAGCATCAGCAAGCAATAAACTCAGATTAGAAACTTCTATTCTTATAGAAAATATATTGTGATCCCTTTGACATTTACTTATGCAGGTTCAATTGTACTTGAATTTATAAACTTATTACTTCACTATTTTACATAGACAGTACGTCTTACTCAAGTTATAAATGTAATCATATAAACATACTACACATACTTTTTGCAGCATTATGATAGTATTTATTGCAATAATCAATTATTTTTAAATATCTTAATCTTAAATAATGTATTCATAAATAGACACTCCCATTTTTTAATCTGTATAACCACTAAACTAGTAGAAAATGAGTTGCGCTTTATAAAGTTTTAGTTATTTTTTACAGTATTTACAATGATCAACAACTTTTATTAACTATAACATCAATGTTTACTTTAAATATTATTTAAGAATTATTTATTAAACCATTGTTGATTTGCAATAAGGCAATCTTTGACAATAGTGAATTTGTTTACTTAGTCCAAATAGTTAATTTGTAAATTAACTTGACTATTACTTAAAACAATATTTATTAGATACAGTTTTTTGTAGAGGTGGGCACAACGGCTATACGTTATAACGTTACGCTACTTTTAAAAAGCCTCTTATTTTTTACGCTATAATATATTTGTTTGTTTTTTTGGTCCAACCAACTTAGAAACCCGTGTGGGATCAAATGCATAGTTTACGATTCTATATAGGACACACAGACAAACATTCATAAACGACGAAGTTCAGAGGTGTTTGTTATATTAGATAGCGGATAAAATAACCTATCAGGGGTAACTTCGTTCGTCGAATGTTTGTCTGTATGTCCTATATAGAATAGTAAACTATGCATTTGATCCCACAAGGGTTTCTAAGTTGGTAGGACCAAAAAAACAAACAAATATATTATAGCGTAAAAAATAAGAGGCGTTTTAAAAGTAGCGTAACGTTATAACGTATAGCCGTTGTGCCCACCTCTAGTTTTTTGTTTTGATTCATAAACATGTACGACACTAAAAACCTCATAACTTCAGTAAAATATTATATAAGACGTTTACTATAACTTTCATCAAATGGAAGACTACAAAACATTCTTACTTAGAAAAACTTTTAATACAAGCTAGTACGTTATTTCTTTCAAATATTGCAATATTCAACTATTTTGATATTGTTGTCTAGCAAGTGTTTTTGTACACTAACCTGTATTTCCAGCAGTAATTCCGTTTTTCGTCGACGTATATCTATTAAAGTCTTTTGCTGCTCAGGTGTCAGCTCTGAAAACAGTATAGAAAGCTAGTTTATACCACATTCAATATATAAAACCAGCGACTTTTGACTTGCTTATCTGAGCAATTTCATCGAGGTCAAAAAGCTGTAACGCCTCAACAGAAATATACACTTTATTTACCCGTATGACTAAATGGGTCTGCATGGTTACTCGCAGCATTATTTCCTCCAAGAGACAAATTTTCAAATTCACTTATCATTTCTAATATTTACTAATAAACAGTAAACAAAAGTTTACATCGTTAAAATTGACTGGCAGCCATATTTATTTACTACTCAAGTACTTGTGTCTTGTACTCATCATCAGTCAAAGACCAATCAGCCAGTTAAAGATGCGTTCGAAAACAGTACATAGTACATATATAACTTTAATACTCATATAAAATTATTTTATCATATATTTTTCATTTGTGACATTTTGTTATATTATAATTTTAATTTGTAAAAAAACTGTAAAAAAAAATTCTATTAATTTCAGGTCCAATTTAAATTAATTATATGCCTAGTAGTAACAGTATGTAATGTAGTCATTATGAATATAATCATTCTAATTTTTAAATTAAATTGAGAATTGCAAAATATCTAATCACAAGTATTATGTATAGATCTGTTTGATTATGTACACATTTGTAGTTGAAAATCGTAAATATTTAACTCTCATTAGGGGCGCGGAGTCGCCGCGACCCCAAGTAATCTTCTAGTTAAGTTATTTTTTTAGCTATTGAAGCTGGCAACCCCAACTTTTTACTAGCTTCCTAAAGCCTGATTTACACCAAGGCAACAACGTGCGGCATTGTGGCATGCGGCATTGACGCATGAAAAATGTCGCACGTTGTGGCAAGAACCTTGCGGCACGGCAACACCTTGCGTCATGTGGCAGAGTGTCGCAGCTTGTATCCGATCACGATGGATTCCGTGCGACAATTTTTGATGCGTCAAGCCAGTTTCTAGGTTATGTTTTGATTGTACTTATTTATTTTATTTACAAAATGAGATAAATCGGACATGGAGTGGTGTAATGATAATTATATTTGTTAGCAAACGAAAAAAACCGACTTAGATCACATCGACAAGTAATACAATGTACCTACGTAGATGAAAAAAATTAACAAACTCACTAATCGTCTGGTATCTCTAGAAATTGTACCCTTACTACAGAAAATCTAAAAAAGAAATATATAAAATCTACTTTTTTTGTGTTTTTGTCTGAAGAAATTCTAACCTATCTCTATCAATCAAGTAGGCAGACTAAAATTTGACAGCACGACGCTTAAAAACTGTTGCCTTGGCATAAAATACGCTGTCGCATGCCACATATGCCGCAATGTGTCGCATGCCACAAGATGGCGCACGCCACAATATGTCGCATGCGACAATGCCGCACGTTGTTGCCTTGGTGTAAATCAGGCTTAACTCTTTGGTCTGCACTCAATTCAGTGTCGCCCGCACCGCGGAATTAATCTCACGAACTGCACGAAGGGGCTTGGGGTCGCGGCAACCCCGTGCGACTAATAGTGTAGTTCAAATTTAGGTAAGTAAATATTTATATATTAAGATTTTAAACAGGTTTTTCACCTTATCATGTCAATTTCGAAAATATTTAACTGTTTACCACCATTCTGTACACAATTATAGATTCATGTAAAATACAAAATTGTGTAAACTACATTTTGCTTTTTCTCTTTGCGTATAAACTACGATGACTTTTTATTAGTCTATCAAGTTTTTTTACAGTTATTTATCTTTCACAGAATTATTTCAACATAGCCCAAAATAGGCAGTCTTCAACTTGAACAAATAAGTGCGATTTTTGAAGATGAAGAAGAAGCTTTCGATGAGACTGACGATGAGTTGGGCCTAGAAGGAGACGCAGATACACTTTGGGAGCCAGAGCATGAATCGAACTCAGAATTAAGTGATACTGAAGAACCATCAACATCGACCGCAAAGTGCAATAAGTGCAACAATTTTATCTGTGGCGATCATACGAAGAAAATTTGTGATCTTACGAAAAAATATTTTTCTATTGTTCCAAATATATTTCTAGTTTATTTTTGTATTTTTTTAAAAGTTTAATAAGAAATAAGCAGAATAAAAACAATTAAAGTTGATTACTAATTAAAATGTTTCTTATTTCATACTTATCAATTTGGGGTAACTGCAGACCCCGCGCGACTAACAGTGTTACTTTATTGGCGCGCCTAACTAAAGGTTAAACTTAAGAATGAATCAATTACAATGTACTCTGTGGAATTAATTTATATTAATGAAAGAAACAAAACCGAAATTGAGTGAACATTGAATAATAAGCTGTGATCTGTGATAATAAGCTCTTTACTGTTTACTCAAATACTCTTTGGTATAGACTCTATAGTATAGACTATAGTCTATGGAAGTAGACAAGTAGTTCAAGTTTGGTTCAATTCAAGAAATCAACAGTGTTGCCAATGTAGGCGATTTTTCGCCATTTAGGCTACTCGATATGGAAATCGGCGACAAAAATATCCAAAAGGCGACTGGTCGCCTTTTAGGCTACTTAGTTGAATGAACAAATCACAACACTAATGAGCATAAATATAACAAAAAAAAGTTATACCCCACGCATAATCTAAATAGTGTGAGAAAATCAAGAAAAAACGATGGACACACCCTTCGTTAGCCTTGGGCCACGGAGAATACTCCGTATTTATATATATTTATTGTTTTATGTCCCATACTAAAAGAAGTATAACTTGTCTAAGCTGAAATGACGCGCCCTACTACCGCATTTACGCAACAAGCAAAAATATGAACGCAATACACACAAAAACGCGATTGTTATTGGTCATTCAGTTGCCACTTTGCCAGTTAGACACAAACGCAATAGCATGCATCGTTCGAATTTTTGTCCAACTAGTCATAAATTTTACTGTCTGAACATACGAGAGAGCCGACGTCTTGTTTCATACATGCGTATGTTCAATAATTTACTTGCAAAAAAGTTTATTTCTGCAAATAAAGCCCAAGAAGTCAAACAGCGATGCACAAATTTTTACGTGCAAGCGCACTAAGCAGTGAAGGAATTAGTTGACAGGCTACCATTCAATCATTCAATCATTCAAAAATTCATACAATTCTTAGTAACATTTGAAAAAACGTAATATTAACATGCCTATATTATAACAGGCTTTAAAAAAAAAAGTAAATAAAAATACTAGAAAACACAAATTCATTAATAACATTATACCAAGCACGCACACATAAATAACACACACACAAATACACACTACATACGCACGCATGCACCAACAGGCGACCGCACGCACCAACACACACACATAAATACACACACACACACATACATACACACACACACACACACACACACACACATTTATAAACAAACAAACACAGACATACATACGCACACACATCTACAAACACGCACACACACACCAAAACGTATAGACACACGCACCGAACATTACTATACCGTTTTATATTATTTCTAATGTTTCTCATTTTAAGTGACTATATACTGTAATTGTATGTCTTATGAGAAAAAATAAAGATTCTTTAAACCGAATGTGTTGGTGGTGGATAATTGAAGTTTTGTCAGAAATGTTGACTGCAAAAGTATTGCGGATTCTTTGATATTGCTAGCAACAGATGACGCAGAATCAAAGTACTCGTATATAAATAAAATTGTTAATAAAAGTGTGATTTATTTTAGTTTTGGCGTTTGGGCTACTTTTTTAGGCTACCTCAGCTCCATTTCGGCTACTTTATTGCTACTCAAGCCCTAAAAAACGGCGATATTAGGTCCTGAGTTGTTGGCAACACTGGAAATCAAGACTCAAGTTACAAGTACAGTCGGGCAAAGTGAACCGTGCGTTAATGAGGTGAGATTCTACATCTCGATCTCGCTTTTGCTCCTAAGAATTTTGTTCTGTGCCTAATGGCTATCATTCACCTATCATTTGTACAGAAAAAAGAACACGCCCCGTATATTGTATACTGTTTTTATTTATACTGTTAATTTTTTTTATTTTTGACAATAATTGTGTATAATTCGAATCAATACCTGTTTTGCAAATAGTGTTATTTATTTTAGATCAGTAAATAAAACTTGCAATTTGCGGAGCCGGTACTATAATTTACAGGCAAAAAAAATGAATGACAGTGGATGCATACATTTGAGTAATTTTAAAGCTGCGAAAGGAACAAATCCGTATAAAATAGTTCACGCTTTTTTTGTGTCATGCACATCCTACGAAGCAAGAAGATACAAGGTAAATGAACTACATTGCTATTCAGTTATCTGTGAATATAACAATAACAAATGATCAGTTTTTAGCGTTGTTGGTAATCATAACTCCCTAACAGCGGTTGTTTAGATTTATACAATCTTTTGTCAGCTGTGAGTAGTCAGCTGATTACTAATCTTTCGCCTCATAACAGCTGTTATCTTATTTACTGATTTACTTTTTGTATTAATAAGTTTTGTTTTTGTATTTTTCATTCGTAAGTGTTTTCGTTGTCTATAAAAATAATAATATTAAGCATTAAAAAATGTCTTTTTTTCTTGTTTAGGCGACATCATGCCTATGCTTCTCTTGTGGACAGACAGGGCCACGGATGCATTCATGTCTCCACTGTATTTATTTTGCTTGTTATGGGGGACATGTGCTGGATCATTCCAAGGCTAAGAAACATTTCTTATATGTGGATTTAAGCTATGGAAATATATACTGTGCGCAGTGTCAAGATTACATCTATGATAGAGAATTCACTGATATTTCTAGAGCACTGCGTATGAAGGAATCAAAGTGAGTATTTATTAAATGGTAAATTTCAGTCACATCTTTACTTAATATTCGATACAAGCATTCCTCCGCGGCTTCGCCCGCGTGTACTACACAATTTTGACTATTTCGTTTTTCCCTGTTAAATCCTTTGTCACTCAGTCATAATGTAGCATTCTATCATTATATTCTTTATCGTTGTATAAACTTTTAAGCTACTGGGGTGATTATATTTTTGTAATAACAGAAACAAATACTCAAATTATTCCTCTTTATAACATTGGTGTAGATAAGATATAAAATTCTATCTTTTATTAGTCTTTATAATTCTAGTTCATAAATAAATCTAAATAAAATTTTATGTGTGAAATGCATTGAACTAAATGAAATACTTATTTAGGTCCTTAGGGATCAGTGTGCCATTTACCCCATGGCTACCTAACGCTAATGAAGCTATGGCTCTTCGACGGATGAAAAAACGTCGCCTAATAAGTCCTCACACTACGATTGGATTGAGAGGCTTACAAAACCTTGGATCCACTTGCTTCATGAACTGTATTGTTCAGGTATGATATTGCCAATAATTTAATTATTAGTAAAAAAATAGTTTGTGCTTATACTTGAAGCCTTTTATTTATTTTATTTTTTTCTTTATTTCTTTCTGCACCGTGGCAATCTGTTGAGCACAACAATAAGCCACTACTCTATCTGATAGCTTGTACCTGTTTTGGACATATCAGCTTGGTAAGACACTTGTTATGAAGATGTCTCAATCCATCCTGAGGAAGCCTTTTATAAAGAATTTTTTAAAATTTTAATTGGAACAAATCACACCGCCAAAACCGTTTTTCTAATGTTATTTATATGAAATTATGTTTGAAGTGAATAACTTTTGTAGGTTCTAGTTTTTTTTAGCCAACCTCAAAAAATGGAGGAGGTTCTCAATTTGACTGTATTTTTTGTGTGTTACCACATTACTTTTTACTGAGTTTACCAATTTGAATGATTCTTTTTTTAAATCGAAATTTGTGTGTGGTCTTATTTAAATGTGATTAAGATCTGACGAGTGATTTTTGACTTGTCCCTAATAATGCATATATAAATTACAGTTTTACCGACTACCTAAGTCTTATAACCCGTACCGAGACAGACGCCAGAGTGTATTGAGACAGACGTCAGACTGTATCGAGACAGTCACTAGATTGTATCGAGACAGACGCCAGAGTGTATTCAGACAGACGTCAGACTGTACTGAGATAGTCGCTAAATTGTACCGAGACAGACCCCAGACTGTATTGAGACAGACGTCAGACTGTACCGAGACAGTCGCTAGATTGTATCGAGACAGACGCCAGACTGTACCGAGATAATCGCTAGATTGTACCGAGACAGACGCCAGAGTGTATTCAGACAGACGTTAGACTGTACTGAGACAGTCGCTAGACACACCGACGCCATTCTGTATTTTACACCAGTGTTCCGCAAACTTTTTGTGTTCAAGGTACACCTAGGAATAGGAAAATATTTTGGAGGTACACCACAAATAAAAAATCATTTTTTAAGTAACATAAACCAACATTTATTTATTAATCATCGAAATAATATTTACACCCTTTGCGGAACACTGTTTTACATTTCACTGGTTACCAATAAATTTTATCTTGCACATTAATTAATGAAAGGCTTTGTCAGAGGAAGTAAACCAGATCTTTAGAGCATGTAACACTTTACTTTTTAAAAAATTGCTTACGTACAAAGTACACATGTCTGAAGTGAAACATCTTTGGCAAACTAATTCAAAAATTAAAGTGAAACTTCTATTACATCGTCTCAAACTTTTTCGTCTGTGTGTTGCATGTCGCGTGACGGTCGGCCGCGCGGTAAGATTGATAATGATAATGATGATACTGATGTAATATGATAATTGTGTTTGCTCGCAAACGAAAAAAAAAACGACTTCAATTACATCGACAAGTAATACAACGTAATAAGACGAAAGCATAGTCAATTAAATACGCGCTATTAAAGATTACTCAAAAAGTTGTAATTAGATCTCAATCTAATTTAAACAAGACTACATGACAAGTATTAGCTTTCGATTAAAGTAAGAATCATCAAAATCGGTACACCGAGTAAAAAGTTATGCGGTATAATATAACGTAGGTCGACGAAAAAGTAGTCACGTAAATACGCATTATTAGATATAACTCTAAAAGTACTTGTCAGATCTCGATTAAATTTAAACGGGACCAAATCGGTCCACCTAGTCAAAAGTTCCGAGTTAACATACATAAGAAAAGTGTGTGTGTGCGATTCACACACGATAGAAGTGAAACTTCTTTGGCAAACTAATTTAAAAAAATAAAAAGGTGTGTGCGATTCACACACGATAGAAGTGAAACTTCTATGGCAAACTAATTAAAAAAAAACTAATTTAAAATTAGCGGCTTGCAGCGCGGCCCGGCCGCAGCTTGGCTCGTCCTTCCCTGTCTTTTTGCCGTTGCATCCGGTTTGAAATCACAACGATTCTAAAGAAGTTTCACTTCAAAAAAAATACTGGTCGAATTGAGAACCTCCTCCTTTTTTGGAAGTCTTTATAAAAAGTTTCATATTAATAAATTTTATCAAAAAATTATAATCTGAAAATAATGTATTTATTTGAATTAAGTGAAATAAAAACTTAATTAAATAGTAGTGTTTATATGAGTCACGACAATGCGATCTTGTTTACGCGAATTTAAACATTGAGTTACAGATTTTAGATTTTATCTTCAAAAAAGGTTATCTTATCTTTACAATAATTTTAATATCCTAATTTTAGCCTTAAATCCTTTTGAATAGTTTATTTGACTGTTGTTCGAGCTACTTAATTCCGTAGTTATAAAAATTGGGAATCTAGTCTTGTCAAAAATATTTTATTTAAAACAAATTTTAGCTGTGTATTACTTTTATAAAGATATAAAATATATAATAATAATACATAATTATTTTAAAGTAACAATTTACTGTTTGTAGAAATTTAATCTGTTATAATCATAATTATGGACATAAAAATTAAAATGCAGTCGGTACTACAAAATTTTCATTTTCAATAAAATATATTTAATTTTATTTGTTATTAAATCTTTTTTTTTACATATATTTACAGACATTAATACACACGCCCCTTCTACGCGATTATTTTCTAGGCGAGAAACACAAATGCAAAACTCAAGGATCGGGAAAATGCCTCGTTTGCGAAGTTTCAAAACTATTCCAGGTAGGTGCGCTATAAATAAATCGCTTCCACGTGTATTATTGATTTCGTAGGGCATTACAAGGCTTGAAATTATGTGTTCTGAAGTTGCAGCGTTATTGAGAGCACAGAGTGAATAGTGCAACACCTATAGAAATTGTATATTTTATTGATTAGCGACGTCGGTATAATATTGCGTTCTCAATCGTGTTTGCTCTTTCTAATATGCTTCCATTGTTCTTTTATATGTTTTATTAATTACATTCAAGTATAAATCTATATTTAGATGTTCTTTTAATTATTATTTCCTTTTTAATTATGTTTTCCTTTTATTAAAATCACGTTAAAGCAACAATTTCGCTGAATAATAATTATACCCCGTCCGGCGACTAATGATCTTTTTGACAGCCCACGCCTATAAATTACAGTTGTTTTTTTTTTCGGAATAACGTACTAAAATTTTTACAGTAATGTCATACTTTATTGACGATTTGATTGAGTGAGTGAAGTACCCTGTGCATAACAAACAACCACAGACTATGAAACAGTTCTTGAAATAATAAATCGATAATAAATCGATCATATGATAAAAATAATTTTACGTCATGTGATTATTGTTTCTATAAATTTAATACAAAAAAGGAAATAAAAATAGTATCTATGACCCCAAGATTGATTACTTGCAAGGAATTAAGTCGAAATCTTGAAATTTAATTGCAAACCAAGAATAAAGAGCAATAAATCTGTTAATTCATTTATTTATTATTTATATATTTCATTTATAATTAAAAAACGAATAAACGCATAAATAAATAATATTTTGAAACTAAATGTATTTAATTAAATCGATTGAAAGTTCTTCTTAAATAAAATCGATTATTGTTTCGAATCGAATAAATAACGTGTGAGGCAGTCACTAATGTCAAAATTTCTTGAAGTGTCAAAAAGATCATTAGTCGCCGGACGGGGTATAGGTATTTTAACTTTGGATAATCTTATTAATTTTACTTTCGTATTTTTAAGATACGCATAAATTTCAATGCTATTAATAACAAATCTGCGTTTTTATTTCACTGACAATTCGTAGAAATATCACAAATTAACTTCACTTAATAAAAATATTGTGAGAATACAACCCGCCTGCCCAGCCCCAGCGTGTTGACTGTGGGCAACACACATGAGTTCACGCCATTTTTGGCGCGAACTTCTGGAGGCATATGTCCAGCAGTGGACTGCGATAGGCTAAAGTGATGATGATGATGATGATGTATGAATTTGTATATGTATTTTGATTGCGCAAGCCCGTTACATTGCTAGCTTCTTTCTGTTGGGTAGTCTGCAAGAGATCAATGTTTAGTGATAAGACCGCCCATTGCACTATATGTATTTAATATTAAGGTTTGCTATGTAAGCTAGTTTTAGTTGCAATAAAGCTGTTAATTATTATTATACTTAGTTAATAAGTCCTGTGTGTGTGTGTTGTGTTCAGGAGTTCTACTCGGGCGCCAAGACGCCGCTGACGCTGCACCGCCTGCTGCACCTCATCTGGACGCACGCGCGCCACCTCGCGGGCTACGAGCAGCAGGACGCGCACGAGTTCTTCATCGCCACGCTCGACGTGCTGCACAGGTGCGTGTGTGTGTGTGTGTGTGTTGTGTTCTGGACGCACGCGCGCCACCTCGCGGGCTACGAGCAGCAGGACGCGCACGAGTTCTTCATCGCCACGCTCGACGTGCTGCACAGGTGCGTGCGTGTGTGTGTGTTGTGTTCTGGACGCACGCGCGCCACCTCGCGGGCTACGAGCAGCAGGACGCGCACGAGTTCTTCATCGCCACGCTCGACGTGCTGCACAGGTGCGTGTGTGTGTGTGTGTGTGTTGTGTTCTGGACGCACGCGCGCCACCTCGCGGGCTACGAGCAGCAGGACGCGCACGAGTTCTTCATCGCCACGCTCGACGTGCTGCACAGGTGCGTGTGTGTGTGTGTGTGTGTTGTGTTCTGGACGCACGCGCGCCACCTCGCGGGCTACGAGCAGCAGGACGCGCACGAGTTCTTCATCGCCACGCTCGACGTGCTGCACAGGTGCGTGTGTGTGTGTGTGTGTGTGTGTGTGTGTGTGTGTGTGTTGTGTTCAGGAGTTCTACTCGGGCGCCAAGACGCCGCTGACGCTGCACCGCCTGCTGCACCTCATCTGGACGCACGCGCGCCACCTCGCGGGCTACGAGCAGCAGGACGCGCACGAGTTCTTCATCGCCACGCTCGACGTGCTGCACAGGTGCGTGTGCGTGTGTGTGTGTTGTGTTCTGGACGCACGCGCGCCACCTCGCGGGCTACGAGCAGCAGGACGCGCACGAGTTCTTCATCGCCACGCTCGACGTGCTGCACAGGTGCGTGCGTGTGCGTGTGTGTGTGTTGTGTTCTGGACGCACGCGCGCCACCTCGCGGGCTACGAGCAGCAGGACGCGCACGAGTTCTTCATCGCCACGCTCGACGTGCTGCACAGGTGCGTGTGTGTGTGTGTGTGTGTGTGTGTGTTGTGTTCAGGAGTTCTACTCGGGCGCCAAGACGCCGCTGACGCTGCACCGCCTGCTGCACCTCATCTGGACGCACGCGCGCCACCTCGCGGGCTACGAGCAGCAGGACGCGCACGAGTTCTTCATCGCCACGCTCGACGTGCTGCACAGGTGCGTGTGCGTGTGTGTGTGTTGTGTTCTGGACGCACGCGCGCCACCTCGCGGGCTACGAGCAGCAGGACGCGCACGAGTTCTTCATCGCCACGCTCGACGTGCTGCACAGGTGCGTGCGTGTGCGTGTGTGTGTGTTGTGTTCTGGACGCACGCGCGCCACCTCGCGGGCTACGAGCAGCAGGACGCGCACGAGTTCTTCATCGCCACGCTCGACGTGCTGCACAGGTGCGTGTGTGTGTGTGTGTGTGTGTGTGTGTGTGTGTGTGTGTGTGTGTGTTGTGTTCTGGACGCACGCGCGCCACCTCGCGGGCTACGAGCAGCAGGACGCGCACGAGTTCTTCATCGCCACGCTCGACGTGCTGCACAGGTGCGTGTGTGTGTGTGTGTGTGTGTTGTGTTCTGGACGCACGCGCGCCACCTCGCGGGCTACGAGCAGCAGGACGCGCACGAGTTCTTCATCGCCACGCTCGACGTGCTGCACAGGTGCGTGCGTGTGTGTGTGTTGTGTTCTGGACGCACGCGCGCCACCTCGCGGGCTACGAGCAGCAGGACGCGCACGAGTTCTTCATCGCCACGCTCGACGTGCTGCACAGGTGCGTGCGTGTGCGTGTGTGTGTGTTGTGTTCTGGACGCACGCGCGCCACCTCGCGGGCTACGAGCAGCAGGACGCGCACGAGTTCTTCATCGCCACGCTCGACGTGCTGCACAGGTGCGTGCGTGTGCGTGTGTGTGTGTTGTGTTCTGGACGCACGCGCGCCACCTCGCGGGCTACGAGCAGCAGGACGCGCACGAGTTCTTCATCGCCACGCTCGACGTGCTGCACAGGTGCGTGTGTGTGTGTGTGTGTGTGTGTGTTGTGTTCTGGACGCACGCGCGCCACCTCGCGGGCTACGAGCAGCAGGACGCGCACGAGTTCTTCATCGCCACGCTCGACGTGCTGCACAGGTGCGTGTGTGTGTGTGTGTGTGTGTGTGTGTGTGTGTGTGTGTGTTGTGTTCTGGACGCACGCTCGCCACCTCGCGGGCTACGAGCAGCAGGACGCGCACGAGTTCTTCATCGCCACGCTCGACGTGCTGCACAGGTGCGTGCGTGTGTGTGTGTTGTGTTCTGGACGCACGCGCGCCACCTCGCGGGCTACGAGCAGCAGGACGCGCACGAGTTCTTCATCGCCACGCTCGACGTGCTGCACAGGTGCGTGTGTGTGTGTGTGTG